>OZ012689.1:31637167-31668155 GCA_963942565.1 Maea johnstoni
TGCATTGGCGTTACTAGATGGTGGTCTAGGTATTGGCGTTAATCTTGGTAGGCGAACCCTGACCAAGATATCCCTGAGGTTCTTAGCTCTTCGATTGCCTTTGATAAGGCAACATTTGATGAGGGGTCTTTGTGGAGCTGGACTTGTCTAAAAGGTCCCAGTTCCGTTCTACTATCTTGTCGCATTCTCTAAAGTTTGGGTGGAATGTGGTTATGAGGAAAGTTTTATCATTCTTTGCCTCGTCTATATCCTCATTTAGATTTGGATTGAGGAGGCTATTTCGGTCAGAGCGGAAGACTTTTTCGAATGCCTTGCCTAAGACTCCCAGAGGATAGTCAGCCTTAATGAAATTCTTAGACATTTCTCTACATTGGTGGATGAATGTCTCTTCTTTACTGCAGGTGCGTTTAAGTCATAAGAGCTGGCTATATGGTATGCCATCCCTGCAGTGGCGAGGGTGGGAACTATTGTATTTCAGATAGCTGTGACTGTCTGTAGGTTTTGTGTATAGGTCTGTTTGTATGTTGTGCTGTTCATCTAAAGATACAGTCACATTGAGGAAATGGATTTCGGAGGTGGACGGTTCTGCCTCAAATTTAATGCTTGGTACGCAGTTGTTGAGGTGTTCGATGAACTGATATAAGCACAGTCAGTACCATGGGTCCAGATGACAAAAATGTCGTCTATAAACCTAAAATAGACAAATATACACATCATCATGTATTTCTGATGAGACTCATAACAAGTCTACATCATGCATCTAACACGTTTTCATTTCTCCAGTGAGGCATGAGTATCGACATCACCATTGATATACTCAACCGCAACGCAAATCCTCTGACGAGACCCCTCGCGGGTTGAAACCGCTCTATACTTACAGCTACAATACCCCCTGTACGGTATTACTACTGAGTTGTGCACGTCTACACACTCTATGACGACATCGGTAACCCCCTCTGTTGAAACGAACGACCATGTAAACAATATCACGTGGTCCTTTCTTGATGCCATGGTTGTGCCATTCCAGACATTGGAAGGCTAGTGGTCAGGTGAAAGATATTTCATCCCTGAGAATTTCCGCCCTGAGACATCTTCCCCCGTTCCAGATTATATATATATATATATATATATATATATATATACTGTAGAACACGAAATTTCCGCGTGTGTTTATATATAGCGTACTTAGCGTCTGGTGCCGCTTCGCTATATATAAAAACGCTGTAGTTTG
The DNA here is from genome assembly GCA_963942565.1 of Maea johnstoni. Lineage (NCBI taxonomy): Eukaryota > Metazoa > Annelida > Polychaeta > Spionida > Magelonidae > Maea > Maea johnstoni. Next base: position 31,638,399 of record OZ012689.1, read on the forward strand.
TCTTTTTTTTTAGCCACTGGTGGCGCTGACGTCAATGAGAACAAAGAAAGAATTGGAGGCTTCTTGTGCAGCCGCTATTTTCGTTTTAGTGATGGCCGCTAGATAGCGCCAGTAGTAAATATAATAGAAGATACGTAGCCCTGCTGAAACCCTTTTTCAAAATCGGTTTCTGGGCATGTGGACTAGCTCATGATTCCATTAATAAACATTCCATTTTGAAAACAAAAAACAACAACAAATGGCAGTACTAGTATTTAAAAGTCACAGTCCAGGTTGACAGAAGCCAGAATACTGAGTGAGTGTTGCACATAGCAACCAGAAGGATAGGTGCCCAGCTATTGTTCTGGCGGCCCTGTTTACTCACAAACAAATGCTAAATTTAGGTTGCTTCACTCTGGCAGCATTAGATTAAGAGCTCAGTAGTGTGGCTTCTGTCAACCTGGACTGTGACTTTTAAATACTGTAACTTCTAACATCATTTAACGCTAGATTTTAAACACTTTTAACACAATGCTTGCCTGGCTGAAAGGAGATAAGTCTACCAAGGAGAGATATGAATTGTCCCCAGTTTTTGCCAGTGCAGACCGCTCAGTTTCTGAAACTTTAAAACAGTCAGGGTTAGCGTCAAGAAAACGAAAGAGATCGGGCAACAATAGTTACTCAGCTGAGCAACGGGCTCAAATCGCCGACTATGCCCGCCAGAATGGAAACACAGCAGCTGCCCGACATTTCAGCGTCATATGGAATATGGATATTAGTGAATCTGCTTAAATTAGTTCGTCTTTTTTGCGACAGATGGCGCTGTCAGCGGCGGCTGTTACGGTACAGAGACGCTAATATAAAGATACGCTATGACGCAAAACTCCGAAATTCGCTATACATGGGACACGCGTGAATTTCGTGTTCTACAGTATATATATATATATATATATATATATATGTATATATATATATATATATATATATATATATATATATATATATATATATATATATACATATATAAAATGAAAACGTGGCAATGGTTCGGATACCAGCTCCCCTCCCCTTTCTAACGTGGAGTGCTTTGTGAGCCATAGTGTCAATAAAGTAATTTATGATAAATTTTATTTGTATGATATTATAGAAACCATATCTTATAACCTATTCTGATTGAATGGTTTTGGTGTTTATTGTAAACATAAACAATTGATGTAGGAACATGTACCGAATGACCATGGTGTTAATGTATTAAAGTGAAATGAACTTCTTTAAAGTCTGTGTAAAGAAACAGACATAGAAGGTGGCTGTAAGTAATGTGTAGGTTTGAAAATAAAAGATTCCAAATTACCGTAGTAGAAGAGTCACAAAATACAAATAAACAACAAAATCAAACTAAGGCATGAGGACAAAGAAATTGACCTCAAATGCAATGATTACCTCATGGATTCCATAGGTAGAACATCATTATTCTATATACTACCCAAGATACATAAAAGGCTAAACAATCCTCCAGGTCGACCAACTGTATCTGGCAACGGGTGCCCTACTGAGAAAATATCTCAACTAGTTGACTTCTTTCTCCAACCACATGTAAAAACACTACCCTCTTACTTTAGGACACCACACATTTCCTTAGAAAACATAATCAACTGGGTAGGCTACCATCCAACACCATACTAGCCACTCTAGATGTGGCCAGCTTGTATACCAACATCCCCAACACAGAGGGTCTAGGGGCGGCAAGACTGGCTCTCTACAGAATGAGGGGTAGGTTCTGCAATCCGAGCAATGAAAATCTATCTTCACTCCTCAAAATGGTGCTCACCATGAACAATGATTGAGCAGGCAGACACTACCTGCAGGTAGGGGGCATCACTATGGGTACCTAAGTAGCTCCATCATTCGCCAACACTTTTATGGGTTGGTTTGAAGATATATATGTATACATATACCACAAGCAACCACACATATGGGTGAGGTTCATAGATGATATTTTTGTTATCTGCACTGGTAGTGAAGAACAACTACAACAGTTTGTGGAATACCACAATAATTATCTACCATCAATCAAATTTGAGGCTGAAATTGCAACCTCTTCGGTCAACTTCCTCGATGTTACTGTCTCCATTTCCAAAGATGGAGATATGATAACGGGCTTATACACTAAATGCACTGACGCGCATTACTACTTAAGTTATGAATCATGTCATCCCCCTACATGCAAAGACAGTATCACTTATAGTCAATTCTTAAGATTAAGAAGAATATGCAGCGATACTGCAGACCTCGTTTCTGAGGCCAAGAAAATGTCTGGCCATTTTTATAGAGCAGGATACCGTAAGAAATTACTACAAACAGCTTTCGACAAGACTCGGAAATTAAATAGAGAAGAGTTATTAGAGTACAAAACACCAGACAAAGAGAAGGAGAAAGAGACTTCTTCCTGATAACCACTTACCACCCGAGTGGAAGCATCCTGGATAAAACTATCTCCAGGAATTGGGACCTCTTAGATAGATCCAGCTCTACAGGATTGTCAAAGGATTTAGGAGACCTAAAAACTGATCAGAGCAAAGACAACCAATCCATGGGATGTCCAAGTGGCCCCTAAATCCAAAGAGCCACAGAATGACCCTGACATCAGGGCATGCAAGAGAAAAAACTGCAAATACTGTAATAAAATCGATACCTAACAGGCAGAGTTCTCTGCCCACAGACTAACCAGACATACACCACAATCAGAAAAACCAATTGTGAAAGCAATAATTTGATTTATTGCATAACTTGCAGTACATGCCACAAGATGTGTGTGGGGCAGACTAAGATAAATTTGAGGTCCAGAATGTGTGAACACTTCAGAAATGTCACACAAAACAACACCACAGTACATAGTGTTGGTAGACACTTCAATGAATTAGGCCATAAAGGCATTGACAACATTAATACTTATGTGCTCCAATTTGGCAAAGAGCACCCGGACAGTGATCTTTCCCTGACACACAGACTCCAACTAGAACAAAATTGGATCAGCCGTTTGAGAACTAAAAGTCCAGATGGTCTAAACGTTTTTAACAATAGAATAAAAACTGCCAAAAAATAGAGGTCCTAGTAACCTCCCACACGCCCCATATACACGTACTCGACTACAGACACATTTTAAGGATGCTTCCATTCTCAACTTTATTACTACAAAAACAGGACCATACTCATGATCCTATTTTCATGACATTTGTTTTTACTAGATCCGCAACAGGGCGCCTTTTTTTAAGTTAATAATCTTCCCTTATGGCACACTGATGGTGCACATTTTTCTCATAAATTTATTTGGGACTATTTTACTATGTTCGGATTTAGAACAAACAACGACAAGACTCTTCTACTACGAAATTTGAAATCTTTTATTTTCAAACCCATACATTACTTACAGCTGCCTTCTATGTCTGTTTCTTTACACAGACTTTAAAGAAGTTCATTTCACTTTGATATATTAACACCATGGTCATTCGGTACATGTTCCTACATCAATTGTTTATGTTTACAATAAACACCTTAAACATTCAATCAGAATAGGTTATAATATATGGTTTCTATAATATGATACAAATAAAATTTATTCATAAATTACTTTATTGACACTATGTCTCACCATGCACCCCCGTTAGAAAGGGGAGGAAAGCTGGTATCCGAACCATTGCCACGTTTTCATTTTATTAGTTTTTTTTCTGGTTCGATATCGGCTCTCGTCCGGGGTGTCAAAACCCTTGAATGTTCGAGTTGAACCACGCAGCGGAGATAATTGTAATATTTTAGCCCTTGCAATGGGAGGATCTCATCCTTATGGGATCCGTATGACCCCGAGAGTTCATTATACCCGAATGGAGTAGGGTGTCACGGCCAGCACCAAATACTCCTCTGATCAGTCTTTTATAGACAAAACAGCTATCATTGTCGATTAGGCACAATAGAGGGCACCACATTTTGTTATGGCGTCCACGCTCGGTCGTTTCTATAGTGAACGCGCATTACCGCAATTTGATTGGCCCATTTGGAAGAACGCTCGCGTGAAGACTGATATCACACCGTCAGTAGCGGTTAGGCGACCAAGCTTGCAGCTCGACATTTTCTCTTCTCCGAGTTTTTTTTGCCACGTTTGATATATATATATATATATATATATATATATATATATATATATATATATATATATATATATACTGTAGAATGGCTAATTTTTGCGTGTGACAATTTTCCCTAATCTCTCATTTTTGGGTGTTTCCGTTTCTAATATTGCTGAAAAGAGGACCTATTTTTTCCGTTTTTTATTTTCCCGTTTTATGTAGACCTTTAATTTTAGTATACCAGAGAGAAAATATTAATGGGTACCTGCACATGCAGGGCCTTAATTGCAGCAACGCACGTGGCGATGGGACTATAACCAGTCTAGAGAGGCGTCCAGAAATAGATCAACGGCGATGCAATCTATGCAGTGGCACATAGTTGAGCAGCAGTCAGAGCATGATCAGTGGTCATTCAGTGCAATTAGCGATTGTTCCCCGCCACAAGTAGATTGCAATGAGTAATGACTGCTACCACTCTGAGTAGACGCTGGTCAGACACTTCAGAGATAAAGCTGTTCCAGTCTATTTAACTATAGTCAGAATTTTCCATGTTTATTAAGTCCGGACATGAACTGTATAGATTTTTCCTGTGTTAATTATTCCCGTTTGATAGGATTCGGGAAAAAACGGGAAAATAAAACACACGGAAAAATTAGCCACTCTACAGTATCTATCTATCTAGATAGATAGATAGATATAGATATATATAAATATATATATAGATATATATACATATATATACATATATATACATATATATACATATAAATATATATATATATATATATATATATATATATATATTTATATATATATATATATATATATATATATATATATATATATATATATATATATATATATATATATATATATATATATATATACATGTATATATATACCTTGTAATCGCAGCCCTGGGGGTCTTGCTTCTGCGAGAGACGTCACTAGCTGGAGCTTGAGTTATTATTACAGGATATCAACTTAATCAAGTTGTGAAGGGTTTGTTCCTCATTGATGTCTAGAGGAACTAGGATTATGTGTACATTATTGTGTAGGGGCTATAAGTGGATGTTATTTAACTTCTCAGCCTCTGGCAATGTTACCCACAGCTTTGAGGGAATTTCAATGTCACAATGTATAGTTGTTGTTTTTAAATGAATACTGCACAATGTGCAATAGCGATTTTTATTCATAACAGGTAAATATATACATACAATATAACCCAAAGACATAGACAAGTTAATAACATACTTTTGAGCACATGGCCTGTTATCTATATTACTATATTGTGTGGCATACTCAGAACTGCACAACTAGTATTTAGATCACGAGTTACAATGTGTCTGTAAGAATAATTTTATTCCTTTTCATTACAAACCAATTCTCTATTAGACTCAACCAAATTTATTTTTCAAATAATTGTAAATGGATTTTCATTTTGAGCGGAAATTTCCAACTTTTAAGTCTATTTCTGCTTTGTATTGTTCAGTACAAATTTGATGATATAATTCCCATTTTATATCTTCAAATTCATGTTTTACCCTGCTTTCTTTTTTGAATTTAACCTTTTTGTGTATGAGATGACTACATAAACCATTTTCCCAAGATGTGAATTTCCCAATCTTTTATCAAAAGCGGTTAGCTTTATTTATCTATTCACTACATTTTTTATCCAGTTTTCTATTTCAATCATGTATTCAGAGCATTTGCGTTATATACCAGTGCAGGTTTCATGTCTTCAATGGCTACCTTGCAATAGTTGAACTTATCATCATCTTTTATGATCATGCTCATCAGTAATTAATTTCTAGCCACTCTGCCTTGTAATACTTTCAATTGTATACCTTCTGTACACAAATTCTGTTAGTTTATGCAAATTGAAGGAAGGAATGGGGTTTTACGTCGCTTTAAACAGCTTAGGTCACGACGAGATAGAAACCCGGAACTTCACAAATAGTTCCGAGGGGACTTTCAGTTACAGAAGAACCATAGAAAGCCCTCCACAACACCACACATTTATATAGTGACCAGGCCAACCTGCTTGAGGATACAGCAGAGATTTGAAACTGCGAACTCAAGCTAGGGAGCCAGACATTCTAACCCCTATAGGCCACAGCAGATCTCCTTCAGTTTATGCATTAGTTCAAAGGCGTTCATTGTGTCATGATTAGTAATATGTTTATTATATTTCTCATCCCATTTATTTTAACTCCTTTTATCATTGTTTTATTTTGAGTGTGTAGTTCTCGGTATATTTTGGATCATCCTGAAATTGAAATATGATTTTTCTTTATATGAATATGTTGAATAGGTTTAGTAACTAATCGTTTCTAAGCCTTTAGCATGAACACTTTTAGGAAGAATGAGTTCGGTCAGTGGGATTAGGTAATATTCTTGGCCTAGAAGATCTCCAACCATTAATATTTTATATCAAACAAGTCGGAGAGGCACGACGTTGAATGTCATTTATATATCTGTGCCACGTATCAGGTTTGGACCCAGGAAGTTACTCCAAGAACATTTTACACACGGTCTTTGAGTACGGTCTTTCTGTTTCCGGTTTACATTGTCTTGGCAACAAGTGGTTAGTCGCGTGAATGATTCCCAGTTGTTCACATATAAATTAATACAAAAAAATAAATATCAAAACATATAAACATATATATATATATATATATATATATATATATATATATATATATATATATATATATATATATATATATATATATACTGAATTTCATTGCAAATTGTTTATCTTTTCTGTGGAGTTGATTTCATTCCGGTCTCATGACCATCCATGTCATTGGTTGTTATCCGGGAAGCATTTAAAGATATCGCAGATCCATTTACATAAGTGGGATCAGGCCAGCCCAAGACATCACCATTAGAATGCTCTGCTGGGTATACCCTGAAATGATAATGGATACAATCTGATTTGGGTTATTTGTGTACAGTATCCATCATAAAGGATTGGTAAGGAGGAGTCAGTGCTACGTAGACAAGATGAGTATCAGATATGGCGAGCTGTTGGCAGAGTGCCACAATTCATGCCAATACTGTTGATTGAACCAATAGCATGTATTGATTGGGATGAACCTGACTGAGATCAGCCAACCAAAAAAAGTTATCTTCTCAGTGTCAATAAATTTGGACTATGTTAGTTTACATCATACGTTATGCTCTTTTCGCACTAACACTGCGCCACAGTTCCAGACTCGATATGCATACACACATTAAACGTTGCCTTTCCACATCCCAAGGCTAAATGGCAAAAGATTCTTGAAGATATCAGCAGAATATAAGGCGCCAGCTCTGTGAGGAGTGTTACTAGCCAGAGGAGAGATAGTAGCGAGCTAGGTGAAGAGATACATGCAGTGTCAGCTCAATGAGGAGTGACACCATCAGCTATGTGAGGAAAGATAGCGCCATCTCTGTGAGGAGAGACAGTACCATCTCTGTGAAGAGAGACAGTACCAGCTCTGTGAGGAGAGATAGCACCAGCCCTGTGAAGAGAGATAGTACCAGCCCTGTGACGAGAGATAGTACCAGCTCTTTGAGGAGAGACAGTACCATCTCTGTGAGGAGAGATAGTACAAGCCCTGTGAAGAGAGATAGTACCAGCCCTGTGACGAGAGATAGTACAAGCTCTGTGAGGAAAGATAGCGCCATCTCTGTGAGGAGAGACAGTACCATCTCTGTGAAGAGAGACAGTACCAGCTCTGTGAGGAGAGATAGTACCAGCTCTTTGAGGAGAGACAGTACCATCTCTGTGAAGAGAGACAATACCAGCTCTGTGAGGAGAGATAGTACAAGCCCTGTGAAGAGAGATAGTACCAGCCCTGTGACGAGAGATAGTACCAGCCCTGTGAGGAGAGACAGTACCATCTCTGTGAAGAGAGACAATATCAGCTCTGTGAGGAGAGATAGCACCAGCCCTGTGAAGAGAGATAGTACCAGCCCTGTGAGGAGAGACAGTACCATCTCTGTGAAGAGAGACAATACCAGCTCTGTGAGGAGAGATAGCACCAGCCCTGTGAAGAGAGATAGTACCAGCCCTGTGAGGAGAGATAGTACAAGCCCTGTGAAGAGAGATAGTACCAGCCCTGTGACGAGAGATAGTACAAGCTCTGTGAGGAAAGATAGCGCCATCTCTGTGAGGAGAGACAGTACCATCTCTGTGAAGAGAGACAGTACCAGCTCTGTGAGGAGAGATAGTACCAGCTCTTTGAGGAGAGACAGTACCATCTCTGTGAAGAGAGACAATACCAGCTCTGTGAGGAGAGATAGTACAAGCCCTGTGAAGAGAGATAGTACCAGCCCTGTGACGAGAGATAGTACCAGCCCTGTGAGGAGAGACAGTACCATCTCTGTGAAGAGAGACAATACCAGCTCTGTGAGGAGAGATAGCACCAGCCCTGTGAAGAGAGATAGTACCAGCCCTGTGAGGAGAGACAGTACCATCTCTGTGAAGAGAGACAATACCAGCTCTGTGAGGAGAGATAGCACCAGCCCTGTGAAGAGAGATAGTACCAGCCCTGTGAGGAGAGATAGTACAAGCCCTGTGAAGAGAGATAGTACCAGCCCTGTGACGAGAGATAGTACAAGCCCTGTGAAGAGAGACAGTACCAGCCCTGTGAGGAGAGACAGTACCATCTCTGTGAAGAGAGACAGTACCAGCTCTGTGAGGAGAGATAGCACCAGCCCTGTGAAGAGAGATAGCACCAGCCCTGTGAAGAGAGATAGTACCAGCCCTGTGAGGAGAGACAGTACCATCTCTGTGAAGAGAGACAATACCAGCTCTGTGAGGAGAGATAGTACAAGCCCTGTGAAGAGAGATAGTACCAGCCCTGTGACGAGAGATAGTACAAGCTCTGTGAGGAAAGATAGCGCCATCTCTGTGAGGAGAGACAGTACCATCTCTGTGAAGAGAGACAGTACCAGCTCTGTGAGGAGAGATAGTACCAGCCCTGTGAGGAGAGACAGTACCATCTCTGTGAAGAGAGACAGTACCAGCTCTGTGAGGAAAGATAGCGCCATCTCTGTGAGGAGAGACAGTACCATCTCTGTGAAGAGAGACGTACCAGCTCTGTGAGGAGAGATAGTACCAGCCCTGTGAAGAGAGACAGTACCAGCTCTGTGAGGAGAGATAGTACCAGCCCTGTGAAGAGAGATAGTACCAGCCCTGTGAGGAGAGATAGTACCAGCTCTTTGAGGAGAGATAGCACCAGCTCAGGGCCAGGCTGGTGTGTTTGTGTACCTATTCATTTCTTTCTTACTGCTCACAAAGCCAGCATGTACTGCTATCAGGTTGCCAATGACACAAACAGACAGGACTGCCATATTTCACTACGGGCTGGTGTTAATTTTTTTCAAAATCAGTGGAAATTATTCTTATTTCGTGAATTTAAAGTCTGAGGCGAGAGAGACCATTCGGAAAATGGTGGACATTGTAATGATGTCATTGATCACATGATCGGAGCTAGCCAATGAGAAAAAATCATGAACAAAATAAAAGAATATCCGTCAAAATGGCGGAGCTAGCAGACACTCCGCTTCAAATTTTTAACTAGGCACAATAAAGTGCCAAGTCAGCAATTGGAATTATCTTTACTGCCGATTGATGCAGTTTGTTGATAAAGGAGCCCAGATGCAAGTAAAATTGCAGCGCCCTCACTAGAATCGAGCGCACAGACGTTTCTATTTGCTTCTACTTAGGTTTATGAGGCTTAAGTTGTGAGCGGTAATTAAGCAGCTAATAACATCCGACTATAGATGGCGCTAAATACCGATCACGTGAGCTAGGATCGACACTGCTCCCTAAACAAATGCAACAGATAGTATATTTGGACTTACAAAGTCATGAGGGGTCGGTACTATTTCTGCTCACAGAGCTGGTACTATCTCTCCTCACAGAGCAGGCGTGGATCCACAACAGCTCACATCGATGCATGTACATTCATGCATGCTCAATCAATGAGGTGCATCTTTTCATATCAAAGTGCATCAGATAGTAACCTGCTTTGTAAGGAGATAAAGATACTGGTTCAGTGGGACAGCTGGAATCAAGACATTTTTTATGAGACCAGTCACCACAGCACTACTACAAAACGCGACAGGTCCGAGTATCTGGACGCCAATAGCATCCTTATCCCATAGCGTAGGCAGAGTGTGTGTGGTGCATCTTGTGCAAACATTCACACACACACACACACACACATACCCACATCCATTGACACATTGATATGTTTATTAACATGCATATACATACACGTCGGGCGCCGTTTGTAACATGCACACTTTTGTCGACAGGAGCAATTTTGTCGAGACAGAAGTCCAAAATGTGACATTTGGCGAGTGGTTACGCCATGTGTAACACAAAAGTAATTTTGTCAGACAGAATTACTTTTGTCTAACAAAAGTTACTTTTGTTGACAAAAGCAAATTTTGTTACAACAAAAGTACTTTTGTTCAACAAAAGTTACTTTTGTTGACAAAAGTAATTCTGTCTCGACAGAAGTAATTCTGTCTCGACAAAAGTAATTCTGTGTCGACAAAATTACTTCTGTGTCGACGAAAGTAATTTTGTCTTAGTGTTGTGCGGCGATGGCAGATGGCGGGCATGATCGAATAGACGAGTTGAAGCATCTCCAACGCTCGATCGAGATGCAGTATCTCGTTCTAGATACTGCAGTCCGATCGAGATGCTTTGAAGAGTTGTACAAAATTTCATTTCCTGCCTGTATTTTGAGCTTGTTAATATGGGGCGCCATTTGTAACATGCACACTTTTGTCGACAAAAGCAATTTTGTCGAGACAGAAGTCCAAAATGTGACATTTGGCGAGTGGTAACGCCATGTGTATCACAAAAGTAATTTTGTCTAGACAGAATTACTTTTGTCTAACAAAAGTTACTTTTGTTGACAAAAGCAAATTTTGTCACGACAAAAGTACTTTTGTTCAGCAAAAGTTACTTTTGTTGACAAAAGTAATTCTGTCTCGACAAAAGTAATTCTGTCTCGACAAAATTACTTCTGTCGACAAAAGTAATTTTGTCCTAGTGTCGTGCAGCGATGGCAGGCGGCGTGCATGATCGAATAGACGAGTTGCAGCATCTCCAACGCTCGATCGAGATGCAGTATCTCGTTCTAGATACTGCAGCCCGATCGAGATGCTGTGAAGACTTATACAAAATATTCGTTTCCTGCCTGTAATTTGAGCTTGTAAAGGCCCCATCACGACAAAAGTGGCCTCAGCATTGGAAGGGTTAAAGTTACCAACAATGTGTTCAATTAAAGTTCTTCTCTGATATTACTCACCTCTATCAAATTCTTCGCCGACGGAGATCCGTGATATTCCACACTGCAACTTACACCCGGCGGGGGCACTCAGGGATAGAGGGGGGCCGCACCCGCGTTACGTATTTCGCATAGGAAGGGGTCTTTTTTAAGACCTCCGCATGTCCGCGATTTTGTAAAAGAAGGGTACTTTTTTGTACCCAGATACGAAGAATGGGGGTTGAAAATCCCCTTACGAAATTTACGCGGCTCTGACGCCTAGTGACTCCCGAAGTGACTGGGCTTCCGAGTCTGTAGTTCAACAATATTGAACATTACTTATGCATCTGATGTTGTTATTGTCGATGTTTATGTCTGAACTTCCGAGTCTGCTGCCGCTAAACAGGCAGAGGATTATAAAATCTAAAGTTAAAATATGTGTTCCCGTTCATCCAATGTCAGTGTTTTGATAAAAAAGGGGTGTTTTTTTAATGGAAAAGTCAGCGTTTTTTAAAAATAAGGGTGCTTTTTTGGCCAGAAATCAGTGCTTTAGGGGTATTTTTAAATTTTGGTAACGAGCGTATGCACCCCCCTAAATGCCTTAGGGATCCCCCGGGAACTTACAGTAACACACTCGGCCGGTATTAGTTCCTACCAGCCCAACGATAGTGCATGGTGTATCGAATGCATGTGCCCGAGTCGGCGAGTGCTTCAACCAGTCTATAGGCCCTCTATTAACGAAGCAAGGCACTAGGACAGAATTCTGAATGTAACACTTGGCGAAAAAATTAATTTTGTCTCGACAAAAGTAATTTTGTCTCGACAAAAGTAATTCTGTCTAACAAAAGTTACTTTTGTTGACAGAAGCAAATTTTGTCAAGACAAAATTACTTTTGTCTGACAAAATCAACTTTTGTCTGACAAAATCAACTTTTGTCTGACAAAAGTAATTTGGTCGTAGACAAAATTACTTTTGTCATAAACAAAATTACTTTTGTCAGACAAAAGTGACTTTTGTTGGACAAAAGTGACTTTTGTTGACAAAAGTATGCATATTACAAACGGCGCCCCATATGTAAATGCCCCATCACGAGTGTAAGCTTACACTTCGTATTTCTTCATTGACACACTCGGCCGGTATGAGTTCGTACCAGCCCAACGATAGTGCATGTGCCCGAGTCGGCGAGTGCTTCAACCAGTCTATAGGCGGACGTATCACGCCATCTTTAACCGATGCAAGGCACTAGGACAGAATTCTGAGCGTAACACTTGGCGAGTGGTCCAAGTGTAACACAAAAGTAATTTTGTCTCGACAAAAGTAATTTTGTCTATGACAAAATTACTTTTGTTGACAGATGCAATTTTTGTCAAGACAAAATTGCTTTCGTCAGACAAAAGTAATTTTGTCATAGACAAAATTACTTTTGTCTGACAAAATCAACTTTTGTCAGACAAAAGTCACTTTTGTCTGACAAAAGTAATTTTGTCGTAGACAAAAATAATTTTGTCGTAGACAAAATTACTTTTGTCATAGACAAAATTATTTTTGTCTGACTAAAGGGACTTTTGTTGGACAAAAGTGACTTTTGTTGGACAATATTTGCTTCTGTCAACATAAGTATGGATGTTACAAACGGCACCCCATACGTGCATTCACACATCGGATCCATACACTAGTACGTACGTACGTACGTACATACATACATTTATACATATATACTTTCGAAGTCATGGATAACTTTAACTTACGTATTATTAATGCTAGCAGGGAAAACATTGTCACAAATTTCTCTGCGGGAATATATTTTGTTCTGCCATGCACGTGGAGGATTGAATATGGCTGCATGGATGCCAGGGTTACACTCCCCCCATGGTATCTCAGGAATAGAGCACGTGGAATGTGGTCTGCCGGAGGTGCCGCCCTCTAGTGCAGCATATATGTGTCCAGCATCAAATGTAAGTGATGGCACCTCGTATCTCGGTTCATCAGCAGCATATCTTCTAAAATAGATTTTTTTTTATTATGAATCTATTTGAAATACTAGTAAGCAACACACAATCTGATTTGATAATTGTTAGTAAATATAAGAAGAGTCATCATAGAGTGCAGAACATCGTATAATCATCAAAAGTGTTCACATGATTGTCGATAGAAAATCATAATAGCCTAATGGAAAAACAAAAGGTTGTCATTAACGAAAAGTCAACATGTGAGTTGATGTAAGGTGGTGAGGAATTAATGGTCAACACTTCCAATGAGAAATGGGGTGAATCAACTAAAGTATGTTTTCATCACGTTTGCCATTCAATCGTTTAAGATTACGAGAGAGAGAGAGAGAGAGAGAGAGAGAGAGAGAGAGATGCATTTAGAGCACATTCAGAGCAAACCTATTGGAATATGAGAATAAACCTTTTCTTTATTACGACTGCTACCACTATACCGACAAGGATTACGCCGACACTCCCTCCTATAGCGCCACCTATGATGCCTGCCACATCACCACCTAAGGGAAAGACCAGCAAACATAGTTAAACATATTAAACTTTTGAAAAATATTTTTGTTCATTCAATCTTTGACTTGAATATTTTGATGATATAGACTTATATTATACGTCCCAATTTCGAAAAGTCTAACTAATAAACCAGTGACCACCTTTGAGAAGTGAACAGCTGAAATACTATAGAAACAAGTGGACTTTTGATTGTCAATTGTATGAATAAGTTGAAAGTGGTCATTGGTTTCTTCTAATTTCTTCTAAGCCTATATTCACTTGATAGTATATCATAGATTAACAGAACGCAAGTAAAGTTAAACAAATTCATGTATAAAGGAAATCAAAAAGAAATATATATATATATATATATATATATATATATATATATATATATATATATATATATATATATATATATATATATATATGTATATATATATATACATATATATATATATATATATATATATATATATATATATATATATATATATATATATATATATGTATATATATATATATATATATATATATATATATATATATATATATATATATATATATATATATATATATATATATATATATATATATATATATATAACAGTACATGTATGAATTACCACAACACTCCAATTGCTCCTCTCAAACTTGCCTGTTATATGAGTAATGTTTTGATGTCTGGTCAAGATTGTGGCAGTACTCGGGTTGCTTCTTGGAGCTGTAAAAACGTCAAAAACTATCTTCTAAATGGCATTTAAGTACATATAGATAAGATCGTTTGATTTTGTATCAGCCCCATCCAGACTGATACTAGCATTGCAGAATACTTATTACTAGTACTTTGGATTATTTAGTACGATGAAATATATGTTATATACGTTTCAGTAGTCATCATGCTGCATTATGGTGTATAATGATTTGGCATCAAGGGTCATATGAACATTGTGCTATATTACAGAAAGAAAGAGAAAATAGACATATAACAGGATTGCAACAATCTAGATTGTTATAAACGGTTGGTTGTTCCAATTTGGATTTGGAATTTTGTATTCGTCATATTTATGCCAATTATGGCTTATTCGTGACTAGCCAGTTGTTCCAATGTACTTTGTATTCTATATTTTGATATTAATACAACACAGCTGAGATGTTTACTCCTTCCTGATGTTTGATCCGATGCCAGGTTGGTTACATGACACAGACCTCATATTTAGTGGTAACTTCACACAAATATTGCATTCCAAGCATATGTCATCTGCATGTGTGCTTATTAGTATATATATATATATATATATATATATATATATATATATATATATATATATATATATATATATATATATATATATATATATATATATATATATATATATATATATATATATATATATATATATATATATACTGAGGTTCTTCTAGAAACATTTTTCTGAGGTCTGCTCAAGTGCAATCTCCACACCTCTAAAATGTTACCTTTTCTCTGCACAACCACACCTCCTTGACGTCTTTTATTGCGAAGACCCAAGATTTATTTTGGCTTCTCTCTTTCTTGATTAACTTTCTTGAAATTTTCATTTCCTGCCCTGCTACCTCAACAACTTTATTTAACGTCATATCTAAGTATATGGTCAATAATCATAACATAACATTACGTTACAATATTCTCTCCCTCATCCTATCTTAAGAGCATTTTGATCTTTTTTCTGGACTTTTTCTCAGCCTCTTCGTGGCTGGTTAGTAGAGCATCTCGTTGTCGAGGTCGCCCCGCATGACACATAACTCACGATAAAAAGCACAGAAAACTGCACCTTATTGCGCTTGAGCAACTGAGCTCAACATTCCAGATGGTTTTAAAAGTTTAGCATACTTTGTCCTGGGGAGCGTATCTACGTACCTCTTAATTCCAACCATCTCTTCTATTAGCGATTGGCCTATTCACGTCTCTTTTAGCAGAAAATTGCTCTGTAGACATTAGTTGAAATAATTACCATATTCATATATCATGATGTATCAAGAAGGGTAAAATTATACGAATTTTGAATTCCAGAAGGAACAAATGAAGATCGTGTATGTCGTATAGCCCCATGGAAATATTTTGATAATCGAGCAAAAAAATATTGAGTGATACTTGACTGAAAGTGCCTTTTTGTTCCTTAATATTTGTTTAATCAATTCCATTCGAAAAAGAAAGAAGAAGAAAGAAAAAATATATGTAAAGATCTTGACTTTTATAGCAGAGATACACATAACCTGTTGTGCTAGACTAGATTTATCTCTGTTCAAACATAGAAAAAAATGCATATTGACAGAGCTAGCTATGTATCGAATGACCCGTGTTCACTTAAGGTGATGAGTACCATTGCAGGCTAGTTATAAGCCCCATCCCAAAACACACCTCACAGCAGCATACTCATATAACAAGGTGTATCTCCAGGTTCCTGAGTGTTATCAGGGAGAGAATATCATAGTCAGCCGTCTGTAGTCAACCCATATTCTAATTCATTTCAATATTTACAACTGTTCACTCAAATGACATATTCTCATTACTTACGCAGGTAATGGTAAAGGTTCACAGTTACCTTAGGGAAATCGTTGACTATGCCCAATAAGAAGTATTTTTTTTATCTTTTACTGCTAAAGATTTTTACAGGCCATAACATCGAAAATTTCAGTGAGATATCTTGTGTGTGGAGGCATGGGAACCCCATTGATCGTAGTGGACATACCTCGCTTATAACCTCTGGGCACTGGAAACAAAAGACTGTTGCACAAAAATACACCTCGACGATCTCAAAAGAATGGCTTGTGGACAGGATGCTATAAATAGGTGCTAGCTATGATCGAGTCCGTGAGGTTACCAAGTGTAGTTGGTGTGAAGATTTCTAACTAAGATGTTATGACCTGTAAAAATCTTTAGAGGTCAACAAATCTCAAATTGACTTCTTATTGGGCATAGACAATTATATCCCTAAGGTAATTCTGAACCTGCAGTGACTATTACCTTTGAAAGTAATGAGAATATGTCATTTGAGTGAAAAGTTGTAAATTTTGAAATGGTATAGAATATCAGTTGACTAACGACGGTTGGCTATGATATTCTCTCCCTGATAACACTCTGCAATCTAGTGATACACCTTTTTATACGATTATGCTGCTGCTGTGGGGTGTGTTTTGGGAAGGGGATTTTAACTAGCTTGCATTGGTACTCATCACCTTAAATTAAACGACCAGAAGAGAAAAGCCTTTGATTGTAATAACATAGAACTGTTGGAACATTGTTGGCGGTCTCCAAAACATAGGTCAGTGGCGATTGGCCAAGGCCATTTCATGGATGCAAATTAATCACAACCAATGTGGATCTTATGCGAATACAAATTTCTTATCCCTGGTATTTTATTATCCATGAATGAACGTCTTTACATTTAAACCCGGAAGTCATGCTTCAAGAAATGCGTGACATGTTTTTTAGCAACCTGCCTCTGCCTGTTTTGGAAGAAATTTTTAGTGTTTCTCTAGTAAATGACATATAATACCCATACCTGAGCAACACAATTTAATAAACAGGATATTCGAAAAAAAACTATGACATAACGATTGTAATGTGACTATTATAAACAGTTACATTTTGTTCCTGTTATAATTTTGAATATCGTTGCTTTCTGGCGTCAAATATGAAAATATAGCAGGAAAAACACTATAAGGGGTCTCGTTCGTATGATATGGAACTATTTCTAGCCCATATCAAATTTTACTGGCCACACAGTTAACATGTAAATGTTGTACAAGTGTGGCCACAGAAGTACAAAATGTCCATCGTTAGTGGATCAGTTCTAGTAGTGCAGCCTGTTAACTTAACTACACTGTTAAAATACATGCAGGACTTTCCTTGAAATTCAGGGAAAAGATCGCTGCTACTGTTATCAACAGCTTATAGACATTACTCATAAATTCACATGTATATATCTAAAACGTATTACGTATGCTCTTTGCAACGTTGTAACTGTTTCATTCAATAAACATACATACAAATGCATACATTAATTGTTGAACCTACCTTTGGTAATATATACTTTTGTGATGAGTATTATTACAGCCACGATAGCTTGATAGCGCAGCATCCTTCTATGCCTCTGACATGACTGGTTACGGTCACTGACGTAATGAATAGGCTGGGTGGGACATTATAACTCTGCGTAACCTAGATCTAGGCCCCTTTCATCGCAAAATTGCGGGTGGGGTGTTCGTGATTCTGAACACATCGCTAAACCGTGACATTCGTTGAATCTCTCTCCTCCATTCCTAGCATTTCGCCTGTAGCCTTATTGCCTAAACTGCTCGCTTTCTGTAATCCTAACTGACGTTTCCCGTACCCATCCTATAGAATCACAGTCTTTAACCAGTATATGCTTTGAAACCAATTAAACAAGATAGAACCTTGCTCCATAGGCCATCGTTGTCTATTAAATGTAAGAAATCCTATATCGCATCATGCAGCAGTTCTCTCTCCTGCATACAATACAGTTAGATCCCCGTCTAAGGTCACTGGATCAAATCCTGGTTAAATAATGTGCGATATTGATTTGTTTAAGGTTTTCTTGGCTCTTCATCCGTTAACCACTCGTTGGTCACGATTAATTCTTAATCCGCCAAGAAACAAAATATTTAGATAAATTTCATACCCAGAGTTTATCCAACATTGTACATATCACTTTTGTCTAATCAGTTTATGATAGCGGTTTTGTAGGTGTCTTCGGAATCGAAAATACCTTCGCGGAAATAAAATATATAATAAAACATTCATTTGCTAAATACTTGCAGGCAGCAGTCTTTTTGAACATGTTTTCAATATCTGAATATATTAATTCAAAGTGATGTCCTAAATACGCTTTCTTTATATATATATATATATATATATATATATATATATATATATATATATATATATATATATATATATATATATATATATATATATATATATATATATATATATATATATATATATATATATATATATATATATGTGTGTGTATATATATATATATATATATATATATATATATATATATATATATATATATATATATATATATATATATATATATATATATATATATATATATATATATATATATATATATATATATATATATAAATATATATATACATATATTGCTCATTTAGCCAATACCTTTAGACCGTTTTGGGGATAAATGGGTTGGTAAGATCATGCACTGTGACTAACTTAATTCAAATACCCTTTTACAGCTATCCGCCAGTCTGGCAGTCTCTTGACAGAAAACATGCATACGCCTTAAGTGGCTTAACTATCTCCATAGTGACCTTAACAATTCTGTTTTTCAGCATGTTTGCGTCTAACTACATGTACAGCTTGCACGCATCACTTTACTTCCTGGTTCAGGATAGCCCGTTGTGGGCTGATTCTCTTTAACCCATGATATGCCCGCTAAGAGTAAGTCGTTTGGATATGTGGTGCTTTTGGGAATAGCTTTGGTACAAGCATAAATGCAAACTATACTTAAATGAGAGTTGAAGCTTTGATTAGAATACCATTTTCATTCCAAACGTTTTTCATAACACCGCATCTTACTATGGATATCGATGAAGACTAGAAAGGGAGGTATTCCTAAGCATGCTTTTATCACAGTACTAATTTCAAATTTCAAATTTCAAATGTCTCAATTCATTCTGAAAGGTATACCATCACTTTATTACAGATGCCTCTTATTTATAGTTATACTATACATTATACTAGTTAATATCATTCTGAGAAAGAATGCAATGATTCAATAATTACACCACAGACAATTGCCCCAAAATGTGATACTTTCTAAGCAATTCTTTAAAATAACTTTCCGAAATTGTTAAAAGGTAATCAGGAGATAACACATGTCTATTTGGTTCCGTTTTAAGGTCTCTATGTGAGCAATTTGGGTATAGACTAGTGTACTTTGGGTCTGTTTAGGACATTGCATTGTGAGTAGAACATAAATGATCATTCGTATTCAAATGGGAAAGATGAGCATGGTAATTGCCTCTGTTATTTTTGCAGTGATGTTTGTTGTGAGAACTATGATGCTGATGATGATAATGTTAAAAGTGATGGCAATTGTCATGATGATAGTAATAATGGAAATAATTGCTACCACTGTTGCTGCAGCTGCTAATAATACTTATGGTGATGATTAGGACATACTACTACTACTGCTGCTGCTACTACTTGTACTACTTTTGATGATGATGATGATGATGATGATGATGATGATGATGATGACAAGGATGAAACATGTTATCTAAAATTGCACCATTCTCTTTAAACGACATGTAGACACGATGCATGTTATAGTGCTTATTGGGTGCAGTCTGTCTAATTGTAACTTTTTTTGATGCGATAATCATCGTATTTGAATTACAGTGAAACTTTGCATTGTGAACACCTACTACTAGTATCGTGCACACAATTTCCCAGAC
Organism: Maea johnstoni; assembly: GCA_963942565.1. Taxonomy (NCBI): domain Eukaryota; kingdom Metazoa; phylum Annelida; class Polychaeta; order Spionida; family Magelonidae; genus Maea; species Maea johnstoni. The sequence continues at coordinate 31,658,770 of OZ012689.1, forward strand.
TCACTTGTACCTTTTACAGTATGAAAATACCTCTGATATGTGTCCATCCCCTAATGTTAACTCATTTCCCTGTCCCTAATGTGTCCACTTATGACCCCTGGACTAGTACTTTCAGGGTATTTGGTACTTATCCCAGAATCAATAGCAATGGAGATATTTGGGCCGCCACGTTCTTACAAAATTATGGAAATCTCAACATTGATGGCCTTTACCCCACTACGTCACACATTCTCCTCCCTCATTACGTGTATGCAATGCAACAAAACATAGGAAAGGAAGGTAAAACTACAGGAATCCAATGGTTTACACTTAGTTTATTTATCTACATGATAGTAACAAGATACTTGAGACACGCATCCATTTGTAGAGGCAAAATAATACGGGCAACCTGGGTAGCATGATCATAATGCCAATATTCATGGGAAAGTAAACATTTTAAACCAACTTATGAACATTAGTTTCGTCTATTAGGGATGATTTTTCTGTAGGTGCAGCCCTCAGCTTTGTTTTGACGACATTGCCGGAAGAGTCCAGTTTCACAACACTTGCCATTGGCACACCTTGCACGTGTTGTTTCCCGCCAATCTCCAAGCGTGTTACAGGCCTCCGGGTTACAGGCAGGCGCGGTACCTAGCCAAACCTGACGAAAACCTGACAAACCAAGAGGTTAGATCGTAACTCAAAATAAATGTGGGGGCCCTTAGGGACCTGATGAAAATTTCAATATCCTTGTTGTGAAAATGATACACTGCCGATACCTGCTCGCTTCTCGCAGACATATTGCCGTATCCCATTTTCCTAACAAGGATAACTAATAGCAATGACAATTATAATGATAATAATAATAATAATAATAATAATAATAATAATAATAATAGTAATAACAATAATAACAATGATAATATTAATGATAGTAATAATACTTATAACAAAATAATAATAATAATGATAATAATAATAATATTGATAATAATAATAATAATAATAATAGTAATAATAACAATAATGATGATAATAATAATCATGATAACAATAATGGTAAAAATAATATATATATATACATATATATATATTTATATATATATATATATATATATATATATATATATATATATATATATATATATATATATATATATATATATATATATATATATATATATATATATATATATATATATATATATATATATTCAATGACTGTTTAGAATATTGTGTTTACGCATTGTTTTTTTAAATGGTAGAATATCAAAACATGCACTTGTGCTGAAGTTACTAAAGAAGCTCACGTCTCTGACAGAGTTTCTTGTGTCCAGTCCAGCATTTCTTGCCGTCGCCGCTGGAGTCTCGGCGAATCTCGCGCCAGCCGCATCCAAGATCCTTCTCACAGGGACTAGGGTCACAGAACGGCGCGGTGCCAAGCCATCTCTCTTCACGGTGATACTCGTCTACGGAAATGTAAATAAATAAATGTTAGAACCGCACCAAATGGTAATGATGTCCTTTTTGATATACATGTAGAATGCACTATATGACACATATCTAAGCGTTTATGAAACAAAAATAAAGCGTTATTTGGAATTTAGAATTTCGTTATTCGTCATTATTTCTGCCATATTGCAGCTAAGTCGTGACCAGCCAGTTGTACATGGGGAAGGAAACCGGCGTACCCGGTGAAAACCACCGCCCAACCCAAAGTCGCTGGCAACTTTCTCACATGCCCCGGGTCACAGGGATTGAAATAAATTGTTATCGAAATGTACATAATGTTAATAATAGAAATTCATTTTGGCTATTGGAAGGGAAGATTTACTGAGATACTAGATTGGGCCCCTGTATGCCGAAGTCTCAATCTGGGCCGCTTTGAATAAACGACATAATCTCCTTGAAATCACGTTTTTGGTCTATGGCTCTCCTTTGAAAGTAACCTTTCATTATGTTACTAGTACTGTTATTACCTGATACAGCCACCGTCACCAACCCGAGGAGGAGAAAGATCGCCAACATCCTTGCCTGCGAGACTCAACACCTGGTGAGAAGATAAAACAATGCTCTATAAGATAACCTATGGCTCGTTTAAGGCCTCTAACTTATCTTCAGAATTATGAACTTGATAGCCCTACAAGAGTGACTAATTACAAATACCATGGTGCCAAAACCCACACAGTAACATTGGTAATTGTGTTTATCTAAGCCTCTTGATACAGTGTAGGATGTCATCATATCTATCAACAGAAATGAAGCACATTTTGAAGGTATATATTGGGACACATAAGTGCAGGATAGCCATATAAGATCAACTATGGCTTGACATAGTAACTTGATTGAGATTCGAATTTCGATTATTACCACCTTTTGTGCCATATTTAAGCTAAATCATGACTTGCCAGTTGTAAGTGTTGGAGATAAGGGGAACCCTGCAAAAATCATAGCCCACCCAAAGTCACTTGCAAGTTGAAGAATATTTGACAAAATCTTTGTTGTAAGCGTTCTTTTGAACGTTTCCTCCAAGTTTTTTCCATCAGCTTTTTGAACTATGCTTTAAGTTGATTTGGTCGGGCTGCTTTTGGCCGCTGTGATCATTAAAAGATTGAGGAGCTGTCAATTTAAGTACTAGGATGACTAGGAAGAATAGTACAAAGTAAATATCACCCAAGGTGAGGTAAAGATACAATAAGATGTTAATCTGCCTCAGGCTAGCCCTTATACATGTATATAATCGCTTCTTGGCAGGCATGCGTCAAACGCAAACATCAATACAGGATTCGATGTAAGGTTGTGTTAACTACTTGAACTGGATTGTTAAGGTATTGGCCATTTGTAATATGGCAGCATAGATGATCAGCTAACATTGAACAAACCTCGCTAAAGAGAGTAACATTGTTACTGTATTTACACGTAATACGGGGTGGTTGCCAATAAGAACAAAAGTTTTTAGAGACATATTTCTCTTAACAATGCGTTGTTATCAAGATATTTCCTTATGCGCTAGAGCGTGTGAACGTTCCAGCTGAAAATGTGTCAACATATCCACATTCCAGTGTAAGCGGAGTCCATATGGAAATGTATTGACAACAAAGCAATAGCTTGAGTAATATTTGACTAAATGTTAGTGTTCCTGCTGAGTTTAATAACTATCCTTCAAATAATCTTTTCCAATACAACTATATCCTATTGCGTTTTAGTCAAAGTTGTCAGACCAAGAGTGCATTGCAGATTCAAATGGATTAAGAAAGAAGGCTAGTTTCAGAATTATTTACTGAGTTATATGTAAATGTGAGATTACAATCGTGTTTGGACTTATGATGAGTCTCCAACTTCAAGTTATATTAGGTGCAAAGTTAACGCATTGACGGACCCTACCTACATGTATAGTGAGCTTTGTGAGTGTCCTGACCACGCTGATTTTGCCTTGTCATAAATACTTCCTTTACATCATCATTTAGTAAAGAGATATTTTCGCCCTCAATATAGATAAAACATGCATAAAATGTTTAAAGCGATCTTTAAACTGTTGAGTCATAAAGCTTTATTACCTCCTAGCTTTGAATTTTGATAAGAAAAGCAATGCATTATTGCAGGAGTACTTTACTGCAAGTATATCCACACTCTATCCAGTCTCAAATACCAGTTTCCAACATAGCTTTTTCACTTACCTGAGTTTGATGTGAAATGGCATTGAAGTGCCTTTTATAGTTAGTTAATTGGCTGAAGGTGTTTGATAATATATCAACACAGATAGCATTGGCCCTATGGCCTTTACCTTTGATACCAGGTATCATAAACACATTTGAACATATTATCGACATGACCTTCCAAGGAAAATTCTAGCTTGTAACCGTTTAAAGTGTTGAAGACAACTCCATTCATATTCCCAATAGTTTTCTTTATTCAAAGTATTCAATGATTTTTGATGAGTGCAAACTTATCAGACACGATTAAATACCCAGTTATAATTCCTAGAAATAGACACATGTCTGCTCATCTAAGATGAAATACCTCAACACGTACGCAGCAATGGGTATTTAAGTGATGGGTGTAGTGCAGCTCTGTCTAATTTCATATACAAATACGTCACCTGTAGAAATTTACCAGGACACCATGATATCAAGGTCAAAGATCATGCGAAAATGAATGATTTAAACTAACTCAAGGAAAGTCAGTTTCATATATTAGGTATCACTTGTCTTTAGGTGCAGCCCAAGCTTTCAAGTTTGTTTTGACGATATTGCAGGAAGAGTCCAGTGTCACAGCACTGCCCATCAGCACACGTGGCACGTGTTTCGACTCATAGGCGGGTGGGCCTCCTACCCAAGCCTGACAAACTGAGACATTGAATAATCATCAGCTCCCCCAACACATTTTTAATTACGATGAGCTAGAAGTTCAAGATTCTTGAGGTGGACATCAGAGAAAACAAACAGTCATACTTTATGCAGTCGGATGGTAAGTCAACCGGGACAGTTTTAGTGTCAGAAATAGACAGAATAAATAAATAGATAATAAAGTTTGCTTTCTGTTCTAGCAACTGCCTGATTTGGGGCCATGGTAGCCGTTTCTCTTTCTTACACTATCAGAAATGACCTACAATGATATTTTCCTGGTACGAGAAAATGATTTTCAGCATTCTCATGAAATGTGGCTGAGACACCAAAATTTGAGTTTTTTACTGTGGCTATACACATCACAACTTCCTAGTGAAGAAAGAGTGTGTTTAGATTGTTTTAAAAATGTTTTTATTGAAACGGAAAATGAAGAACACTTTCTTTTGCGCTGTCTGCACCCCGACCTCAAAGTACTTAGCGAAAACCTTTTGCTTAAGGCTTGAACAGTCTTGCCATCCTTTACTTATTTAAATGACACTGATAAATTGGTGTTCCTACTGTCCAACTGTGATATTATCTTTTTTAGTGCCAAAACCTGTTCTAAAATGCTAAACATCAGAAGAGATGTGTCCCGGACTGATTTTATATCATTATTTCATCTTAACGTTGTCTATTTCTTTTTGTTCATATGGTATGGTCTCTCGTAGGTCAAAGTTGACCGTCCTTTGTTTTATCATGTCTTGTATGTATTTTTTATCTAACTACTAGCAAGCCCCCCCGGATTGACCACACTCCCTTTACTCACTTTCAACATCAATGAACACAGGGAAAATTGGGTATGATATCTTAACATTTTCCCAAAAACGTCTTAAGCAACGCTCAACGCACATTGGACCAGTGACATGCAAGAGGGATTTCTCACTTGAGCTCGCGAGTTATATACCCAAATCCACCTTGTTTAATTTCTACAATTGTGGCTCCTAAATATACACCATGTTGACAGAAAATATAGCACATACAGTTTTTTTTTTCACTCCTCAAATTAATCGTTAGCAGGTTGGGAATCAACAATAGCCGCCATCTTAAACCCACTTTGCTGTCAGGGTGGAAGGCAACAATAGTTGCCATCCTGCATTGGAGCCCTAACAATACTTCTTACAACGTTTATTATTAGGAGCCCAATATTTTCTGTGGTGTCATGGCAACCGTCTTGAGGCAAACCACATTATCCACCACTCAATGTAGCTTTACCATAGCAACAGAATGACGGCCACTGCTGGTTGCACCGCCGCTAAAAATTGTATTTTGGTGTGTAAAACACTATTTGCACATTGAAGTCTGCAAATATGGTGTATATCTCGAAAATGAGATGGTAGGAAACTATCAAGATTGATTTAGGTATGTAAATCAGGAGTTCAAGTGAGAAATCCATTCCGTTTGCTCTGTGTGAGTCAAGTCTAAGAGTTTTTTCTGATGTTCGCAGCAATAACCATGAACTTAAAACTTGTTGTGCTTATTGTAGTTCATACTTTATGTGGTGTGACAAGGGGAACTGATGATAAATTTGTTATCCTTCTTGTGAAGCTAGTATACAACCGATGTATGCCTTCAGCCAGCGATATTGCATTCGCTCTGATGGCCTCGTGCGTTATCGCCATATATATATATATATATATATATATATATATATATATATATATATATATATATATATATATATATATATATATATATATAAATATATATATATATATATATATATATATATATATATATATATATATATAATATATATATATATATATATATATATATATGTATATATATATATATATATATATACATATATGTCGTAGTAGAAACTGCGATCCGGTAGGATTGCCGATCCTACCAGTAGAAACTGCGATCGCAGTTCCTACCGGTAGAAGCTGCGATCCCCTTTTTCACTATTTAAGGGTTTGAATGAGCAGCTCCATGGCAGATGAGTTGTAAAACACTACAGGCATTCATTTAAACCATTCATTTTTGGAGTGTGCATAGTCCTTCAACTTTTAACAAATCTCATTTTAATTCAATATAATTTGAAAAATATTTGAAGAAGGATTGTAAAACCAAACAGGATCACCAACTTTCGGTGAAATATTTCTCAAAATGTTGCTTTGTTATCTAAATATTTACACATCCAGGAATTGAGTATTTAATTGAGATGATTTATTGCTCTGTAATAAGAGTTTCAGGTTAATTGGCTGACTTCCAATCTCAATTAACATTTTGGGTGTGGTTCATTGCAATTAACTTAACGCTGTATTTGTCAATTGTATTAGGTTGATTTGGGAACAGTTTAATTTAAAATCCTAGGAATCTTCTCCCCTGCATCAGTCTGGTATGACCAGTAGCTAGTGCATGATTGAACAAATGCGATGTAATAATGAAAAAAATACTAACAATGTAGGTGTGGCAACAATGGTGTCCATGGTGTTCAATCCTTACACCATTAATGGGCACAGCCGCCAAAAGCAGCCAAACAATTTTGTGGAAATCTTTTGCTCAAAAGAATTTTACTAAAAAACAATTTGAAGGATAAATGTTCAGCGGATTATCACTGATAACTCTCCTTCAAATATTGTGTTAAATTATTCTTTATTCCAATTGTCAAAAGTATCAAAAATCCAGATGAAAATTTCAAGTGCAACTCTTAAGGAATAATGATTTAATTTACTTATGATGTTTGCTTAAAGCATGAAGTGAAATTTAAAATATTTGCTACTGTAACAATTACAAAGAAGCAAATGAATTAATAGATATGTTACTGAACTGGTGCTAGGTCTTTAATATCCAAATAGTGAGAAAAATGTGCAATTGAGGTGAATTATAATTATTGTTGATTTGCAAAGAAAGTGAGAAGCTGTCTGGCTTTGTTTCAAATTGTAATCCTAGTAATCCAATTGTTATTATAGGAAATATGGGCTTGGTTCAACTGCGCTTAAAAGTTAGGCCTAAAAAAGTTGTTTGTTTCAGCACTGTAACCCTACCCTAACAAGCTTTTATTTTTATAAATCCCTAACCTAGAGGTTTTTTCGCCCTCCCAACTCCCAATCAACGACAAACATGCATAACACACACATTTTTGACCAAAAAAATAATGCAAAAAAATGTTTTTACCGACCTACCTACTCTATTTTTTTCGGACCGTTACAGGAAACAAACAATTTCTTTTTTTAGGCCCTACTTATGTAATTATATTGAAATTAAGGTTACAATGTAGACGTCCAAGTATTAATTGTTGGGTATATATAGGTTATTTGAGTGGTCATTTGCTAATGTGAAGCAAATAGTTATTAAATGTTTTCAATTTGACTTTTCTAGGATTGAAGATGAATATCAAATTCAATAAACCCATTTACACCCAGAGTGGCCAAAACAGCCCTGACAATGTTGGAAATATTTTGCTTACAAACATTTTTCTGGAAAACATTTGATCAAGAAATGGTGATCACATGCCATACACCAACTCTCCTTCAAAATTTTTGTGAAATTTCGCTTTATTGCCAAGTTATTTTCTAAAATATGAGAGAAGCAGACTACTTTCTACTTTCTGAAGAACAACTGAATGAAGAAATGAGTACTTGGAGACAAAGATTTTTTCATCAATACTTTGTATATTGAAGTAAATAGATATAGTATCTTCATAATACTGTATAAACAGGTAATACTATTGTGTGACTGTGTTAAAAATATTTTGAAGCCTTTTTATGATGTCACATTGTACCAGTATCTGTTGGGAGTTAACTTTGTATAACTAGTTAAAGCTACCCGTTGAATGATAGGTGATTATGTTGAAAGATTGCATGAAAGATTGCATAAGAGAGATTTCATGAAGTAATATTGACTATATTGTGCCAGAATATGTTGCATGTTCATATTTAAATGGTGCTATTCAAAGGTGAATACTCGTTATTTGTTATAAGTGTCTTCAAGAAAAAATAAAGGTGCTTTTTGTTTTGAAATTCTCACATAAAACTTAATATCTTACTACTGCAACTATGGGTTACCATAGATTGCTAAATATATCAATACTATCACAGCCTTTGCTGAATCGCAGTTTCTACCAAGGTATGGTAAGATTGTTCTGGTAGGGTCGGCGATCCTACTGGCATAATCCTGGTAGGAATTGCGATCGCAGTTTCTACCGGTAGAAACTGCGATCGCGGTTTCTACTGGTTTCTACCGGATCGCAGTTTTCTACCACGACATATATATATATGTTTATATTTCGAAAGACGGTTCAAAGAAATCTATTTAGTGAGGTAATTGAAATATATTGAAAACATAACTCCATGAGTTTTCCCAATGATTTTCTTTATTCAAAGTACCTACTATATGACAAGTTCAAAGGTTATACGAAGAGCAATAATGCCACGATGTTCGATTCTACTTAATAACTCCTTTTCTTAGAAGTGCCTTATGAATCTTGCTTTGTTGTAGGAGCAGCCGATAGCCCTGTTCTGGCGGCACTGTCTGAAGAGTCCACTCGTGCAGCATTTGTTATTGGCACACCTGGCCCGTGTCGACTCGCGCCAATCACCTAACGTATGGCACATCTCTGGGTTGCAGCTTGGTGTCTCACCTAACCAAACCTGGCTAAAACCTATTGGAGAGAAACCATAATGGGCCATAGTATTTTCTTAAGCCGTATGATGCTGAGGCTATTTTCTTCCAAGGCACAAAACGCAAAAAGCCCAAATATATACATATATATATATATATAATATATATATATATATATATATACTTATATATATATATATATATATATATATATATATAAATATATTATATATATATAATATATGTATATATATTATATATATATATATATATATACTATATATATATATATATATATATATACATATATATATACATATATATACATATATATATATATATATATTATAATATATATATATATATATATATATATATAGATATATATATATATATATATATATATATATATATATATATATATATATACATACATACATACATACATACATA
>OZ012689.1:31668355-31702185 GCA_963942565.1 Maea johnstoni
TTTGTACATTTAACTGTGTGGCCAGTAAAATTTGATATGGGCTAGAAATAGTTCCATATGATACGAACGAGACCCCTCAGTGTTTTTACTGTTATATTTTCATTTTGGGCGCCAGAAAGCAACGATATTCAAAATGATAACAGGAACAAAATGTAACTGTTTATAATATTCACATTACAATCGTTATGTCATAGTTTTTTTTCGAATATCCTGTTTGTTAAATTGTGTTGCTCAGGTATGGGTATAATATGTCATTTACTAGAGAAACACTAAAAATTTCTTCCAAAACAGGCAGAGGCAGGTTGCTAAAAAACATGTCACGCATTTCTTGAAGCATGACTTCCGGGTTTAAATGTAAAGACGTTCATTCATGGATAATAAAATACCAGGGATAAGAAATGTGTATTCGCATATGATCCACGTTGGTTGTGACTACTTTGCATTCATGAAATGGCCTTGGTCAATGGCCACTGACCTATATTTTGGAGTCAGCCAACAATGTTCCAACAGTTCTAGAGTATTACAATCAAAGGCTTTTCTCTACTGGTCGTTTAATTCAAATGAACACGGGTCATTCGATACATAGCTCTGTCAATATGCATTTTTCTAGGTTTAAACAGAGATATACATAGTCTAGGACAACAGGTTATGTGTACCTCTGGTTTAAAAGTCAAGACTTTTTTCAAAATAAATATTTTTCTTTAGCGAGGCTACCAGAAATATTGATTTTGAAAGGTAGGAAACTTTAGTATAAAATATTATGGAATTGCCCTGATATTAGCACATACGAAGTTCAAGCAATTTTCCAAGATTTTTCAATTGTACCTCAATTATCGTACAAAGTATTTTTCTACATACTTAAGTACCAGCTAATGGACGCGTTCAGTTATATATGTTTAAATTTAGATTCAAATAAAAACGGCTGACGACTCTCAAATACAGTGGTATCTCTCAAATAGTTGATAAGGGCCTGATTAAACAAACAATAAGGAACAAAAAAGCACTTTCAGTCAAGTATCACTCAATATTGTTTTGCTCGATTATCAAAATATTTCCATAGGGCTATACGGCACACACGATCTTCATTTGTTCTTCTGGAATTCAAAATTCGTATAATTTTACCCTTCTTGATACATCATGATATATACATATGGTAATTATTTCAACTAATGTCTACAGAGCAATTTTCTTCTAAAAAAGAAGTGAATAGGCCAATCGCTAATAGAAGAGATGGTTGGAATTAAGAGGTACGTAGATACGCTCCCTAGGACAAAGTAGGCTAAACTTATAAAACCCATCTGGAATGTTGCGCTCAGTTGCTCAAGCGCAATAAGGTGAAGTTTTCTGTGCTTTTTATCGTGAGTTAGGTATCATGCGGGGCGACCTCGACAACGAGATGCTCTACTAACCAGCCACGAAGAGGCTGAGAAAAAGTCCAGAAAAAGATCAAAATGCTCTTAAGATAGGGTGAGGGAGAGAATATTGTAACGTAATGTTATGTTATGATTATTGACCATATACTTAGATATGACGAGGTTGAGGTAGCAGGGCAGGAAATGAAAATGTTCTTGGAGTTAATCAAGAAAGAGAGAAGCCAAAAAAAATCTTGGGTCTTCGCAATAAAAGACGTCAAGGAGGTGTGGTTGTGCAGAAAAAAGATAACATTTTAGAGGTGTGGAGATTGCACTTGAGCAGACCTCAGAAAAATGTTTCTAGAAGAACCTCAGTATATATATATATATATATATATATATATATATATATATATATATATATATATATATATATATATATATATATATATATATATATATATATATATATAAATATATATATATATATATATATATATATATATATATATATATATATATATATATATATATATATATATATATATATATATATATATATATATATATATATATATACTAATAAGCACACATGCAGATGAGATATGCTTGGAATGCAATATTTTTGTGAAGTTACCACTAAATATGAGGTCTGTGTCATGTAACCAACCTGGCATCGGATCAAACATTAGGAAGGAGTAAACATCTCAGCTGTGTTGTATTAATATCAAAATATAGAATACAAAGTACATTGGAACAACTGGCTAGTCATAAATATGACGAATACAAAATTCCAAATCCAAATTGGAACAACCAACCGTTTATAACAATCTAGATTGTTGCAATCCTGTTATATGTCTATTTTCTCTTTCTTTCTGTAATATAGCACAATGTTCATATGACCCTTGATGCCAAATCATTATACACCATAATGCAGCATGATGACTACTGAAACGTATATAACATATATTTCATCGTACTAAATAATCCAAAGTACTAGTAATAAGTATTCTGCAATGCTAGTATCAGTCTGGATGGGGCTGATACAAAATCAAACGATCTTATCTATATGTACTTAAATGCCATTTAGAAGATAGTTTTTGACGTTTTTACAGCTCCAAGAAGCAACCCGAGTACTGCCACAATCTTGACCAGACATCAAAACATTACTCATATAACAGGCAAGTTTGAGAGGAGCAATTGGAGTGTTGTGGTAATTCATACATGTACTGTTATATATATATATATATATATATATATATATATATATATATATATATATATATATATATATATATATATATATATATATATATATATATACATATATATATACATATATATATATATATATATACATATATATATATATATATATATATATATATATATATATATATATATATATATATATATATATATATATATATATATATATATATATATATATATGTATATATATATATACATATATATATATATATATATGTATATATATATATATATATATATATATATATATATATATATATATATATATATATATATATATATATATATATATATATATATTTCTTTTTGATTTCCTTTATACATGAATTTGTTTAACTTTACTTGCGTTCTGTTAATCTATGATATACTATCAAGTGAATATAGGCTTAGAAGAAATTAGAAGAAACCAATGACCACTTTCAACTTATTCATACAATTGACAATCAAAAGTCCACTTGTTTCTATAGTATTTCAGCTGTTCACTTCTCAAAGGTGGTCACTGGTTTATTAGTTAGACTTTTCGAAATTGGGAAGTATAATATAAGTCTATATCATCAAAATATTCAAGTCAAAGATTGAATAAACAAAATATTTTTCAAAAGTTTAATATGTTTAACTATGTTTGTTGGTCTTTCCCTTAGGTGGTGATGTGGCAGGCATCATAGGTGGCGCTATAGGAGGGAGTGTCGGCGTAATCCTTGTCGGTATAGTGGTAGCAGTCGTAATAAAGAAAAGGTTTATTCTCATATTCCAATAGGTTTGCTCTGAATGTGCTCTAAATGCATCTCTCTCTCTCTCTCTCTCTCTCTCTCTCTCTCTCTCTCTCTCTCTCTCTCTCGTAATCTTAAACGATTGAATGTCAAACGTGATGAAAACATACTTTAGTTGATTCACCCCATTTCTCATTGGAAGTGTTGACCATTAATTCCTCACCACCTTACATCAACTCACATGTTGACTTTTCGTTAATGACAACCTTTTGTTTTTCCATTAGGCTATTATGATTTTCTATCAACAATCATGTGAACACTTTTGATGATTATTCGATGTTCTGCACTTTATGATGACTCTTCTTAAATTTACTAACACTTATCAAATCAGATTGTGTGTTACTTACTAGTATTCCAAATGGATTCATAATAAAGAAATCTATTTTAGAAGAGATGCAGCTGATGAACCGAGATACGAGGTGCCATCACTTACATTTGATGCTGGACACATATATGCTGCACTAGAGGGCGCCACCTCCGGCAGACCACATTCCACGTGCTCTATTCCTGAGATACCATGGGGGGAGTGTAACCCTGGCATCCATGCAGCCATATTCAATCCTACACGTGCATGGCAGAACAAAATATATTCCCGCAGAGAAATTTATGACAATGTTTTCCCTGCTAGCATTAATAATACGTAAGTTAAAGTTATCCATGACTTCGAAAGTATGTATGTATAAATGTATGTATGTACGAACGTACGTACGTACTAGTGTATGGATGTGTGTATGCACGTATGGGGTGCCGTTTGTAACATCCATACTTTTGTTGACAGAAGCACATTTTGTCAAACAAAAGTCACTTTTGTCCAACAAAAGTTCCTTTTGTCAGACAAAAGTTATTTTGTCTACGACAAAAGTAATTTTGTCGTACAGACAAAAATGACTTTTGTCAGACAAAAGTTGATTTTGTCAGACAAAAGTAATTTTGTCTATGACAAAATGACTTTTGTCTGACAAAAGCAATTTTGTCTTGACAAAAATTGCTTCTGTCAACAACTTTTGTGTTACACTTGGACCACTCGCCAAGTGTTACGTTCAGAATTCTGTCCTAGTGCCTTGCATCAGTTAAAGATGGCGCGATACGTCCGCCCATAGACTGGTTGAAGCACTCGCCGACTCGGGCACATGCACTATCGTTGGGCTGGTACGAACTCATGCCGGCCGAGTGTGTCAATGAAGTCAATGAAGAAATACGAAGTGTAAGCTTACACTCGTGATGGGGCATTTACAAGCTCAAAATACAGGCAGGAAATGAAATTTTGTACAACTCTTCAAAGCATCTCGATCGGACTGCAGTATCTAGAACGAGATACTGCATCTCGATCGAGCGTTGGAGATGCTTCAACTCGTCTATTCGATCATGCCCGCCATCTGCCATCGCCGCACAACACTAAGACAAAATTACTTTCGTCGACACAGAAGTAATTTTGTCGACACAGAATTACTTTTGTCGAGACAGAATTACTTTTGTCGAGACAGAATTACTTTTGTCGAGACAGAATTACTTTTGTCAACAAAAGTAACTTTTGTTGAACAAAAGTACTTTTGTTGTGACAAAATTTGCTTTAGTCAACAAAAGTAACTTTTGTTAGACAAAAGTAATTTTGCCTGACAAAATTACTTTTGTGTTACACATGGCGTAACCACTCGCCAAATGTCACATTTTGGACTTCTGTCTCGACAAAATTGCTCCTGTCGACAAAAGTGTACATGTTACAAACGGCGCCCGACGTGTATGTATATGCATGTTAATAAACATATCAATGTGTCAATGGATGTGTGTGTGTGTGTGTGTGTGTGTGTGTGTGTGTGTGTGAATGTTTGCACAAGATGTACCACACACACTCTGCCTACGCTATGGGATAAGGATGCTATTGGCGTCCAGACACTCGGACCTGTCGCGTTTTGTAGTAGTGCTGTGGTGACTGGTCTCATAAAAAAATTCTTGATTCCAGCTGTCCCGCTGAACCAGTATCTTTATCTCCTTACAGAGCAGGTTACTATCTGATGCACTTTGATATGAAAAGATGCACCTCATTGATTGAGCATGCATGAATGTACATGCATCGATGTGAGCTGTTGTGGATCCACGCCTGCTCTGTGAGGAGAGATAGTACCGACCCCTCATGACTTTATAAGTCCAAATATACTATCTGTTGCATTTTTAGGGAGCATTGTCGATCCTAGCTCACGTGATCGGTATTTAGCGCCATCTATAGTCGGATGTTCTTAGCTGCTAAATTACCGCTCACAATTTTACTTGCATCTGGGCTCCTTTATCAACAAACTGCATCAATCTTTTATTTCTACAGGTTGGTAGAATACACAACCAAGACCCCAATACACGGAAGTCAGGGCATAGATGTCATAAGTAACAACAGCATAAGATGTACATAGACATCTCGCACTCACAGGGCTATGTCGATCCAACCTTTGAGTTTGGATTGTTTTTATGCAACGGCGTGCCAGTGTTTGCAGAATAGGAAATTAATGTGTATATACATGTAGTAAAATTTAAGGCCCCAGACAACCGGGCTAACCAGAGAAAGTCTGATACAAGGTCATAGGAGTGGAGATGAAAGGAGTGGAAAGTAGTATGAAGCCAGTGGCGCTGGGCGCAAGACAGTACAAAGGTTAGGCAGGTATGATAGAGGAATGGATTCGTGCTCCAAAATATGGAGGCTGGCGCACGGATCCATTTCTCAAGGGGAATGGATAGAGATGTAATAGTTATGAAATATGAGGAATATGGGTAGTGAGTAAAAGCAATTTAGTGATCGTGTAAATATGTAAAGCTAAGTTCACCTTGGAAAAGAAAAAAAGGTCTTATTTGGAAAACATTTATTACTGAAATATCATGAAGCTGAGAATATGGGGAATTCAAAAACATTAATCAGAATTTCCCCCCCCCCCCCCCCGCCCAATATGATACTGACCAACCTTCTGGGTCATGGACTATTATAATATTTTCAGTTAAAAAGCAATCTCTTATGGCCAGCGTCAGCGTGAGGACATCTCCGCCGCGTAGACTATAGTATAGATATGTACATCTAGATGTTAGACAAAGTCGCTGGATTGCCCTGTTGTGACATATTAGTTGGAAGTAAACGGGTGCGAAAACATTCAAATAATTTTCCCATATATAATGTAAATACAATCTTTCAATCGCACCCATGACTTTGGTTTTTGGCCGCTCTGTTTCATCAATAAACTCACTGCCATAAACCAGTTATTTACGACGAATTTAGTAGTGTCGAAATTCCCTATACACCTAGTAAAAAGCAATCTGCGGGAGTAGCTAAAACTGACCCTGTTGTACGGTGGCTCAAGTGCTCCACACTTCGGAAAGCCTTTAGCGTCTAGTATTCTCAGGGGAGTCTGGCTCAACAGTATCCAGTCATCTGCCAGGTGAAGGGGATGGGGATGGGGGGAGAGCGAATGGCAGCTAACTCTCACATCATTAATCGCACTTCCAACTGAGCGATGGATCCTAAGATCAGGGGTCCACCAAAGACTGTCATAGGCTAAATTACCGCAATCTTAATCAATGATAAAATGACATTAAATAACTCTGGTTATGCCACCTATGAATGGTTAAAAAGGGTTAGATAATCGTATCGTTTTAGAAAACGTATGTATTTGTTCCAAAACCTTGTGTTTAGACCTCGAAATATATATATATATATATATATATATACATATATATATATATATATATATATATATATATATATATATATATATATATATATATATATATATATATATATATATATATATATATATATATATATAAACATACATACACATGTAAATATAAATATATATATATATATATATATATATATATATATATATATATATATATATATATATATATATATATATATATATATATATATGCTTTTTTGGACACCCAAACCCTTAAAAAGCACCCCTCAGGACACCCAAATATTTTTGTGTGGAATTTCTAGAAATCTCAATCTCAAGCTTAAAATTGAATTTTTTCATCTGCTTACTATTCCCATGACATTGTTTAATGATATCATGCCTTATTTTGATGAATTTATACATGTTTATGATTGAAATATGAGTATATTGTGATCCTCCTTAAAAATTTGAACACCCAAAAAATTTACAACAGCCAATTTAAGGCACCCAGTTTCAAAATCCTGGCTAAGACACTGTATATATATATATATATATATATATATATATATATATATATATATATATATATATATATATATATATATATATATATATATATATATTGTCCGTTTTGTGAATAGTTTGTGATTTGTTAGGTGTAAGTTGTAGGAGCGGGAAGAGCATATTTGGGGCATTTAAAACGGTTTTGGGTGCGAAGAGGATTAGCGTGGGTAGCGTTTTTGGCCGGAAACGAAATTTGGTAGAGAGTTTTGGGAAGTTTATTGTTTGATGGAATTTTTAGTGTTTGTGTGAGAGAAATGAGTAGGAGAAATAGTGGGGATGGTGGGTAGGGGGGAGAAGAGTTTTTGGTAGATGGTAGATGTAAACAATGAATTGACAGGGAAAAATGAAAAAGATAAATTTTACGTGTCGGACTTGTGTCGAAGGAGAGTGGTGGGAGCAAGAAGCTAGGGAGGGGGGAAAAAGGCAATGGATGGGGGGAGGAAGAAGGAGAGGAGATATGAGAATGGACTGACAAGAGAGGGAGAGAAGTGGGAAAAAAGAGTACAGAGGTTGGAAGAGAGTAGAAAAGGGGGCGAAAGAGGGTGAAAGACAGTAAGCGGACAGAGCTGAAGAATTTCCAGGGAAGAAGGGGAGAGTAGAAGTAGAGAAGGGGGAGAATGATAAGGACCAAAGGGGAGGGAGGAGAGAAAGAAAGAGAAGCAATGGAGGAGGATGGAGATAAAAGTGACGGAAGCATGGGGGGAAAGAGAGAGGTGAGGATGATAGAAGGAAAGAGGATGGAACATCTGGAGGATGATAAGAAGGAAAATGGGAGCGAAAACGGGGGGAGAAGCATGAAGGAAAGAGGGTAGGAGAAGAAAATGTTGAAGAAGAGAGAGGGAGAGAAGTGGGAAAAAAGAGTACAAAGGTTGGAAGAGAGTAGAAAAGGGGGCAAAAGAGGGTGAAAGACAGTAAGCGGACAGAGCTGAAGAATTTCCAGGGAAGAAGGGGAGAGTAGAAGTAGAGTAGGGGGAGAATGATAAGGACCAAAGGGGAGGGAGGAGAGAAAGAAAGAGAAGCAACGGAGGAGGATGGAGAAGGGGGGAAAGAGGCAGAAGATGGAGATAAAAGTGACGGAAGCATAGGGGGAAAGAGAGAGGTGAGGATGAAAGAAGGAAAGAGGATGGAACATCTGGAGGATGATAAGAGGGAAAAGGGGAGGGAAAATGGGGGGAGAAGCTTGAAGGAAAGAGTGTAGGAGAAGAAAATGTTGAAGAGAGAAGGGGAGAAGTGATAGGGGTGTGCTTGTGTACATATATGTTGTTTTTTCACCTTTATCTAACACAGTTGATGTTGGATCAGACTAAATGGCAAAGGGGAAGGGAGTCACTGGTGTAAGTGAGGGGCGCTGGAACAGGTAGGCACGGAGGATACAGGAGGGGAGACGAGGTAGTGGTACACTGCGCTTTTAATTGTTTGTTTATTGAAATAATGAATTAACACAGTTTGTATGTGGGATTTGATGTTTGTTGAGGGGTTCTTTTCTGTGGGGTTTGAATATATGTGTAGGACAGAAAAACAAGGAAGAAACAGACCAGAGACTCGATAGGGTATATGTATAGGACAGGAGGACAGGGGAGGGTACGGACCGGATGCAGGATGCATGACAAAAGTACGGGGGGAGAGGGAACAGAGACTGAGACAAGGCCCGGGGGTGACGAGTGGCCTGGGTGGTAGAGGGTGATCTCCGTAGGTCCTCCTTTGGGAGTTGACCCCGCGGGAAAAATGCGGTTGCGGATCTCAAACAAACAAACAAACAAATATATATATATATATATATATATATATATATATATATATATATATATATATATATATATATATATATATATATATATACCCAGTCACAGCACAGAGACAGCACTGGTGAAGGTACAGAATGACATTCTGACAAGCATTGACCAGCATGGAATTGTTATACTGATCCTTCTTGACCTAAGTGCAGCATTTGATACCATCGACCATGATGTGCTGTTTTCTAGAATGGAATGCACTTTGGGTATAACAGGGCCAGCCCTTTAATGGTTCTGCTCTTCCTGATTTACCTCCTACCCTTAGGAATACTGATAAGAAAGCATGGTCTAGAACCCCATGCTTATGCCGATGATACACAACATCTCTATCAAACCTACTAGTATCAATCACCGTGTAGTGTATGACGGTGTAGCTAAGTTGGAAAACTGCCTCACCGACATCTATACATGGATGTCTCAAAATGAACTGAAATTGAATGCAGACAAGACAGAGTCACTGGTCATGGGTACCCCACAAATGCGGGCGAAAATCTCCATTCCTAGTACTAGTATTACCATAAATGGTGTAATAGTACCAGTTCTTAATGAACCAATCGGTAATCTGGGTGCTGTTTTTGATCCGAACATGAATATGTCTGCACCTTAGTAACATTGGAAAAATAAGAAAATTTCTCAATACTGATACAACCAAGAGTGCCATCATCTCACTGGTGACATCACGCCTTGACTATTGTAGTGGACTTCTCTATGGAATCACTGATGACCTGCTATGCAGGCTCCAGAAAGTCCAAAGCAATGCTGCTACAGTGGTTAGTGGCTCCAAAAAGTATGATCACATTACACCAGTTCTAAAAGATCTTCACTGGCTGCCCATCAGGAAAAGTATTGAGTTCAAGATTCTGCTTTTGACTTTCAAATGCATGCAAGGATATGCCCCTCTATACTTGAGGGAACTGTTAGTCAAACAAGCCAATACAAGGACTCTAAGATCGAACA
Source organism: Maea johnstoni (assembly GCA_963942565.1). Taxonomy (NCBI): domain Eukaryota; kingdom Metazoa; phylum Annelida; class Polychaeta; order Spionida; family Magelonidae; genus Maea; species Maea johnstoni. The sequence goes on from OZ012689.1 coordinate 31,678,720, forward strand.
CTAAGAACGTATTACAGATACCACTCACTAATCTGAAAAGGTTTGGTAACAGAGCATTCTGTGCCTATGCACCACATCTATGGAATGACAACATCAAGGCTGAAACAGCTGAAAACATTGCTATTTGGAAAGGAGTTAATTTGACTATATGGACCATGACAACTGTCCACTGACTTTCTCTAAAGCGCTTTGGAACATTATAGGTGGAAAGGGCGCTATATCAAATATCAAGAGCTGGTGCTATCTCTCGTCACAGAGCTGGTACTATCTCTCTTCACAGAGCTGGTACTATCTCTCCTCACATAGATGGCGCTATCTTTCCTCACAGGGCTGGTACTATCTCTCTTCAAAGAGCTGGTGCTATCTCTCCTCACAGGACTGGTACTATCTCTCCTCACAGGGCTGGTACTATCTCTCTTCACAGAGCTGGTACTATCTCTTCTCACAGAGCTGGTGCTATATCTCCTCACAGAGCTGGTGCTATCTCTCCTCACAGAGCTGGTGCTATCTCTCCTCACAGAGCTGGTACTATCTCTCTTCACAGAGCTGGTACTATCTCTCCTCACAGAGATGGCGCTATCTTTCCTCACAGGGGTGGTACTATCTCTCCTCACAGAGCTGGTGCTATATCTCCTCACAGAGCTGGTACTATCTCTCCTCACAGGGCTGGTACTATCTCTCCTCACAGGGCTGGTGCTATCTCACCTCACAGAGCTGGTGCTATCTCTCCTCACAGGGCTGGTACTGTCTCTCCTCAAAGAGCTGGTGCTATCTCTCCTCAAAGAGCTGGTACTATCTCTCCCCACAGGGCTGGTACTGTCTCTCTTCACAGAGCTGGTGCTATCTCTCCTCACAGGGCTGGTACTATCTCTCCTCACAGGGCTGGTGCTATCTCTCCTCACAGAGCTGGTACGGTCTCTCTTCACAGAGCTGGTGCTATCTCTCATCACAGAGCTGGTGCTATCTCTCCTCACAGAGCTGGTACTATCTCTCCTCACAGGGCTGGTACTATCTCTCCTCACAGGGCTGGTACTGTCTCTCTTCACAGAGCTGGTGCTATCTCACCTCACAGAGCTGGTGCTATCTCTCTTCACAGAGCTGGTGCTATCTCTCCTCACAGAGCTGGTACTATCTCTCTTCACAGAGCTGGTATTATCTCTCCTCACAGAGCTGGTGCTATCTCTCCTCAAAGAGCTGGTACTATCTCTCCTCACAGAGCTGGTACTATCTCTCTTCACAGAGCTGGTACTATCTCTCCTCACAGAGCTGGTACTATCTCTCCTTAAAGAGCTGGTACTATCTCTCTTCACAGAGCTGGTGCTATCTCCCCTCACAGAGCTGGTTCTATCTCTCCTCACAGAGCTGGTGCTATATCTCCTCACAGAGCTGGTGCTATCTCTTCTCACAGGGCTGGTGCTATATCTCCTCACAGAGCTGGTACTATCTCTCCTCACAGGGCTGGTACTATCTCTCCTCACAGGGCTGGTACTGTCTCTTTTCACAGAGCTGGTGCGATCTCACCTCACAGAGCTGGTGCTATCTCTCCTCACAGAGCTGGTACTATCTCTCCTCACAGAGCTGGTGCTATCTCTCCTCACAGAGCTGGTGCTATCTCTCCTCAAAGAGCTGGTACTATCTCTCCTCACAGGGCTGGTACTATCTCTCTTCACAGGGCTGGTACTATCTCACCTCACAGAGCTGGTGCTATCTCTCCTCACAGAGCTGGTGCTATCTCTCCTCACAGAGCTGGTACTATCTCTCCTTAAAGAGCTGGTACTATCTCTCCTCACAGGGCTGGTACTATCTCTCTTCACAGAGCTGGTACTATCTCTCCTCACAGAGCTGGTGCTATCTCTCTTCACAGAGCTGGTGCTATCTCTCTTCACAGAGCTGGTATTATCTCTCCTCACAGGGCTGGTACTGTCTCTGTTCACAGAGCTGGTACTATCTCTCCTCACAGAGCTGGTACTATCTCTCCTCACAGGGCTGGTACTATCTCTCTTCACAGAGCTGGTGCGATCTCTCCTCACAGACCTGGTGCTATCTCTCCTCAAAGAGCTGGTACTATCTCTCCTCACAGAGCTGGTACTGTCTCTGTTCACAGAGCTGGTGCTATCTCTCCTCAAAGAGCTGGTACTATCTCTCATCACAGGGCTGGTACTATCTCTCCTCACAGAGCTGGTGCTATCTCTCCTCACAGAGCTGGTACTATCTCTCCTTAAAGAGCTGGTACTATCTCTCCTCACAGGGCTGGTACTATCTCTCTTCACAGAGCTGGTACTATCTCTCTTCACAGAGCTGGTGCTATCTCCCCTCACAGAGCTGGTTCTATCTCTCCTCACAGAGCTGGTGCTATATCTCCTCACAGAGCTGGTGCTATCTCTTCTCACAGGGCTGGTGCTATATCTCCTCACAGAGCTGGTACTATCTCTCTTCACAGGGCTGGTACTATCTCTCCTCACAGGGCTGGTACTGTCTCTTTTCACAGAGCTGGTGCGATCTCACCTCACAGAGCTGGTGCTATCTCTCCTCACAGAGCTGGTACTATCTCTCCTCACAGAGCTGGTGCTATCTCTCCTCACAGAGCTGGTGCTATCTCTCCTCAAAGAGCTGGTACTATCTCTCCTCACAGGGCTGGTACTATCTCTCTTCACAGGGCTGGTACTATCTCACCTCACAGAGCTGGTGCTATCTCTCCTCACAGAGCTGGTGCTATCTCTCCTCACAGAGCTGGTACTATCTCTCCTTAAAGAGCTGGTACTATCTCTCCTCACAGGGCTGGTACTATCTCTCTTCACAGAGCTGGTACTATCTCTCCTCACAGAGCTGGTGCTATCTCTCTTCACAGAGCTGGTGCTATCTCTCTTCACAGAGCTGGTATTATCTCTCCTCACAGGGCTGGTACTGTCTCTGTTCACAGAGCTGGTGCGATCTCACCTCACAGAGCTGGTGCTATCTCTCCTCACAGAGCTGGTACTATCTCTCCTCACAGAGCTGGTGCTATCTCTCCTCACAGAGCTGGTGCTATCTCTCCTCAAAGAGCTGGTACTATCTCTCCTCACAGGGCTGGTACTATCTCTCTTCACAGGGCTGGTACTATCTCACCTCATAGAGCTGGTGCTATCTCTCCTCACAGAGCTGGTGCTATCTCTCCTCACAGAGCTGGTACTATCTCTCCTTAAAGAGCTGGTACTATCTCTCCTCACAGGGCTGGTACTATCTCTCTTCACAGAGCTGGTACTATCTCTCCTCACAGAGCTGGTGCTATCTCTCTTCACAGAGCTGGTGCTATCTCTCTTCACAGAGCTGGTATTATCTCTCCTCACAGGGCTGGTACTGTCTCTGTTCACAGAGCTGGTACTATCTCTCCTCACAGAGCTGGTACTATCTCTCCTCACAGGGCTGGTACTATCTCTCTTCACAGAGCTGGTGCGATCTCTCCTCACAGACCTGGTGCTATCTCTCCTCAAAGAGCTGGTACTATCTCTCCTCACAGAGCTGGTACTGTCTCTGTTCACAGAGCTGGTGCTATCTCTCCTCAAAGAGCTGGTACTATCTCTCATCACAGGGCTGGTACTATCTCTCCTCACAGAGCTGGTGCTATCTCTCCTCACAGAGCTGGTACTATCTCTCCTTAAAGAGCTGGTACTATCTCTCCTCACAGGGCTGGTACTATCTCTCTTCACAGAGCTGGTACTATCTCTCTTCACAGAGCTGGTGCTATCTCTCCTCACAGAGCTGGTGCTATATCTCCTCACAGAGCTGGTGCTATCTCTCCTCAAAGAGCTGGTACTATCTCTCCTCACAGGGCTGGTACTGTCTCTCTTCACAGAGCTGGTTACTATCTCTCCTCACGGTGCTGGTACTATATCTCCTCACATAGCTGGTACTGTCTCTCTTCACAGGGCTGGTGCTATCTCTCCTCACAGAGCTGGTGCTATATCTCCTCACAGAGCTGGTGCTATCTCTCCTCAAAGAGCTGGTACTATCTCTCCTCACAGGGCTGGTACTATCTCTCTTCACAGAGCTGGTACTATCTCTCCTCACAGAGCTGGTGCTATCTCTCCTCACAGAGCTGGTGCTATCTCTCCTCACAGAGCTGGTGCTATCTCTCCTCAAAAAGCTGGTACTGTCTCTCTTCACAGAGCTGGTACTATCTCTCTTCACAGAGCTGGTACTATCTCTCCTTAAAGAGCTGGTACTATCTCTCATCACAGGGCTGGTACTGTCTCTCTTCACAGAGCTGGTACTATCTCTCCTCACAGAGCTGGTGCTATCTCTCCTCACAGAGCTGGTGCTATCTCTCCTCACAGAGCTGGTGCTATATCTCCTCACAGAGCTGGTGCTATCTCTCCTCAAAGAGCTGGTACTATCTCTCTTCACAGGGCTGGTACTATCTCTCTTCACAGAGCTGGTACTATCTCTCCTCACAGAGCTGGTGCTATCTCTCCTCACAGAGCTGGTGCTATCTCTCCTCACAGAGCTGGTGCTATCTCTCCTCAAAAAGCTGGTACTGTCTCTCTTCACAGAGCTGGTACTGTCTCTCTTCACAGAGCTGGTGCTATATCTCCTCACAGAGCTGGTACTATCTCTCCTCACAGGGCTGGTACTGTCTCTCCTCAAAGAGCTGGTGCTATCTCTCCTCACAGGGCTGGTGCTATCTCTCCTCACAGGGCTGGTGCTATCTCTCCTCACAGAGCTGGTACTATCTCTCCTCACAGGGCTGGTACTATCTCTCTTCACAGAGCTGGTGCTATCTCTCCTCAAAGAGCTGGTACTATCTCTCCTCACAGGGCTGGTACTATCTCTCTTCACAGGGCTGGTGCTATCTCTCCTCACAGAGCTGGTACTGTCTCTGTTCACAGAGCTGGTGCTATCTCTCCTCAAAGAGCTGGTACTATCTCTCATCACAGGGCTGGTACTATCTCTCCTCACAGAGCTGGTGCTATCTCTCCTCACAGACCTGGTGCTATCTCTCCTCACAGAGCTGGTACTATCTCTCCTTAAAGAGCTGGTACTATCTCTCCTCACAGGGCTGGTACTATCTCTCTTCTCAGAGCTGGTACTATCTCTCTTCACAGAGCTGGTGCTATCTCTCCTCACAGAGCTGGTGCTATATCTCCTCACAGAGCTGGTGCTATCTCTCCTCAAAGAGCTGGTACTATCTCTCCTCACAGAGATGGTACTGTCTCTCCTCACAGAGATGGCGCTATCTTTCCTCACATAGCTGATGGTGTCACTCCTCATTGAGCTGACACTGCATGTATCTCTTCACCTAGCTGGCTACTATCCCTCCTCTGGCTAGTAACACTCCTCACAGAGCTGGCGCCTTATATTCTGCTGATATCTTCAAGAATCTTTTGCCACTTAGCCTTGGGATGTGGAAAGGCAACGTTTAATGTGTGTATGCATATCGAGTCTGGAACTGTGGCGCAGTGTTAGTGCGAAAAGAGCATAACGTATGATGTAAACTAACATAGTCCAAATTTATTGACACTGAGAAGATAACTTTTTTTGGTTGGCTGATCTCAGTCAGGTTCATCCCAATCAATACATGCTCTTGGTTCAATCAACAGTATTGGCATGAATTGTGGCACTCTGCCAACAGCTTGCCATATTTGATACTCATCTTGTCTACGTAGCACTGACTCCTCCCCCCCCCCCCCCTCTAGCTGCTTTTGGATTAGTGAAGGTGTAATCGTATATGGCTCACAACAAGACTGTGTGTGTGTGTGTGTGTGTGTGTGTTAAGTGTATGATATTACCAATCCTTTATGATGGATACTGTACACAAATAACCCAAATCAGATTGTATCCATTATCATTTCAGGGTATACCCAGCAGAGCATTCTAATGGTGATGTCTTGGGCTGGCCTGATCACACTTATGTAAATGCATCTGCGATATCTTTAAATGCTTCCCGGATAACAACCAATGACATGGATGGTCATGAGACCGGAATGAAATCAACTCCACAGAAAAGATAAACAATTTGCAATGAAATTCAGTATATATATATATATATATATATATATATATATATATATATATATATATATATATATATATATATATATATATATATATATATATATATAAATATATATGTTTTGATATTTATTTTTTGTATTAATTTATATGTGAACAACTGGGAATCATGCACCCGACTAACCACTTGTTGCCAAGACAATGTAAACCGGAAACAGAAAGACCGTACTCAAAGACCGTGTGTAAAATGTTCTTGGAGTAACTTCCTGGGTCCAAACCTGATACGTGGCACAGATATATAAATGACATTCAACGTCGTGCCTCTCCGACTTGTTTGATATAAAATATTAATGTAGATCTTCTAGGCCAAGAATATTACCTAATCCCACTGACCGAACCCATTCTTCCTAAAAGTGTTCATGCTAAAGGCTTAGAAACGATTAGTTACTTAACCTATTCAACATATAAAGAAAAATCATATTTCAATTTCAGGATGATCCAAAATATACCGAGAACTACACACTCAAAATAAAACAATGATAAAAGGAGTTAAAATAAATGGGATGAGAAATATAATAAACATATTACTAATCATGACACAATGAACGCCTTTGAACTAATGCATAAACTGAAGGAGATCTGCTGTGGCCTATAGGGGTTAAAATGTCTGGCTCCCTAGCTTGAGTTCGCAGTTTCAAATCTCTGCTGTATCCTCAAGCAGGTTGGCCTGGTCACTATATAAATGTGTGGTGTTGTGGAGGGCTTTCTATGGTTCTTCTGCAACTGAAAGTCCCCTCGGAACTATTTGTGAAGTTCCGAGTTTCTATCTCGTCGTGACCTAAGCTGTTTAAAGCGACGTAAAACCCCATTCCTTCCTTCATTTTGCATGAACTAACAGAATTTGTGTACAGAAGGTATACAATTGAAAGTATTACAAGGCAGAGTTGTTAGAAATTAATTACTCATGAGCATGATCATAAAAGATGATGATAAGTTCAACTATTGCAAGATAGCCATTGAAGACATGAAACCTGCACTGGTATATAACGCAAATGTTCTGAATACATGATTGAAATAGAAAACTGGATAAAAGATGTAGTGAATAGATAAATTAATCTAACCGCTATTGATAAAAGGTTGGGAAATTCACATCTTGGGATGTAGTCATCTCATACACAAAAAGGTTAAATACAAAAAAGAAAGCAGGGTAAAAAATGAATTTGAAGATATAAAATGGGAATTATATCATCAAATTTGTACTGAACAATACAAAGCAGAAATAGACTTAAAAGTTGGAAATTTCCGCTCAAAATGAAAATCCATTTACAATGATTTGAAAAATAAATTTGGTTGAGTCTAATAGAGAATTGGTTTGTAATGAAAAGGAATAAAATTATTCTTACAGACACATTGTAACTCGTGATCTAAATACTAGTTGTGCAGTTCTGAGTATGCCACACAATATAGTAATATAGATAACAGGCCATGTGCTCAAAAGTATGTTATTAACTTGTCTATGTCTTTGGGTTATATTGTATGTATATATTTACCTGTTATGAATAAAAATCACTATTGCACATTGTGCAGTATTCATTTAAAAACAACAACTATACATTGTGACATTGAAATTCCCTCAAAGCTGTGGGTAACATTGCCAGAGGCTGAGAAGTTTAATAACATCCACTTATAGCCCCTACACAATAATGTACACATAATCCTAGTTCCTCTAGACATCAATGAGGAACAAACCCTTCACAACTTGATTAAGTTGATATCCTGTAATAATAACTCAAGCTCCAGCTAGTGACGTCTCTCGCAGAAGCAAGACCCCCAGGGCGGCGATTACAAGGTATATATATACATGTATATATATATATATATATATATATATATATATATATATATATATATATATATATATATATATATATATATATATATATATATATATACATATACATATATATATATATACATATATATATATATATATAAATAAATATATATATATATATATATATATATATATATATATATATATATATATATATATATATATATATATATATATATATATATATATGTATATATATATGTATATATATATGTATATATATGTATATATATCTATATACATATTTATATATATATATCTATATCTATCTATCTATCTATCTAGATAGATAGATAGATACTGTAGAGTGGCTAATTTTTCCGTGTGTTTTATTTTCCCGTTTTTCCCGAATCCTATCAAACGGGAATAATTAACACAGGAAAAATCTATATGTCCGGACTTAATAAACACGGAAAATTCTGACTATAGTTAAATAGACTGGAACAGCTTTATCTCTGAAGTGTCTGACCAGCGTCTACTCAGAGTGGTAGCAGTCATTACTCATTGCAATCTACTTGTGGCGGGGAGCAATCGCTAATTGCACTGAATGACCACTGATCATGCTCTGATTGCTGCTCAACTATGTGCCACTGCATAGATTGCATCGCCGTTGATCTATTTCTGGACGCCTCTCTAGACTGGTTATAGTCCCATCGCCACGTGCGTTGCTGCAATTAAGGCCCTGCATGTGCAGGTACCCATTAATATTTTCTCTCTGGTCTACTAAAATTAAAGGTCTACATAAAACGGGAAAATAAAAAACGGAAAAAAATAGATCCTCTTTTCAGCAATATTAGAAACGGAAACACCCAAAAATGAGAGATTAGGGAAAATTGTCACACGCAAAAATTAGCCATTCTACAGTATATATATATATATATATATATATACATATATATATATATATATATATATATATATATATATATATATATATATATATATATATATATATATATATATATATATATATATATATATGTTGCAGCCCAACTTCCGATCCGATGGGCCAAGCCCAACTTCCGATCGGAAGTTGGGCTGGATTTTGCTGGCCCATCTTAAGATGGGCTACCCAACTTCCGATGACCCAGATAATACAGCAGCCCAGCCCAACTTCCGATGGCAATGATATTTTATTAAGTGTTCATCTAGAAGTTTATAGCTTTGTTGGAATATTTGTTTATTAAATAAGATGTGAATTTCATGAGACGAATTACTTGCATTTTATTGTTAAATCTTTAGTTAAACTCTACTGAATACTTCTGATTATGCTGAAATTTGAATATAAGTTGATTACAGATTCTCTCCTCTCCTTTTGTAAAAAAGACTAGAAAAACAAAACAAAGAAATAATTATTCAAACACAACAGATTAATTTACACATGTAATGTTTCTTATTGTGTTGGATTCCAGCACCTGTTAATTGCAATCCTTGATTGATTACATTCTTTTCTGGCTTCTAGAATGAGTTAAAAAAGTTGTATATGCCCTACAATTTTTTTACCTGTCTAACAAAATATAAGTATCTATTACATTATTTATGATAGATGTCTGTATAAATATAAACATTTCATAATAATTAGCCAATTAAGGTAACATGGTACATCTATATTATTTTTCTTTATCTACATTCAGGATGAAGGGCTACTTTCTGACACATCTTAATAAAGGTCTCAATTTGAAAAGTTCAACGACCAGTTTTTTTCTGTCTTCCCTCCTTTACTATTGACTACCAAAAAGATAACTTTCTCAACTGCTTCATCCAAAGTATAAAGTTAGCCAATCCAAGATCATAATGTCTAAATCTTACTAAATTTGGATCTGCCAAAATTTAATATATGTGTCGTTTAGGTACAAGTACCAATTCAATCTGCATACACCTTATCTCATATCAATTACAACTTGAACCATGTATGTTCATTTCTTACTACCTCACCTCATCTAGATACTATAAGTGCCCTGCTCTGATGAATCTTGATAAAGGACACAATGTTTTTGTAAATTCTGACAAGTTTTTTGTCTATTTCTACTGTCCTGCCAGTCACTTGAACCTCCTCAATTAATGCATTTACACTTATTTTGGCACACACATGATTATATAATTATGTCAAGAATTTGCAAGGGGTTAAAGAATACCTAAAAATACTAATAAAAAAGCTTAAAAGACAAGAAAAAAAAATCCCTTTTCCCTTTTTGAGTCATTAGAAAAATACCATTGCTATTCCTTCATTCAAATTGTAAATGATTCATCATCTAGCTTATGTAATGTAAAAGCACACAACCCATAAATAACAATGGTAGTATTGTGCAAATTATCTAATTGAATTTACTTTGAATTACATTAAATCTGAAAAAATTCCATATATATGACTCTTTAATTTGTTGTAAAAACATGATTCTTTTATTTTGTTTTTCTGCTTACAATCAGCAATAATGTTTTGAGTTATCAGGTTATTCTAGCTACCCATTTCAATTTATTTTTTGGACTAATATTATCTTGTAATTTAAAGTGGATGCCCTATGAAAGAGTTGAAAATTCCATATTTATAAGAGTGCAAAAATTCATATGAATATATATATATATATATATATATATATATATATATATATATCAAACGTGGCAAAAAAAACTCGGAGAAGAGAAAATGTCGAGCTGCAAGCTTGGTCGCCTAACCGCTACTGACGGTGTGATGTCAGTCTTCACGCGAGCGTTCTTCCAAATGGGCCAATCAAATTGCGGTAATGCGCGTTCACTATAGAAACGACCGAGCGTGGATGCCATAACAAAATGTGGTGCCCTCTATTGTCTATAATAGACTGATCAGAGGAGTATTTGGTGCTGGCCGTGACACCCTACTCCATTCGGTTATAATGAAGTCTCGGGGTCATACGGATCCCATAAGGATGAGATCCTCCCATTGCAAGGGCTAAAATATTACAATTATCTCTGCTGCGTGGTGCAACTCGAACATTCAAGGGTTTTGACACCCCGGAGGAGAGCCGATATCGAACCAGAAAAAAAACTAATAAAATGAAAACGTGGCAATGGTTCGGATACCAGCTTTCCTCCCCTTTCTAACGGGGGTGCATGGTGAGACATAGTGTCAATAAAGTAATTTATGAATAAATTTTATTTGTATCATATTATAGAAACCATATATTATAACCTATTCTGATTGAATGTTTAAGGTGTTTATTGTAAACATAAACAATTGATGTAGGAACATGTACCGAATGACCATGGTGTTAATATATCAAAGTGAAATGAACTTCTTTAAAGTCTGTGTAAAGAAACAGACATAGAAGGCAGCTGTAAGTAATGTATAGGTTTGAAAATAAAAGATTTCAAATTTCGTAGTAGAAGAGTCTTGTCGTTGTTTGTTCTAAATCCGAACATCGTAAAATAGTCCCAAATAGATTTATGAGAAAAATGTGCACCATCAGTGTGCCATAAGGGAAGATTATTAACTTAAAAAAGGCGCCCTGTTGCGGATCTAATAAAAACAAATGTCATGAAAATGGGATCATGAGTATGGTCCTGTTTTTGTAGTAATAAAGTTGAGAATGGAAGCATCCTTAAAATGTGTCTGTAGTCGAGTACGTGTATATGGGGCGTGTGGGAGGTTACTAGGACCTCTATTTTTTGGCAGTTTTTATTCTATTGTTAAAAACGTTTAGACCATCTGGACTTTTAGTTCTCAAACGGCTGATCCAATTTTGTTCTAGTTGGAGTCTGTGTGTCAGGGAAATATCACTGTCCGGGTGCTCTTTGCCAAATTGGAGCACATAAGTATTAATGTTGTCAATGCCTTTATGGCCTAATTGAAGTGTCTACCAACACTATGTACTGTGGTGTTGTTTTGTGTGACATTTCTGAAGTGTTCACACATTCTGGACCTCAAATTTATCTTAGTCTGCCCCACACACAATTTGTGGCATGTACTGCAAGTTATGCAATAAATCAAAGTATTGCTTTCACAATTGGTTTTTCTCATTGTGGTGTATGTCTGGTTAGTCTGTGGGCAGAGAACTCTGCCTGTTAGGTATCGATTTTATTACAGTATTTGCAGTTTTTTCTCTAGCATGCCCTGACGTCAGGGTCATTCTGTGGCTCTTTGGATTTAGGGGCCACTTGGACATCCCATGGATTGGTTGTCTTTGCTCTGATCAGTTTTTAGGTCTCCTAAATCCTTTGACAATCCTGTAGAGCTGGATCTATCTAAGAGGTCCCAATTCCTGGAGATAATTCATCCAGGATGCTTCCACTCGGGTGGTAAGTGGTTATCAGGAAGAAGTCTCTTTCTCCTTCTCTTTGTCTGGTGTTTTGTACTCTAATAACTCTTCTCTATTTAATTTCCGAGTCTTGTCGAAAGCTGTTTGTAGTAATTTCTTACGGTATCCTGCTGTATAAAAATGGCCAGACATTTTCTTGGCCTCAGAAATGAGGTCTGCAGTATCGCTGCATATTCTTCTTAATCTTAAGAATTGACTTTAAGGGATACTGTCTTTGCATGTAGGGGGATGACATGATTCATAACTTAAGTAGTAATGCGCGTCAGTGCATTTAGTGTATAAGCCCGTTATCATATCTCCATCTTTGGAAATGGAGACAGTAACATCGAGGAAGTTGACCGAAGAGGTTGCAATTTCAGCCTCAAATTTGATTGATAGTAGATAATTATTGTGGTATTCCACAAACTGTTGTAGTTGTTCTTCACTACCAGTGCAGATAACAAAAATATCATCTATGAACCTCACCCATATGTGTGGTTGCTTGTGGTATATGTATACATATATATCTTCAAACCAACCCATAAAAGTGTTGGCGAATGATGGAGCTACTTAGGTACCCATAGTGATGCCCCCTACCTGCAGTTAGTGTCTGCCTGCGCAATCATTGTTCATGGTGAGCACCATTTTGAGGAGTGAAGATAGATTTTCATTGCTCGGATTGCAGAACCTACCCCTCATTCTGTAGAGAGCCAGTCTTGCCGCCCCTAGACCCTCTGTGTTGGGGATGTTGGTATACAAGCTGGCCACATCTAGAGTGGCTAGTATGGTGTTGGATAGTGTTGATTATGTTTTCTAAGGAAATGTGTGGTGTCCTAAAGTAAGAGGGTAGTGTTTTTACATGTGGTTGGAGAAAGAAGTCAACTAGTTGAGATATTTTCTCAGTAGGGCACCCGTTGCCAGATACAGTTGGTCGACCTGGAGGATTGTTTAGCCTTTTATGTATCTTGGGTAGTATATAGAATAATGATGTTCTACCTATGGAATCCATGAGGTAATCATTGCATTTGAGGTCAATTTCTTTGTCCTCATGCCTTAGTTTGATTTTGTTGTTTATTTCTATTTTGTGACTCTTCTACTACGGTAATTTGGAATCTTTTATTTTCAAACCTACACATTACTTACAGCCACCTTCTATGTCTGTTTCTTTACACAGACTTTAAAGAAGTTCATTTCACTTTAATACATTAACACCATGGTCATTCGGTACATGTTCCTACATCAATTGTTTATGTTTACAATAAACACCAAAACCATTCAATCAGAATAGGTTATAAGATATGGTTTCTATAATATCATACAAATAAAATTTATCATAAATTACTTTATTGACACTATGGCTCACCAAGCACTCCACGTTAGAAAGGGGAGGGGAGCTGGTATGCGAACCATTGCCACGTTTTCATTTTATATATGTATATATATATATATATATATATATATATATATATATATATATATATATATATATATATATATATATATATATATATATATATATAATCTGGAACGGGGAAAGATGTCGCAGGGCGGAAATTCTCAGGGATGAAATATCTTTTGATTTGATTTTTTGATTTGATTTTATTCGGTCTAGTACAATGTGTATTACATAGCATTTGGCATACAAAAAAATATCATATAAAAAGGTGACTAGTTGGAGTGTCGTTAACTGCTATGCAATAGAAATCTAACCAGACACAGGATATATACACTAAAAGTTAGAAACTTATTTCCATAGTGGTCCCAGTCTGCCCAGAGTCCAATGGCATCACAAGTAATGATCAACCTCACTGCTCAAGATTGACATAACAACAATATATCATATAGTATAATACAAACATTCAGACTAGAATTGATGAATTTCTTTTTTTTTCTTATGAATCAGAGAGGATTGACATGAAATGTTTTTTGCATCTCACTTTAAAAAGAGATTTACTGAACGTAGTCTGGATCTCATCTGGCAAAGAGTTCCAGATTTTGGCGCCTATGTAGTGGAAGGACTTCATACCATATGAACCAGCCTTTGGTAAAATCAAAGCATTAATACTGTGTCTGGTGTAATAGTGGTGTGATTCATTTACTCTTTCAAAAACCTGAAGATACTCTGGGGCCTGTTCATCGATGCAGTTAAATACATGGCTTGCGGCCAGATATTTTATTCTGTTTTCAATGCTCATCCACTTAACCTCATTGAAGTCGTTGGCTACCAAGTGTGTTCTGTTTGAGTAGTTTAAAACATATCTAATCATTTTATTTTGTACGACCTGAAGGCGACTCTGTAAGAATTTTGGTAGACCGTGGTAATAGAAATTGCTGGCGTAGTCTATTCTCGACTGAATCAATGCCTTGCAGACAGTTTTTCTGCAGTACTGATTTAGGAACATTTTCTTTCTGTAAAGGAATTTGAGACTGGCATTAGCCTTATTGATGATTTTATGAGCCATAGATTTTCCTGACAGGTCTTGGTCTAGTTGACCCCCCAGGTATGTTACAACCTCTTTCCCTCCCACTTTGATACCATTACATGAGATTCTTAGAAATTTATGTTGTTTTAACTTCCTATTTGAGGCAAATAGGATAGACTCTGTCTTTCCCAGGTGGAGTGAAAGTTTGTTGTCTATCAACCACACATTTAATTTGGTAAGTTCCTCGCTGAGCTTTTGTTCAATATCAATGATGTTCTTCCCTCTGATCAAAAGAGCCGAATCATCAGCATACAACAAAAGATCACAGTCAACAGCTGATTCCATATCATTCACGTAAATTAAAAACAATAAAGGTCCCAGTATAGAGCCCTGGGGTACGCCACACGTAACTTCCCCGCAATCTGATAAAGTGCCCTTTATGTCTATATATTGAGATCTGTTGGATAGGTAGGAGTTGAACCAGTTCACTGACGCATCATCACATCCAACAGCACCAAGTTTATCAGACATTATGGCATGGTTGACTGTATCAAAAGCTTTTTGCAGGTCAATCATAACCATTCCTGTATATAGGCCCTTGTCCATGCTAAACTTGATCCTGTCAGAGAGATCGATGAGAGCAGTTTCTGTGGAGTACGACTTTCTGAAACCTGACTGATATTTATAGAGAATATTATGCTTATCTAAATGCTTACTTAGCTGATCATACACAATCCTTTCAAATATCTTTGACACTACAGGGAGGATTGAAACTGGGCGGTAATTCCCAACTTCACCCCTGCCCCCCTTTTTATATAGGGGAACAACCCTTGCTTCTTTGAAACCTTTAGGTACAGTTGACTGAGATAATGAGAGATTGAGTATGTTGGTGATGGGAGAAGCTATGACAGAGCACCCATCCCTAATACACTTGGCAGAAATACCGTCCAACCCTGTAGCTTTCTTAGTGTTAACAGTACTTATTAATTTGTATACAGTACTTTCTTTGACAGTTGAAAAACCAAAAGAATTTTCAAGGACCCCTTTTTTGGAATAAAAGGATTTAACCTGTATTTTATTAAAAAGTCCACTTGGAGGTTTCAATTTCTTTACCAGGTCATCTGCAACATTACAGAAAAAGTTACAGAACTTGTTTGCTACAGATTTTTTGTCAAAACAATTTTCACCATTTCCCATGTCAAGCCCTATATTTGCCTGCTCTGACCTGGTAGAGAAAGACACCCCCATGTCTTTCAGACATTTCCACATCTTACGACCATCCCCCATATTTTCTTCAATCACATTTTGGAAATATTCTTTCTTTGCTGCCTTTATTTCTGTTTGGGCTTGATTTCTGAGCTCCCTTCTCTTATTTTCTAAATCAGGAGTACTGGATTTCGCACACAATTTATTTATTTCATCACGCTCTTTTATGAGTTCAAGAATTTCACTTGAGAACCAGGGTTCAGAGCGTTGTTTAAGACGGACCCTTTTTAGAGGAGCAAGTTTATCTACTATAGGCATAAACAAATCAGTAAAATGTGTCCATGCTTCATTGACATCTAGGCAATTAAAGACTGGAGACCAGTCAACTGTTCGAAGCAATTCAGTTAGCATTTCCTTGCTGTAGTGTTTCATAGATCTGATGATGGTGGTATGATGTTTGTTCAAAAGAAATTTTGCTGTTTTCCTTGTACAATAGATAATAAAATGGTCACTCAGACCTGAAGGGAGAACTCCTTGTTGGCTTATTTTGTCAACATCAGACACCATTATCAGGTCTATGATACTCTTAGTAGTATCTGTTACTCTGGTATAGTCCCTAATGACCTGTGTCATATTGAAAGTGTTCATAAAAGACATTAATTTACGTTTCAGACCACATTCAGGGCCCTTACTAACATTTGTATTAAAATCCCCTAATATCAACAGTTCATTCTGAAAAGATACTTTCCGAGCTAAAAGAGTTTCTAGATTCATATAAAAATTATTGTCTTTAGGAGGTCTGTAACATATACCGGTCAGAATAGGCTTTGTCTTTGGAAGTAAAATGTCTATCCAAACTGCTTCAACTGTGTCACTGTTTAGATCGGTCCTGCGGTTGTATGCCACATCCTTGCGAATATATACACACTAGCCTCACTAGGCGAATATATACACACTAGCCTCACCTGACCACTAGCCTTCCAATGTCTGGAATGGCACAACCATGGCACCAAGAAAGGACCATGTGATATTGTTTACATGGTCGTTCGTTTCAACCGAGGGGGTTACCGATGACGTCATAGAGTGTGTAGACGTGCACAACTCAGTAGTAATACCGTACAGGGGGTATTGTAGCTGTAAGTATAGAGCGGTTTCAACCCGCGAGGGGTCTCGTCAGAGGATTTGCGTTGCGGTTGAGTATATCGATGGTGATGTCGATACTCATGCCTCACTGGAGAAATGAAAATGTGTTAGGTGCATGATGTAGACTTGGTATGAGTCTCATCAGAAATACATGATGGTGTGTATATTTGTCTATTTTAGGTTTATAGACGACATTTTTGTCATCTGGACCCATGGTACTGACAGCTTATATCAGTTCATCGAACACCTCAACAACTGCCTACCAAGCATTAAATTTGAGGCAGAACCGTCCACCTCCGAAATCCATTTCCTCAATGTGACTGTATCTTTAGATGAACAGCACAACATACAAACAGACCTATACACAAAATCTACAGACAGTCACAACTATCTGAAATACAATAGTTCCCACCCTCGCCACTGCAGGGATGGCATACCATATAGCCAGCTCTTAAGACTTAAACGCATCTGCAGTAAAGAAGAGACATTCATCCACCAATGTAGAGAAATGTCTAAGAATTTCATTAAGGCTGACTACCCTCTGGGAGTCTTAGGCAAGGCATTCGAAAAAGTCTTCCGCTCTGACCGAAATAGCCTCCTCAATCCAAATCTAAATGAGGATATAGACGAGGCAAAGAATGATAAAACTTTCCTTATAACCACATTCCACCCAAACTTTAGAGAATGTGACAAGATAGTAGAACGGAACTGGGACCTTTTAGACAAGTCCAGCTCCACAAGACCCCTCATCAAATGTTGCCTTATCAAAGGCAATAGAAGAGCTAAGAACCTCAGGGATATCTTGGTCAGGGTTCGCCTACCAAGATTAACGCCAATACCTAGACCACCATCTAGTAACGCCAATGCATCAAACAATAGATCCAACAAACAAAAAACTGTCAATACTGCCAGATCATAGACAATTTAGTCAGGCAGAATCACTAGTATAGTCACCAAGAAATGCTACAATATTAGATCTATAGTAACATGTCGCTCCAACAACTTAGTCTCCTGTCTATGCTGTACACAATGCGGTAAACACTATGTGGGCCAAACAAAAAGACCACTAGTGGAGAGATTGCGTGAACATATACGAACTATCAACCAACAGAATGATATTCACATTATGGGCTGACAGTTCAATGAATCGGACCACAATGGGCTAGTATCCCTACAGGCCTATGTTTTGAACTTCGCCCAGGGACACCCAGATGGCAAAACGAGCCTCAATGTCCAATTGGAGTCAATATGTATTATACGATTTAGAAGCTATGTTTCATCAGGCCTTAATCTTATGAAAAATCAAGAATGTAAATATTGCCCTATTTATGCAACTAATGGTATACAGGACTGCGTGGCAAAGCTCGGTTTGTACAAATAATAAAATCCTGGTGACATGACCCAAAATTTGGGCATGCCATTTATTACATAATAATTCTGATAATATTTTACAAGGGTGGACATATACATATGACCGGTATTGGCATGGTCCCTCTGGAGTTGGGCATGCCGTTTTACCTTTACATTTCCACCCCTGAAAGGCACAACTTATATAATACCCATAATTTCCATGACCCAGAAGTTGGGCCTGGCTTATATTGGAAGTATATTATGACATGACCCATCATAGATGGGCATATATTTTTATTATTACACGCCAAACATAATAAATTTGTACAAAACTGGGTGACCCTTCAGCCTTTAGACAGTGACAAAGAGAAAAAGAGGGGTAACCAGAGGATGGGTTTACAAATTTCTCATCAAGTAATCAATACCATGTGGACCTCAGTGGGCCAATGCCTGTAATAGAATGATCTGTAATTATATTGTTCTTTCACACTGAAACAACTATTTTGATTGGCTGGTGCTATACTGCCCTCTGATTGGATAAAGGTGATAGCACCGACTTCCTTTTGCCTCTTTCTGACATAACTATATCCTCTACCCTAATTACACAATGGAGGCAGATATATCCTCTAACCCATGCTAGATCCCTTGTTCCATAAAAGTATTTATATCATAAATTTGTTTTATGCAACTAATGGTATACAGGACTGCGTGGCAGTGCTCGGTTTGTACAAATAATAAAACCCTGGTGTGCGATATTGGCATGACCCAAAATTTGGGCATGCCATTTATTACATAATAATTCTGATAATATTTTACAAGGGTGGACAAATTAATATGACCGGTATTGGCATGGTCCCTCTGGAGTTGGGCATGCCGTTTTACCTTTAAATTTCCACCCCTGAAAGGCACAACTTATATAATACCCATAATTTCCATGACCCAGAAGTTGGGCCTGGCTTATATTGGAAGTATATTATGACATGACCCATCATAGATGGGCATATATTTTTATTATAACACGCCAAACATAATAAATTTGTACAAAACTGGGTGACCCTTCTGCCAACACCCACTAAGACTCTGGGTGACCGCCCAGGCTAAGCCATGCAGTCCTTTAGAGGAAGTTCCAAAACCCAACTACTGGCAATCTAACTACTGTCTACAACTAGCTACCTTATATTCCCAATATTTGATACAGTACTGGCCCTGCCATGCACTGCTCTCATTGGGACTTAACCATGTTAGCACCTGTTGTGAGCCCTGCTCAAACGTGTAACCTTTTGTCTGATACACCCTTAGGGTAAGCCCTGCTTGACCCCAGAGAAGTGCCCCAGCCCGATTACTGGGTTGTAACCCTTATGTATTTGTGAAATGCATTTGATTTCCATCTGCCTAGTTGACGGATTTGGGCATCTGAGAGCCCCCTTTCTGCTGCCGATTTAGCTGCCCAAATACAGAAACTATGGCCCTTATACAATGCTGGATTAAGCCCACAAAAACTGAGTACTGTATTCAGCTCTGATGTAAATTGGGATGGAAGGACTGGCTGTCCATCCTGATTGCAGAATAACGGACCTGGGACCTTTCCCCTAACCTTTAGATAACAAGCCATTGCCTGCACAGGGCTGTTGTTTCCCTGATTTTGCTCAATGCAAATAGTGTAATTCGTCCCTGGAGTGCTATGCTTGTAATTTACGAAATTGACTGTGAGCACAACTGTATCTCTTCTTTTGTTCTTTCACACTGAAATAACTATTTTGATTGGCTGGCGCTATACTGCCCTCTGATTGGATAAAGGTGATAGCACAGACTTCCTTTTGCCTCTTTCTGACGTAACTATATCCTCTACCCTAAGTACACAATGGAGGCAGATATATCCTCTAACCCATGCTAGATCCCTTGTTGCATAAAAGTATTTATATCATAAATTTGTTGTACGTGCAGACCAAACTACCTCACACAACCACCTGAGATGAAAGGTAGCCATTTAGTACTCTATCGGTACTATTGACAGTCCAATACATTTACCATCCAATGCCTGGATGAGCTCCATAACAGTACTGACTACAGTACCTCTTCTATACCCTTAATGATCATACCAATCTTGACCGTGTCTGATTCCGGTGAGGGACAGAGTGTAGATCACAAATATACCAATTTCCAACATACACAAATAACATTTCGGGTGTCCAAGTCCAAACGTATGTACTATGTAGAGTAATTAGAGGAGGAACTACAGAGTCTAAGTTTATACCCAAGATTGGGTTTGTTTTTTATATTTATATTTAAAGTGTAGCCAATGCTTATGGCTAAAAACGTCCAATTCAAACAACCATAAAGTTTTCATGCGCACACCGTGGCAGTTTCTGCTAAATCCTGTTTCGTGTATTTGATCTATAATCACTCCAAACTTCATTTCTGTTAACGATTTCGATAAAAATTAAGGTTTAGGTTGTCTGACCAAAATAAACTTGAGCTCAGCTCTGAAAACAAATGTTGATAATAGGGCTTGCAATGGAAATGTAATGAGTTTCACACGGTTCGATTCAAAGTTTTCAAATAGTCCATGCCGAATAATGTCTATAAATCATGTATGCTTGGCCTCACTCATGTGATTAAAGTAGTGAGGGTATAAAATTAAAAAAAATAAGTCGGGATATGAACACACACACATATATATATATATATATATATGTATATATATATATATATATATATACAGTCAAACTTGCCTCAACGCCCACTTCTCTTAAACGACCACTTGCCTTGAACGACCGTTTCAAATCCCCCCAAGGCTATTCCTTGTATATTTTACCTTGATTAAGTGACCACTTGCTTGACGCGACCAACGACCATGAAATCTTATCCCTAAGAGTAAATTTTCCTTTATTCAACGGCCAATTGAATGCTTAGACGCCTTGTATATTGGAAAAATAATGAAATAATCGGTAAAAATTTGAAAGTATATCATTTCGGAGGGTCCTCAATTAATGATATAGTTCAACTTGTATTTTTCTGAATTATTTATTCTTAACATATTAATGAAGAAATTTCAACAAACGCAGCTAAACATAGCAACCTCAATAATTCCAGGTCAATGTTGGAAATTCTTTGGTTTTACATAACCTCGCTCAGACCCTCAACCCCTTCTTAAGAGACCACCTCTTTTAGGGCTGTCATCACTAACGAATTTTTAGCGATTCGATAATCGAAAAGATTTTAACCGATACAGCACTTCGATTCGATTCGCTAATGATTCACACTCACGCTTGGTTTTAGGCTAATATATACGCAATTAGCCCACCACGCATTAGATTTTTATTCCCCGGCAATCCCCGCCCTAACAATCACTAAAAGGTACCTACAATTTGCTATCTCGCCATTAGCGCCAATGATGTCTACGCCCGTCATCGTGTCAACAGGGGCCTGTTTCTCGTATCGTAAAGTACGAATCGTTCGTAATTTACGATTCGTAAATTTAGGAACATTTTTACGAAGATCATTTATTGCGTTTCTCGAAGCTCTTCGTAAATGAATTCGAAATTTCGTAATTGATGACGTCATTTACGATAAAATATTGTTGTGACGTCCTTTTGTTGCGCATATAGTCCTAGTGTTGCGTACATAGTCATATTGTTGCGTATGCCACTCACTATGGGAGTGGCATCAGTGACATGAACGTCAGGGATGGATGGGGCATTTATCCCGCCGTAGCGTATATTGAAGGATACAGCGATTACCTTTCCGCCCTGCGTACAAAGGCAACAAAATATTCCATAATAAAACATGGACATACTACCATATGTGTGCGTGAAAAGGGTAGATAAATTGCGTTTTTGTGCAGTATTGTTCGTCGTTCAAATTAACTGCTTAAATGGCTAACGGTTTTTAATTATCGGGGAAAACCGAGGAAGTATAATTATTACTTTTTCTGAGAGGGGCTCTATTAGACAACCATTATTCATCAATAAACCCAAATCTAACATTAGCCCCCCCCCCCCCCCCCCTTTGTTCCTCTTTCTGGAATAGCCTAAGCAGAATTAGGGGTGTCCGAATATCTTAGTGGCGGAGCACAGTCAATATATGCATGTATGTATCAATATTGTATCATGGTTGCACTAGTATATTAGCCCTTAGAGCAATAGTTAAGACCATGACAAATCAGTAGACATTATTTCTAAATTAAGTTTACTAGGGCTTTAAATACAATTTGTATCAAGAAAAGTTCAAGTGAAATATATAAAAGCGCACATTGGTCATGTGTTTGCGAAAAATTCCCGGGTTAGATAGTGCTTTTTGGCTTGTCTGCGATGGACCAAGTGTGAAAGAGCATTTATTTTTATAACCTTTTTTTTTTTGGGGGGGGGGGGGGGGGAATTAAAAATATATATATATATTCACGACTTGTTTTGGGAGAGAAAATAAAGAATTTTTTATTTTCACTGCCGTTTTTTGGGCGAGAAAATAAAGAACTTTTTTTTCACGACTTTTGGGGTGGAGAGAAAATTTAAAAAATACTTTTTATATTCACGTTCATTTTTGGGGGGGAGAGAAAATAAAACGATAGATAGATATACGTGTACAGACAGACAGACAGATACATACATACATACATACATACATACATACATATATATATGCATACATACATACATACATACATACATACATGCATACATACATACAGATAGACAGATAGATAGATGTTAGATATTGATAGATATACATACGAATAAATACATGTTTCCATTATTGATATGGTCGTTTTACTTTGTATAAATGATATTCCATGATATACACGTACGTGGTCTATATTGCGAATTTCGCAAATTATTAGGCTACCTTTACTACGAAAACGAGCCAAGCAAACAGTCATTTTTCACGGCCGTTTTTTGAGGAGAAAAGTTATTTCTCCTCTTTTTCTTCCCCCCCCCCCAAGAAAAAAATGATCGTGAAAATAAGGTTTTTGTATTTTCTCTCCCCAAAATCGTCGTGAATATAAGTAGTTTTTGTATTTTATTCGCTCCCCCCGTCGTTAAAATATAAGTTTTTATTTGCTCATTCACACTTGATGATGCATCGTACTTGTCGCATGTTTTGATATTAATAAACGATATATAGATATAACGTATAGACATTTCAAAATCAAAAGTATCTATACATTATTTATGAATGATTGTATTTTTTTATT
>OZ012689.1:31702385-31767185 GCA_963942565.1 Maea johnstoni
GCCGTATCTGAATCTAGCTTAGTTTTTAAAAGGAGCATTCTGCTGTCCATTACTTCTTACACATCACGAAAGCTCATTATATATATATATATATATATATATATATATATATATATATATATAATATATATATATATATATATATATATATAAATATATATATATATATATATATATATATATATATATATATATTTATATATATATATATATATATATATATATATATATATATATATATAATATATATATATATATATATATATATATATATATATATATATATATATATATATATATGTATATATATATATATGTATATATATATATATGCATGGATGTATGTATGAATGGATGTATGTATATATATATATATATATATATATATATAAATATATATATATATATATATATATATATATATATATATATATATATATATATATATATATATATATATATATATATATATTGTCTGTATATATGTATTGTTTATATCGGCGCAATATCTCTTTCATTCTTCCTTCAAAGGCATCTGATTTACAACGGCCGAATGTTGTTGCTATGACAGATGATGAATATAGAGCTTGGGAAAAGGACCATTTTTCTAAAATGCAAGGTATGATATTATACTTTTGTCATCATTCAGCTTTTATAAGCTACGAATGAGAGAGCGTTTTTTTCTGGTTAATATTTCGTTTAGTTTCGGCAATAGAAAGCACAACTGTCTGTTCTAATGTCATTGCATTTGATATTTTTATCTTTAGCTAAGTAGTAGTATTATGCATGTCAATCGAGTATGTGTCATGATTTGCTCCTCAATTTCCAGATGTAAAAATCCAAGTCATACTTTCTAATTTATTTAGACTAAGATATCAACTCGATACTCATTCCATAGATGACAGTGTCACTTGACTACGTTATACTATTTTCTTGTAGGGAGTCTAGGTGCAGATGCCGCCCCCGCTGTCTGTTCATCACACAACTCTGATACACTAAGAAAAGTTTATGAACTGCTGTACAACTACAGGTAAGTATCATTGTGACATTTATGGTGTTAAACCTGAATATAGAGGGGTATTTACGATATACCGTATACGGTAAGACGCAGACGGTCATTGGTTCATCTACTGGCACTGCATCTAGCCAGGTATCGTAAATAAGGGAACTCTGCCGTATCAACCTCATGACTTAACTCTATAACAGTGTGTGGAAATACAGACATTTCAAACACCCTTATGTGACAGGCACTATTTTCAAATGCAAGTTTAGATATGCACATGAGCATTTATTATGTAAGAATTATATTGCAAAAAAGCCATACAACTGATAGAGGTTGGGACCAGTTCACCACCAGCTTTATAGACGACGTTTGAGTTATCTCTCTAGGTTTCGCTCATCGTTTCGGCCTACTGTACCGACCTATATAAGAATATTCCCGAATGGAATCCGTTTGTGACGTCATTATGGTATCCCAAAAGATATATACACAGTAAACTGTCATTTACACAGTCTGTTCTGGACCTGTCTTACTTGAGTCTCCACCGAGATTAGCCACCCAATAGCATTGTTTCAAGATGGAGCCGGTACCAGAGCTGTTTCCATATAGCATCCTCCAAGTGAAAGATGCAATGGCATGGCCTCGACATTACGGAGCTCGATTAGTTCACACATCACATTAGAGGTTCTTAATTATTACCACCCTGGTTTTGATTATTACCATATCAGTCCTAATTACTACCACCCCCGTTTAAAGTATTACCACCCCAGTTTAAATAATCACCAACTCGGTTCTAATTATTACCGCTTTGGGTTTTGTTTTTACCACAGTGACCTCCGTTTCAAATATTTCAGATGTGTATGAATGTAACAATCTACTTGTGTTTGAAAAAAATCGCAATGATATTCAAGGGCCACCATCATGATATCCACCATCAGGCACAGCTTACAATTCTAGCAGTGGATTCTTATATCCAGTCATGTCAGCTTATATACGGTGTCATAGACTGTGTCAGACATTAATATCAATGTGCTGTGGCCTACCTTTGAATATATTTTATCAATTCAATTTCAGTTACACAATACCAGAGGCAGGCCCGGAGTTTTACTGGCCCCTGACGGTGATGTATGGGGAAGCGGATGAGTATTTTGACAACGCCAAATATGCAGAAGGTGATTGTACTTATGAATGAATGCCTGCAAATGATAAATGTAATGATGAAGATAATGATGATGACTTCTACTGCTGCTGCTGCCGCTTCTTCTTCTTCTTCTTCTTCTTCTCCTTCTTCTTCTTCTATTACTATTACTACTACAACTGATGTTGCTACTACTATTACATTATTACTACTACTACTACTACTACTACTACTACTACTACTACTACTACTACTACTACTACTACTACTACTACTACTACTACTACTACTATTGGTGCTGGTACTGCTGCTGCTGCTACTGCTATTACTACTACTTTTGTATTGTTCTGTACTTTATTGATTGATTTGACTTGATATAAAAGTTGTACAAACACATATAACATAGAAAACAAATAACAGCAACTACTACTACTACTACTACTACTACTACTACTACTACTACTACTACTACTACTACTACAACTGCTGCTGCTGCTACTACTACTACTACTACTACTACTACTACTACTACTACTACTACTACTACTACTACTACTTCTAATACTACTACTAATACTACTACTATGGTTGAACGAAACTAATTATGCCTTGAATATCACCTCTATTACTATGCAAAACTGTATTTACTTTGAATTTGTCTATCTTCAGAATGGGGCAAGGTTACGGATGGACCTTTTGAAATAGAGAGCTATAGCGGTGGACACTTTTATATGCTGGATAGTGACAATTCTGAAAAACTCTTTTCAGGGTTAAAAACCAAGTTAGATTTGTTGGGCGAGCTATAATGTCTATTTTAGTCATAAGCAATATCTACTTATCACCTACTCTGCTGATTGGTCAATAGGTGTTAGGCCTGCAGCTGTTCACACGGTGTATAGTTTACAGGCGCTAGTTAACAGGGTGAATACAGAATTACCGTCAGGCACTACTTCGATTTTCAATTCTATCTCTCCTCACACTGGAATTGGCCAATCAGCAGCCTAGTCAAAGTTAACAGAATGATAAATGCTATATACTAGTACTTGAAATGAAAAATGAAATATAAATAGTGCTTGTTTGGATATGAACCCGGCCTGTAAATCTTAAAAAGCATATGCTATATATTAATTTAATTTGCAATTTGTAATTAGAAAACTGAGGTATTAGTCGTTTTATACCAATAAATACACATTCAACCATCATCTTATGTGATATCTAAGGTGTCTCTGGAGTTTCCTTTCTGTCCACTCACACTCACACAGTCGATCGTTCAGCTGTCAACATCCTACCACGGATACAGGGCTCACAGAGCCAGGTGGATACACTATGCGGTGGTTTAGCGATGTCTCCACTATAGGATTTCTAGAATTGCCATATTTGCGTGACTTTTTGCATGTCAATTGTAAACATTAGTGTAGTGCGATTGAAGAATGGATACCGCAAGCAAACCAGTGAAGAGAGTCTCGGAACAGACCATAAAGAGGGATCACAAAACTAAAGCGTTTGACCATTAGGGAGATCATGTGACGTATGTACCATATGGCCATGACATGGTCATCGTATCTACATACGCAGGTCATCATGTTGGTCGCATAGTAGTCACATTCACATTGTATAGTTATAAGTAATGGTACTTGTTCATGCACGGTCGTTTCATAATCATGCTAGGATCTTGCCCTTAAACGTATGTAATCTAGATTTAAATCCCGACCCGGTGCATGCAAGGAAATTGCTTTAGACTTGAGGTTAGACAGTGGTTTTCGCCGAGTAATCTGGTTTTCTACACCAACTACAGCTGACTAGTCAGGATTTTGACTAAAATGGTGGGAATAACGCATCACCTTTCTTTCTCACTTGGCCCGGCTGAGATTGGAACCTGGGCAGTGGTGAGAGATAGCGAGCAGACAATGGCAACAACGTAGACCACTTGGTCACCAGGGCAAGCCCCACCGTGGTGTTACAACAAAAATGGACGTTTTGTTTAACATTTTCAATAAAAGCATCATCCAATTGTTTTCGTTGATATTTGAACACGTTTTCCCCATTTCTCCTTTTCCTTAGTCATGAGGATGCGATTTTCACCTAGACAACCCTCCAAAGAATTCCTACAGCCTTTCTTATATGTTTAAAAAGTACATCATTATGTAGTAACTACATTGTAGTATTATACTATAGAAAAAACAACTTCAGCTTCATTTAGATATGTTTTAGGACTGGGCAGATAATAATGACTTTAAGTTTCCCCAATCAAAGACAGTTATTATACAGTTCGTAAGGGGAGAGGGTCTCGTCAAGATCCTCATTTGATTCGTTATTGCAATCCTGTTTCTGTGGTGAAGGAGACTCATTATCTTGGCATTCTGCTGGACTCGACGGCAACGCTGTCATTCGTACCAATATCAAATGGCGGAAGAAAAGGTGTGTCAAGGCCTAATTAAAACTTACTAAGAGTAGTTTCTTACACTGATTCTAGAAAACAAAAGCAAAAGTACCTCCAATTGGGCAAACAAAATGGGTCAAAGAATTAAAACTTAGAGAAGAGACAGACTGGGCATCCCTAAATCCCCTTCCATTTAAATGCAAACTAAATGCACGATACTTTCAATATTACTCGGAGCATTAATAACAAATGCAAAACTGTCCCTTTTCAAAGTGATAGATCATGACACCTGTGACTTTTGTGGAGATATTGAAACTACTGCACACTTATTAGATGAATGCCCGACTATGAGAAAAGATATGGGAACAGGTTGAAACCTGGCTAAAAAGTGCTATGGTAACAAACAAAACATTTTTTATTTTTCAATCCTTTTTATTTTCCTCCATCCACATGTCAATAAATACGGTACAGTACAATGGTGAAGTGTATATGATAATATATATTACCAGTAGTTGTTAATGTATTTTCAATACATACTATATTGTATAAAAGTTGTTTAATAAGTTATATTGCTTATCAAAATAACGACCTTTACCCTTTATATATTGACTATACTTTTCTTCATAATAAAACTTTTTTACCTCGTTTTTAACTTGAACTATATGTGGTGTCTGTTCTTTCTTCATTGCATTGTAAATAACCTTTTTCGTTAATAAAAGTATAGTGTTAACACAGGTAGTGTTTTCTAAGTCACCAATAATAATCTTGGAGTGGGATATTTGATAGTTTTGCATACCAAGTTCTTCTATCCATTCTCTCACACTCCCCCATAAATTCTTTGAAATAGGGCATAATATCAACATATGTTCAACAGAGTCGATACTATTAGAG
This sequence comes from Maea johnstoni, assembly GCA_963942565.1. Lineage (NCBI taxonomy): Eukaryota > Metazoa > Annelida > Polychaeta > Spionida > Magelonidae > Maea > Maea johnstoni. The sequence continues at coordinate 31,707,795 of OZ012689.1, forward strand.
CAAAAGCTGCATTGGTCAGATTTTTTTATGCCCATTTTACATAATTTTTCATTGGTGTAGAAACGATGGTGGAGTGTGCGAAATTGAATATATTTTAGATAGGTATCTTTATAATTTAAATGATGATAATGAAATGACTTGCTTAAGCAAAAGCTTTCGATATTAACATCTAATTTACTGGTCCAGATGTTTACAGCATTGTCAAGTATATGAGAATGGGATTCCTTCATTCGACTGTACATGCGAGAAGATCCTTTCACTGTCAGGTTAAGAAAGACATTGAGTGAGCTATTTCTTGGCAGATCCTCAGGATATAAGGGAAGTTCCTGCCATTCAATATACCTCTCTATCTTTTTGGTGACATAATTGTAGTCCAAAAAATTGGTTCTAACATTGAATTTAGACACGAAGTCATCCATAGGAAGAATTGTATTGTTTTCACACAAAAAGTCAGCAATGATAGATACACCTTTTTTAAACCAGTTTTTGTTAATTGGAATTGCGAAACTAGAATTAAGCCAAATGGGAGTGTTTCTGATGAAATCTCTATTTAATTTGGCGTCCGATTTCCAAAAAAATTCAAGACTATGTAAGACATCCTTCCAAAATTTGTTTGGAGTTAACTCTATTAATTTATCTATTATATCTGGACCAAATGTAAAGACTTCCCATAACTCAAAGTCATTGGGATAAATTGTCCATTTTCCCGTTGAGGAGAGGTAGCGCTTGAGCCAACCAAGTTTTAAGGATTTATCAAATAAAGGAAGGTTTGGGAGCTTAAGGCCGCCATGATAAATTTCGCCTTCCAGAATCTCCTTCCTCCATTTAGGAGGTTTACCACACCAAAGAAAATTGGAAAAAAGATTATTAAGATCTTTAAAACAAAACAAGCTTGGGCTCGGAAGAGACAACAACATATGTGTGATCTTGGAGATTAGGAGAGATTTTATTATAGTGACTTTCCCATAAGGGGTTAAATTCCGTGAGCTCCAGATTCTAATCAGTTTTTGAATTTCCCCAATTTTCCTCTGAATATTTAAGTCTGTTATTTCATTTAATTTATTCATATCAAAATGTATCCCCAAGATTTCAAATTTGTCTGACCAATTGAATCCGAATTTGCCCTGCCAGGGTATGTTGTTGTCTCTTGAGGCTCCAAGCTTGACCACCTTTGTTTTTTCCTTATTAATGTCAAGGCCTGATACTAGCCTAAACCATTTTAAAACGCGTACAATATTAATAATTGATTGTAAATCCTCAGATACCATAAGAGTTGTATCGTCAGCATATTGCGACACTTTTGACTCTTCACCATGTATCTCTATGCCCATGATATCCCTCTTTTCTCTAATGATGTGTGACAGGATCTCCGCACACAAAACGAAAACATAAGGCGAGAGAGGATCACCTTGCCGGCAACCTCTACCTAAAACAATTGGAGATGATAAATAGCCATTCTGTTCAACTCTTGATGTCGAATTTAGTTGACACAACTGAATCATTTTTGTAAATGATTCACCAAAATTGAAAAGTTTTAAGACGTCAGCGATAAATTGCCATTCGATGGTATCGAATGCTTTGGAAAAGTCTAAGATTAACAGTAATCCTTTCTTATAGTGTGATGAACAATAATCAATGGTATCGTAGACCATTCTGGTATTCTCGCCGATGAAGCGGCCCGAGATGAAGCCGGTTTGATCTTCATTAATAATTTTAGGTAAACACAGTTTAAGTCTGTTTGCTACCATGGCGGAAAAAAACTTATATATTGAGTTAAGTAAGGTCAAAGGTCGCCAGTTTTTCAAATCATTTCTGAGCTTCCCTTGTTTCGGAATACATGTGATCACACCATCCAAAGCAATTTGTGATAAATGACCAATGTCTATTGCCTCGTTAATATATCTAAAAATCCAGAACTGAAGTTCATTGACAAAAAATTTAAAAAATTCATTGGAATATCCATCTGGACCGGGTGCTTTGTTTAGTTTGCTATTCCTAATAGTGGTAATAAGTTCTTCTAGACTATATGGAGCTTCCAAAAGTAATTTTTCATGATCCGATAATGTTGGCAGATTACCTAAGAGATAAGAATATTTTGAATCTTTTAAGGGTATAGTCTCTTTTGAGGAGTAAAGATCTTCATAGAAGTTCCTTTGAAGAAGTAGTATCTCTGCAGAGTCAAATATTTCATGATCATTCTCATCCTTTAAGGAAGGAATATTTTTGTTCACATAATTTCTCTTTTCCAAATTCAGAAAATATTGTGATGGCTTCTCCCAATTATCAATCAGTGCTGCTCTAGAACGAATCATGCTTCCCTTAATTTTCTTTTCTCTCAAATTCTCCAGTTGCAGAGTTTGATCTCTCAGAGAATTAATTTTTGATAAGTTATCATTCATATTAGAGTCAATAGTCTTTTGTAGAGCGTTTATAGATTTAATGAGAGATTCTTCCTCTTCTGTTTCTTTTTTTTTAAGGTTCTTTGAGAACTTTATAATTTTCCCTCTCAATTGACATAAGAGTGTTTCAAGAAACAGTGTGGAAGTAATAGAAATTTCTAAGGTAGCACCATTATCAATTGCAACAAAATTTGGATTGTAAATTGGGAGAGCATAAGTCTCTTGTATGAGTAATATTTCTGAGCGAATCATGTCACAGAAATCCTGGTTCTCTAGAAGAGCATTGTTAAACTTCCAAAGTCCTTTTCCACGTTTTTGTGAAGATCTGGTTATGGTCAAACTGATCATATTATGATCACTTTTGTAAGCATTTAAAATATCGGCATGTGGATTTAAGGCCAAAATGTCTTCTGAAATTAAGAAATAGTCCAAGCGTGATGCCCGGCATGGTTTGTTTGAACGCCATGTGAATCTTTTCCTTTCTAAATGTTGAGACCTCCATATATCTATTAAACCAGTTTTATTTATGAAATTGTTAATGCTTTGACTAGCATGTGGGTTTCTAAGAGTGGTATAATTATAAATATCATTTTCTGATAAAGCTGCATTCCAATCCCCGGTCCAGATTTCACAGTTATTAGAGAGAGGTTCCATAATGTTGAATAGATTATAGAACCAGTCCGGCTCGTCTGTGTTTGGTGCATATATATTTATAATAAAAAAGGTAATCAAATTAATGATAGATATTTCCAAAATGATGTATCTGCCTTCAGTGTCTCTAATGCAGTTTTTTACTGAATATTCAAAGGTGTTGTTCAACAGAATGGCTACACCCTTGCTATTGGTTGAATTGCCAGAAAGATAATAGTCAATGTTCCAATCTTTCTTTAAGATATTAAGATCTCTTTGCACCAAATGCGTCTCTTGCAAACAGATTATATCTGCTTTCAAATTTTTCAAGTAGTCAAAAATATCATTCCTCTTAAATTGCTGTCTAAGTCCCCTAATGTTTGCGGAGACCAGCCTCACCACATCACTAGCCATAATCAAATGAAAAGAGGGAGTAATCCTGGGCACAACCGATGACATGTAGAAGGAAGGTTTTAAAAAGTTTTAAACAACATAATAACAAATAATTGAATACATCCGTCGCTGTGCATAACATGACCAGCATCAAGATGACATCAAAACACAATACACATAGAATACAGTAAGAAGTCAAGTCAAAATTTAAAATAAAAGAAATTTCTAATGACATGCACAATAAGTGTGCATGTGGGCTCCGGACAAAAGAAAAAAAAAAGATGAGTAAGAATTGAATTATCATGTAAAAAGTGTTGCTGGGTAATTTAGGAGAAAGCATTGAAAGTGTCACTGTTTTAATTTTGAAGAAGAGCATTAAGAAGTACTCCAGGTTCCAGTTGAGCTTAAGCCAAATCAATAAAACTGAAATACCATAAGATTTCCAAGTGTTTTTTTTTTTTTTTAAATTGATGCGAAGGAAATTAAAAGATTATGAAACAAAACTGGTAGTATTGACTTTCTCTGTAGTGAGTTAAGATACAACAATAGTGATAAACAATAAAGAGGCTTATGCTTTCCCCTGCTCGGGTGAAAGTTAAATTTGCTTGCAGAATAAACGATGCGAACATAATAATAAATATGAACATGATTATTAAGACACCAATGTAGTACCAATTATTCCTAATAGGGAGACTACTGTCAAAGTGATCAGCAAATTGCCTTTACTTGGCTATGTCTTAGCTATGTGAGTATCATTCTCCAATTGGGTGAAAGCTATCCAAAGCTTGGCTATAACATAGCACAAAATACTAAGTCTCACTTATGTGAGTAAGTGGAGCAAGAAAAATATTCTATACTTAGGTGAAGGCTGTCCAATGCCAATTTTCCTACTTAGTTGAAGGCTTAATATAATTTAGCACGAAATTAGAGTAAGGAAAAGTAGGGAGAAATTCCCTGGTTGAATTAAAGCTGACAAGTACCAATTTCCCCTACTTGGGTAAAGGTTTACTCTATAAATTAAACGAACAGAAACAAAGAAAAATTACTAAGTCTCACTTATGTGAGAAAGTAAAGCAAGAAACTCTTACTACTTTGGTGAAGAATAACACAATATCTTCCCCTACTTGGGTGAAGGTCAACATAAGACACACGAATTAGTGAAGAAAAAAACAGAAGGGCTTTCCCCTACTGGGGTAAAAGCTAACCAATAACACTTTCCCCTACTTGGGTAAAGGTTTACAAAAGAAAAGAAATGATGAGTAATATACCAAAAAGCTTTCTCACAAATGGGTGAAGGCTAAACATGATTAAGAGATATCACCTTTATGAGAGTTTACCCACATAATATATCACTTTCCCCCAACAGGGTGTTAAGTGAAAAACCATTTTGATATGTAAGCCAAAACATTTTACCCTATTTGACTGCAAATAATAACACAAGTGTGAATTGCATAAACAGTTAACCACTTGTTATAACTCTTTCCCCCAGTTGGGTAGAAAGTATGACACCATACAGTAACACTTGAGTTGGTTGAAAGTTAAGACACTATTTGGCTGCAAATACTAACACAGATGTGAATTGCATAAATAGTTAACCACTTGTTATAACACTTTCCCCCAGTTGGGTAGAAAGTATGACACCATACAGTAACACTTGAGTTGGTTGAAAGTTAAGACACTATTTGGCTGCAAATACTAACACAGATGTGAATTGCATAAATAGTTAACCACTTGTTGTTACACTTTCCCCCAGTTGGGTAGAAAGTAAGACACCATACAATAAGTTATGTTGAATTGTGATTGGTGAGTTGGTTGAAAATAAGACACATGAAATCTAATTTCAGATTTTGGATACCATACCACTTTCCCCCAATTAGGTGAAAAGTAAGACACCATACCAAGACTCTTGGAAGTTAAGACACCATACCATGACACTAAACTATTAAACTTTTAGATACTGTATCACTTTCCCCCAGTTGGGTAAATCGTGGAGAAACAATGTATTGGTAATATTACTTAAGTAGAGTATTTTGAGAGATAAATTGAACCATTGCACCAAACCTATTGTATACTAACAAATTGGATACATAGAATAGGTGGAGAAGAATTTTGACACAATTTTATAGATAACTGTAGTGAATGAGATATAGACCAGATGGCATTAGCATGACATTGTAACAAGGCGACAATATTTACAGGCACTAGGCAAACAATGATGAGAACTGGGGCAGTTTACTTTAAAAAAGTATTTCACAGGTCAATAGTGTAAAGTTATGATATAAACTGTGTATAGTATGTTATGTCTTAGTACAGTGTTATTGGAGCGAAATTAGCATTCACATGAATGGGTTATTTTGCATTGGTTAGCTAAAAGTGGTATAAGTCTGTGATGTTTGAGCGGATGATCCTGGATACTAGACTGGGGCTGACCATCTTGATTCTAGCAATAGTGTCCAACACTACTGCCACATCTGTTGGTCTTGATTTGGTGTGGAAGGTGGTGGATTGATGCGGGCAGTTTGACTCCAGGACAATTCTCTTGAGTGGCGTCTGTCTAATGGTTCTAAGCAGGTTCTGGTCTGGATTGGTAACCTTGCTTGAGATGCCGATATATCCATGATTGAAGTAGCCGAAGAAGTCATTGAGACCTTCTGGACTGCCACTGTAATTCAACAGATGAACTGGATGCTCTCTCGAAAGCTCAGACTTGGCCACTTCTAGGGTAGTAGAAACATCCCCTGTGCTGAGCAGTCTGACTGCCTTGTTTCTGGGCTTCGCAATAGCAATGAAGTCCTTCATCACCTGCATCTGATCTTTGACTGTAGTTGTGTGCACTTTGCTGTCAATTCCCAAACCTCCGATTGCAACCACACTATTATCTCTGATCTGATGGATGCAGAACATGTAGTACCCCCTCTTGATGTCGTGAGCATGTTGTGGGCTTACACCTAGAGAGATTCTGACCATAGGATCATTGAGGAGCAGCATCATGTCGACGATAGGTGTTGTCGGGTTGTGTATCTCACAAATTACAGTTTGAAGATTGAAGAGTTTCAGCTCCGGCTGAATGTAAGGCATTAGGGCGAGATAGTCATTGTGAGACTCTTGGGCCTTGAGAGTGATCAGATCACAGCGAGTGTCAACCAGAGAAGCATTGTATGTGCTAAATCTTGTGCCCCTGATTCTTCCTGCCTCTTTAAGATACACCTCTATCTCCATTAGAGTTTTCCAGTGCAGGATTTCCACAATCCTGGTGGGGTAGCGAGCAGAATATCGGGACTTCTTGTGGTATCCATAGTGAGCATCCAGGATTTCCAGGAAAACCACTTCACGGTCTGTGAAGTCTGAGGCAACTCTACTATTCAAGCCCAGTTCTTGAATTTTGTTTAGTAGATCATTATCTGAACGAACTCCAAACTCCTCCTTGAGATGGTTGATGAAGTCTGTATGTCTTGCTATCAAGACCCTTCTATGGAACAAAGGGATATAAGAGCCACCACATTTGGTGATATCCGAAGGCTTGTGGTAGCGGTGACAATTCCAGCAGGTGATGTCCCCCATAATACCCCACCACTTCCGACCAAGGTGTGCCAGGCATACATGACATCTTAGGTTTTTAATACCTTCCCCACAGATTCTACACCTTCGTGAGGCATCTTGTCTTCTGTTGGCTACAAGTTTCTGCCTTTCTTTGGGTTCTGATTTAATGTTAGATTGATCCTCCTGAGATGTGTCTAGGAGAGGGGTGTGTCGGGTTCTTTTAATAATTCTGATCACTCTGCGGGAAGGAGGGATTTCATGCTGTTCTTTAATCCAGTCATCAATTCTAGGTTTTTTAACCGGAGTGGTTTTTTCTTCACTAGAAGTGTCACTGCTAATTCTCAGACTCTTGATTTTTCCCTCTATAACCTCTCTAAGATCTCGTTTGTCTTCATCCCAGACTATTGGTTCAGGTTTCTGTTTTTTAACTGCTGGTTCTTCAATGCTAATATCTTTGAAATCCCTGGTGACTCTCTCCCTAAGCTTGGCTAATTTTTCTCTATTCAGAGGTCTCTTTCTTAGGAGTTCTAAATTTCGCACCAAGGGGTTTGTAGGCGTTAGGTCAACTTTTGCTGCTGGTGTTTGAGGCTTGTCAGCATCTGAATTATCAGTTGTTGAATCACTGTCTTTGGCAGTTGGCCACATTTTCCTTCTGATATCTACAGGTAGTGTTTTTGGTGGTGTGACTGTTTCTGAAGTGGGACTAACTATTGTCTCACTAGCCTGTATCAATGTTCTGTCTCTATCCTGACTTGCTGTGTTTAGGTCCATTAAATTTGAGATTGGGTCGTCTACAGAACCACTAAAATCTGGAACTAAGGGGAAAGATGGGCATCTGGTATCGACATTGTAAGACTCTAGTTTTTCTCTATGTTTTTTCCGTGTAAAGTCCACCTGATGCCTGTCTCCCATTCTGGGGTTTTCTCTCCAATGGATGAATACTTCATTCTCATCTAATGAGACACCTTTCTCTTTCTTATCGTCTATCCGAGAAACAATTGAGGCCTGTCTCTGTAGGCGATCAATATCAAAATCTATGGCTACTAGATTATAATTTGAATTTGTATAGTCATCGATCAAGCTAATCCTCTGTAGCCATTCCAAATGAGGATCCCTAATCACTTTCCCAGTAGAATCAGCAGAATCTTTGTCTGGGGCGCTGTCACCCACTAACACTATAGGAGGAGTCTCTGGGGTTGGAGGAGGGATTATCACACAATCAGCCATTGGTGAATTAGATTCACTGGTATTCATCATCATATCTGTGTTAGGCTCTTCTTTCGATGTTGCTTGAGCAGGAGGTGTGTGGGGCTCTCCCAGGGATAATTTCTTAGAGAAATGTTTCTTTGCCATCTGAAAATCAAGATAGAAAAAAAAAAGGGATTGATGTTAGAAGGCGGTATTAGCAGTGATTTAGTCGGGAACAAAAACTAAGAATAATGGTTAGATATATTTCATGGTCGATTTAAAATTGTTAACCAATTAATATAGTTATATTATGTATTATCAGCATGGGTAGGTATTGTTATCAAAAGTATTTGGCAGAGTGAATTACATTAATTTGTATAGTATATTATCAGTATGGGTAGATATTCTCGGTAATATTTAGCAAAGTGATTTTCATTCAATGATTATATGACATTAGTCAAAACAAGTGCAGATTCATAACAGATTTCATTCTGTGATTGGTGTATTGACAACTGGTCTTTTCAGGTGAGGTGGCAAATACTCATTTTTGATTTCCTCAAAAGGGATTGTCACCCAGTTTCTGTCATCCTTATTTTGCTTTCTTTCAAGCCATACATGACCCTTTGCATTGTCTCTAACCTTAGCTTGGCACTTTTCAGCTTCCTTCATCTGTTTCGAAACATAGTGCAGGTCCTTCCTCAGCTGTCTTGCTCTAGGAGCGAGATCAGTTTTTACAGCATAAGTTGTTTCATTTTCTGTGTTAAATTGATACAAATGTTTTGCTGATTTGAGGAGGGCCTGTCTATCTTCCCAAAGGACGAAGGCTACTATAATAGGTCTTTTTGGAGTATTGTACTTCCCTACTCTGTGAGTATTTTTGACCAGCCAGCTGTCTACAGTTTTCCCATCCAAATTTAGGACGTTGGTACAAAAATTCCTAACAGTTTGTCTAGTATTTTCTTTTTCTGGCTCATCCACTCCATATAACCACAAATTCATCTTGCGGCCATGTTGTTCTCTAGCTTCATCCTTATCTTTTGCTTTTCTACTCTCATCTTCAAGAGTCTCTATTCTTAGTTTCATGCTGTCAATAAGAAGGTCCTTTTCTTTTAATGAATTAGCCAGAGTGACAATCTGATCGTATCTGGTATTGAACTCATTTTGTTGACGGATAATTTCATCACATTTAGTGTTAGACTCATTTTGTTGTCTAATGACTTCATCCATATCAGAACGGTTTGATTTAACTTCTTCGGAAATACCTTTATGTTCATTTGAGACTGTCTCAACTCTTTGGAAAATTTCCGTCATGGATTCATTTAATTTGTCTATCTTTTCAGAATTGACGGTGAATTTGTCATTCATTGTTTTGATATCTACTCTTACTTCTGAAAAGTTTGAAGTCATTATCCTGGCAAGTTCATTGTTACTAATCTGGCCTTCAGACTGTGGTTCATCAGTATTACAATCAAGATAATTATCTTCAGACTCGGGGTCATTGATAACATTGTCTTCCCTCTCTTGTTCTACAAAAACTCTGTTTTCCTCCGACTCTGAGTCGTTTGTAGAATTTACCGGTCCAGTTTCTGAACGCAATGCCATTCTCAATTGATTTTCTTGTAGCATATGAGGTCTAATATCTGAAGCTAAGGTTCCGCTATTTAGCAGAGAGTCCTTCCCCCTATTCTTCTTTGGCGGCATTGTTAAGTTGTTACCTTGAAGAATCCAGAAGACTTGTATTTGCGTTTGAAGTCCGCGCGGCGGCGACGAAGACAAGATGGCGGCTGTCACACGTGCGAGAAGTAGTAGAACCAGGAGTACTTTCGCTACCAAATTCCAGAAGTCCAGGGTCCATCCACCACTCCAGTTTGAGTGATAACAGCTGGGCATACGTTCTTGTAATTTCCTCACGACGAGTATGGAGTTGACACTGTCTGTGTAGCTATAAATCCGAGCAAAAGCTCACGAGCAAATGACCCGAGTTCCGTGAGGAGAAATGGTCAAGTACCCGTATGTAGATTCGGTGTGTAATTTTCCAAACTGAAGTTCTCTTTTTTTATTTCAAAACGTACTGTGAAGTTTCAAAGTTAATGAAATACCTTGAAGGGTATCACTCCTCCAAAAAAAAGTGAACTATGCAGGCGTAAGTAAGCACGACCTGTCCCGTGAAAATCCGAGCCTCTGAAGGGCTCGCTATAGACCGTTTGATAGTGAACCGGCCACTTGGTAGCTTTCCTCGATTAAAGTCCAAAATAATCTTGAGATATCTTATTCATTTACAAATATTGTTCGTCCGAACAACATTTAGGCGATGTAAATGAAATGGAGTCACGATGGTAGAGATTAATGGTATTTTCTAGTAGTTTTGTCCGGAGCCCGATATGCGACGATCCTACCTATTCCATGACGTCACCAAAAAACAAACAAAACATGGACAAAATCTCTATTCTATTAGGGAATAACGATTACAGGGATAATCTATCACATAATATTTATTATCAAACACGAGATATACCCTACAAGAAAAAATGGTTGAACAAAGGAGTAACATTAAAAGACATTAAATAAGTGGTAAAATATCATATGAATATGGAAATATATTTGGGAACAATAACTAACCAAGAAGAAAGGGTTCTTGGAAAATGATCTGCAATATATAGAGCTACAAGGTAAAAACAAAAGTACTCTTGTATATGTGCCAAATGATTACTGGAATACTGAAAATCCTGTTATTTGTAAAACTGTCTTGATATACTATGGAACAATAAAAAGTTATAAAAGTTATTAGGTTTCTCAGCCAATCTAGCTAACTTGGGCTCACCTAGCTGCTTGGTAGCTGATATCATGCAAATGAGTTCAAGAATTTAGGCAATATTTCTCCACTCTATGCTTACTGCTGCCTTATTTCTGTTGCGCATATTTGCCAAGTGTTTATCAATACATGGATGCGCCGTTGCCTAGTGGTTACGATGCCTGGCTCCCAAGCGTGAGTTCGCAGGTACGAGTCTCCCTTGTATCCCCAAGCAGATTGGCCTGGTCTCTGTATAAATGGTCCTTAGAGAACTGCAACTGAAACTATTCGAACTATTCGTGAAGAGAATGGAATTTCTTCCTTCCTTCGTTTCTCACCTCCTCTCTTACTTATTTGAACTCCACGCTTACTTTTCTCAACTCATCCCTTACCACTTTCCAACTTCTTGCTTACCACTTCATAACTGCTCTCATAGTCTGTGACCTTAACCTTATGTTAAAGGTAGCTGAGATTTAGATTTTTCAAAGATAAGTACTAGATACATATATGGTTAAAACCATTTGTGTCTATCCTTCATTCCTTCATTGGCGGGGCCCTCAGGCCACGCCTATATAGGAAGCTGTTTTGAAATGTTCATAGTCCGGACGGCCATGTTCGAAATCCTGAGTCCGGACTGGATATAATTCTCTATTCTGATTGGTTATAATATAAATGTTGGCCCGGTACATTACCTTTGCCGCGGAAAATCGTGCCTTCCTTATTTTAATTTAGCATGAAGTTTTCAAATATATAAAATATTTTAAGCGGATATAAAGTATATTTTTCAGTATAGGAAGAAAAATTACTAAAGAAAAAAATTACTATGTGTATAGAATGAAATCAGGAGACTTCGTAACCAAACTGGTTCGTAACCAAACTGATGCGTACCCAAGTAGCTTCGCACCCAAGAGATTTCGAAGTCTCCAGCTTGCGCCTAGAATTCCGATATTTGTTTCATTTCTACAAAAATGATACAAATCTAGTCATTATAAATTATTTTCCTCTATAATGTTCTTTATACATCCGGTCACAAGTTCATAAATAACTTGGCCCCGCCTTTTGACTATTGATGCTTTGCATCAACAACCGTACTAGTTTCTCTAATCACCTACCGTACGCCCTTCGGGTGAGGTGAGGGATTATTAGCACGTGGGTACTGCATTTGCCAATATCTATCAAATGCATGAGAAACATCCTTCCAAAATAGTTGATGTAGCTAATGAGTACAGTATACAGGCAGTTGGGTCTGTCCAAGCTGTCGCCCTCGGCTGTTGCCAAAATTGGCCACAGGAGCTCAGAATTTGGAGACAACAGCCTCTCGGTGACGGAATGGCAGCATCATTATTTTCAGTTATTAACTCCTTAATAGTAATGTATACTTGTCCTAGTATTCCCAGCTCAAACAAGTACCTGTGCTAGCCTGGTTCAAACAGGATGAGGATGCAGATTAGAATACACATGCTTGGTGACACAAGGGCCGGGCACATGGGACCAGTAGACAGTTTACTGATCCCAGTCAAAGTAGGGTATTCACAAATACTAGAAAATGTTTATGGATACTAGAAAATTGTATATATACACAAAAAATTGTTTGTTTTTTGGATTAAAAACTATACACATTCATAAATACAAATAAATCATTTCCTAGTAGTTATAAATCATACTCTTTTATACATAAATCATCTTAACTGCATGCGTTATAGTTAAGGGATATGATAGGGGTTTCTGATTTGGCATCAGGGTGAGATCACGAGGGAACAAGGACCAATCAGGGCTCTCGTATCATTTACATTACAGAGAAACATGTGCACCAGCATCATCTTAGCATGCGCAGAACACAACTTTTGGGCTAGTGGTTGAGGCTAGCCAGTTCTGGTTGACCGCCTGGTTTCATATCCACATATGTTTTTATTTATCTAAGATAATAATAATAATAATAATAATAATAATAATAATAATAATAATAATAATAGTAATAATGATAATAATAATAATAGATTAATAATAATAAGAAGAAGACGAAAGAGAAGAAGAATATGAAGAAGTATGTAAATACCAATAATAATAAATAATAATAATAATAATAATAATAATAATAATAATAATAATAATAATAATAATAATAATAATACGAAGAAGAAGAAGAGGAATATAGAATGATAATGATTAAAACAATAGGAAAAATAAATTGATGATAATTTTCATTTCAATGTTGTATTAGTCCAATGAAATAGTTGTCTGTTAATTGAAAGAGACAAATAGTTATATACCCTCTTCACATCATCTTGCTGTGACAATCATTGTTTGATTGAGCAGGACACACATCTTCAAAAGATGTAACACCATGCATCTGTGTTGGCCTAGTTGTTAACATCGTGCTCTGTTATGAGAGGCTGGGATAAACAGGTCCGTTAGTTTAACATGTGTGTCAAATCGGAAATTATGACTTTTAGTGGTTACCATCCTGGTACACTGAATTGTATTCCAGCATTGTATTCCAGCATTATATCCGAGGATTGTTGGTCAGTCAATTGGCATTGTGGGTACTGTGCCTAAGTGTAACTGTGTTAATTCCCTCCAGAGGAGGAGGATATCTCATCTAGATATTTATCTAGGTAAGACATATAAAAGTGATATGAAATAGATTAGAATTTTGATAATTTTGAAGATGAAAATAGTAAGAGTGAAAGATGTACATGTAACTATTCCAGCATTGTGCACAATTCATTGTACCAGGATGGTAACCACTAAAAGTCATAATTTCCGTCAAATCTAACACTGTAATTGAAGTTAGCCATTGTGTATTAGTTGCTAGCAGTCTCTGGCTGTAGTATATCTCAAAACTTGGGTACTAGACTCGTTATACCATCGTGGATCTTATCATCCAATCAGAATGTCCGACTCAATTGACTGTCTCTTAACTTCCAAAATGGCGGAAAACGTGGTTTGTAGGGTTCATCCCGTTGTTTTATTCAGCATAGTCGACTCTTTTGAAAGAAGAAATGAAGATGCCAAAAGGGTTATAGGTACCCTACTAGGTAAGCTACACGAATACTTAAATTTAGATCTGTAGGTGTCTTACATCAATGTTAATTAGGTGGCCAAATGTTGCAATTCTGGCAGAGTTTTGCCGGTGTTCATTCTCACTTTCCTCAAGCTTTAGGATCTTGTGACTTGTCAGGAATTTGACCATATGTCAATTTCCATATGTCATGTTAAAGGAACAACATTCTTTACGGTCAAAGTATATCTTACGACCACTTCTAGTACGTATCGATGTTTCTTGAAATCATTATTTTTGTCTGATTTTGTCCTACAAAAAGTACAATATTTACAAATCTTGAAAAATGAACTTGTATTCATGACATGAATTTGGCTAAATGAAAAAGTTATTTTAAAAAATTAATGTAAAGCTCGCTTGGCCAGCAAGTTAGCGCAGTTTTGAACTGGTGCACCTACACAGGGTCTTAGCCTGTCCGAAATAGCAATTTCAAAATATCTGCCCGTCCAGATTTAGCCACTAATCTACTTCAAAGTAACTGCTAGGGGTAAGAGTATAAAACTATGAAAGGGGTGAGGTGAGAGAAGGGTATATATATATATTAGGGTTCGGATGCGAAGAGATTTTTGGTATCGATTGATCGAAAAATATTTCGAACAATTAATCGATTCGGTTCGAGTTTTACGGCCACATTGAGGCAAACAATTTTCAACATTATTTTGCCGCGGCATGCGCCGGCACATGCCAAACACACATGCAGTGTACCACGGCACTTGATGAATCGGTGCACCAAATATGGCGCAATACATTTGTTTACTCTTGAGCGTTGACACAGAGCTGTTCCGTGTCACTTAAACGAAAGTTCTTTTGTTTTTGTATGTTTTGGCCGCACAATTTCACAATTTTTTCAGAAATTTCACATTTGAAATAATTGATTATTTCAAATGTCGTTCGAACGGGTCGAGTCGGCCTCACCTCAACCAAATGCATGAGTTTTCGCTTAATCGTCCGAGCACTAGTATATATCCACTAAATGAGGGTAGGGAGTGGTGCAGGGTCTTAGCCAGGATTTTGAAACTGGGTGCCCAAATTTGGCAATTGTAAAATCTTTGGGCGTCCAAATGTTTAAGGGGGACCACAATATACCCAGATTTCAACCATAAACATGTATGAATTTATCAAAATAAGGCATAATATCCTTAAATAATGTCATGGGAATCATATGGAGATGAAAAAATTCAATTATATGGTTGAGATTGACATTACAAGAAATTCTTCATAAAAATCTTTGGGTGTCCTGAGGGGTGCTTTTAAAGGGTTTGGGTGTCCAAAAAGACACCCAGACGCCCTGCTGACTAAGACCATGGAGTGGTGCGCCACCCTAGATCAGGGGACGTTGAGCTAGAGATCTGGGAAAAGAGACCACCCAGTAGCTCCCCTGTAATGGGGGGAGCCCACAATCCAAAGCGGTTGCCGATCCTTTCCTTCTGTACAAACTAAATATATATGAACATTGTGTTCCTGGTGAGACCATCAGATTTGCAGACAGTGCCCTGTGATCATTCACAGGGAGTCAGCCAAGACCTGTCCAGCCTGTTGGTATAAGGATTTGAAGTAGATTAATTGCTAAATAGGGCCATATCAAGCTATTCAAATCGTTGCGGACGGGAATTTTAGAGAGTTTGATTCAATATTTTTCCTTAAATTCATGTAAACTTCCTGATTTGGCTGTTTTATCTTATAGATATATCATTCTAAAACACTATTATAAAAAAAGTTTGTTAAATTTATTTGACAAAATAGTAGATTTTAATGAATTTCTTGCTGTTGCGGACGGGAAACTCTGCGACGGAGGTTTTAGATACCTTCACAGAAACAGAAATCCTTCTTCAAATACTGAAGAAAATTAAAGTTTTGCATATGTGCAATGTAGCTAAGATCCTCATCTCTCTATTTCTGCATGTATTTCAAATTTTGATCATCCCATTCAAATTTTGGAGAATTTATTCAGTGTTGCGGACGGAAAATGCATACTGTTGCGGACGGGAAATTTTCGTCGCAAGTACAGGAGAGGAAGTATTCAGTACGTAAAACATTTGTAAGAGGTCAAAATTTTATAACACCACTCAAAAAATGAAAATAGTCATTTGGAAGACTGACATAAGAATATTTTATACAACATTATTCATAGATCAGTAGTCTAAATGCTGAGCTACAGATAAAATGATTCCTGAAACTAAATTTCATTGGATTTAGCTCAGAGACTGATACTCTCACTTCTAGGTTCTTAAATTATCGTGGCTTAAACATTGAAAACACTCAAAACAAGAATTCTATATTCTTTATATTAGAAAAGATAACTATAAACAACAATTTAAGCAATTTAAGAGAGGATTCTTATAACCAGGTTGTGGAGTGATGCTGGTGCTCCAAATTGCAATAAGGCTATATAGCCAGATCTTAGCACTGAAATCTTAAGTGCAATTTAAAAATACTAGCAATGCTAAATCAGAAGTTTAGATATACCACTGATTTTCATGATATGTATGTTTGGTTAGGACTACAAAACCAGTTCATATCCAATACTGGATATCAATGCACACCTACATTAATTCTCCATTCACCCAATAAGATCAAATATGTATGAATGAAAATATCACATAGGTATTTTAAAGTATTTAGCAAACTGGACACTCAGTAACTACACATATTCCTAAATCATTCAGAATACAGATACTTTGGTATCATTTAAAACAACTTTCTCAGGATCCTTTTTGTTTTTCTCAACTTTTTCTGGAATGCTCTGTACCTGATGCCGTGTTGATGATGCAATGAGGAGAAATGATTTAGCTTTCTATCTGCTCATCTAATTTGCTGATTTAGCTAATTTATTAATTTTCATAATGAGTTCTCATAGGTTCTAGCATAGGTATAATAATAAATGATCCAATCAATGTGAAGGTGTACACATTCAGCACTGTCTAGACATGAACCTTCATCCTGTCTGCACCCCTACATCCTTAATCCTGAAGCCGCCTATTCAGTCAATCGGGGTAAATGCAATTTCCCCCCAACTCTTTCCTCCCTCCCACAACTGGGGAATCAGAGGTAAATGCAATTTCCCCCTACCCTATTCTTCTCCACAGACTGGAGAATCAGAGGTGTTGATGAGAGGGGGGAGTGAAGGTAAAACAGAATCCACATTATTTGGGCTATACCAGCAACCTTGATTTGTACAGGAAGTGATTAAAACCAGGAAGTGTAGAATTATTGTTCCTGTTAAAACTGACCAGGTGGTGAGTGAAATCATCTACCTCTGAGAACATAAACTAAATTATGCTTTTCATAACGTTCTCTGTTTAATGTTCTAAAGGAAGCATCACACCTAAGTCAGTTGGAACTATTATGCTGAGTATGTATGTAAGAAACAGAGTGGTACTCAAATTTTGCTCATACCTCCAAGGCCCTTTACCTAAGTGTAATCCTCTTTTCTGTATATTATACCATTAAAACAAGAGAGATCTCTTTCTTTGGAAAGTTCCCCAACCCATAGAGGCAAGATGGATGTGCCTTAAATCTTTTATTCAGATGAAAATCCATAGCTGCCATTGATCACCTGACTTTTGCCTTCCAGTCATACTTCCTGTCCCAATCACTTTCCCGTCCGAAACAGCTCTAACTGTTGCGGACGGAAAATTTTCAAACTCCATTTTTACAAGTTATGTGATTAATTTTCTTCATTTCTTTTTACATCAATAGATATGCATTATAATGTAGTAAGAGGATTCCAAAAATGGTTACATTATCACTTAAAATGAATTTTTTATAGAAACTTTTCAAAGTTTTTTGTTGCGGACGGGAAAATGGCTATCAAACCAGTTCAATACCTCATTGATCAATGATCACCAGATCAAATATGTTCAGTGGTAATGTACTTCAGCCTCACACCTACAAAAAGACACCAAAAAAGTGTTCTTCTGACAACCCTATCAAAATTTAAATGATTTTAATCACTTTTCCGTCCGCAACACTAAAAAAAATATTTTTAAGGTAAAAAGTCAATTTTATGTGAGGTGGAGGGCTTTAAGTTCTGCTTTTTTTCATTTTTGTACACTTTAGGATGTCTATTTTCAGTACGTCTTCAATTCATATCGGTAAAAAGAAATTATTTTTTAAAGTTCTCCGTCGCAATTATTGTGATATGGCCCAATATGGACATGCAGAAATTTTGAAATGGCTGTTTTGGACAGGCCTTTTTAAAATCCTGGATAAGACCCTGATATTCATTTGTTGCTTGGAAAGTCACCAATTCACATACGCTCTTTTTATTGTGATGTTTGTCGATGTTCGTCATTGTCCATAATTTTTATTCAGACTCAAATAGGAAAGTGTGTTTTAATGATTCTCCCTAGAGTTGAAGTGAATCAAAGGTCCCTTTATTTAGTAATCATGTTAATGGTCGTTTCGTTTCTTTTGAAGGTTCCATCGACAAAGGCACAGTTGAAGTCACAAACTGTTTTACAGTACCTCACAACGAATCAGAGGATGAGGTACGTTATTTTCTTCAGATATCTTGATTAAAAAAGAAGCAGAATGCCAAGGAGAAAGTTAAAAAAGTGGATGAATTACTTATATTTTCTAATTAACAAGCCATGGTCTACATCAAACTTGTATATCTCTATGTTTACAAATAAAAAGGAAAATGGTACAGTCTAATGTTGGGAATCATCCCAATTTGACCAAAAACAATTGAATGGTGGATTGTAAAATTTTAATTAATGAAACCAAATATGTTGACTGAAAACCAGAAAGTTTTGGCAAATTTATGGCATACCCCAGCAGTGCATGTTGTTTTGAAACGTTTTTCTGGTGGAGGCAAAGCCATTGGCACCACTTCCTAGATATTTCCAGTAATTGTCCAAGCACTTATTTTTGTGAACTAGATCTAGTTGAAGTGAAAACAATGAGGTTCAAAGTCATTAAATATGCATTTAAATTAGACCACCACCCTTTACCAGCAGGTCACCATACTTCCTTGGTAATTATCATTACCCAAATAGTGACAAATTAATTTGAACAACTCTCAGTCAAGAACTATGGTCATGGAAAAAGTGCCAAATGTGTGTGTGTTCATATAACTTTCAGTGTAGTGTTTTATGTGCCTCACTTTCTTTTTACAGGTTGCTATCGATATTGAGTTTGCCAGAAATATGTATGAACTTCACAAGCGAGTGAATCCAGCTGAGGTCATTGTAGGATGGTAAGTGTCTGTCTCTCAGGGAAGATTATACCAAGGCTGTTGGTGATTCAAGGGGAGATCCTTAACATATTGGTCAGGTGTTTAATTCCATTTGAAAAGGGAATAGAATTCCTTTCTGGTTCCTGGTTTATTTTTTGTAGGCGCAATAAGGCATGAGCTGTCTGAAGGCACTGTAAATCCCAACACACCAAAATATAATTGATATAAGAAATACAGATCTAAACATAAAATAGATTTTAAAAAAACACATAAAATCTAAACATATCCACATCTGATACTCTGTGGTTTAGAAAAGGACATGTTTAAATTCTGGAGTGACCTATACTTATTCCTAGACATCAAAATGAGGTTCAAGAGAGATTCGTTGTTGTTATGATATCATTATTATTTTTCAATGGTGATGCTGGGCTTGCACATTCTTAGAATTCAGTATTGTGCTATTGTGTTTGAGTAATATTTCATTTTCTGCTTCGCAGGTATTCCACTGGACTTGAAGTGACAGAGCACTCAGTGTTAATCCATGAGTATTACTCCAGAGAGGCCAAGAACCCAGTACATCTCACACTCGACACGACGGTCAAGACAGGAAAAATGAATCTAAAAGCTTACGTCAGGTAACATATACATAATTTAAAATTTTCAAAACAATTAAAAGGAACTTGTTTTATAAACATTAGGCAGAAATCTCTCTCTGGGCCAAAACAACTGTCAAGACAAGAAGAATAAATCTAAAAATCAATGTCAGGTAACATTTACGAAATTAGAATTTCTCAAAATAATTAAAAAGAATTTGTAATTTAAATCTTAACAATAACATCATAATGGAGCATTGTTCAGGACTAGAAAAACAATTCTAACAGCCTATATAAGGTAACATATAAGGAAACAATCAAAACCTCTCCCTGACTGTTGTCAGTGAAATTTGAATGTGCATCACTATTCTTATTTTGGCAGCTTTTGTTTTTGTGACGATGCACTATGTCATGAAAGATGATATCTAACCTGTCTGTTTATTGTAGTTCATCAATGGGTATACCAGGAAAGACAATGGGAACAATGTTCACACCTGTCAGAGCTGACATCACATCCTATGAGCCTGAAAAAGTTGGATGTAAGTCTTTTATGTTGTTAATTGAAAAGCAAAGAAGCTGAACCCAAAAAGCCCAAATTGTTATAACCAACCCCTGATGACAAGTCGTCATGGGGTTGATTGGTAAACATCTAGGTTGAATCTTTGATTGAGGAAACATTCTTAGCTGATTGGTCAGTTTTCTAGCTTTCTGGTGTGTCTCAGAGACTGACGAATTTCACCACAACTTGTGCATTTATGAATGCATGGTTCTCTAAATTAGTATTGCACCTACATACAGTGTCTTAGCCAGGATTTAGAAACTGGGTGCCTAAAATTGGCAGTTGTAAAGTTTTTGGGCGTCCAAATTTTTAAGGGGGATCACAATATACTCATATTTCAACCATAAACATGTTTAAATTCATCAAAATAAGGCATGATATTATAAAGCAATGTCATGGGAATTAAAAGGAGATGAAAACATTCAATTATAAGCTCGAGATTGACATTTTTAGAAATTCCACACTAAAAAATCTGGGTGTCCTGAGGGGTTCTTTTTAAGGGTTTGGGTGTCCAAAAAAGCACCCAGACGCCCTGCTGGCTAAGACCATGCCTACATATGTGTGTGGCATTAGAAGGGTTAATACCTAAGACTGCAAAATAAAGCATGGTTGGGGTTTCTGCCGTGAAGTATAGTGGAAGACTAGAGAAAGATTTATAGAATATTTTAGACAACTTCCAAAAATGGATTAATAACCATTTTATTCGTTTTTCTTCAGAGACTGAGTGTTTCCACTTATCCAGTGTTATAAAATATAAAAGGGGTATTAAAAACTTTTCCATTTGTGTTAAATGAGTTAGTAAATTATGTGCTGTTCCGTTGATTCCAGTGGAAACGATCAAGATGAGCAAGTTTAACGCGAAGAGGACGGTGAGCATGGCGTCAGATCTGCAGCAGGTGGCCAAGAGCTGTGGATCCCTACAGGAACTCCTAGCCTCAGTAGCACAATACCTTGATGAAGTACTGGTAGGTGACACTACTCTTGTTTCTAACAATAATAATAATAATAATTGATATTTGATATAGCGCCCTTTCCACCTATAATGTTCAAAAGAGCTGTTGAGTCATTGGACAGTTGGCATGGTCCATATAGTCAATTAAACTCCTTTCGAAATAGATTTTAAGCTGTTTCTTGAAATTTTGCACACTATCAGCAGCCTTGATTTTGTCAGGGAGCTCATTCCAAAGGCGTGGTGCATAGGCAATAATAGTCATAGTTATGATAATGATAATTATAATGATAATTATAATAATGATAATAATAATAATGATAATAATTATAATGATACTTCTGCTACTACTACTACTACCACTACTACTACTACTACTACTACTAATAATAATAAAAATAAATATGATAATAATAATAGTAATAATAACATGATAATAATTGTTGGAAGGACCTGCTTTAAAGGATAGCATAAGTGTTGCATGTGATGCACTTTTGATGTGACAAAAAACATGTTCTAATTGAAGGTTATCTGTGAAATTTGTCTCATGTTTGAAAATCATCACATTTGGTATTATATGTAGGTAACCTAAATGAAGTGGTACCTACGGTTTTACATACCGGTACATATCACGCTTAAGCTGACTATCTCAGTGAAAATTTATATACTGTCAATTGTCAAAGTTTACACGGGTCCATAGTACATGTACATAATTTAAGTTTATTGAAGATTACTCAATGTGTATTTCAGTATGTTGTGAAATTTTAGTCTCACTGAATGATAACACATACAGTTCTACCTTAATGAAGTATCATCTTGATAGAGGTAGAATTTTTATTTGGTTGGGAGAGTGGATAGTCCCTTTGATTTATGTCATTTTTGACCAACTCCGAAATGTGGTCTTTTTTGTCTAATAGTCTTTAACTAAATTTTGCAGGCTGGTAAAATTGTAGCTGACAACAACATAGGTCGCCAGCTGATGGACCTTATCAATGCTGTACCTAAGCTAGACCCTGCACAGTTCCAGGAGATGCTCAATTCATCCATGAAGGTAAGATCTGGGAAATCTGAAGTCTACATGGCAGGGGTAATATACAGCGTGACTATATTCTGTACATGTGCACAGCAATGTCACCATGATTGAGCTGCAGCCATGTTTGGTTACTTCAATTCAGCAGGAAATAATCCAACATTTTATAAACATTTGAAAAATTGAAAACAGAATAGGTAGTACATATCTCACCTATTCTCAAGTTTTTTTTCTGTCAGATTGACAAAGAAAAATGCCTGTTTCTTAGGCTAGTATGGCACAACACGCTGAGTTGATATATTGTCATTCAACATCAGTATATGCATAAGTTATACTGTGCATCAAAGGCAGCTGCCTGCTAAGCACCTTATTTTATATGGGCTTACTGTAGAATAGGAAATTAATCCGAGGCGCAAATTAGCCAAACTTGTGATTTTGGATTTTTCTGAGATTTTTTATTCCAAAAAGTCAATATTGAAGGTCAATATTCTAATGACAGGAATACTACTGTAAATGTATGGTACAATATTTCTGACTCTCATTTGACCGAACTGACACCAATCATAAAATTTTTGCACAATAAATCACTAGTATTCATTTCCTAGTCTAGTGTATCATGATTTGTGTGTTTCACTCATTGTGTGTTTATTCTATTTCCAGGATCTGCTGATGGTTGTCTATTTATCCAAGCTGACCAGGACACAGTTAATGCTCGCAGAGAAAGTACAGCAGCTGTAATTATACCTTCAAGGGAATGCCAACACTGAAAGATGTCTGCAGTCGCTCCTTTATTCACAGATCTTAACCCATTAATGCTTAGGAGTTTCTCTTGATATTGTCATCTAGATCTATGATTTTGACAATAATTTGAGATAAAGAATGATTTTACTAAATATTGGAAGGAGAGCTGTTGGTAGTATCCAGATTGATGCTTATGCATGAAATATATTTCAATCTCTGCTTCCTCTAGAAAGATTTCCAAAAAATGCCAGGATGCTTTGGTCTCTGTGAGCATTAATGGGTTAAACTTCTCATTCCTGGAGGTCTTCTTGACAAGTTCAGACTGGACCTTTGATACTTTTATAAAATGACTATGGAATAATTCATGTCACCAAATATTTGACAGAGATGAGGATGCCTCTATATTACAATAGGATGCTGTAAAGAATAGGATCTGCAGTGTTTACTGCAGACATACTTTCATCCTAGGCAGTCATAAACTGGAAGTTTAACCACCATCACAGCACAAGAGTTAAAGGCTTCAATGACTCAATTGATGTAATATTGATGTACAATATCCGGGTAAACTGGAATGTCTAGGAGACTCAAAGTGCCCGTTGTAAGCATGTTATTATCTTTTGACTATTCCAGCATATATTCTGAAGCTTCATTTCTAAACCAATGCATTGTTACCATCTTAGTGCATATTATGGAATTATCAAAAGTAGGGTACCAAAATGTAGGAATGGGTGTATGGATCTTACAAACCAACAAAAAAATAAAGACTATTAAAAAAATATTGTTATATTTTATTTCAATTGCCTTATGAATTTACTGACAGTTGTCCTTTGCGAACACAAGCAAAAAGGGAAGCCAATAAGTATATTAAATCTATTTATTTTTCGCAATTATATACAGCAATAGATCTGTTCAAGTTTATTACACATATCCTCCCCTTTCTTATTTTCATTTTATATACTGGAATTTCCTCATGGAATGTTATATTTTTAGAAATTTAAGTATTCCAAATCCAAACCCTTCTCCTTTACATGAAATCCCACCTTTTCAAAACTAGTCATTTAGTGTAAGAGGTTTCAGTTTTGCTTGCCTGCATTAACCCTTTCAATGCTAAGACTACTTGATGAGACACAAGTCTGCAAATACACTTGAAAAGTATCCCGCTCCTGCCATGTACCGCAGCACTTCTTCTAATGAATATTTTAAAGTTAATCAACAATTACTGCCATTCAAAATATTACAGGAAATACCAGATTATCAACCTTGATTGCATTATAAGTAAGAAATGATCGACAGTTGTGAGTGTAACTAATACACTACATAGCTATACATAACTATATCCATAGATGATCAAAATCTTGTCAGTTTGATGGGAAAGTTTTCTGTAACCAGATGTTCGTCTTGAAATACCAATACAACGTTCATTTCAAACTCTGAAATAAAGAAATAGAAAACTTTTAATCAAAATATAAATTAGTTTTAACAACTTCAAATGCAGTATAGGATATAAATATTCAATGATTTTGTATCATATTCTTATGTCCAGGAATGGTAAATTAATGTCTCATAAAAGAGCCTTCCATGATCTCTAACTCAAGATGCAATGATAGATTGTTAGAATAGAGGCGCAATGATAGATTTTTAAATTACTTAAGCACAGCCAAGAACTTGCAGATATTAAGGTTTTTAAAAAGAAAATCAGCAATTCTTGCCATGAATGGCTTTTAAGCATGGATGGGTTAAAATGGAGAATCTAACATGGATGTGAATGTACGTGTTTAAAGCCATATGAACTTCTTTCGCAAGTATAATAAGTAATTTGTAGCTACAAACGACATGGGAGGGGATCTCCTTTTTGGAAAATCAAACAAGCAAAAAACACCTTTGCTGATGTATTGTTACTTGTAACGGTGATGTTATAAAAAACCTTTCCTAGATATCAGGCGCCCATCTCCCTACCTACCAACTTAAACGTTGCAGCTAGCAAAAGACACATAATAATAAAAGCTCTTTTCCATATCAATGCAAAGTCATTGCTATTTTTGGACATGTGATAAAAGTGCTTTCCTCAGTATCAAAACAAAGACTTGTTGCTTTACTGTACTCACAAACGTTGAAGTATAATTACTATACCAAGACCGTCATTCAGCATTTGCCCAAAAAAGTGTCTTGGTAAGTGATTTTCTGAACCTACTTACCCAATAAGGTAAGTGAACGTGAATTTGTTCATTGTCAGCCAGAGGTGCTTTGGCCAGGCTGACCTGATCAACAACTATGTGCAGGGGTTAAGATTTGGCCTAACATTTAATTTTTCATCTTTTTCATTATATTTCTGAATAATAAGAACTACTAGAATATATCATTTGAGATTTATAAAAAAAAAATACAAATAAATATATAATTAAGTAACACTTCTAACAGGCCTGAAAAGTTGAATGTTTTTAGGATATGTACATATTGCAGTTTCCGACGGCACTTACCCTACCAGGTAAGCCCAGTATACTTACCAACTTTGAAGTTATTAGTAGCTAGTGTTGGACATGTGAAGAGTCTAGGGAAGATCATGTGTATGGGTATTGGAAGACCTCGGCACACATCTCCCTCTGCTAGTTGAATATTCTGAATCTCAGTGGCTAGGGAAAAAAGCAAGTTCAGTATTGAATAGGAATCGGTTACCTTGAACCTTACAATACAATTAAATATCAATATTTCATTATTGATTTGATCACAATAATGTTTAGCGTTACTGCCTGGTATTTTATTATCAATTTGATCACAATATTGTTTAGCGTTACTGCCTGGCTCCCACAAACCTAATTTTGTTATATTTGGCACTGTGAGCTTCACAGATTTCACTAATAAATAGCAAACTGCCTTTGTGCGGAGACTTCCTTTCAGCAGTTAGGTCATGTTAATATTGCAGCAGTTCGATTAATGCATACTTTGTGCACCTCTAGAGTCCGCATTTATTAAACTGCAAACCATTATTCGGACATTCAATCCATGTGCTAGTACTGTACAATATGCTGGCACGATGGCTTGCCATTCCGCATCCATACGCAAAAATTTAACTGCATACCAAAGGTAGCTAGCTGCCTGCCAAGCACATTACCTTATATGTGCAAAATTATCATAGTATACAGTAAAATGTAATGGATGTTATACACTCTGATGAATGACCACAAACCTAAGCAGTGGTTGTAATAATAATAATAATAATAATAATAATGATCTTTATTTAAAGACGGTAACCAAGTCCAATGGTAAGGTTCTTCCCTGAGGCCCTCGGGCATGTTTACAAGTAGCCCGAGGGCCCCAGGGTTACAAAGTAGTAGAGTACATTGCTTTTAGGTATCTAGACTTGAAGGAAGGTAGATATGGTGCACATCTGATTGCTTCAGTTAAGCCATTCCAAACTTTGGGCCCTGAGTATGAAGTGCACTTATGGCCAATTGCGAGACACTCACCATCTTTAGCGTAGCCTTCAGCACAGCCACATGTTTCCACCCTAACCAGCTGTAGTTCAATGGATTTGATCAGCGCCTCACTGCTCTCCACCGTGATCTGAAACGGTCAAACTGCGTCACTAAAATCCACAGGGCGATATGCCAGTTAGGGGATGGATCTGAGAAAATGCTTTTAAAAATTCCTGTACAAAACAGTAATTCCGAAATTTCTGCTCATCAATACTTAGCTACTGATCTACTTCTAATCCTTATACCAAGTACATTTAACAGCCTATTGTGTCAAAAAGGGCAATTTACACTTCAGCCCTGTCATAGAAGATAGTTTGTTTGGAAAATATTTGGATATTACCCCTCAAAAGTCAAAATTGAAAATTATTCACTTTGTTCAAAAAGGAGGTTTTCAAGAAACGACCTGTCCAAAAGACAGGTTGGACGGGTCCTGGCTAGTCCCTGGTTAGAGTTATAACTTAGAATGGTTTGAAACATTTCCAAACTGCATGTGGTTTTGTTATTCATATTTCTTGAAGTAAAATTGCAGCATTAGCCACATTTTTAACAGTTCTATACTTTTATACTTCAAAAAATCTTTTTACAGCCAATAACCACATGCATTTTTGTATATAACATTCGCCAAATTCAGATTGTTATTCTCCATCTGTATCTTCCCCTTAAAATAAGAACAATAAACTTATCAAAAATAGATGCTGAGCTAGTGAACGCAGGCACTCAACATAACTTTCCCTGAACTCCCCTGAAAGGTTGCCTCTATAGAAGGGCCAGGTGAGATGCACGGCCCATTTCTGGAACCCACCTCACAGAGGTTCTCCCAGTAATAAAACTGTTTAATATTCTTATATAAGGCTTTGGATGCAGAAATGATGGTCAAAACACTGCTAGCTAGACATTGTATTGGTGTTCAATGAAGCGATGTCTTTGAACTCACCTCCCCAGTGAAGGGTTTAGTTATACAGCAACAGGAAGAATCCAAGCGACCTTGAACTTTGAACCTAGGAATGTTTTTCTGTAATTGATATAAAACGAGAAACACATTTCAATCAGCATCTCACACTTAAAAAACATACCATAATTATGGCTTATTTTGATACTGCCTGACTTCAAGGGACCTGATGTAGTTAAATTTGCATTGTCAGCTTAAGTAAAATTGCTAATGAATAGCAAACTGCTTACGTTGTCCAGGTGGCAGTCAATTTTAAACTGTCAAGCAGTACCGGTTTAATGTATCTTATTTGATATGATACTTCTTTTCATTCAATAACATTATGCGGTATTGTATCTAGTATTTGTACTAACCTTTTTACATAGATATGCTTTACTTACATCTTTTATATTCTGTAATGTTTCTGGTGTAATGGTGAAGGTAACAGGTTTTGGTTTGGCCTTTTCATCTTGCTCCTAGAAAAACATAATGACATTCTCATGGCTAATATATAGGTTTTAAGAACATCAACACAACAAATCTACCAAATTAAATTGAAGAGAGTAGAACCAATTTAAGGTATGAAATCATTGCCTTAAAGTATTAAAACGGTGCAGTACAATAGTCCAAACAATCCCAGCTAATGTTGTGTGGTTTTCATCGGGTACTCCAGTTTCCTCCGCCACTTACAACTGGCTAGTCATGACTTAGCTGCAAAATCTGGCAGAAAAAGTGATGAAAAATCAAAAATTCAAATTTTTATGTAGGGCAAGCAAACCATGCAATGAAATTGCCTGGCTGGATTTCTTGATTCTGAGGGTGTGGGTGGTAGGGGAGTAAACCCCTAATTGTGCCTAGTTTTCTAAGTAAACTAAGCACAACTAGGGTTTTGTTACTGACTTACAAAGAGAGTCAACATAATTTATCTTCTTAGAAATCGAACAGATCAAAAAAGATAATAACTTTAAAATTCCATATACTGCACCTGCATATTATGAATACCTTTTCTGCAAACAACAGGTTTTAACCTTACACAAGTTTCCATCTACATCCAAAGTATGAGAACTCACCCTATATTCTACAATGAATTCACAAGATCTCCCAAGATCCTTGTTTAATAAAGACCTCTTCATGTCAACCTTGATTATATACTGAAATATTAGAAAACAAACAGAAAAAGACATGAAAGTATATCATTAATCGACTCAATCAAGTATCATGATATCATATGAACATTTCACACATTACCCAAAAACAGGGCTTACTTCTACTTTATCAATATCAAATATGATGTAGTTAACATTTTGTCATGTTATTCAGGAAAACAATAATCAAACCAATAAAATGCATTCATTAAATAAAGCATTTCGATAGCTCGAATCAGACTTGCTAGAAAATCATTTTGGTTGGGATGATCACTCATAACCCAGTATTTATGCTTAAGATAATATGGAAAATTAACCAAAATCATGTTTTTATGAAAGCAGAAAAAGTGATGACAGTGTTCATTAATGACCACAGCTTTAAATGAAGATAATGAAAACAAAGATGACGATGACATCTAGGATGATTTCAAACACAGTTATAAGAAAACAAAGATGATGATGACATCTAGGATGATTTCAAACACACTCATAAATCCATATAATCCAGGAATGCTATCTTTCACCTACCTGTATGTTAACAAAGACTCCATGGTAGGTTTCAAATAAGGTCCTATTAGCTTTAGCTCTCAGTGGCACTTCAAATGGGATCTCTGTTTTTCCTGGAGGCAGTTTCCCCGGCTTGGCAATTTCTAAAGAGTAGTATATCAGCTGAATTGGCTGGAAAAGAACAGAAAAAATTCATGATAAGGATGGCTTCTCTTTAACCCTTACGCTGCTGAGGCTACGTTCGTCTAAAGGACAAGGATGCAAAGATTTTTGAAAAACCATCGAAATCTGTCATGTTGGTATTCATTGGATAGCTCTCGCGGAGTACTCTCAGATGAGTACCCATTTGCCAGGGTTACAGTCATTTTTCAGGTTTTTTGCATAATATTATATTGGCAAAACTAGCCACCAGCAGCATAAGGGTTAAATAGGTGGCATAGACCTATGGCTCAATTGAAAATAACTTATTAATTAAACATAAATTCACAAACTATCTAAGTGTTTGTTGCCAGTTAGGTTTGGATCAACTTTTGTTCTTCAATGTTTTTGTTGTTTTTTGTAAAAATCGGTCTGGTTACAAAGATAGTGCCAAAAATTCAGGACATTTTGCATATCAGGAATGAAACAGAATAGTCAACATCAAAGCAGTGGAAAAGTAACAGTAATCTAAATAAATGAAACCTGACTCAGATTTGAAATTTTTCTACCTTGACACTTTTTCAGCCATAATTAAAGGCTGAACCTTGAAAAGCCTGCTATTCTTGTTTGAGAAAACCTGAGTACTCATGTACAACCACAAACCTATAGCCGCACAGACATCAGGGCCTGGGGTTGCAGTTAATAAGCCATATCTACTGCAGCTCTGTGACCAACCTCTAGTGGATGAAATCTAATAAAACTGGGATTGGAGTTACATAAATTGAGAAATCGATTTAACACAGACATTTAGCTGGTCTGGGACCTACCTTGAGAGAGTTGTAGAATGCCTCAAAGAGCCCCACACTCTTGGCACTGAGCTGCAGACTAACAGTGCCCTCCATTTCCAGTGAGATACCTTGGTGCTGAACATCGCCCTTGCTCTGTACTATAACCACCCCTGCTACCACTTCCTGCAAGACAAGACAGACATGGTAAATTATTTTCAACAGTAGAAATTTTGTGTAAAACTGTCTAATACTTGTGTTACATGCACAGCCTAAGAATTGAAAAGATGGGAAATCTGAATGGAAACGCACATAAAGATCAGAATTCAGAACCAAAAAGTTGACAAATCATTTCTTCTTTCAATAACCGAATCAATTATTCTGTGATATGAATGACATCAGGACTTCTATTTGTAAATCGGCGCATGTTGCCTATTGTTTATGAACATGGTTTTAGGGCCTGCTGCATGTGCCGAATTACTAATAGAAGTCACTCTTTGATAAAAGCTCACGCTGACCTCTTGTGATCTCCGCAAGATGGTGGCCAACATTTGATACACAAAACTTCTCAAGAAATCTTTGGACTACCGTTCCGTTAAAAGTGAGTTTGTCTAGCTTACATTAGTCGTCCTAGTGCAACCAGGTATGAAGTAAATTTGGCACCTACGGAGAAATTTGGGAAGGACGATTTTTAACACAGCAAGCTATGGGGAGTTTCCTCGACTCTAATACCAAATAGCATCAATTATATATAAAATGAGTATTAGAGTCGGCCACGGCTAATATTAGCCAGCAAAGCTCGGAAAGGCCAGAGGCTTTTCGCGAAGCCTCACAGTCATGCAATAGAGCGTCCTACGCGACCGTCCCACGCGCGACCGACTTCTGTTTTTGTATGTAGTCTAAGTAACGACCGATTTCATTGGTCGACAATGACATCGGCAATGACGTAATTGGTCGACAATGACGTAATGTACAGTACAATAACAATAAATGAATGTGCATTGTTGTGGGTGCTGCCACGCCGTGGCCACTACTATATCCACGTTAAAACTGAATTTCTCGCCCGCCCGTGGGGCAATTTTAATGTGCAGTTTAGATCGTTAGAACCGCCAGAATTTGTTCTACTGGCCATTGAATTCTCTTTAAAATCGATTGCGAAATGTATATTTTGCAACAGTTTGAAATCGTAATTATTTGTATGCGATTAATTTTCGGACAATCAATGCTGTCTTATGGTCAGAAGTAAACGAGAAAAAATGAAATCATCCAAAGCTTCGCTCGCTTCCTGGCCATGCCAGCATCATATTATACTTGCTTTTTCGAATACAGATTTCATTAGAAAACGCTTAAACTCATTTTTGATAACATCTTTTGATTGATCTAGGTGTTTTTTATTGCTAAGGAGGCTGGTTTGGTAGTGTCACCTGACACCTGTCAGTGACAGTGGTGACAATATGTTAGTCTCACAGCGCCAACCAAAAATTGCTGCGCTGAAGGACCAATTTTCTTTATTCCGCGATTTCAAAATATGGACAACCCTGCTTAAGAAACTGTCAGCTGAGAACACATTGCATTTAGAAAAGTTGAATGAAGAAACTATGAGCGATAATTGATAAAAACTACACAGATGGAGGGGGAGTTTCCAACTTCCGGGATAAACTACAACCGCTGAACTTCGCTACATCGGTTGCTCGCGGGATATCTCCCGTCAACAATACACTCAGTTCAAAATCAATACGATCACAAATAGCCATTACCCCTTCTCTGTAGATTTTGTTAACCTTCTTGAGCTTCACATCCAGAGTTGTGGCCATGTTTTGATTTCATGTATTGGTAAATACCCGGATGTGCATTTCATAGGGCCCCTGATATCAATAAAAATGAAAACAAAACCAACATATGAAATATCACGTTCGAAAAAAGTTAGTTCTACTTTTTGAGATAATAAAGAATTGAGATAACTCACATTTACACCAGTTTTGTAATATTTGCCGATGAGAAATAACTTTATTTTGTTGTAAGAGATCCTTAAAACTGAATGGCTTTTGTAGTACACTCCCTCTGAATCCAACATCTTTTAAAGGCCATTTAATTTGTGTTTAATTCCACAAGAAGACAGAAGCATTTATTACGCTTTCTAAACACTCCTTTCTCTTTTACTTAAATCGAATCCAAGTTTATGAATGTTTACTTCATATCCAGTGGGAGTTGAATGGAACAGCCGCTAATTGACGTTGCTATGCACTGTTGCTATGAACTACACACACACAATCAATATACACAGGCATCACTCAGGCAGTGTTTGGAAAACTTATAGTTGACACACAACTTTAAAACAAGTTGACAAGTAGGATCATAAATGTGTGTCTGCAGCAGAATAACGCAACACATTTGTGGGCATAAAAGTATACTTACTGCATTAAACCAGGACAAGGACTATTGATGCATACTTAAAGCTCTTTGAACACTCCCACTATAAGTTTTAGTACATGTACCTTTGATGGTACTGCATGTAGTAATCGTTTATCAACATGAATATGCACAACTTCTCAGAGGAGGAAATTCAACAGCTAAAACAGAAATTTCCCGGATTTCAATGCATCTGTGACATATGTGATTGTGGGTATGTATCTATGAGTTAGTAGGTTAGGAGTAATTGACCTGTTGATTGATCATGCCGAGAGTGTAGTGTAAACAGGCCATCAGTGACACGCGCTACTGTTCAGTCCGTGATGCCGGCCTGCCCTCGTACCTACAATATAATACGTCGAACCATCGTTTTGCTTACTGATAAAGAATGCAGGGTTGGCTCGCCGATATTCCCTGCGATCACACAGCATCACAATTATTTTTCAGTTTCACACAAACACGTCTTCAACTTATCACCAGCCATGAATACCTGTTATTATATCGTCGCTAATCGTTCGAATTGTAACTCTTGAAAACTACCCTTCAGTTGGATATAGTTCTCTGCTTCATCCCACCCATCAATATCGTAATTAGATGTTGATTAAGCCGTCGCCGTGCATCTCTTTAAATATTCAACGTGAATTTGACATGTATTAATAAGTACATGTACCCACAGCGTTACACTAAACGGTATGACAGTTGTAAATAATTGCCAAGCAAATATCGATGTTTGGACTTCTACTAACAATTAATATAAAAGATTCATATATTAAGCATACTGGTGATTTATGGGTTTGGGAAAATCGATATCCTTTATTAAAGTGAGTGGCCAGCAACGAAGTGATGGACATCAACGATATCGATACAGTAGTTAATTGGAGCTAACCTGCGCGGTCTTATATTGATAATTGATGATTAACATATGATATAGCGCCCTTTCCATCCATAATGTTGATATTTATATATATATATATATATATATATATATATATATATATATATATATATATATATATATATATATATATATATATATATATATATATATATATATATATTCATATACATATTTATATATATATATATATATATATATATATATATATATATACATATATATACATATATATACATATATATATATATATATATATATATATATATATATATATATATATATATATATATATATATATATATATATATATATATATATATATATATATATATATATATATATATATACATATATATATATATATATATATATATATATGTGTGTGTGTGTACACACTGTACAAACGCAATGCAATATGCAATGCGTCTTTATTGCCTATGACAATGCATAACATATGCAATACATCAGTGGAATACAAGAAACAGCGTTAAAATAGTTACACATCGGTAAAACATATTGCACGACAAATTCATAACATTATTATTATATAGACCTTGCAAATATCACGTTACGCTATATGTTGCTTAGTCCAGGTTTTCTGGTATAAAACATCAGAAAACGGACATAGCAGCTAAACTATGTAAAAAGTGTGATATGAAAATATTATTTCTGACTTTAAAAGGCGTTATTGTTTTATCGTATGAGACCAGCTGTCATTTTTTGTGATTATAACATGGCAAGTCGGCTTTTCTCTGTCAATGTTGTTAATCTGAACGGAGTACTACTCCCTGTCATTAACCAGCTTCACTGTGGCCTACTGACTACCTTCTTAAACCGGAAGAAAATAAGATTAAATATTTATGTTCTTAGGACAATCATCGCGTCGGCACTAAACTTAATATATAGGAAGTCAGCAATAGCTTTTTGGACGTTTACGATAATACATTTTACAGCAGGCATTTAAGGGATCAGTAGATTAGAGTATACGGGATACGAGTAAGATTAATCATAATTGATAAATTTGATATACATATGTCATCAATCCATCTTGAGTCTGACACTGGCCACAGGCATCTGTAACCGAAAACATAGACCTGTAAGAGCAATAAAACGGTAATAAAAGGAGTTTCAAGTGGTTTGTCATTTTTATTCACTACATAAACAAGTCTTCTTTACATAGTAAATAAACATGACAGACCACTTGAAACTCCTTTTATCACCGTTTTATTGCTCTTATAGGTCTATATATTCGGTTACAGATGCCTGTGCACTGGCAGACGAAAGGGACATCCGCAACACTGATAAAAATAGGTTTAAAATATTTAATAAAAGTGAAACAAACTTCTGTCGATCTTTCTAAGATACGCGTTTGTTGCAATTTAATCAAAACAATTCTTTTGAATGAATCTATTGTTATACATTAGGAAATTTATATTTTACTGTTTTTGTTTTGCTACTTAATATTATATGTATTTTGTAACTTCACGTTCGCGAATGTCAATAAACATTACGATTACAATTACTATCGTTCTTTTACCCTCGCAGACACTGCAAACGCAAACATGATTGCAAGAAGCAAAAGCGACAGAGGAAGAATCAGAACGAGCCGTTTCCCCTCACGGACTACCAGGCGACCTTTGCCAGCCATAGAACCCGTCCGCGATCCAGCAAGAGACCGCCTCCCACCCCCATGGAGATGAACCCCCCGCCCATGGAATTCAGCACAAACCAGCGCTCCGCCTTTAAACCTGTACAGCAAGAAAGACTCATGCCTATCAAACGAGTGAGTTATCTAATTAGTTATGTTACGTCATCCCTCTTCTCTTACACCTATTGGCTGTAAGCAGGGTATATCAGTTGATCCCATGCAGCTACCCGTAATTCAAGATCATCTGCTGTTTACTAGTCCATGTGATGTTCGTTTAAGTTAAGAAAACGAAGATCACATGGACTAGTAAACAGCAGATGATCTTGGATTACGGGTAGCTGCATGGGATCAACTGATATACCCTGCTTACAGCCAATAGGTGTGCTTTATTCACCAGAGGCCGGTCCTTAATGACCCGAATGCCGCACTAATTACAATTACTAAATGTTAGTCGGCCTCGGTAAGACACCTAACTGTCAATTGCGCACTGGGCCTAATGTGATTGTATGGTGATTGGCCCTCTGCTGCATCTCCCTTGTATCTACCCATCTGGTATTAAATTGTTTCTTTTAACATAGCTATTATTGAAGTAATTGTCGTGAATTGATCTGGAAATAGATCATATGATTTAAATGATTTTTTTTATTGAATAGGAAGACGAGTATAACCCGCCCAAAGCTCCATTTGAGGGGAGCACATTCTATTCTCGTGAGTTCGTCCCTAAAGCTGACCAGGTAGAGACTACGACACGCCGACCTGGTTCCCATAGCAACAGGAAATACGATACAGGAAAATTCGAAGGACAGACGACAAATCAAGAAAAGTTCAAACACTGGGTAGCAAAGCCCTCACTCACCTTTCGTGAATTGCCCTCTTTTGCGGGTAAGTCTGCAATCAGTTTTTCTGAATTATAATTTTGATTTAATAACTGCTATTGGCATATTCTTTTTATAAATTCATTGAGTTAAACACGTACAATCATCGTCAGACAGGTGCTTTATTTAAAAAAAAGAGTAATCCTTGAGGGGGTTCCCCCTGACTGAGCTGTACAGCACCAGAGCTTGTCGTGTTTCACCACTGAACAAGCTTCATATTCCTGCTCTTCAATTCTTCCTGTAGTTTCTTAAGCTTCACAGCAATATGTGTGCTAAAGTACACTCTAACAATCAAATTTGAAATATACCCTACGTCAGTTTGTATATACCCTATTTAATACATATTTATGCATTGTCCCTTTAACGTCAGTCAAAAGGATTGCTTTTGACCAGCATTATCCACTATAAAGTAAATTCATTTTTTCTTATCAATGTTTGTCGTTTTTCTTTAAAGGTTCAATTCTCTACCCTGAACCCAAATCTAAGGTACCACAAAGTACGATTCAGTCATCTTATGTTGGAACACAGGCACCAAGAGTACACGCTTTTAAATTGGCAGATCCTACTATCAAAATGGAAGGTATGTTGATTTGAAGTATCATTTTATTACTGCTTTATGTTTTTGATCATATATAAGGATTTTACTCTGCAATGTTAATACCCCAAAATAAGACATTAATAAACTTTTTTATTTCATTCACTTATGTATACATATATCTGGTTTTATATCATTCAGTATATAAGTGTGACTTTGTGGAATGATTTAAGTTACGTTTTGTATCAATTAATGCCATCAGAAAAATGCAAAGTAATAGAATTTGAAAAATCACAAAAAGGTCAAAGTAATGCAATGAATTAATGATTAAGCCAAATTAAAAAAATGCAATACTTTAGAGTACCAAAGTTGCCATTATTGATATTTACCTGAGATATTACCTTTTATCTAAGATATAACCTACAGTATGTGTCATTTGAGGCTTGGGAAAGTTTTCGGTGACCAGGGGAGAAACTGGCACAGTACTTTTGCTCCACCACCATTAGTTACTGGCTCGAAATGATTCAGCCTAAAATGTTGGAAATGACTAACAACAAAGCTACATATCATTTTATTGCTTGTTAAGGTGACCACGACTTTTCGACGACCAATAGCCAAGTATTTCGACCGCGAGAGGACACTATTGAAAGAACCAAGTCCTTAAAGCGAGAGCCCCAGATGGCAAGATTTCCGAGGGGTAAATTTCAATTTGACACCCAGTCTAGGTCAGACTTCAAAGAGTGGAATGCACGGGAAGCTCGCGCTAAACAAGCTATCCCAGCACCAGAGACAATACGACTACGATACGACGATGAGTAAGTACAATCTGCAGTAAAGATATTTAATCGCTGTACCAATTGACCGGTTGTCCGCAAGTGACTGGCAGGGTTGTTGTCAAGGCATGTCTGACTGTCGGATTGGGACAATTAAAAAAATAGCTCCAGAGTAAAGCTGTCTTTAGTTGTGATGATTTGGGGCACGTGATCGTATTTGTACACAAGAAATTGGATGGAAAGCGAACATGCGGTTGTGTAAAAGGCCTGTAGTTAATGTATGCCAAAGATATACACTATACCATACCTTGCATAGAAGTTCAATGATCATGAAATACAGCCACCAGCATGCACAAACACGTCTGAAATAGTTGTGCCCAATGTTTTTACATTACCCAAGTACAAAGTTTCAAAATAATGATCCGAAGAAGAGTGTTATAACAGACATGTTCTCCAGACTTTAATGTATTTATTAAATTGACAACTCTTTTCTCTGTCTAACGGCATATGATGTTTGATGAAATGTGATTTTGTATTGATCAAGTTTTGTTACATATCTCTCCTTTTTCAAATGGATTTACTGGTAATTAAAGATGCTTTGTGTTTCAGTTTGAAGTTTGATACTGAACAGCGGAGGAACTATAAAGGAGTAGATATCAATGACTTCCCGGCGCCCAAGCCAATCATCAAAGACAATAATATTTACCTGCCACCTTCTGTGAAATTCGAGACAAACACAAACCAAAAGGTAAGAAAGAATTTTATTTTCCCACCATGGGTTTTTTTATGCTTAAAAAAGTTTTATTTACAAACAACCAAATCTTTGATCAAGATGATTTGCAGCAATAGCTGAACTCAACCCTTGACTTTTTTCACATATAAGTCTAATTGATAAGTTATGTTGTTATCAGATCATTATTGTATTCCAGAAACAAAATGGGTTGATGATTGAAAATTGGATTTTGTGTTTCAACAAGCGTGCAATCGCTTAAAATGCCATCCTTAGTGTGCTCAGTATATAATTCTTTGTCATTACACTGTTTCCATGTCTTCTTCAGTTGGACTATCCCCAGCATGAGGTGAAATTTGCCCCAAAAGCCCGGATGCAGCCAACAAAAAGTGCTGAACAACAGCCGAGGCTAGATGACGTCACTATGAACAATCACTTCTATAAGAAATGGAATGTGCAACCCCGGGAGCGGTTTGGCGACTTCCATGAGGGCCACAAGTACGTTCCTCCAATGGACAAGTTCAACGTTGTATCAACTAATCGCGACACCTACAACAATACAAAAGCTGATCCTGTCATCAATTATAAGCCAAAAAATGTGGCTGTCACTAGGGAGGGAAAAATAGACTTCGATACTGTTAACAGTATGACGTACACGGAACCAAAAGCACCGCTTTGCCAAGCTAAAGCATTTCTTATGGAGATGGAACAAAAGCGAAAAGCGGGTACAATGAAGATTAGTAGTGCACCCAAGCAACAACGAACTGTTACTTTCAGTGGCACATCAATTGGTGCCAGAGCTTAAAGGTGGTCAGATTTATGATGACTTATACTCTGTTTTTATGCAATGACTGCATATTGACTTCATGTTAATGGCATTAGTGTGTATCAGTAAGGTAGCTGCTAATGGCGAGTGTGGACCAAGTAGCTTCAGGTAAGCTATTAATAGACTAAAATGGCCGCTTCTAGTAGCTCCATTTCTTGTGTTAGGCTGTGTTTAAACTATATTTCTACCTTTTTTGATGAATAAGAAATAAAATATATTTGATTAACAATTACTCTTATATTATTCATACACCTGCCCTACAGACATGCTTAAGTGTGTTCGCAGTGTGTACTACCGGCTCTATTATTATTTTTATTATCATCATTATCATAATTACTATTATTATTATCATCATTTTTATTACCATTATTTTTATTATCATTATTATTATCATAATTATTATCATCATTATTATTATCATTATTATTAGTTTGTTCAGGTGATTGACAAGCTTGGAACCCGATCTGCAGACAAATAAACAAAACTATCAAAATGTAAATGTTTTTACATTTCTTGCAATAACTGCTTATCATCAATCTTTTATCTAGCCGATTTTTGGCATAAAAAATAATTTCACGATAATCATGTCTAGCTTCTGTAGGATGGATACTTTCCTAGTGTATCCCTCTCTCTCTCTCTATATATATATGTATATATGCACACACACACACATATATTTATATATATATACCAAATAGATAAATCTCTCTCTCTCTCTCTCTCTCTCTCTCTATATATATATATATATATATATATATATATATATATATATATATATATATATATATATATATATATATATATATACACTCGCACACAAAATAAACAAACACATGTTTCATTCAGCTGGTGCATTTATTTCATAAAATTTACAAATAGTTTTATATCAATAAATTAATATTTATCATCATGACCAAGACCTTAACCAGATCTATCCCAAGTTTAAATTATCCTGTAAAAATCTACTCCATACCTAAACTGCCTTATGTGACACTACTGAGCACTCCATTCTTTTTCCCTAAGTCAGTCTTTTAGTGAAAACAAATATTCTGTTCTATTCACACTTAAAATTAGTATCAGGTGCATAATGCCCCAAACTAAATAACAGGCACTGGAAACCAACACAATTTGCCTCATCTGATACTTGAAAATTAGCATCTGGGGCATTATGCATAATTTCAAGTGTGAAAGCCAATGAAAACGTAGAAAAATATTTTATTCATTTCCTGAATGCTTTGCTCAGTAGTTCTCATGAAGGCAGCAACTAAACATGTCTTTCCCTAACCCAGTGCATAAGGGTGAAAAAGGAATATTCTCTTCTCCTTGCCAAGGCAGTAGCACTAGTATAGACAGAAATGATTGCAACTGACTGTAACATGATTTTATAAACCTGTTAGAACCATAACCTTGGAACTATAACCACTAGCTGTACAGTAACATTTTAAAATAAATTAAATGGTTTACAGTCAATCACAATTCATTTCTGAGCCAGCCCAGTACTGTCTGTTTATCCAGGCACAGCAGTCTGACATTCATGAGAAGAGTGACCAGATGCTGGCATAATATCTAAAGAAAACTGATTCAAATGAACTCAATAAATATTATGCAGACAAATGTACACACCATATGTTTTCTTTCGTCTCACAATAAATTTGCATAACACACTTTTTTGAAAGTTTTGGTAATATCTTTTTGATAAAGATGTTTTAAGTGAAATATGGATCTTATTCCAACATCAATATTTGCCTCGTTCACAACATACTTTCATAAGTATCTCAGCGTGTAGAGGACAATTTCTAGAGGGAACTCAGAAACAATGGGTTAACCCATATATGCTCAGAGTACACCCAAACTCTCACACATACACAAATGAAAATCAAAGAATTGAAATTAAATTGAAATAACATGCTGACAGTTTTGTACACCCCTTCAGTAACTGCTATCCATACAAAAATATTGAACTGTTGCCATCGTGTCTGTTATATCATTTCCTGCAACCTGGTCCAGCAACTATAGGTATGAATGAGTTTTTAACAGTGTAAAATGACTAGGGGACCACATGTCTAGTTTGGTTTGAAAATATGGCAGAGATAAAAAGATGGCAATTCATGGGCTACACATGGAATCATTATCATGTACATACTACATTCCTTACCGGTCATCACCCAAAATCAACAAAAATAGATTGAGCACATACTTAGCAGGTATGGTTGTGAATGTGGTGCATAATCAACAACAGCTTGATTGTTATCAATAGAGAAACAGTTCAAATATCTTCAATTGTCACTATATCAAAGTTATAAGATTGTTATTCCATAACCTGTATTTTCTAATCGTGTGATAAAAGTGGAACTAATACGAATAAGAGCATAAATCGTCTCTTTTTACCCATCGTAAAATAACATTTACTAAATTTCTCACCATTGGCATATATTTGGTTGTTGATCAATACACTG
This sequence comes from Maea johnstoni, assembly GCA_963942565.1. Taxonomy (NCBI): domain Eukaryota; kingdom Metazoa; phylum Annelida; class Polychaeta; order Spionida; family Magelonidae; genus Maea; species Maea johnstoni. Next base: position 31,748,974 of record OZ012689.1, read on the forward strand.
GATCCAATCAAAAAGTCCCATTCTTTAGTGAAGTTCATTTCCCGCACTTCTGTGTGTTGCACATTATGAACTGATAAAGGAATGGAGAGAAGGGTCTTCCCAACCTATCTGAATAGCTGACAGGTAAGGTCACAAGAAGGAAATATTTTGTAGGCCAGATATCTTTGGTAGCTTGTATCTGGTTGAAATACATTGTGCAGGTACTTGATTTTAGAGTAAAGAATTCATTTCAGGGAGGGAGATTTTAGAGTAAAGAATTCATTTCAGGGAGGGAGATTTGTTTTCTACCATAATTAGATCACGTTTCTTTGATAACGAAAATACTAAGATTAACAAATCAATAATTGACTTAAAGCTGCATAAAATTTCGCAGAGTAGTAACAGCTAAATATTGCTCATTAATCCATTACATTCTTCTGTAATCAAATACTTAAATGATCTCAAAATTAAAACTCATAAAGATGAGAAATAATCCTAAGAATAATCAAGGAAAGATTGTTTCACTCTTTCTAAAAAGACCATGACTATCGTAGAAATATCTCTTAAATCCCTTCATTCCAATATTGACCAATATGAACTGAATCTTAATGGGGTATACATTCAGAGGAAAGAATAACATGAAAGATAGTTAAAGGGAATACATTCTTTGGAGTAAATGAATCAATGTTCCTCCAACTATATTTCAAGCCAAGTCATTTTCTTTGAACATGAAGAGATATCAATATTGTGATGAGTTTGGGTTAATTGATACGTACAGTACCTATGCGAAAGTTTGGTGTGTTTAAAGAATCATTTTCATACAAATGTTTTCTATGATTGAAATTGATCACTGCTTAACTGTTACACTAAGAAACAAGTCTAGTATTATGATATTTGCTGTATGTAACAACCAATTCTGCTCATCTCAATATTAATGTTAACTAAAACTCTAGAAATTTCTACTTGCTTGTTTGAATGCTGCCTTAAATGTAAATCAGACTATTATTAAGGGACTTCCATTACTTTATAACCTCTGTAAACAAAAATGGAAGTTTGCTGCATGTACCATGCTTACAGTTTGGTTGTATAACTCATTTGAGATCAATGCATTTAAATCTGCTAAACCAGGTTACCCTCAGTACATTTTTGCTGATTTTGATAAACAGTTTTCCCAATCAAAAAAAATCTCATCAACTTACTTCGCAGAGTGTGAGAGAGTGGAGATAGAGGGCGATTATATGACAAACATACAAACTCATGTAGTATTCACACATTTACACATGCCCTCATCCACCATACCAATAATAATATATAGAGAAAGGCATGTTTGAAATGGACAAATGATTACAACAAATTAAAACATTGACTTCTCATGAACATGCATCAATTAGTGACCTTGATATCTAAAGGTTGACTGCCACCATTCATAAAATGATCATGTGAAATGTGCACTTCTGCTAATGCAGTGGATAATGTGGTGCACATTAAACTGACATTTACTAAATTTGAAATACCATGAGATACTTATTATAGTAATGCTTGCCATAGTTCCTTTTAATGAAAATGGTGCCTATAAATAACCGAAAAGAAATAATTCAAAAGAAATCCAGAAGAAGCTTTGATAATGTTTTTTTCTCCATTGAAGAAAAGCCATGAATGTAAAATAGGCTCTCAGATTTTTTTTGTTTGGTCAGTAATATAGAACACATTCGTTGAGAGTTCTGCTGTAATCAATGTCCCTCATAATGCCAACTTCTGTCGCAGAGCTGTGCTTAAAGCTTTAATAAAGCATGGTTACTAGGTGGGATATCATGTGACCAAGCCCTGAACCAATCAGAGCAGTGCAAAACACACAGGTGGGTTGGGTCGAAAAGAAACACATAACCTACACAATTCGTATTGGTAGAAATAGTACTGAGTATATAGTATCTCATTCAAATATGCAGCATCACCAATTATATATCTATGAGAACAGTGAACACTGACTTATTCATGCTTGGACTGCCAAAAAAGTCACTAATAAAAATGTGAATATCTTTGAACTTTTTAACGAAATATTCAATTAAAAATTGTGTTTACAAGTCTGAAAACAAGCTTTCTTCAAATATCACTGAAGGAGGTTTGTTTCATCTTCCAGGTTTTTCTAAAGTTGTCACATGACCAGCATTCTGCCAGTGAACTGGTTAACCCTTTCACAACCAAAGTGCCATGGCCAATTGCCTTAAAGCAATTATTTCAAAATGCAAGTACTTAACTTTTCAAATCTGCGTCCTCTATTGAGAAACAACTATTCTTTGGATATAATGTCAAATTTGTTTTAATGTAAGAAATATCAAGGATGCTGTTAAACTTGATGCTGGTCAAATCAGGGCAGGAAAGGGTTAGTGCCATAAACCACGACCCAACTGTGTGCTACACATAGTTAACAAGAACATCACGGTGACTGGCACAATATAATTCGCTACAAATATCGAAACAAAAAAAAAACATACGTCATATATCAAAACAAGTGCAGGCAATCAACAAACTCTGTGATTTTTACATATCTTGAAAAATTAAATACTCAATAATGGCAATTCATCAATTGCTCATAGAAAGACTACAACCCCTTCAACAATTTTTGCTCAAAGCAGTATATTTTTGAAAATAACTAGGAGGTATACCCTGTATGTAGAAAGCTTATGGTAGGGTATGATAGTTTTCTTCGCTGCTCCATTTCTATCATGAACTTGTTGATTTCATTGAAATCATACATGTGATTTGGTAAATAACCGAACAACCGTATTCAATACCAAACTATTCATTCCCAAAATGCATTGGTGATCTGACAAATACCAGCAGTTTTCAGGTAAGAAATAAATAATGCAACAGCAATATGCCCAGTTTCCATACAGGTCTGACTCCCAGAGGTCTGTGGCATTGTAAAGCCACATACTGTAGAACACACATATGACGCGTGTCCCAAATATAGCAAATTGGGGAGTTTTCGCATCATAGCGTATCTTTATGTTAGTGTCGGTAGCCGCCGCTGACAGCGCCAAAGTACAGAAAAAAAGTACAGCGTTTTTATATATAGCGAAGCAGAACCACACGCTATGTACGCTATATATAAACAGATGCGTACATTGTGTGTTCTACAGTACCTAAAAATGCCTGAATGAAAAATGTTCATCATACTCCTATGATCAGGGCATCTTCACAGATAAACCAATATTTTCTATTATCTAATGTTAAGAATATGCTGGCAAAATTCTATGATCACCCTGCAGTCTGAATATGAATAGGTTCAGAACAGTAGCATTTCCTCCTCCTCCTCCTCCTCATAGTTCCTCCTATAAAAGTATGGCCTCTGTGGAAGAAAAATTCCTGATGCCAATTTTAGAATATGACACAATATAATTATAAAAAGTCATTTTGATGACTTTATATCTGTCAGATATACAAAATAATTTCATCATGAGGATGATGACCAAGATATGATGTTCTTGGTATTTACAGATAAGCATGCATCCAGTAGGTAGCTTCATGTTAGTTCTCACTCTCCCCACCAGGTGGCTCTGTTGAAGGTGAAGAGTTGCCGTTCACTGGCGAGTGCTTCGCTTGCCTCTTGGCATCTAGTTCTACCTCCTCCATCCATTCCTTTTGTGGATCGCCGTTGTCATTAGTGACGCCATTACTCTCTTGCTGCTCATGCTCATCGCCATTTTCAGAACCCGATTCCGATTTGAGGCCGGCTAACTCTGCTGCGAAATCTGACATGCCATACTGCTGTGCGATCCGTAATCCTTCATCAAAAAGTGATTCCTGTACGAATCGTCTTGTGTTCAGGGCACTTCTTTTGGCGGGGGAGGGGTAACAGTCAGGGTATTCACCCCCTTCACCCCCATGGAGCCCATTCTGGGGTGATGAACAACCACTTGGAAGATTTGAATCATCTGAAGGAAAGAGGTTGAAATAGGTGAGTATAGAAGTCGTTTAGTAGAAAAACAGCATTACGTAATACTGATTGTTTTCTTAAATTAGAACTTTTTTCTTACTTATATCAGGAAATTATATAAAGTAAAATTATATGGATTTTTAAGTAGCCAATTTAAAAAGGCAATTCGCCGCAATACTGTTGAATTCCATTTCTCAATAAAAGAATTCAATAAAAAAATATAGTATACGTTTGAAATGTTTCTAACCCTGGCATATATATTCTTTTGTAAGGATTGGATGTATCTGTTTGGAAAAGACATAAACACTTTTTATAATATTATTATTAATAACAATAAAATTGATGATGATAACAATAATAATAACAACAATAATAATAATAATAATAATAATAATAATAATAATAATAATAATAATAATAATAATAATAATAGTAATATCAATGATAATAATAATAATAATAATAATAATAATAATAATAATAATAATAATAATAATAATAATAATAATTATTATAATAATAATAATAATAATAATAATAATAATAATAATAATAATAATTATAATAGTAATTTCCTTACCTGTATTTCCAGCCTCCTCTTCACGATAACGTTTCAAGTTTAGCCTGGAAAAACAAGACATGAAAGTTTAGTTTTGGGGAGACGAGAGGAAATTTCATATTGAACACAGACACAGATAATTTAAACGTTCATATTGAAAAAGAAACAAGCTTTCTAAAACTGCACCCTGATCATTTCGTCTAGTTAGAATAAAAGTCAAATCATGTTTGAAATACAAGATTAATTCTTGTTGGCCTGGAAATGTAAATATATATGTGGTTGATAAAGAAATCAAAGACTAGCTCCGATTAAAACAGAAAGTGAAGAGTTACCCTGAGTGAAATTAATGAGTTATTCTGGATGAAAGACTAATTCTGTATATATAGTAATTGAAATAAAATTCTGTTTAAACAAACATCTTAGTCTTTCACCACAATATGGCATAAGGACCTGATGGTCCAGGGGCCTATGCCACATTCACTGACTTCTCACTGTCTCTCACCATTGCCCTGGTTCAAATCTCAGCCAGTGCTAAACAGGGGTAAAATAGCGGTTCTCCTGTTTCCTCCAACACTTACAATGAAGTGGTGATGGTCACAATTTAGCCTAAAACAAAATAATCAAACTTCACAAGCTATTTGTATTTTACCTCTGTGCGCGTCGTTGTTTGCGTATGACATCACTCTGCTCCGTGAGGAGGCCGAGCTGCTTGGAGGTGAGCTGCTCCATGCGGGCCTGCAGGTCTTGCAGCAGCTTGATATTCTCCTCCTCCTTCTGCGCCTCCTGAATCTCCGCCTTCGTCTCCTCCTGACGCTTCTGCACCGCCGCTAGCTCACTCGCGATCTCCGCCAACTTCTCCTACAACCAGCGCAAATAACAGCATATTAAAACCCAGTAATTCTCACAGCAGCCTGTCAATTTTAATGAAATCTTGCAGGCATTATTATTATTATTATTATTATTATTATTATTATTATTATTATTATTATTATCATTACCATTATTAGTACTATTATTATTGTTATCATTATTATTTATATTATCATTACTATTATTATCATAGTAATGAAAGTCATCATCATCATCATCCTTATTACTATTATTATCACCATTGTTATACCATAATTATCTTATCAGTACAATTTTTGTTATTACTATAATTATTATCGTCATTTCTATTATTATTATTATTATTATTATTATTATTATTATTATTATTATTATTATTATTATTATTATCATTATTATTATCATTATTATTATTATTATCATTTCTATCATTATTATTATCATTACTATAATTATCATCACTATCATTATCATTACCATCATCATAATCATCATTATGGTCATAAATCATCATCACCATCCTATCTACTATCAGGGTTACTCACACTAGCCTCTAGTTTGATTTTGTCCACCTCTGCCTGCATGTTGCCTGGCAACAGCTCGTGGTGGCGCTGGAATGCTGAGTCCATCTTCGCTCGCTTCGCTACTTGGGCCACAACATCGGAATTTGACCTGGAAGACAAAACAGAATATTCAGTATTGTCTGAAAGCATGTATTTAATTAATCCGTTCACCACAGCTAGCATAACAGATGATATTCAAAGAGTTATTTTTGATGATTTCAAAGAGTATGTATATACATATCTTAATTGACCATAAAGTAAATTATGAAAGGTACATCAATATATATATATATATATATATATATATATATATATATATATATATATATATATATATATATATATATATATATATATATAGGCACATAAGAGGCTTTGATGAATGAGAACAACATAAATCATTGCAAATATATCTAGATGTACAAGAGCCAATAGCAAAGACATAGGAATATCCTGCACTTAAATCGTTAGTGTTTAAGGAACGAAACTATAACATTTAAATTTGGTTTAGCATCTTTTATATCACTAAACAATGGCCTTACAAATTAAAAATATCTGCACAAAATTTGTGGAAAACACCTTGCCAAATACTTATGCTTGAGATATGTTGTAAAAAGGCATTCTGATCACATCAGAAACACTGACCCTGTCTCAGAAATGATGGCTGAGCCCCTCATGGCAACATAGAAGGTAAATGTGATCATTCTTATGAGAAGGCCAGAAATACAGGAAGGTGGACTACTTTATTTAGTGAGCTAAATCAGTTCACAATGTCAAAGGTATTTTTCTTAGTCTAACCTGGAATGTCCTTTGGAATATTGGTATCCGCTGTCTTTGACGACCTGCCGGGCAAGAGGGAAGAGGTCTTCGCGGCGCGTCAGTAACGACGTTACCAGGGAACACAGTTGGGCAGCAGCTTCATTGACTGAGATCTACAATACACAATGTGAACATGTGTGAAGATGTCAATGGTGCACGGAAATCATGGATATTGTAATACAAAGGTGTGAAAATTAACATTCTTTTCCCAAGAAATGAGCTGAGATCTTGAGTCAAAAATGTGAAGAATACATGTGTTATAATGAAAAGGTGAAACAAGACTGCAATAATTTATTATATGTGATGAGTGTCTCCAAGTAAAGTGTTTCCTATATCAGTTTACTCAATCATTAGGTGCATTTTCATACCTCTATGTTTGAATATATTAAGTACATCCCATCCCTTACTGTTGACAAATTATTTTTTGCTCAATTTCATTCAATAAGGTCACCAAAAAAGTGCAAACTTAAAATATTAGTTGATAGCTTATAAGCTGGTTTTACACCAATAATATGATTAATACGCAAAGTATGTAAGGTCTCTGCTAGGTACATAAATAACCTACCTCATGTAAAGACATTGGTTTTTCGTTTTTTCGTTTTGAGTCGAACCTGCCGTATATTGCTGACCATTTCCTGATGTGATCCATACGACCATGTTCTCCTATAGGCATACTCATAACATGCTGAAAACAAAGTAAAAAAATTCAATATTTTAATTCAGATATTACTATATTGTTAAGTAACAAACATATCAAAGAATCAGCTACTTGAATCACAATTCAAAAGGATGTATGGGGCAAACTCAGACGGAAAACTTATTATACAGAAAATATTTGAAGAATAAATGTTGAATACTAATCCTACAAATCTCTTTCAAATGATTTGTAAATGCAAGCTTCATTATTTTCAAGAGAATACATGTAAATGGCTTCAGTTGATAGTCTTTAAGGGAAGCTCTGCAAGATTGTCTAGTTCAGGATGATACAATATCTATGAGAGGAGAGAAAAAGTGAGAGATTTGTATTTCCGATACCTAGGGATATTTAAGTCTCTGGTATTTCTAAAGCACTCACCTCTAATTCTCTGACCATCTGTTTTTTCATGTTGTAGAATTTGGGTTCGTATGCTGGAAGTGTCTTGGCTAGTCTGGCTGCTGCCTCTGCTACGGCTTGTATCTGTGAGTCTGCCAGCACGGGAAGGGGAACTGGCGATGTGCTGCTGCCCTTCGGATCAGAGCACTGGAAATAAAACAACATCAATGGTTTATTGAGGAGGTTACCTCAACAGCTGAGTAGTATAATGCATAATTGAACTGTGACTGGCTGCTCGTTATGTCTAATCACTGCATTAGGTCAGGCACAAATCTATCTTAACACATTCACATCTGGAGGGTACACATGGTCTGACACAGATTGAAATATCTTGAAAACAAAACAATTATTTGAGTCGTATTTGACTAAAAGTTATTGATGGTGTTGAATTTGATAATCATTTTTCAAATACTTTCCAAGTGACACTTAAATTGCTGAGTTACAATCGATATTTAACCCATCAATGCTCACAGCCACCAAAAGCAGCCTGATAATTTTGATGAATTCTTGTAGGTTAAAGCATAGTTAGGAAAATATCTGATGGAAGAATTTGATCTGAACATTACAAACAACCATCCTAATATCTTGTAAAATTATCCTTAGTTCTAAAATTATATTGTAAATAGTGTTTCAGATCCAGATGACAATTTCGAGGAACCCTTTAGTATTAACGAGTTAACATCTATGTCTTTTTTGATGTGGACACATAACCACTTTATCAAGACTGGTTATCATTTACACATTCACATGCATTTTGCTTCACATTCCTTTTGCTCCATTTGTTTTATTTACTATGATATAAATACATAAACAAAGAGAAGAAAAATACCAACCTGCTCCGTGTAATTTGCTACTGTGGAAGCCTGTAACAAAATAACAATAGTGAGTTACAATGTAACAATCAATCTACATACATGTTACAATATTTCAGATTTTCAAAATAATGTATCAATATAGAGTTGGAATATAATATACAAAGAAGTTAAACATCTAAATGCACAACTATTTATACATGGAATAAAATATCATTTGTCTAGGATAAAGTTAACAAAACTGTCTATGTTAAGAAAATAACTATTACTTTGCCTCAGAGTCTTAACCCACTCATGCCTGTAACTGCCAAAACATTCCAAATATTTTGGAAATATGATTTATCATTTTACTAAAAAATACCTGAAGAAAATATTTTGATCAGAAACTAATACAAGACACGGAATCCATGGTTTATTCCAGGTATCAAGGAACATTGGTAATAATAGCACTTTGCTAGGGGTGTCCACAGATTAAAGGGTTAAGTCCCACCATGAATTGCTTTAAGTTACCTGAAACCCTAGCCTCAGAAAAGGAGGGACAATACAGACATGCACTTAATCTCCCTATGAACTGCAGGGTCGCGACCCCAAACTTTTCCTGCTGGTAAACTGGGGCATTTTGTTTACTGCTTCTTGTGGCGCTCCATACTTAACCCTTTTCATTCTAAAGCAGAACCTGGCTAGTGAATAAGATTAGGGAAAAGTACTGCTACCAATATTATAGCAAATACCAATATCGAATGGGAAAAAAGTATTGTAGAAAAAAGTCAGCTATCATAGTTCAGATTTATATTCATATAAAATTAACTTAATTCCTACCTAGGCATCTCCACACAAAGGCAGTTTGCTATTCATTAGTGATATTTCAGAAACTGCCTGTGTTAAATTTTACAAAATAAGGTCCCGGATAGATGTGCAAATATATCTACATAATTTCTTGAGGGATCCGCCGTGGCCTGAAGTGGTTACGATACCTAGCAAGTTTGAGTTTATGCTGGATCCCCATATCCAGGTTGGCCTGGTAGCTATATAAATGTGTGGCATTGTGAAGGGCTGTCTGTGGTGCTTTTGCAACATAAAGACCCCTTCGAACTATTCATGAGGAGAAAGGAATTTCTTCCTGGTTCTGGGTTTCTATATCATCGCAATATGAACTAAGCTGTTGAAAGCAACATAAAAGCCCATTCCCTCCTTCCTTATGGATAATTTCTTACCATGATTTCTTTTTGCAGCTGGGCATACTCCTGCTTTATCTGCGTGGAGAAGTCTAGCTTTGCGCTGTCGTGGCTGTTGTTGTTAGGACTAGGCACCGATTGTGAGGAGTAGGGTGATACGCTGGCGGCGGGCTGCGGGCTCCACGTGGGCGCGCTGACCACGTTATTATGGTTGTGATTGGCGCTGCCGTTGCCGTTGCCCTGCGACGATCGCGGCGCCTGGGTCGGCGTGGTCGATGTGTTTGGGGTGGGCGTGGCGGTGGGTGATAATTGGGGAAGTGACTGTTGATGGACGCCCATGCTGTGACTTGTGGGGGTGATACCAGATGGCGGCACTATTGGCTGTAGAACTCCTGCAAAATGCAACAAAAAGGAACATGAGAATGAATAACATATACAAAGAGGATACCATTGTCAGAAAGGTATGAAGGTAGTAAATCCATATATAATTAATATTCATATCAATGCGTTCATATTAATTCTCAGTTCCATTTGTTTTTTTAAATAACAAGTCCAAATCTGAATATCTATTCCACCAATAACTGCAAAATATTTCAAAAGAAACATAAATAAAACAGTTACATAAATAAAATCATACATCTTAATATCAAAGCAGAGAGAGGTGTCTGTTCTGTCTTCATCTTAAGAGGAAAAAAGTTCTAATGGCAAAAATAAAATGATGCAGTATGCACGCCGCATCTAGCTAGGCTAACTGGGTAACAATGGTGGAGGAATGGTTGTGCATGACTCATTCTATACACCACCCATCTCATATTGTATCCATGTATTGTATACCTAAATCCCTTCGTGCATACAGGTAAAAGTCATAGCACTCAACAACATTTGCCAGACTCTAAACATGACAAATGATAATCTTTCAGACCCATATTCATATTCAAATGAAAAAAAAAATGATGGAAAATCTTTTTCTGCAGTTAAAGTCAAATTAATACCACTTTCATCATTATCTTTTTCTCAATCACCATTATCATTTCTCTTGGCCCTATTTGTATAAATACTAATAAATATATAATACATGTTGACAGTTCTAGAAGCATACCTTTGATGTACACATAATATTACTATTTAGTCTTTCAACTAGCAACTATAAGTTGCATGATTTAAGTTTAAACAAGTTGTTTTCTTTTGATAAGTGACATGTGAATGGGATAAATACAATCAACTGCATTTCATAATATAACATAACTATTTTTACTTTTCTAATTCAAGGGTATCCTGATTCCAGCTGATTCTGACAAAGCCATTAATGCTTTTAAAAACTGACTTAAAACCCTGATGCCTGGCAGCAACAATATAGGTAGTCATAAATTAGGAAACGCCCGATATTCAGAAAATCTTGACAAGTATCAATTTTAGGCAGATTCAACTTATACTGTTTGTCAATTCCTAAGATCTGAATGTTTAAGCAGTGAACAACAAGGGGTTGTTTTTAGCCTAACGCCCTGTTTTACCCGTGCACATCGTGTGTCTGTCCTAAGATCTGAGTGTTTAGGCAGGGAACAACAAGTGGTTGTATTTAGCCGAACGCCCTGTTTTTCCCCGCACGCTGCATGTGTGCTACGTGTATGGGTGTCGTTGACTCACCGGGATTCGTCACCCATTCCTGGAGAGCTTTCTGTAGGCGGCGCACGTGGAGGGGTTTACTGGCCATGCCGACCAGCGCCATGATCTCCAGAAACTCCTCCTCCCCAGCCTCGCAAAGCTGCTGAACATCGTCCCCTCCTACACAAACAGTGGGAGATGCATAAAGATTAGACAAATAGGAGATACACACAAAATACCATCTAAAAACCCAATGGTCTCCACCTAGATAAATACTGTAGAATGGCTATTTTTTCTGTGTAACAATTTTTCCTAATTTTTCATTTTTGGGTGTTTCCGTTTCTAATATTTCCGAAGAGAGGATATGTTTTTTTCCGTTTCTATTTTTCCCGTTTTATGTAGATTTTTAATTTTAATACAGGTGAACTTGGATATGACAGACTCAATGGGACCTGGAAAATTGGTCCGTCGTATGCAAAATCCGTCGTATACATATGACGAATACTTGATATGCATCCGACTGGGACCAAGCATATCGTCCGTCATATGCAAAAATCCATCGTACAGTGGTCCGTCATATCCAAGTCCACCTGTATACCAAAGAGTATAGTCTATTAAACTAAGATCTGAATATCTCTAGATTATTAAGTCTGGCTATGTACTGAATTGTTTTTTCCTGCGTTGTTTAATCCCGTTTGAAAGCAATGGGGAAAAACGGTATAATAAAACTCACAAAAAAATTAGCCACTATTAGGAAATGCATCAAGATTATGTTTGAACATAAACATATTTCTCTCAACCCCAGGAGCATGCATGTAAAGGGTGAAAGCTTATTTTGCATGATTCCAAAGATCTCATTCAAGGCTGAGGGCTCTTCTTTTAATTATTGTCAATATGCTTTGGGGCTGATTATAATAATATCTTGGTGATAAACTTGCAAAACTATTTGAAGAAGTAGGTGAGTCCTGAGTAACATTTCTCCTTCAAATATTTATATGAAATGAATCTATTAGTTGGAAAGATATTTTAAACGAGTGAAGCTTTTTAAGCCCCTTTTGCCTGAATATGTTATAGACATTGTATTTCCTGGCTAATGCAGGTGAGAAAGTTACCAATGACTTAGGTAATATGCAGTGTTTTTCACCAGGTACTTCAGTTTCATCCACCACTTACAACTTATTTTAAATATGGCAGAAAAAGTAATTATGATTCAAATTCCAAATTCTAGACATTATTAATGTAATATTGTGGGGTACGTACCCTGTGCTATGAAGGTCTCATAGTACTGCAGAAGGTTGGCTCTCTGTAAAACACGGAACAGCTGCAGTTCAGATGTATTGGAGGGATGTGTCGTGGTCATGGCCCCATGTAAAGATATCCTGAAAAAAACAAAGACTCAATCAAAATCCTGATCATCAACAAAGCTGTGAGAGACACAGAAATACAGTGAACCTCAGAGATGGGAACACCTCGGGACAAGGGCAAAAGCATTCCCATAAGGCAGTGTTCACATCGTCTTTTCACAATGTAAATGGTACAAATTAGACTGGGAAATTGTGTTAACAATATTTTTTTATTTATTTATTTATTTATTTTTTTTTTTTTTTGGGGGGGGGGTATTCACATGTCCAAGGTGTTCCCTATATTAAAGAATTAATTCACTACAGCCAACTGAAATCAGCCATGTCCTCTATTCTCTTCAATCCATTCACTCCTGTACCTTAATGCTGAGATTTCCAGGCTGAAGCATTTTAGGTTAAAAGAAATAATCAGAAACTGTTCATAAGGAGTTAAAACTAAAACTTGTTTTCAGATATGTTGAAAGTCATTGATATATTACCATTTTTAATCATTTTTCAAGAGAACATAAAATCCAGATGATGTTTTTTCTATGGAGAATTCTAAGCATGTGAGGGGTGCAGAGTTATTTATTTGTCTTTTAGTCATCTATTTATTTTGAGAAGCAGAGTCCTTTCAAGTTTGCCCAGCCAGGTTACTGTTGAATGGATTTCATTATTTGTATAACGTTGTATCAAAACAAGTTAACCCATGCATGAATGTAGTCTCCCAAAAAGGCCAAAGACAAGCATAATGTCGATAATTGTTATCATTTTTAAATACCTTTCAGGAATTGACAGTCTTTCTTAGGTGATTTTCAAAAACGTTTCACTTATTGAATTGATAAATTTCAAGGAGAACTATAGACATGAATGGGTTTAACTGATTTTCATAATATGAGCTATAGATATGCATAAAAGCCTCCCTGTTTGAGATTATTATCTTCTTCCATCTCAAGGTTGTTAAATGTAAGAGTGAAATGAAAAGAATGTGCCAGGGTTAACCATTATACAGAACATTTCTTAAGAAGTGTTTAGCTACTGATTTCAATCTTTTCATCCTGCGTTTCATTCAGCAAAAGTGAGTGGGTCCCATAATAAATGCCACGCTACCCAGGAGGAGTGTGAAAGAAATGTTTACATGTAGCGAAAACTCCTAGCATGAATGGCATGATGAAAGTTGGGCCGAGGCTTGTTATGGACAAGGAGTAGCATCCCAGGTTTTACCTTAGTGACATTCAGGCTTCTTTATGATGGTGATCGAGGGAAGAGATTACATTCTTTTCAGTTATTAATGGTAAAATGTCAGAAAAAATGTTCCTCTTTTCATAACCAGCAACCCCTGCATGGTTATGAAGCAGTATCCTCTCTCATGCATGAACGAAAAACAAACATCTACTATTTATAAGGGAGGGCAGTATCTTTCTCCTAAACTCAAAACCCAGTCGACCATTTAAACTTGATTTTTCGTTCAACAGATATAATGACTAGCATGACCTGGATTCAGTACACTTCTTCACATTCCATTTCACATCTTTTTTTCAAATTTGCTATAGATGTGTATGTATTTTCGCAGACACATATACATATCAATGTATAATATAATGACATACAATGTATAAAATTTATACACCCCTTTCCTCTTCCCCAGATCCTTCTGTCACCCAATGGAGGCCTGTCAAGTCCATTGAGAAAAAAAACTTGGCACTATAACCCATACCTCAGCTCACAAGGGTATAATAACAAGCATTTGGCAGATACCCCAGAGGAAATAATAATTGCAGCTCAAGCAGTTTCATGGGGCCACTTATCAGTTCTCACTCTGAGTCCCCTCCCTGACAGTCTCCTACTCCCACAGGCCTGAACATAGACTAGGCTCCTAGTCCCTGTAATGTTCACCTTCCCTTATGTGTTGACCAAGCACTGTGGTGTGGTACCAGGTTTGGTAGATAGATGGCACCACCTGCTCCTCCTATCTCTATATGTTTTTCATAATCAAACTGAATCCTGGTGAGACAAATGTAAACTAAATTGGACACTATGGCCATCTAGACTATTTGGTGCCTGGTAGCAGAAACAAATGAGAGAAAAAAAATACATATGATAGCCTAGAAATCTAGGCTAGCCTGAACATAACTAAGTCATACTCACATAGCATTGGAGATAACGTTCGGACATTAACAAATTTAAAAAAATAAAAAGGAAAGTAAATCAAACATCTATTGACCACTCTCCTATGAATATTTTGTAAATTTAAGCTTTTTAGTTATTTACATGAGTAGCATAGAGAAACAGCCTGAAAATTTTTTCCAAATAGAAATCAAAACAAGAAAGACACTACTCAGTAAAAGTCCTTGCAGGAATTTGTCTTTAATAAACCTGTATATACAAAGGTGGTACCTGTATTATAGTCAAAGAGGAACAAGGAAAACACCAAGAAGTCAAAAAAACAAAAACCAAGAAAAACACTTTTTGCAAAATACAACCATAAATATACTTGACCTCTACTTTATCATCAATGCCCATACCCTTTCCTTCCTAATCCAGCTAACCCAAACAATACCCTTTTAATCTATTCATACCTGAAGCACCCTAAAACACCCTGTCTTTTATGTGATACCTTACGGGCTGACACATCTTTTCAAAATTATCTACAAGAAATAATGTCAACGCAACCTTAATATCTCTTGACATGTTTTGTGTATTTACCTTTAATTCATAGGTGATGATATATTTGAATGTATCATTGATGCATATGGCGTCAATATATGGGACTCCTTAGCATGAGTGGGTTGTGACCTTAATTCTTTCTGTTATATATGGCAAACATTCAAAATATAATACCATTCTTTTAGTTCTGTTCACTGCCAATAGATGGCATGACAAGTCTTGTTCAGGCTCTGCTCCAAAAGCTTGTGTCATGGCTAAAAACACTACCAGGAAATAATGAGCAAGGTATTCTGAGTAGGGGATGTCAGCCTCAATCCTCTTCCTTCATATTGTTCTTTAGAAAAAATAAACAATCCTATTCTGTCTGTGATGCATGAGCAATATGGGAAGCCTTATAGTTATCTACTTTCAGTATAGGTGGGTATGGGTGACTAGTTTGAGGGTGATTGAGTGCACACTGATAAACATACCCTGAGCACAGGGTTGGGAGCATTACTATACAATGAAACGATTGTGAACAATTTTGTCCTGATCCCACGCTGCTCACATATCAGCCGCTCCATTGAATATCTGGTCTAAAATAATATATATACATATATGTATGCATATGTGTATATATACATATACATATATATATATATATATATATATATAGAGAGAGAGAGAGAGAGAGAGAGAGAGAGAGAGAGAGAGAGAGAGAGAGAGAGAGAGAGAGAGAGAGAGAGAGAGAGAGAGAGAGAGAGAGAGAGAGAGAGAGAGAGAGAGAGAGAGAGAGAGAGAGAGAGAGAGAGAGAGAGAGAGATATGTAATGTCAATACCATTGTATCTGCTTATGCCATAATTTGGAAAGTGCCTATGTATGTATCATATTGAATATGATTATAATCAACCCCTAAAATTCCATTACGTGACACCATGTGCTAATTTCTGCAAGTCCCCAAGGGGTTTTAGAATCCAGTTTTTATCTACCCTGTGGCTGAATATCAAATTCAATATGCCCTGGGCACGCTTACACCTACATCTGAAGTATATCAGAATCTGCTCTAACATGTGTAAAAGCAGATATCATGAAATAAAGAAAGAACATATTATAAAGTTTACATAATTTGTAGTTTCAACTCATGCATGTTTTACGTTGATTAGGAGTTGGGAGGGCTGGAAAACTTTAGGGTAGGGATTTTTTTGAATAAAAACTTGTTAGGGTAGGGTTACAGGAAACAAACAACTTTTTCCTTTAGGCCTAACTAAATAGTCAAGGCAATACTTGGAGCTACTTCAGGCCTGAATGGGTTAAAGACTAACCCCTTGCCCCAGCTGCTAGTGGATTAGCTTAAGCTCTTTTCAGTCTTAAGTCCTACCTGCCTACCAATCCACATCCCTACCTACAGGCTAAGCTGATTAGGTATGCCAAGGGAACTATTATGACACAAACATTGAAGACTAAATTTTGAATACAGGACTCAACAATAATAGCATGCTCCCCCCTTCAACCCGGACAAATGCACATGAAAAATATTGAGAAATATAAAGCGAATATTCACTCTCAATTCCTGAAAGAGCTAGCCAATATTCTCACCAAATAACATCTATTCGAAAACACAGCATCGTTTCAATGTAAATCAAAGACAATAAATCAAAATTGAGTATGCATTTAATAAGTAAATACATTTTTGTAATCACTTTATGATATTTTCCTGTGTCCAGTTACACTATATGACACCCATAATTTTATAAATCCCCTCATTTCAATTCAATTCGATACTTTATGTCATACACAAGTGGTCCATATACATAAGTACAATATCCTGGCTTAAGCCCTGATTCATCTAACATACAATCAAAATGTACTTTTTCATGTTTGGATATACATCTGTGCTATATAGCACATTTGACCAATTTAGATAAAATCTTTTAGACTTCCATTTTTCATAGGTCCCTACAGCTAGAGAAAATGCAGCATAACCCTGTATGATATGAACTTAAATTCCCGAAATAATTATCATCCAATTAAGCAAAATTAAGCACAACTATAATTAAGTGCATAACTCAAATATATATTGAATATCACTACTTCCATTACCAAAAATGTATAAGGTTTCTTTCTATCTTCTCTACTAAAAAATGTAATATAGAGGACAAATTGGTGATACGTCATCAAAAATTTAATAATAAATATATCAGGTTCCCACTAGTAAATTACCACTGGGGAGGGTTGGGTGGCCTGAAATACACTTTTTTGGCCTCAGTTCCCTTGTTTATCTAGTTAGACTATGTAAATAGTTAGCAGGTCAATACTGAACAGATCGTGAGGTTAAATTATGAAATATCAAACCTGGTACCCCGATACAAGCGAGGACATACGCAGCACAAAATATTCCTAACAAAATATCAGCCAGATATGCATAATTCCCGTCATAACTGTATGTAAGGGAGCGGGGGAAGCTGTATAAGTTGTGTGGCAGGCATGCACTGGCTGTCACCTCCGCAACCCCACACATAGATGTGCTAGCTAGGGGCCAGGAGCATGCTGGGACTGACCTACGTACTCCCCTACCAAGGTTCCAAATCCCCACTCTCAGGCATGTCAGAATCACTAGACTTTGAACTGCCCTCTTTTTCTCTCTCCTCTAACTCAATCTCTCTAGCTCTCCCTGCCTACACCACCTACACCTCTGCCTGCCCTGCCTACTGCTGAGCTTCTAACCTACCATCTCTCTCTCCCTCTCTCCCTCCTCCCCCCCCAGCCCCCTCTCTCTCTCTCTCTCTCTCTCTCCTCTCTCTCTCTCTCTCTCTCCCCCCCTCTCTCTCTCCCCTCTC
>OZ012689.1:31767385-31792385 GCA_963942565.1 Maea johnstoni
TATAAAGTCCTAAAAAGTATTTAGTCATTCTATCCAAGCCCTCAACAGGTACTCTTAGTCTTGTGAAAATTGTGGGAAATGTAAATATAAAACATTTTTAACATTAAGTTCAATATGTATAGAACTGTATTAAAATGCATGCCTAGATAATGACTGAAACAACCCTACCCCCTCAGGACCATAGGACCAGATTCAATCCACTGGTAGTCATTCACTATATACTCAAGAATCATATATCCTTGGCATACCTATCTATGGAATAAAAAGTAAGAAGGGAGTTTTGTGTCTTGCACCATTTTATTGGACTGGTTATAATGTATAGAATTTTCTTGGACTGGATATAATATATAGCATTTTATTGGACTGGATATAATGTATAGCATTTTATTGGACTGGATATAATATATAGCATTTTATTGGACTGGATATAATATATAGCATTTTATTGGGCTGGTTATAATGTAAAGCATTATAGGATTTTATTAGACTGATTACA
This sequence comes from Maea johnstoni, assembly GCA_963942565.1. Lineage (NCBI taxonomy): Eukaryota > Metazoa > Annelida > Polychaeta > Spionida > Magelonidae > Maea > Maea johnstoni. The sequence continues at coordinate 31,767,882 of OZ012689.1, forward strand.
ATGTATAGCATTTTATTGGGCTGGTTATAATGTAAAGCATTATAGGATTTTATTAGACTGATTACAATGTCTAGCATTTTATTGGGCTGGTTATAATGTAAAGCATTTTATTGGGCTGGTAATTATGTATTACCTGTGCAATTATCTAAACGAATGACACATGCAAAATGTGCAAAGAAATAAAAGGCATTAAATTTCTCTTCAGAGGGCTAACTTTTTATATCCATTAAAATCGAATGGATATTTGAACTCAAGCTATTTTCACATGCTTTTTTGAGTTTTGGTCAAGCATGTGTGCATAAACATACATGTAAACAACATCTTATATATACACTAGCTATTTAAGGTCAAATTCAACAAAATGTTTAGAAATACAATTTATACTTGTGGAATGAAAGTTGGGGGTCATAAAGTTCACAATAATAGAACCACCTTTGGCTAATACATGTAACAACAAACACTCAATACCACACCTGTTTTATTGTGATTTCCTATCAGGAGAAGGTGAAAAAAAACATACCACATCAATGGCATCAGTAGCTCAACCGAAAGGGTGTGCGTACCCGTAAAGGAAACCCTATTCATAACACTCCATGGGTAGTGTCTGGAAAGGGTGTCTGGGTTGAAGGGTTTCCTTGCAATGAGGGGCCACAACAATACTTGTCTTGGCACAACCTCATTTTAACCCAAGTTAAGGGTAGGAACACCCTAAAAACTATCAGCCCCCTCACCATCTACAAAACTTTGCTTACGTGATAAGATGTACACTGATAGTTACACACAGGGAACTACACCATTAATTAGCAACTGGAGTTGACACTATGTCCGACAGCTTTGACCATAACTGATAAGTGATATGTACAAGCAGAATGCTAACTCCTTATCAGTCCAAAATGTAATTTTCCAAAAAAACGTCTGATGCCGAATTGTAATGGGGATTAATGGCCAAAATCCAGTTGTTCATGTTTGACGTGATGATCTTATAAACCTTTGGTCCACCATAGTCATGTGACATGACAAAATGAACCTTGAATTGAGTACACCTGTTTTGAACAGCCGATTGTCTAATTTTTTTGAGCTATAAAGGGTTTCTTTTGGATTGGTGAGGCATACTCTGAACTTCAAATGAATTTAATCATCTTGCATTCATATATGCTTGCATGGTTCTGCAAGTTACAAAGGCATATAGACATGTGGCATTGGAAAGGTTAAAATGCAGAGAGAGCAATGTACATTAAAAGGCCTGTAAGCAGTAATCATCGTAGACTACAAGGTGTCATTGAATAAGTAACACATTAATAATCCATAAAACATATCATCCATGTAATCCATACAATTTCATCACAGGGCTTTGTAAGCACTGTCATAGGTCACACTAGAAGATCATTACTTTAGGTTTTACCAAATACCTTGGAAAGGGTCGTAATTATCCCAAGAAATCAACCCTGCATCCAATATTCTCTGGGTAACATAAATGCTGTTTGCGAAACATTTCCTTTCCTTCCCACAAATCCTTCAATTTCACAGTAAAAATGTCACTTGTTATTCAGGTTACCATTATGCCTCCAAAGGTGATTTGCATATAGTGTGATGATACTTCCAGGTCAGTAATCATACAAGTATTGTGACTATGCTGTCTTTTCTAAAAAGTGTCTGAGTGGGTGCAATGTATACTTAGTGGACCAAAGTACTCTCCATCTCTCTCAACAGGGTGTCCAAATTGGGATTTCAAGAACTTAGGGTGTCCAAAATCCCTAATTGAAAAATTAAAAATCATTACACTGATTGTGTACATTAACAAATAAAGTAATTATATGCTTAATTCTTTAAGAAATGTCTTTGTTATTATTTTGAAGTTAAACTTTTAATAATTTCAACTTGGAATTAGTATTTTAAAAAAAACACATACCAAAATCTAGGGTGTCTTTTTACCTAAAATTAGGTATTTTTCATGGACCAGGGAGTCCAAAAGACACCCAGACACCCTGCTGGCTAGGACCCTGCCCTCAAACCTAATAAAATCCGCATAGTGCTGATACATCACTTCTGTTGTTACCGATATATTGGCATGACAAAAATACCAACAAGGTCACATTCTAGGTCTTGACAACAAAGAATGCCAGCTAGCCTAGGACTATCAAAAAGTGTAAGAGCTTGTAAAATCTTGGCCATGTTGCCCTGCAGGGGGAGTGAAAAGTGTGGGTTTTATCTAGTTCTTTTGAGTATTCAAAAACTAAAGGATATAAAGATATATACAAATTTCAGCTCCCAGTGTTCTAGAGTAAATAAAGCTAATGCAGCCAAAGAGGGGGTTCAGAGAGGAAACCCCCTTTAACAGTATATAATGAGGATTTGAGGATCTATAATGAGGATCTCCAATTCTTGCATTATATAGACACCTATATGTAGTATAGGTATATAGACAGTATGTACCTACCAGGAAGACCCCTGGCATGACAAAGGTTAAAGAGTAACAGTTGTAGATATGAAATGACCGGGGATTCAGAGAATAGGAAACATTTCATCAATCAGTGGACATTACATAAGAGTGCCAAAAATGCCTCTGGTAATGGCATGAATTGGTTATATCACACCTGGACTAATTTACATATTTTACCTCTTATCAGGCGCTGCCAGGAAGGCCCTCCCCCCAGGTGTGAGGTTCTCAGGCAGATAGATAGCCACTCGCCGCCCCATATGTACCTGTAGATAGTAACATATGTGGGCCCTCCCCAGAGACCAGGTGGGACAGCTCAACTATTGTCAGGGACCCTCAGAATAAGCACATCTCAGACCATGCCCATTAACTCTTTTTCAATGGCATTTACTGACCAGATCCTTATCTGAGCTGTTTCGGACCTATATGCAGGCTCATTGGTTGGCTTTGAAACACTTTGGTGCCTCATGCTCTTTGAGGCTTCTGCTTAGATATAAAGCACTCTTGAAAGTCAGTATAAAAGTAATCAATAAGGGAAGGAATTCTTTTTTCACCACAAGAAATGTTTTATTAAGATAGGAGGCTGGACTCATTTGCCACATTGTTGAGTTCCTGAGGTACTAAATGGTGCTCAAATATGAGATTCCTTTAACAACTAGGAAAATACTGTTAAGGTATTGTATCATTTTTAAAAGAAATATTGATATGGAATCATATTATGGATTTTTTTTTAAGATCCAATACCAACGGTTCAAAACAAACTAGCTGGTATGTGTACGTTACATGTATAGGCATACAAAGTTAGTTCCTGCGGGCAGGAAAATATTGTTTAAATATTGTTTCATTTTTAAAAGAAATATCAATATGGAATCGTATCATGAACAGTTTTAAAGTTCCAATCCCTACTGTTCAAAACCAACTAGCTGGTATATGTGCATTGCATGTATAGGCATGTAACCACAAACATGTGACAGGGAGTCTGGACATCTGTAATTCCCTCTTGGGCATTACATGGTCTACTGAATCTATTAAATACATATAAAGACTTCATGCCTCTCTTCATAAAATACAAGCATGACTGATTATGTTAAAGGACCATGTCATTTACCCACCCCTCCTCTTTCTAACAAGCATGAAGTAAAATGTAACAAAGGGTTTTATCATGCCAATATCTTAATACTAGTAACAGATCAGATATGTCCAATTAGAGGTATTCAAATTTGAAAGTAGAAGAATTTCTAACTGGTTAGAATTTTTTTAAATAGGGGGGTGGGGACTACTATGTATGACAAGGGAGATGGTAAATGGTTAAAAGGTACTATGTGCCTTGGAGAGAAGGGGGACTACTGTTTACTACAGGGCAGAGAGGGATGGTGAGAGAGGAAGAGAAGGAAATACTATTTGACCCAGGGGGTAGGGGGTGGTGGTGCTACTATGTATGACAGGGGAGACAGAGGAGGAAGGAGAATAAGAGGAGATACTATGTGGCTAAGGGGTGTGCTACTTTTTACTAGGACAGGGAAGACACTGAGGAGAAGGGAGAGGAAGAGAAGGATATAATCTGTGACTCAGGGGCTACTATTTACTACAGGAGGGGAGAGAGTGGAGGAGTGGGAAGAAGGGTGGAGGCTACTCTTTACTACTGGGGAGAAGGAAGAAGTAGACAAAGAGAAGGAGATACTAGATATTGTTTGGGGCGTAGGGGACTACTTTTTACTACTGGGGAGACGGGGAGGAGGAAGAGAAGGAGAAGATACTATGTTGCTCAGGGGGCGGGGGGGGGGGGGGGTTACTATTTATTACAGGGGAGAGAGGATGAGGGAGAGGAAGAAGAGAAGTTCCTAGATGGCTCAGGGGCCTACGGATGTGGCAGGCATGCCAGCATGGCTGTACCTCCCTGGGGCAACACGGCTAAATACAGGTGACAGCTGGGATGAATTTATTATGGGGGCCATTGGGGGAGCCACGAGGGGACGAATGTCTCCATAGGGATATACCGCTCAAGTGCAAGAAATAGGGGCCTGTTCCATATTGCGATGACCAGGACCACTGAATGAGTCTCATGAGGAAGAGTGAATGAAGAGATGAATAGGACTAGACAACACATGAATGAGAGATGCTCTATCCTTAGAAGTTCTTTAGGCAAAGATGGACTAACTATGGTGTGATCAGATAGCGTAACAATATCTAAACATGAGAATTAGAGCCCAAAAAAAGGCCTCATAGTTTTTTGATTAAGCCTTTTGATTAAAGTAATGCTAGATATCACAATGCATAGATCTAACAACCCTTCTTCACTGGCAATCGATAATAATCAGAAAAGGTGACACCTAGTGGCAAAATATAGAACTAAATGACAGACATGTTGTCAGCTTTCTTGCTATGAAACTAAGCCCCAAAAACACTTCAAAACGAAGTTAAGGTAGGTGCTAATAGCAAGTAATTGTCATAGACTATCACTTATCATTAGGCTCTAGACCTCTAGTACCCAATAACTGCAAAAGTGCGATGAACTGATTATGATCGATAATCGATCGGTTGGCTGTAAATGATTATCGATCATGAAATTGCAACCGATTCCCAACCCTAGATATCATACATCCAGGTGACTCTTTCCTAAAGGAACTGAGGATCAATGGGTTATAGAGTAGGGAGCCCAGAACATCATTAGATTTACCATTGGTACCCACACATCTTGGCAGGGAGCCAGGGTAACAAGTTCAATCACCTCCCAGCTACACCTTAGCTTCAAACTCTTGGTATTAGCCAGGAGTTAGAAACTGGGTGCCCAAATTGCAATAAATGTAACATTTTTGAGTGTCATATTTTTCAAAGAAGATCACAATATATACTCATATTACAATAAGACATAATATCCTTAAACAATGTCAGGAGATTTAAAAATCAATTAGATATTTGAAAAAGAAATTACCCACTAAAAGAAGTTGGGTGTCCTGAAGGGTTATTTCTGAGGGTTTGGGTTTCCAAATGACTCCCAGACAACCCTGATGACTAAAGCTACAGGTGGAAATAACTTGCTTACCTGAGACCTAGTTCAACACAGCTACTTCCCTGACCCACAGTGATACTATGATTGGATCTATTTTTTTTTATCAGCAGTCATCATCAGCAGCAGTAGCTGATGATCACCCCACCATTCTCCCACCTGTTCCCTCTTTATCTCCCCCCTTCTGTCCCCCCTATCGCCCCATCACTCCCCGGTGGGCCCCCAGGCTGTGGAGGGGCCCCAGGCCACGCTGCTGTCTCCTCCTCACCTTTCCCACAGTGCGGCTGGCTACTCCACAGCTGGAAAAGGCACTGTAATTGGCGTTTCCCAGATGATCTGGGCGGTGCCAGGTACACAATGGATGCAGCCCAGGTAGAAATGCCACACCTGACTGGGACATGACTCCCCCACAACCAATCAAGCGAGGAATATAGTGTGGATACCAAATCTAACCAGGCTTGAATGCCGCATCCCCCTTTTCCTGTTTATTAACAATTATTTCTACTATGACTAGTTCCAACAAAACCAAATTTACAAGAGATCTTATCAAACACTGGTTCTGTACAAAAAATACCTAAGGTATTGAATTTGTCAGATTGCCACTCAAGATATGAGAGGAAAACGTGTATATTAATATTCATCTCAGTAAAGTCACTTTGAATTATCTCCCAGTATAAAGTTCCAGTAAACATGTCTTTATAGTGAGTAATTAAAACAATCTTTCAATCAATTTGATTTTCATAGAGCCCTTACTATAAAAAGGTTCAACATTTTGGGAAGTAAATCACTTCCCTTCTATGCATCATAACAACCACCATGTAGTAAACAAACCTTCAGTTATAAACATGAGGAGCTTTCTTTGTGATATTTTTTTTTGTAGGTGTAGAGTTCATAAACATGACATGATCTATAACAACAGTAATTTCCCCCCAGACAGACACACATAAACAAACATACTTCATGCTCGTGCAATACCCATAAATGTATCATAAACAAATGATCGGCTCCCACACACTGGTTAGACTTCAGGGTGAGGGACATGAATGTGAGTCTGCACTTGCTTGGGTTCATGCAAACACATTTGGCAGACTACCTGCTCATTACAAGAGTCGTTAGCGATACCCGAGTGTAGGTACACCTGTGTTACAGGTAACAAACAACTACTTGATGAACAATCAGTATTACCACACACAGTATACAAATACATATATACCCAGGCCACAAGCTCTGCAGGGTTTGAGTGTTATATTGAGTAAGTACTATGATAAAAAAGAAGTTTGACATGTCTTCCAACCTGTGGTGTAGTGCTTTTAAAAGCGAAATATATAAGTTGTACAAACAATGTGTACAAGTATTCTCTCTCTCTCTCTCTCTCTCTCTCTCTCTCTCTCTCTCTCTCTCTCTCTCTCTCTCTCTCTCTCTCTCTCTCTCTCTCTCAGATAGAAATACATATATACTCACATATAATGGGAGGGAAGGGAATACACAGTACTACAAATACACACAAGGCAATATGCCTCTTTTGAGTACTTGGTTGTAGTTAAGGCCTACTACTACTTACACTTTAAGAAATTCTCAGCATTAACTTACATGATAGCTTTAAATGCCACCCCAACATATTTCTTCATACAGACTCTCTTGTATGGGAAATAGACAAATAGTACATTGAAAATAAAACCATTTCACTACACCTAGTTTTGCACCTGTGTAGATCTTGCAGGCGTTGAATTGTTAGTGTATGTAAAGGTAAGAGTATAGTACCTACATGCAGTCTGAGTAAATCCTGAGCCGTCTCCCTTGCTGAGAAGGAGCTACTTGCCTGCTGGGACTTGGCTTACGTACCACTGCTTTGTCAAAGCCAGCATGCCCCCGGGAGACATAGGCTTAGGGAACTATGCCGCCCTCCTGCTAATCCCCTGGATTAATATACCGACGTGGCTGAAGGGGATTATTTGGGGAATAAATCCGCCATGGGAGGTACAAATAATGAAGGCTGGGAGAGGAGGGCAATTTCTGCACTCCAACTGAACTCCCCATAGTGGGGATTTCTACTTCATTAACTGCCATAGAAATAGTAGCTCTATCCAGAGGCTATTGGTGGGGGCTAGGGTGTTCCTACCCTACCAAAGTCCCCACAGTGGGGTCACTTCCACTTCATTAACTGCCATTGAAATAGTAGCTCTATCCAGAGGCTATTGATGGGGGCTAGGCCGCTAGGGTGCTCCTACCCTACCAAAGTCCCCACAGTGGGGTCACTTCTACTTCATTAACTGCCATAGAAATAGTAGCTCTATCCAGAGGCTATTGATGGGGGCTAGGGTGCTCCTACCCTACCAAAGTCCCCACAGTGGGGTCAGTTCTACTTCATTAACAGCCATTACAAATAACGAAGGCTGGGAGAGGAGGGCCATTTCTGCACTCCAACTGGGAGTGGGGATTTCTACTTCATTAACTGCCATAGAAATAGAAGGGTCAGTTCTACTTTGAACATTCACCGCCATTACAAATAATGAAGGCTAGGGAAAGGAAGAGAGGAAGGCAATTTCTGCACTCCTACTGAACAGCTCATAGTGGGAATTCTTACTTCATTAACTGCCATAGAAAGAGTAGCCCTACCCAGGGGCACCACAAGTGAATCTTTGTTCATTCACTGGGGCCACTGATGGGGGATAGGCTATTCCCACCCTACCCAAGTCCCCACAGTGGGGTCAGTTCTACTTTGAACATTAACCGCCATTACAAATAATGAAGGCTGGGAGAGGAAGCCAATTTCTGCACTCCAACTAAACTCCCCATAGTGTGGAGTTCTAGTTCATTAACTGCCATAGAAAATAGTATATCTATCCATGGGCACCACTGGGTAATCTTTGTTCATCCACTGGGGCTACTGATGGGGGCTAGGGTGTTCCTACCCTACCCAAGTCCCCACAGTGGGGGCACTTCTACTTCATTAACAGCCATGGAAATAGTAACTCTATCCAGAGGCGCAACAGGGTAATCCTTGCTCATCTAGAGGGGCTACTAATGGGGGAAGGCATTTCAGATATACCCAGTCCCTGTGGGGATTTCTTCTTCATGGGTTGTCATGAAAATAGGGCGCTCTATCCCAGGGCACCATGGGGTAATGCATTTTCCTCCATTGGGCCAACCTTAGGAATGCAATTCCTGCACTTAGACTGAACTCCCCACAATGGGGGCACCAAAGGGTACTCCTTATTCATCCCTTATCAGGGATACCAAAGTGGGGCAGTAGTGCACTTGTACCAGACACCCCACAGTGTGGATTTCTACTTCACTGGATTAACTAATGCAGGCATAGTGCTTGATCATCCAACTCTGGGCCAGTAGCTACCTATGCTGAAACTTAGCATTTTTGTTCACCTACCCAACCTCATCAGTTCAGTAGCATGACCTGTATATGGGCAAAGATAAGCCATACCTATATAGTAAAATCCTGTGCAGCACATACTTTCAACTGGATAACCTTTTTTCTATATAGTTTTACAATATAATTTCGAATACAGAATAATTCCATGAGAAATGGAGATGAAAAGGCAATTATAGGCAGCATTTCAAAAAAGATTTGATTGTCTATAACAGGTAATAATTATTGATTTTGTTTCATTTTTCCAATAACAACCATAAATATGAATTGACTTATCAAAAAAAACTTCATTACTGCTAAGTAATATCCTTGTAAATATTTCGATTGAAGTGAACATTTTTTAGTATTTGTTTGAAGTTGCAATCCTCAGAATGAGCAAAAATACAATAGGTATTATAGTATGTCCTTATTTAAACTAAGAGAAGCATGTTACACAATCCTCACTGCAGTCAGCATGACATCAAAAAAAGCAGAGTGGCATGCTTTTTCAACAGCATGACCCCCTCTTGCCAATACTGCGGGACCGGGTAATAAAAGCGGAATTAATCAAGAATACTGCTCAGCTCATCTTTTTTTAACAAGGTACGCTTGTGTTTCAAGTATAAAAACCACATACCAGGCCCCTATTCTCAAATGCGAAGCCAGAGAAAAAGTCTGCCCTCGTCACCCTCCAGAGAGATCCCCAGGGTAAGAGATGCAGGTAAGCATACAGGTAAGGACACCTGCAAATATCTCGTTAACTCAACCGACTCCTTTGTTCTATGCAAAACCCACCATGATGATGCAGATATTTTATTTGATATGCAGAACCCATTTATATGTTGGCAAAAAAGTAGTTTTTTTAAGTATTTTAGTTTGAGGGTCACCTTGGCCAGATCCATATATAGTCTTTACTTTTTACTATCAGTGATATTTTACCCTTACACACTCTCAAGCTCTTCCTATGAAGTAATGTATTGTTAAATCCTTATAAATTAGAAGTCCTATGTATATGAGAACTCCGTGGAGCAATTGGGAGAAAAGTCAATTTTGAGCCCTGAAAGATATACCAAGTTACCAACCAAATGTGTGATGAAAGTTTTGAGTTTTCAATCCCTTGTACCTGCAGGAGGTGGGGCTGGTCTGCATCAGCAATTATCCTCCTGTTCAGCACAGGTGTTACACAAGGCCATGCCCAGGTAACCCATAATTTACCCATTCATACCTGGTTACTTAAAATACTGAATGATAGACTGGATTCATGACACTTTAAAAATAGCTGTGGAATTGATGCATAAATTCATAACTTTTTGAGGGACAGTTGTGTGTTGGATTCAGATCAACATTTCTCCTTCAAATACCCTATGAAGAATTTACATCAAAATGACAAAATAGTCAAGTTGTTTGGATTAAAAGGCCTGCATACTAGTATAAGTATAGCAGACACAATGGCATTAATAGTTACTACTTGGAATGCCCCATACCCCCTTAAATTTTTAGTCTGGGACATAGGTAAATTTTGAGCCCTGGGACATGCACTGATTAGGTGTGTGATGAAAGCTGTAGTGTTTTCAAATACTTGTACATTGTACCGACACCTTTGATACAGGTTTCCAGATCCACGTAGAGGTATTTAAGTTCAGGAAATAATCTTAAATCTGTCCAGAGGCTTAGTAAGTATGGCATTATATGATAATACCAGTAAAGCCTGCTCAATAATACACGGTCATGGGACTAATCAGTCACCCAATGGTGAGACCGGCATCCACGAAACTTGCTACCCTGCCAAATCATTCCCAATAAGTAGCATGGTCAGTGGTAGGTACATGTGACCACTGTACAAAGCATATGTTGCCTGAATGGCCCTTTAACCCATATATTTAATGCTTGAGTTCCTCCATAAATTGTTGTCTGGATCTATGATACGTTTGACAATATTGTAAAAATTTAAAATGATTCTAAAAATATATATATATATACATATGGAGAGTTGTTGGTTTCCGGTAAGTGCTAATTAATATTTTTCCTTCAAGTCTTTCCCCAAATATGCTCTTACATGGGAGACTTTACCAAATTTGTCAGGCTATCAGGGAGCATTAGTGAGTTTATCCATTTGTCAGCAGCACTTACCTAAAAAGGTATGGCTACACTGGAAATATCTTCCAAATAAAAAATCACTTTTGAAAATATCTTGGGGAAGAATGTTAATCAGAATGCGACCAACAACTTGCGTTCAAATATCTTTTAGAATGATGCTTCAGAGTTCGACTTTCCCAGGGGCCCAGGGGCATATGCTCCTAAATTTTGCTGTGGGCCCCTAGATCTTTCCAACTATGTGCCCAAAATCGTATGTATAGTAGCCAGAAATCCTGTTTTTGACCACTTATTTTAATCAAAAGATCTCTTTGGGGCCCTAGCATGAAATCTAAGTCTCAGACCCTGTGCTTTATGTTCCAGTCAAGCATCTGTAAAAGTATGTATGATGCAGATAGTACATACATAGTTTTAAAAGAAAAACAGAAGACAATTGCAAGGGGAACTCGCTGTATTCATGAATGGATCAATACATTTCCATTGCCACTGATGTACATGTCAAGTTTGATATATAAAAAAATTATATGATTTTCTTTTAAAGGGGACATTTATATCCACCATGTAGTAAGCCCAGTAAATGTATACCTGCCAACAGTTGGGTTCATCAAACTCACCTAGTCGACCTGTGAGTACCCATACCTGTTATAAGCCGGAGCAGAGACTCAGGGTTGAACTTTGGTCAGGGCACCCATGCCCCTGAGTGTAGTGTGGAGAGGTCCCTCCCCCTGATCTGATAAGGAACACAGCGTGTAGCAGCTATAACATAGGCCATTTCCCAGATCAAGTCCCATACAGTACACTAACTCTCTGTAGTTCCATAAAGAGAAGAATTAGCCTGCCTCCCAGGCCATATTTAGATGTCATCCCTTGTGGATAGATGGCACTGCCGTATACTAGAAGGGTAGTTGGAAAACGTGTGGCATTTGTGTGAAATAGATGGCCAACAGTAGAACACAATCCCTTATGTAGTAAAGGTGCAAGCATACATTTATATATAATATTTAAGTAAAACACAGTAACGCCTAGTGGCCAGGCTAGACCAGAATTTGATCAGGTGAGTCAAGCAAGGCCCAGGCTAACCAGGTGTACTTTTGGCCAACATTTCCCAGCAAAAACACATTCATCATTTCTAACTTTATCTATAACAAGGGAACACAGACCAAAGTTAAACCAGTATGAGCTGAACACCTCTGTTCCAAAAAATGACGTAATTAATTCACTAATCAATTCTTTAATTCAAATTATTGGGTTAGTGACATTACTTAGATAGAGCAGTGTGGCTAACACTGGTCCTTCAAAAACCACCAGCAGGCACTATTATTATCAACAACCGCCCCCCCCCCCCCACCTGCAACATTGGTGTGACATTAAAACTACATGTGATCATGTGAGACAAAGTAAACAAACCCTTGAATTATAACATGTTTTAACTAGCTCATTCGCCTGAAGTCAGAGAAGGTGCACAGAATTTCATAGTCAGTCTCAAAACTACCATGAGCACTAAGTACACTTAACCCTTCCAATGCCAAATACACATAAATGCATTGTTGCACTTCCGTCATTAACCTAAAGAACCATGCAAGAATATATGCATGAAAGATGATCAAATTCATTTAAAAGAGACTATACTCCCATTCTAATAGATCCGCTACAAAGCTCTAAACTTGGCTCCCAGAAAGTTATGCCTGATTTGAGGTTCATTTTGGTAATTGTCATATGACTACGGTGGACCAAAATTTTATAAGATAGTCAAACATAAACCACCTGTTACTGGATTTTGGCCAATAATTCCCAATACAACTTAGCCTCAGGTATGTGTGAGCAAACTTTCAAATTGGACATACAAGGGTTAAGGACAATAATTAATACAAAGTTAGGCTGTCTGGCAGGCTTGCGTTAGGTGATCATTTTATCAACTCAGACCTTTATCTATTCCATCAACACTAAGGCAATCTAGTGGATACATTTTTAACTAGTTACATGTATTGCAATTAAGGGAGTTTGCAGATATATGGATATCCATGTCTGATATATAAGCAGTGTGTGATGAAGGTATATCTGAACATTAGCACATACATGTATATTGGAAGCCAGAGATCAGTCCTGTCCAAACAAAACAGGAAGTGAGTACAATGTGAATTAGCTGTGCACTTGCAATCTAAAATGGATATGAACTTGAAATGCTATTTCGACATCCCAGCAACAGCTTTTTTATTTGTGGTTTTGAATTCTATTTGTCATATCCTTGAAATGCATAATGCATGTATTGGCAATGCATTCATATCCAAATATAATTGTTATTGGCAGTCATTTCTACAGAATAGTATAACTAACACACAGCATTTTTATACATCTCTGCTTTAGGCTCTTGATCAAAACAAACTAACTAAAAATAGTTATTACTATCAATCACACTCAGTTATGTGCAGAATAGTCGTGTCAATGCAACTTCTGTAAGAATCATAGGTAAAGAAGAGCTTTGAACATTTTTTGAGAAACAATTCCTTTGATTATTTAACACATTGCTGAAACAAGTGAACTAGACAGGTATGAAATGTTATATCTATTTAAAGCACCATCGGTGGTGGTGGTAGTAGTAGTAGTAGTAGTAGTAGTAGTAGTAGTAGTAGTAGTAGTAGTAGTAGTAGTAGTAGCAGCAGTAGCAACAGTCACTGAAGTTTCTAGTGAAGTGGCACCTAATGGTAATTATCTGACCTTTAAATCAACAGGCAAACTGTGCTTAACAACTTGGGTAGGCGAGCAGCCTGTCCTACAATACAACAATCCCCTGGGACAGTCCATTGCAATCATCAAACTTTTTTGAGAGGGAGGGTGAGCTTCAAAACACAGCAGCTACCGAATCCATCAATCGACAGTACAAGACACCCTCTAGCGGATATGACCGAAACTAAAGGGTCGACCATATACCACCACTGCTAGTCGTCGTCGTTTCATTTCCGCAATATTGTAACACTTTCCATTTTCCGGTGAACACTGTCACAGCCTCTGCTATGGTATTGCGTGGGATATACCTGCGGTCCACGGCAGGTAGACGTTCGGAAACACGTCGGAGACGTTGGCGAGAATGCACCTAGTAGATTGCGTTGGAGTGTCAAGCATGCTCCTTGGGCTCGGCCCACGGTAAACATGGCGGCGGCGGACGGCCCACCCCCCAGTTTTCCACGCATGAACATTTCTCGCTCACAGAAACTTCCCACACACTCCCCCAGTCCTCAGTTTGTTTTGACACTTACCTGGTAGTGTGATAGTCCGTGTGGTAAACTCCGAAATGAGTCTCGTGTCGTGCCAGTCAGGGAATGGGAGATTTTTCTGCGTCGAGCGTACTCCGTGTACTGAGCGAGCCCGGGGGCCAGGTTTTTGTCTCGACACTCACTAGTCCAAATTGCACTTCATTGATCGCCGGGTACCCCTTGTCGTGACTACTGAGCCGGGGTGGGCGCAAGTATCGGTTGGCAGTAGTCGCGGGGTCCGCCTGGGTTCACGCAACGAGGTGGAAAAACCTAGAGTACAACTTAGATATTGTGTCAGTATCGTAGCTGTGAAATCCCTACCCCAGAATTAGCAGAGATGGGTGGGGGTCCGTCTGCTAAACCTCCATATAAGGTGATTGAATCGACGTCATGGCTTAGTGGGGCGGGCCGTGATTGGGCAGCTCTCCCCACGTGAGAGAGTTGTCGTGGGTAGGCACCGGCTGCCTTGTGACGTCGTTTCCCCCTGGAGGGCGTGGGGAGAGAGAGAGAGAGCAGGCGAGAGAGGGCTCAATGCGTGCCGGTCTCTGCATAAATAACTAACACCACAGGCTACGGTAGTATAGGGGTGCTGGGGGCTAGTCCGCTACATTCTCAGATCAGATTATTCAATCCTGACATGGACCGACTGCCTGTCACCATTGTCATAACCTCCGGGGACACAAGGGTACCCTGCCGCCCGAGCTCGCACGGCAGCCTGCGCCCGCTACCAGCAGCCCGAACTCGCCGCCCCAGTGTTTACTCATTATTTAACTAGCCTAATTTATTTATCAGTCTCGTGAGGCCGGGAATTTCCCCTTTCTAGACTTGGATAAAGTCCAGGCAGGGCAGGGCTGGTGTTCATGATAAACATCGACTTGCTGGTATGTCCCTACTATGTTGGTAGCGGTGCACTAGTAATATGCAGTTTACCCTCTACTCCTAGCTTTACCCAATAGATGTTGCAGGTCCATCAAATACAGCTTCTCGACCATGCACACACCCTTCTAATGGTACGAAAAACCTATTCATGCCAGCAGTTTTCCCAGATAAGTCGTATGTTTGTTGACATCTCTATGACAAAATTAACTTTTGAAGGGATACATTCATAACAATGCTACCAACAACTCTTCTTCGCATAGTTTGCAAACTCAAGGCTAGTTATCTTGTTCTTTTTATAAGATTCATTGCTCCAGACGATATTTACCAGGGGAAACCCCATGGGTATGGACGGGTTAATTCCCATTCTGGCCAGAGTTGGTTGGAAGCATCGAAAACACGCCTCATACAAAGCAGCTACATACAGCTACACACGCAAGTATATCCTCATATAGCAGGGTTTGAAACTCCCGCTCTCCTTAGGATCTATGCACTTAGCATGGTGTACTGACCAATTCACACCTGGATCCTGTATACACCCTAACACCTTAGATGACCAAACACAAGTGGATTCGAAACCAGCCGGTCA
This sequence comes from Maea johnstoni, assembly GCA_963942565.1. Taxonomy (NCBI): domain Eukaryota; kingdom Metazoa; phylum Annelida; class Polychaeta; order Spionida; family Magelonidae; genus Maea; species Maea johnstoni. The sequence goes on from OZ012689.1 coordinate 31,783,500, forward strand.
ACATGAACATGCTAGCCTCAACCAGTGTCAACTAATAGCTGCTAATAGGCAAAAATTGATGCTCTGGGCACCCCCAACTGGTGGTGGAGATAAAGTTTCTCTGTTATGTAATCGATGCAGGAGCCCTGATTGGTCCTTGTTCCCATGTAACCTCACTGTGATGCCTTATCTGGTACTCCTGGCATGAGTCCAGCATATAACTATAGGGCATATAGCAATTGGTCTCTCGCTACATATCCATTCTTTTCTTCATCCAAGCTAACACGTATGGGAATAAGCTGATGATAAAAGATAGTTTAAGAAATACTTCTTTATTGTTATTATTATTATTATATTATTATGATTAGTAATATTATTGATAATATTAATAATAATAATAATAATAATATTGTCATTTGATATTGCGCCCTTTCCACATAAACATGCTCAAAGGCGCATGTAGATTATTATTATTATTATTATTACAATTATTATTATCATTATTATTATTATTTATTTTATTATTATCATTATAAGTATTGTTATTATTATTAGCAATATTTTTTACTATTGTTGTTATTCATTATTATTATTTTTATTATTATTATCATTAGAAATATTGTTATTATCTTTTTCTTTTAATTTTTTATATTATCAATTGTCATTACCGGTTTTATTAGGTTTATTATTATTATCATTAATATTATTATTATCTTAGTGCTACTACTACTGATAATGATGATAATGATAATAATAACAATGATGATAATTATAATAACCAGATCGAACGTGATACTGTCATATTTCACAATCCATAAACATGACTCATTTCTTGGAAAAAGTTTACAATACATAAAAAGCATACGACATCTATATGTTTAGGTATCGCTTGTAGGGTTCTCGTACCGCGACTAACTTTTCTGTATATTTGGAAAATTAGTGCGGTACAAATAAGATATATTCAAAGCAGATGCTTTATATAGCTATGACTTGGCTATGTTTTCTAAGATAATGGATAGAGAATAGTTTTAAGATCTTATTGCCATTTATTCTTGCGACTTATCTTACTGAATTTCTGATGATGATTCAGACAATGTAATATTTTCTCCCCTTTGCTTCGGTTGTCTTCCCTAGCCCAGTTATGGGATACGTTATAAACACCTATTTCCCTGTAGTGGCTAGCCACTCTAGTGATGTGGGTGTATTTCCTCAGCCCCATTTTATTCCAGGCCCACCTAATTATAAACCATATTTACGTGTAGTACCTGTCGACGAGCTTTACCCTACTCTATTCCAGGTGATGAGTTATTCCCTACCCTTAGCTTTGGATGTATTTCATCATCCCACCTAACTCTGATATGTTATAAACCATATTTACATGTAGTGCCTGGTGATGAGCTTTATCCTATTCTATTCCAGGTGATGAGTCATGGTAATAAGTTATTCCATACCCTTAGCTTTGGATGTATTTCCTCATCCCACCCAACTCTAATATTTCCCCAGCCCCATTTTATTCCAGGCCCACCTTACTATAATACGTTATAAACCATATCTACATGTAGTGCCTGGTGATGAGCTTTACCCTACTCTATTCCAGGTGATGAGTCATGGTAATAAGTTATTCCCTACCCTTAGCTTTGGATGTATTTCCTCATCCCACCCAACTCTAATATTTCCCTAGCCCCATTTTATTCCAGGCCCACCTTACTATAATACGTTATAAACCATATCTACATGTAGTGCCTGGTGAGGAGCTTTACCCTACTCTATTCCAGGTGATGAGTCATGGTAATAAGTTATTCCCTACCCTTAGCTTTGGATGTATTTCCTCATCCCACCCAACTCTAATATTTCCCCAGCCCCATTTTATTCCAGGCCCACCTTACTATAATACGTTATAAACCATATCTACATGTAGTGCCTGGTGATGAGCTTTACCCTATTGTATTCCAGGTGATGGGTTATGGTAATAAGTTATTCCCTACCCTTAGCTTAGCGTGTATTTCGTCAGTTATGAGATCATATTTACTCTGACGCTGTATGTACCCTATCTAACACTCCCAGTTAGCGCTATGAATGGGGTGCATGATAGTATTCCGTACCCTGACACCAAATAGTGGTTTTAACTCCGAACCGAAGATTTATTTCCGAAAAGTTGAGCACGCGGTCCAATCCCTACATTTTTGACATTTGTTCACTGCCCACCAACTCCATTCAGTTTCTAACGCCGTCCGGAAGCAATATATTCCACGCCGCTGTGACTCGTTACACAGTGTGTCTCGGGACAATATTCAGGTGACATGCTCATTCGACTGAGACACATTTTTGGCAAGCACACGTAAATTCTGGTTATCTTGGTTCTTCATCTGATATCATTCAGACTTCAGACAATCATAACTTAGGTATGTTCATCCGACAAACTTTCATTAGTCATGCGTCAAAGGAAAGTCGATTTGTCTCTGGTGTGTTTTATTATTATTATTATTATTATTATTATTATTATCATTATTATTATTATTATTATTATTATTATTATCATTATTATTATTATTATTATCAACTTCTGGAAACTTTAATGGAAGTTTTCAATATTCGGTATTAGATTTCACAGTAATAGGTGTTGATAAAGTCTTAAGATCATTACGTCAGTATACCTTGATCGACATCCATTAAATAGAGTTAAAACTGTATCGAAAGGTAGGATGCACGTACAAGTCGTGTGTGTGTGTGTGAGAGAGAGAGAGGTGGTGGCCCCACAGGCGTTTCCGGTTTCAAGTCCCCACTCAGACTAGTGCACTTGACAGTTTTTGCAGCTTCCATTTTTTCACAATGAAACACGAGTCCGCGGCGAGCGGTTCTCTCTAAATGTATACCTACTTGAACAGGTAATTATCAGGGGCAGGATATAAACTCCCTACCCTTTATACACTCGGAGGCAAGCTGGGCCTTATGACTAGAGTAGCTCTCGAATCACGAATAAACTAGTCTGAATATATATATATATATATATATATATATATATATATATATATATATATATATATATATATATATATATATATATATATATATATATATATATATAATATATATATATATATATATATATATATATATATATATATATATATATATATATATATATATATATATATATATATATATATATATATATATATATATATATATATATACATATAATATTCTTGGGCGGGGGGGGGGGGGGGGGTGGTCTATCCTTTCTAGGAAGAACATCTGGCCCTGAAAATCAAGAAAAAAAATCTTCTTATTCTGAAAGGTAAAAATGTTCTGTCTCTACCAGAGGATACCCCCACCCAGGATATCAAATGGTCCAACACAGCTGGTGTTCTGAATATTTCATATCACCTACCTCAAATAGGAACGCAATATAACACTATTTAAAGAAGGAGCTATCTGTAAGAGCTATGAACTCACTTAAAAGATTCTAGTCATACACTTTCACTCATTATGTCTGAAGTGCCCGGATGGTTTGATTTTTGGTACTTTCCCTAATATGAAGGCAGAAATTGAATGTTGAGCAGAGGTACACATCTATTCGACGGAAGAATCGACGTAGTAGCTATTCACAAGCAAGTTTCCATATGCACTGCTGGTCCGACAAACAGTAAATATGAGATTCACAACTATTCCAAGAAAAGTTTTTTAAGAAAAGGGAACATAACTCCCATTAAAAACGGTCAAGGTCCTCTGTAATGTTGCGTGTAAATGTATTTTGGGCAGCGTTTGGAGCAGGTGAGTTATCTGACCGAGATGGATTTACTGATTCCTGTTTCCCCTTAGGGCATGCCCGTGTACTACACCTGTTGAAATTACCAAAGCTGTATTTTAAAATACCCTTATGATTTCTAGAAACAATGCCCACCTTGTTGAAAACGATCATTGACAGAACTCTCTAAACGTGGTTTGTGGAGACTGGTGAATAGTCGATGAGGAGCTGTGAAGTCAAGTGGCCTCTCTATAGCTAAGCCGCCGTGTTTCAAGCGTCGAGTAGTAGGATTTTGTTTATCGTCCCCACTTGCCAAACTAAGGCTCTATTCACCAGCAAGCTGCTCATGACTGAAGAAAACGGAAAACCTAAGCCTTTGGCAAATTTGCTTCTTTCCTCGAGTATGTTTGTGTTTGTATGTATGTATGTATGTATGTATGTATGCATGTATGTATGTATGTATGTATGTATGTATGTATGTATGTATGTATGTATATGTATGTATGTATGTATGTATGTATATGTACCTTTGCATGCACTTATTCATGTACGAATGTATGTATGTATGTATGTATGTATGAATGTATGTATGTATGTTCACGTATGTATGCGTTAATTGGTCGAGAAAAGGAAGTGATGTAAAAGCCGAGCTAATGACGAGGAGGCTGGTGTGTTCTCTGCATGGCGGCCAGCTGAACAAGAGGAGGGCAGCGAGTCTTACTGATCCACCAACCTGCTCTCAAATTTGATTGCCCATCTAATATTAGCAAATAGCTATTGTATTCTCCTCACACCGTCGTTATCGACTATCAGTGGATTGCCAAGCAATGACATATAATCGTGGTATGTCACTTTAAATACCTCGTTTTGGTAGGCCGATCGGTTGATAAAACACGAATAACTAATCTATTAAAGATGTATCATATGTGAGAGTTCATGATATATAGGTAGGCAACTTGTGATGATATTATCTCTGAATATGTTTGTGAAAACTCTGGGGAGATATCTCATATAGCAAACTCCTAGATGGGCGGTATCACAGGTGAACCAGTAATCAAGATAACAGCCGCCAGTGAGAAAGTTGACAGAGACTTCTCGTAAATCGGTGGTTTTTCCGGGTACCCCGTTTACTCCACCTATATAGTGTTGTTCATGATTTGGCCCTATTGTTCCAGACAATATGACGGTGAATGAAATTCATAGTCTAAATAAAATCCACCTGCGCCTGCCTACCACATCGTGTGTGGATATTTATTCTCGTCTGAGCTGCGTAATGAGAAATTGAGAAAAAAATGCAGAGTACCTGCCCCTGACCTAGTTAGGAGACAGAGAAATAAAGCGGTTACTGTTTTATAACTTGCTGCTCCTATATACTACCTTCATCATATATCAGGATAGTGTATTGGCATATCTGATCCCACACAGGGTTTTCACTATACATTGCAATCGTGCACTAGAAACAATTAATTCTGTTGAGGAAAGACGCCAGTGACGGACAGCATTGAACAAACAGCGAATGTATCCAAACTAAAATAGACCCGTGGCGAAAAGAAACAGCCAAGGTTTCTGTGTTAGATTTAATTATAACTTTAACTATATTTAAAGGAGATACCCTTACTATTTTGTTTGATTACGCCATATACAGATAGCACAAAAAGACAGGTATACCAACACCTACATATACTAGTATTTGACGCCCAGGAGCCGGACATGGAAGGATGCTCAAAATGTGCAGACGTTCAATGTTTAAAGGTCCTCATTCATTCTAAGGGAACTTATCTGGTGTGATGTATTTCTCTTTTAGTAAATTTATACTTCTCTCAGTCTAAACACGAGTTTAAGGTCTAAAGAGTGGAAAATACTATTGTATTGGCCACAATTATTTGTTTATCCATATGAGGTGTCCAACCTATAGTGGTGTCCAAGTTGGCAGATTTTAATGTAATGACTTTGACTTAATCGATATGCACTAAAACGTTTAAACAACTGGTATTTGCATTTAAAATTCAGGGAGTAAGTATTTTGCCTGGAGGCAGGCAGGAGTGTGTCACAGAGTAGATCAGCAGGCAGACAAGATAAGAGCAAGGCGTGGGGCTAATAGCAGTACAATCATCATCCCAATCAGCTCTACTGTCTGTGTCCCAGGTGGGCAGAAGCCCAGGTGTGTCTTAATTACAGGTGTGATAATAACCGACACATATATGATGCCACATCTTGCTTTCCCCACCCCATACTACTGCTAGTAGTAGTAGTAGTAGTAGTAGTAGTAGTAGTAGTAGTAGTAGTAGTAGTAGTACTACTACTACTACTACTACTACTACTACTACTACTACTACTACTGCCACCACCACCACCACCACCACCACCACCACCACCACCACCACTACTACTACTACTACTACTACTACTACTACTACTACTACTCTTGCTACGACTGCTACTGCTACTACTACTACTACTACTACTACTACTCTTGCTACGACTGCTACTGCTACTACTACTGCTACTACTACTACTACTACTACTACTACTACTACTACTACTACTACTACTACTACTACTACTACTACTACTACTACTACTACTATTGTTACTACTGCTACTACTACTACTACTACTACTACTACTACTACTACTACTACTACTACTTCTACTACTACTACTACTACTACTGCTGCTGCTGCTGCTGCTGCTGCTGCTGCTACTACTACCACTGCTACTACTAGTCACAAACCGCCTTCGAAATACCCGGTTCATGAATACAGGGGTTTGGGGGAGTGGATTAGAATTCCTAAGTGGATGATTTTTACTCACCATTGGAGAGAAAGACTTGGTTGGGAGGGCATTTCATCCACAACAATTAGCGTTATTTACAGAATAAATACATAAAACCAAAGGTTTATAATAGTAAAGGTGTCCATCTCCGGGGAAATGGCTATCATTCCCTATATCCACAAGCAAATTATTTTAAAGGATAAATATAGAACACCCCAGCGGGACTTTTATTGTCTTTTAACGACATTAGCCACTTGTCTTATCAGTATCGAGTATGGGGTGCGATGTAGTCCCGGCACCATTAATGAGAAAAACATATGATAAGCAGCCGCATGGCCTTAACAGGGCTTCTATTTATAGATCTTACCAGCCACACACTGGAGGAAAAATGGACTGCAGTTGCTTACCTTCATGTTTATAAACCTTTGATAAAACCGTATCTCTGATTCGAGGGATTTGAGGGCTCGACTTAATGGGAGTTTTTTAACTTTAGTTCCCATGTAAACACTAGGAATGCGTTCCTGCATCTTATTATTTAACATTACTGCTGAAGAGCAGCGTTGCCAAGTATGAGATTAGCCGAGTGGATGAGCACAGGTGTTTTGAAATGTATTTGAACAAATCGGGACCCAGATCTGGCTGGTGTTCTGAAATGGAACACCTCAATACAGCATTGCGTAAAAGTCACTAGCCATGGCTGGTGTTCCGAAATGGAACACCTCGCTTTAGCATTCCGTGAAGGCAACCCAGTCCTGGCTGATGTTTTGAAATACAATACCTCGGTACTGCATTGCCTAAAGACAGCCTAGCCATGGCTGGTGTTCCAAAATAGAACACCTCGGTACTGCATTGCGAAAAGGCCGCCTTGCCTTGGCTGGTGTTCCGAAATGGAACACCTCCCTTCAGCATTGCGTGAAGGCAACCCAGTCCTGGCTGATGTTTTGAAATGGAATACCTCGGTACTGCATTGCCTAAAGACAGCCTAGCCATGGCTGGTGTTCCAAAATAGAACACCTCGGTACTGCATTGCGAAAAGGCCGCCTTGCCTTGGCTGGTGTTCCGAAATGGAACACCTCCCTTCAGCATTGCGTGAAGGCAACCCAGTCCTGGCTGATGTTTTGAAATGGAATACCTCGGTACTGCATTGCCTAAAGACAGCCTAGCCATGGCTGGTGTTCCAAAATAGAACACCTCGGTACTGCATTGCGAAAAGGCCGCCTCGCCTTGGCTGGTGATCCGAAATGGAACACCTCCCTTCAGCATTGCGTGAAGGCGACCCAGTCCTGGCTGGTGTTCCAAAATGGAACACCTCCCTTCAGCATTGCGTGAAGGCAACCCAGTCCTGGCTGATGTTTTGAAATGGAATACCTCGGTACTGCATTGCCTAAAGACAGCCTAGCCATGGCTGGTGTTCCAAATAGAACACCTCGGTACTGCATTGCGAAAAGGACGCCTTGCCTTGGCTGGTGATCCGAAATGGAACACCTCGCTTCAGCGTTGCATGAAGGCGAACCAGCCCTGGCTGGTTTTCCGAAATGGAACACCTCGCAACATCATTGCTATGGCAGGTGTTCCGAAATGGAACACCTCGGTACTGCGTTGCGTGAAGACAACCCAGTCCTGGATGGTGTTCTGAAATGCCACACCTCGATACAGCGGGGGTCGCCAAGCCCGGGCTAGTATTCCAAAATGGAACACCTCGCTACAGCGTTGCGTGAAGGCCGCCAATCCCTAGCTACATCTCCTTCACCGTTACTAGTGTAGGCCCACACGTGGTTAGGAAAGAGGATTAATCCGCGGGAATGGCCCTTTGTCCGCCTCCTCCCCCTCCTCATGCCTGCCGCCTCCTCTCAGCGCCAGCCAGCGAGAGCTCGGCCCCAGCCCCAGACCCCCAGGGACGGCGCTGAAGCGAACGCCGCCGCGGAACAATACGGATTTCACCATGGCGACGCCTGCAAGGCAGGGATTTAAAACCAGTTGGAGATATAAATAGCTGAACCCTGGGGCCGGGTACGGTTACTGCAGTCTGCGGCGATGGGGGAGCGAATAATGAGGGATGGATCTTCCTCCCTTCCCTTCAGCGCGGAGAAGCGGAATCTTCATACCCAAGGTCCCAACGTTTCTTCTAATACACCTTATCTGGCAGTTCCTCCTGTTCCCACTAGGTGGCACCAGGGATGATCATCTGCATCGATTAAATAAGAATTATGCCGTCATTATTTAAAGCCCTAAACACCATTGAATCTTTAGAGAGGCGGCGAAATGTTTCTGTATTATTGTGATTTTGTGCAATGTAGTTTTACTGCAAATAAACAAGCCACTACTACTACTACTACTACTACTACTACTACTACTACTACTACTACTACTACTACTACTATTAC
>OZ012689.1:31799690-31817275 GCA_963942565.1 Maea johnstoni
AAAAGTGCCTTTTTCCAAAAAATATCTTTGCAAATATGAACTTGAATATTGATAAGGTAATGCTGTCATTTCAGAATTTCGATTTTCTCTTCGAAAATTCCTTAAAAACAAGGCCTAAATATTATGTTGTGTTTTTTCATACATAGTTCAAGGTCATTTGAAGGTCAAATAGGTGAAGTGAAGTAGTCACGTCCAATCTCAGTTAGTCTATAGGTGTCTGGGTGAAATAGTTAGAAGTGAATATACATAGATCATGATCATCATGTTTTAGTTAATATGAGATAAGGTTTACGCAGATTAAAGTAGAACTCAACCAACTTATAATTTAGATTTGGCAAATACAAATTAAGTAAGAATTAGACATCATATATATATATATATATATATATATATATATATATATATATATATATATATATATATATATATATATATATATATATATATATATATATATATATATATATATATACATACATACATACATACATACACTCAGGCCCTAAGAATTGCATTTATCCAGGGTCTCAGCTTGATCGTGAGTTGGGCGATGCCCTGGACGCAGGTCTGGTTGTCAACTGGACACGTAGGAAAGAGTAGTTCCGCAGCCCCTGAGCCGATCAGCCAGCAGCTACTTATGAGTACATTCACCTATCCAAAGCCTGAAACATTCAGACAGCCATGTACATTTGTATTTTAAAACCTTGGTGGATTTTGACCAATACCCACATTAAACCGGTCTACATCCACTTCAATGAGGGCATTTCTCTGGTTTCATTTAAGAGATGATACCTAATTTGTCCAGAAATGCGGAGACGTGGGTTTGAGTTGGTTAATGTGACTCGGGACGTGGGCCAACACACACCTAGGCGTGGCAGCAACATGTCCCTAGAGCCACAAATCTCTCCCATTTCCTGGCCCTCTTTTCAACGCAACACCATACATGATCCATAGCCCCAGGTAACATATTGCAAGCAATAATACATTCCTCTACGAACTGAGGCCACGTCACCCTATTTCCCCATCCTCGGGATCCTGGGCCCCTCCCAACTATTACCACTACTAACCCTCCAGGTAGTGGAATAAGAGGACGGGATACAAGGTGGGAAGAAAAAGACTGGCGAAGAGGATGATAGAGAATTATGATTAGAATTTCGACTATCGTCACCGTTTCTTCCATGTACACGCAAGTTCGTGACTAGCCAGTCGTAAATTATGCTGCAAACCGTAATACCAGGCGAAAACTACTGCCTCAGCCCTAGTCACTGGCAACTTTCTCATATGGCCCGATCGGGATTCGAACCCGAGCAGTTGTGAGAGACATCGCGCAGTCGAGGAGGAGGATTTCCATGATAACGTCATTTTTTCAGCCGTTTTTTTCTCTAGCAAGATTTGTTGCAGTTGGGCTTGATGAGGCCAACCTTTCATATCCAAAGTTACTCGTAACTTCCGCACATACACTAAGCGAACTTCGTACCCTGGCTTTCCGCAGTTTGATAGCACACCGAGTGATCATAATGAGTACGCTATTCATTGAACGGAGAGAGAGAGAGAGAGAAGAGAGAGAGAGAGAGAGAGAGAGAGAGAGAGAGAGAGAGAGAGAGAGAGAGAGAGGAGAGTAAATACATAATAAATGGATAGGTAAAGAAAGCAAGCAAGAAAGATAGATAGGAAGAGGGAGTGAGCGTGAGAGGAGAAAGATGATATTGATTATGAAGATGAGTGAAACGGAGAGGGCACGACCAATAGGATGAAGAATGGATAGGCCACATCTCTCATAAGGACAAAAATATAATGACTCTCCTCGTTGAAATGTATGCACATTCTGGCTAACACGCATGGAAAACATGCTTTCAATAAAATGCGTATGTAGTTCCAGAAATATTGATACATCTATCATCGTAGTAGTTCACTATTATACAAAGCAAATGCCATAGTATGTATTTAGCCATGTTGAAAATAAGTATGCTTCTACTTATATATGCATGTAAAACAGTGTGCTTTCAGGAAAGACCTAGCGTAACGGTATGTCGCCGAGGAAGTACCGGTACTTAGCAAAGCCTTCCCATTATTATTCGCTATGGAGAAACCTGTGTGCCTCTACTTCTACGCTGGGACAATCATAGCGGGTTTCTACCTCTGCTATATATATGCAAAGCAGACTGATTTCAAGAAAAGGCGTTTGGCGTACTTGACGAAACGCCTTTCCATTATTATTCGCCATGTTGATTTACTGATTTACTGTAATGATAGTAATTTAATTCAATAACAAAGTCAAGTGTCAAGGAAATAAGCAAACCTCATGGCTGTTCATCCCAAACCTAATTGATTTAAAGTTTGTTATTACAATTTAGCACCTGTACAAAAGGTGTGCACACGATGAATGATAAATGATTTAATCGACTTGTTTTACCCCAAAAGTAACACCCTTCCCTTCCCGACCCTCACATCCAAAAGGGTCCGCTTTTTCAGTAGTACTATGTGCACGGAGGCGCGACTGGACCCACGTCGCCAATGGACTTGCGATAGGGTAGCATGTCGTCCGTAGGACATGTATAGATTCACCATTCTGCCACTCGCCAAGTTGGCAAAATACGAGGTGTATAGGGAAAAGTGTCAGAACTAAATTCGTCGTTATAACGGTTTATGGTAGCGAGTTTATTGATGAAACTGAGCGGCCAAAAAATCAAGTCATGCGTGCGATTGAAACATTGTCTAAAGATCATATGTGGGAAAATTTTTGGCATATTTTCGCGCCCGTGTACTTTTAGCTAATATGTCGAAAAAGGGGAACGACTTTACGGTAATTCCGCGCATAGCGAAACAGCGAAATATGTATAGGACGTACACCTACGGCATACTATTATACTACGGAGATGCCTCATTCTGAGAATATCGCTAAACTGGCCATAAGTTCTTAAATCATGGTACGTGTGTGTTATGAATTGTTCAATTGATATTGTGCACGTACGTTGGCATACCCGTCAGCATTCAACAATCCAAAATCAGGATATTTCACTTATCAGGCGGTTTACTATACTGCGACGTCTTTTGGTTTCATTTTGTTTAGTTCCAATTCTGGGAGGGGCCAGGTTAGTACTTTTGCTTAAGGAGCGGGCCTTTAGAGTTGGTAATCATGGAAACATATGTTAATAGGATAACTTTAATTTTAGCAGATCACAATTGCTGCATGATAATATACACACAGTTTTCAAAAACACGCAGATAGCTTTGGTACTGAAAATGTCTTCATCAACAACATTTACATTGTGTCATCTTTCCAGACATTGTGTGATCTTTCAAGATCAAATACTTACTATGTTCAGCATATTATGAAATTCTTGGCTCTTGGCTAGAAAATAAATTTATTCTTGAGGAATGGTGGATGATTTTTGAAAGTTGGCAAACCAGTAGCTAATCTGAAGATTTCTGACCAAATTATATAATTCATACCTGTTAACATTCAACCATCCAAAATCAGGAGATTTTATGCGGTTCCAATCCTGGCCACCAGGGGTCAGATTAGTTTATTAGTTTAGGAGTGGGCTATTATATTTTACAGGTGTTGGAAAATTGATAACCATACAAGTATGATTATGAAATAACTTTAATTTTATGTAGCAGATCACACTTGCAGCATGATGACAAATTCCCAGTTATGAGAAACACACAGAGATTGCTTTTGAACTGAATACATCATAATAGTCCATGACCCAGAGGTGGTCAGTATCATATTGGGGGGGGGGGGGGGGGGGGGGGGGTGCAAATTCTGGTTAATGTTTTTGAATTCCCCATATTCTCACCTTTGTGGTATTTCAGTAACAAATATTTTCCAAATCAGACCTTTTTCCCAGGTGAACAATAAAATAGCTTTAAATATTTACACGATCACTAATTTGCTTTTACTCACTACCCATATTCCTCATATTTCATAACTATTACACCTCTATCCATTCCCCTTGAGATATGGATCCGTGCGCCGGCCTTCATATTTTGGCGCACGGATCCATTCCTCTACCATACCTGCCTAACCTCTGCGCTGTGTTGCGCCCAGCGCCACTAGCTTCATACTACTTTCCATTCCTTTCATTTCCACTCCTATCACCTTGTATCGGACTTTCTCTGGATGCTGAATATAGGGGGCGGGTTTGAGAGAAGCAGTCAGCCACCACGAGCCTGGATATGGATAATGTGCGAGACATCCAGTAGTAGTAGTAGTAGTAGTAGTAGTAGTAGTAGTAGTAGTAGTAGTAGTAGTAGTAGTAGTAGTAGTAGAAGATGTGGTAGTGGCACCAGCAGTTTTAGTTTCAGTAGTAGCAGTAGTTGGTGTTACTGCTGCTGCTGCTGCTGTTGTTTTTGTTATCGTTGTTGTTTTTATTATTGTTGTTGTTGTTTGTTGTTGTAGCAGCAGCATCAGTAGCCTAGATATCCAGGCTGTGATATGTATTGTTCTCTCTTCCAGTGTTTCTGTTACCAGACACCAAGTGGTCAAGGTGACCAGGGTCGCCAAATTATTCCATACTCATCTCACCAGCTGAATAGAGGACTCGTCATTAGAGATAGGACGACCAGGTGGTGCCATCTATCTACCGTTGCTGGTACTACAACACACTGCTTGGTCAACGCCGAAGGGAATGTCAATTTTTCAGGGACTAGGGGCCTAGTCTACAGATAGTAGAGCGAGAGCTGAAGTTCACGGTATTGCACACATTTCAAAGCTCAAAGCAAAGCTCCACGGGAGGCCAGCATTTCAAGTCCAATCACACATTCATCTCAATTTCTTCAGTTACTTGTGAACAGAAAAGGCTGCCAAGTTTAAACCGGATAGCTAGGTGTAGTGATCTTTCTAAACACTAAAGCCACAGCCATTCTACAGTACCAATAGCAGACTACCAATAGCATCATCTTAAAACCAAGCCATTAGACGTCTACTGGTGCACTTTTCAGCTCTGCCGTCCAACCTCGGGCACTTGGTCTAATATATATATTTTTTTGATATATTTTTTTCATCCTCCAACATGTCAACACAGGGTACAAAAATAGATCTGCAATGTTCAATATTGGTACATGTATATGTATACAATACAGAAGTTTGATAATGTATAGATTATTTCTGTGTGTAGATGTTTGGCAATAAAACATACTGGTTGTCAAACAGTTTACCCTTGCCTCTGGTATATTGCCTGTACATTTCTTGAAAATAAAAGTTCTTGACGTCATTCTTAACATTGATGATATTTGGTTTCTATTCTTTCTTCATTGAGTTATAGATAGTTGTTTTAGTGAGTAAGATAATTGTGTTAATAGAAGAGGCATTCTTGGTCTAATCTTGGACCAATATTGTGGTTGCTCATCTAAGGTCTGATCTATTGACAAGAATCTTGTCATAAGATATTCACTGTGATATGTAAAATAGCAAAACATATATGCAATTTGTTGTGGTACCATTAGGGAAGCATGTTGCTTAAACAAAACGGTACGAGGACAGACATAATAAGCTGATTTTAACGATAGCAATAACGTTAGAAATGTCTGGGGAACCTGAATATTTAGTTGTTTAGGACACTGTTTTAAACCACAGACAGTTTTAATTGGTGGACGAACATAAGTGTAAAGGATCCATCCTGCCCCAGCGGTTTGAAATGGTTTGTTGCCCTAGTCGCTATACAAAAGTGCGGCGGAGGCCACTATTATGTACCCCTAGGAGGGTGTTTAGGAGTTGGGCGGAATGAGTACTGTGTGTAATTATCTGGATCTGGGCCGCTGGGTATTGGGTATCGAGTAATAATGTGCCGAGTGCCCGGTAAGGAGGGTATTTGGGGGTGGGGCAGGGCTCTCTGCGGGCCGTATCACTATCCGGATTTGGGTCTATGGGTGTTGGGTAGCTATAGGGCGAGTATGTGCCGAGTGCCCGGTAAGGAGGGTATTTGGGGGTGGGGCAGGGCTCTCTGCGGGCCGTATCACTATCCGGATTTGGGTCTATGGGTGTTGGGTAGCTATAGGGCGAGTATGTGCCGGGTGCCCCGTAAGGAGGGTGTTTAGGGGTGGGGCAGGGCTGTCTGCGTGCCGTGTAAAGGCCCAGTCACACTAGGGTCCGACTATCGCACGATTTTAAAATCGGCAGGTCGGACCCGATTTTTTCACCTATCGCCTGCGTCTAAAAAGTCGGTACTGGGTTAATATCGTATATGTCGCAGTCACACTAGAGCTCGACTATCGCACGATTTTAAAATCGGCAGGTCGGACCCGATTTTTTCACCTATCGTGCGTTCGTCGCATCCGATTTTTAGGCCAAATACAAAATCGGATCCGACTAAAAAAAGTCAGTACTGATTTGTGAACCTGTTTGCAAATCAGTACCGATTTTTGAAAAGTCGCAAGACAATTTTTTGACGCATTTTTCTAGCAATAAAATTGGCTCCGATGAATCGTAAAAGTGTGACTGCAAACATCGCACGACTACTTTATCGCAAGACAAATCATTGACGCATTTTTCTAGCAATAAAAAAATCGGCTGCGATGAATCGCAATAGTGTGACTGATTTTCAAAATCGGAACGTCCAGTTCCGATTTTAAAACAAGCAAAATCGGATCCGATTTTAAAATCGTGCGATAGTCGGACCCTAGTGTGACTGGGCCTTTACTTTCCGGATTTGGGTCTATGGGTGTTGGGTATATAGAGCGAGTATGTGCCGGGTGCCCGGTAAGGAGGGTGTTTAGGGGTGGGGCAGGGCTGTCTGCGTGCTGTGTAACTATCCGGATCTGGGCCTGTGTGCCGGGTATAGAGTGATTATCAGTTTCCTGTCAACACCAGTGCCCGTACCACCAGCCCAATTAATCAATCACGCACTCCACAGCATCATAATGCTGCACCGAACCCCAACTCCAACAGGGTATTATCACGTGAACCCACATCTCATTCAGTGAACAAAGCACCCTCAGGGGTGGGGTTTCCCCGGTGTCTCGGTATTGGCTAATGATCGTACCCACTTGCTTATCTTTTCGAACGTTTTCATACATAGGAGACTCCCACCCTCGTGAGCCCGCGTGTTCACAGTTCAATACAGATTACAAGAACATCACTAGCAAATAGCTTTATGAGATATTCATGACCCTGTGTCTTATCTTCTTGCGAATTTGATAGACAAACCTTTCTTTCTCCCCTTCTCCAATTTCTGGAGTCTCACTGCTTTGTCAGGAGTTTGGTTTCTCTATGTTCCATTCTCTCTCTTATCGCCATACTATGGCCTAATAGTGAATCTACTGATAGTGTGCAAAACTTCAAGACACAGCTGAAATATTACTATTTCGAGAGGAGTTTATTTGACTATGTGGACAATAAACATCTGTCCACTGACTATTCCTCACAAAACGCGTTTGAACATTATAGGTGGAAAGGGCGCTACATCAAATATCAATTATCATTACTATTATTATTATTATTTTTATTATTATTATTACTACTACTACTACTACTACTACTGTTATTATTATTATTATCTATTATTATTATTATTTTTATTATTATTATTACTACTACTACTACTACTACTACTGTTATTATTATTATTATCTTCTTCTATATTTTAATACCGCTAATTTGAGTTCGTTGTATACGGTTTTCTCGGCGGTTATGCCTCTGTGGGCTGCACTGCCGTACTGATTCTTTTGCCTTGGCTTTCCAATTGAGGCCAACGCTTTTATTTTTTTGAAATTTTGGCATTTAATGCCTTTATTCTTGAAAAGTGGTCCGTTGCCAATGGCAATGACAAGTGTCTGCAGCCAGTCCAGGTCACATCAATGACATACGTCTGCAGCCACCCGATATGATACAATGTATTTCATACAATGTTGTACAACTGTATCTATGAAATTATACAATGTTGCTCTCCCCCTCTTTCAACTCTGTCTATAAAAGTATACAATGTTGCAAAAAACTCTACATCATACAGCACTAGGTTGATAGGGAGAATATTAGTGCATGTGTACTCAGGGTTGTGGTGTTACAATTCCCTCATTGACTGCCCCACTATCTCTCTACTGCCCCTTTATTGACTGCCCCCTTGACTATTCTCCTAAATTGTTTTGAGTGAAATTTAATCATCATCTCTCTTTCTCTCTCTCATTATGTATGTGATGTCCAGTGTTCGTCTTTCCCAGGGGCATATGCCCCTAGCTTTTGCTGTGGGCCCCTAGATTCTTTAGACTAGGGGCCCAAAATAGTATGTAAAGTATAATAATACAGAAATGCTGTTTTTGACCACTAAATTTATTAAAATAGCTTTTTGGGCCCCAAGCCTGAAATCTAAGTGTCAGACCCTGGGTGTCACAATATCTTGATTAGTGGGGGCAGGGGTTTGGGGAATTTATACATGAGTTCTATCAAATTGGCTTGGCAAACTGAACGCCTGGCAGGACTTTCTGATCATGGGTCCAACTTGCCCTGCCTGACTACTAGGGTTGGCAGGGTACTGTTGAGCCCTGTCCCCTATGGGTATCTTCTCTCCCTTTCTTTTAAAAAAGTTGTCGTACCCTCTCTCTCTCTCTCTCTTATTACTATTATTTAGGTGGTGTTTCAGTATCTTGATTAGTTGGTGCAGGGGTTGGGGAATCTATAGGACTGGAAAATTTGATTATCCTTACTTTTTCTGCCATACTGTGGCCGCGACTAGCACATTGTTAGTGGTTGAGAAAGCCAGAGTATCTGGCGAAGACCACAAGTCACTAGCAACTTTATCATGTGCATGGGAAGTTGGGAACCCAGGTAGTTGTGAGAGACAGCAAGCTGTCAGTGTACAACCATACTATGAGGCCACATAGTATGGTGCCAAGTGCGGCTAACATGTCTGCAGTGTAGTCAATGCTGCACTCGGGTCGGACATGCAGCACTTTCATATTTATAGCATGCATACTGGCTGCAAGCAAGGTATATAAGGGGATCCCCTCCCTGACGTATACCCCAGGTAGACATTTGACGACATTGACATAGATCCAAGATGCCTTGCAGTTGTTAGAGCACCATTTGATTGATGCATTTCATAATAATTTAATAGTGTTTGTGTCACACAGTTCCTAATGATGACTGAAAACTAGAAACAAAAAAAAAACATGAGCGACGTCAATGGTTCCGTAAGGGTTCTATTTTTTGAGTGGTTACGGCAGTTTTTTTTTGAGCTTCACTGAGTATGACTTAGAATCCAAACCCGTGCTGTGCACGGGGGCCTGCTAGTTATTATTATTATTATTATTATTATTATTATTATTATTATTATTATTATTATTACTATCATCATCATCATCATCAGTAGTAGTAGTAGTAGTAGTAGTAGTAGTAGTAGTAGTAGTAGTAGTAGTAGTAGTAGTAGTAGTAGTAATATGTAGTAGTAATAGTGGCATTATTATTATTATTATTATTATTAGTAGTAGTAGTAGTAGTAGTAGTAGTAGTAGTAGTAGTAGTAGTAGTAGTAGTAGTAGTAGTAGTAGTAGTAAAAGTAGTAGTAGTAGTAGTAGTAGTAGTAGTAGTAGTAGTAGTAGTAGTAGTAGTAGTTTAAGTAGTAGTAGTAGTAGTAGTAGTAGTAGTAGTAGTAGTAGTAGTAGTAGTAGTAGTAAGACAAATTAAAGAATCCACGTTGGTTTATGGTTCTGCATTTGACCTGTTCAAATCTGGGGCATGCATTTGGTTTGACACGTGGACATATCTTGATAAGAAAGCTATGGTTCGAGGAATATTTGACTATATAAGAGTTGCTTCTTTTTTAACAACCCCCACCCTTCTACAAGTGTTTGCTCAGATATTACTCTAGTTGATGAGTTGTGGTCAAAATTGGTGGATAAGATTTACACTTAAGATGCAAACAGGTTAAAGACCTAAGGTGGCTTATGAGGTTAATTTGTGAATATAGGCCCATTTTGAGATTTTACATATTGCAAAGCCTACATCCATATTCTGAATCTCATGATCAGATCACCTGTGTCTGCCTAGGCCTTCGTCGAGCTTAATAAAGGACAAATACCATAAACCTCTTACACACTTGCCCACATACACGATGCGTTTTGGACTCCTTTCTGTTTATTTCAGTAGAACATGCATACTTCACAGAAACTTACACCTTCTTTTTTAGATTTCCCCAATACGTGTATAGCTCTGAAAGTGGGAAGTCCGCCCCTCGCTGTACATGTGTAGGGACGTACCATCTTATTAGCACCCTCACGCCATAAATCCACTGCCCTCGCACCAGCCCGCCCCTACCCCACGGGAGAGTAGTTAGAGAACAATGGCCATTCTTAACGTCACCATCTCCCCAGGTGCACTTGCCTCACCTGTCCTTAACGAGATAATGCCTATCTATTGTTCTACACGTCTCAGGCGCCTCTGGTCAAAATAACTAGTATTTTGCACAACTCGACGACTATAGAATTATCGCCAGTAATCGGCACTATAAGATCACTTGTTTTTCACTTACAGTACAAGAAGCTAATGGCACATTGAGAGAGAGAGAGAGAGAGAGAGAGAGAGAGAGATTGAGAGAGAGAGAGAGAGCACAGCATGTTTTTGGTGGGAGAGCTTAGATTTCCCAGTGACATATAGCTGTGGCACACTATATTAGCGGTGAAACCCTCTGCGGATCGAACAAAAGTCTTAAGTAAGTAAGTAAGTAAGTAAGTAAGTATTTATTGACAATATCCAGGATATTAAATATACAAATACATCAATTCATTTCATATAAACGCATAATAACAAATATACTAGTATAGATTATTGTGTAAAGAAGTTAATTACATACAGAGATTATGCATGGAATAAATATATACACAGGGTACTGCATTCATGTAAAGAGGCATACTCGTAGTCCGGTGGATGGTGTGTAGGTACCACCCATACGCCAGAAATAATATTTTTTTCACTTACGACATCAACGGAGGGCATGCCCCTTGGTCGAACTGTCTAATGCGACGACTTCCCGCGATGTCTAGCCATATAAAAACGTCTTGGTTAATGTCTCCCTTGATGCATTTTAGAGAGTTGCCAGTCAATTGGATAATTACTTCTGAATATATATATATATATATATATATATATATATATATATATATATATATATATATATATATATATATATATACATATATATATATATATATATACATATATACATATATATATATATATACATATATATATATATATATATATATATATATATATATATATATATATATATATATATATATATATATATATATATATATATATATATATATATATATGCTACCTTATGCTGGAAAAAATACCTTATGTTGGAACAGTTAAGAGTCTAGATAGTCTAATGTTCAATTATAAGAGATTCAAATACAGATTGAGAAGAAAAGAATGTACCTTTGATAGGAGGCAGTCAACGTTGAAACGTGATAATCTTAAAATGCTGTTACTTAACAGTGACATTGGAAGAATAACAACGATAAGAATATTTCTTAGATAAATAAACTCATTTTTTATTGTACTAGTATATATGTTAATGTTTATTCAATTGTGATATGTGAGCTCTTATAAGAGATTTGCACACGCCTGCTACAGGTATACGATAATTGTAAAGCAACGCAGTGGTACTCGGCGAGCAGGAAAAAAACCACTTTGGAAATATAATAAAAAGGGTCATTGCGTATATGTTGATTTTTTTTTCGCATTGGTGATGGCTTGATTAATGTTTATTGTGATATACAAACGGGTAAGCTAGTTGTTCTATCAACTATGGACCACTATGGAAATAGGTTTCTAACTTTTAGTGTATATATCCTGTGTCTGGTTAGAATTCTATTGTATAGCAGTTAATGACTGTCCATCTACTCGCCGTTATATATGATTTTTTGTGTGCCAAATGCTATGTAATACACATCTTACTAGACCGAATAAAATCAAATCAAATCAAATAAAAAAATAGCAAAGGGCCGAATCACAGGCGTCCTAAAGGGTTGCAAGGAACTGTGTTGTTGCACAAGTTGGATAAATCGAGTTCAAGTTATGACACTTCACGGTTCATCACTTATGTATCTATCCATCTCTAAAATCAAGCATACATATTTTGAGGAAAGGGTCGATGGATCTGTACCATTTTTAATATATGTATGACACAATCTTCAGCGAATCAAAGTAATATGATAAAAATGATTTTCTTTTGTCAGTTGAACATACGATCTACGCAAAAATCTCCAACAAGCGCAAAGGACGACAGGCAAATTTGTGAGGTTTTGACATTTAGCTTTTCAACGTTGAAATATAGATACTAGTACTGCGGAAAATAAATGATATAAATGATATTGAAACCAGGAACATATAGTCTTCCTGGTCGAAACCAAGAACTGTGTGAATGTTTCGTCACTTGTGTTTGCCAAGTGCTAGCGGACCCCACTTCCCTCTTAACCCTTATGCTGCTGGTGGCTAATTTGGCCAATACAAAAAGATGCAAAAACACACACTAAAAATTACTGAAACCCTGGCAAATGGGTACTCATCTGAGAGTTCTCGGCGAGAGCTTTCAAATGAATACCAAGACGACAGGATTTCAATGGTTTTTGAAGAATCTTGCATTCTTGTGCTTTGGGTGAAAGTAGTCTCAGCATTGGAAGGGTTAACCCTTTCACACCTGGAGCGAACCCATAGCCTGGTATATATGTAAATAGTTTGATGAGAAAGTCATAATCTGAGAAATATTGCACTGAGAGATAGCATACGTGTTGGGTTAATCATACTAGAATTAATGAGTTTTGTTAAAACTGTCAGGCCATGCTCCAGATGTGAGTAGGTAAAGCACATCTTCACCTCTGGATTTACACAGAATTAGATATGCGGATCGCATTTACACCTAGATGATTGGGTGTGAGGTTGGCTTGTTAAAGTCATACCTTTCTAACGCAAATTAAACATTATCTTTAGTGTTATTATCATAACTATTATTATTATCATTATCATTATTATTATTATTATTATTATTATTATTATTATTATTATTATTATTATTATTATTATTATTATTATCATTATTATTATTATTATTATTATTATTATTATTATTATTATTATTATTATCATTAGTAGTAGTAGTAGTAGTAGTAGTAGTAGTAGTAGTAGTAGTAGTAGTAGTAGTAGTAGTAGTAGCAGCAGCAGCAGCAGCAGCAGCAGCAGCAGCAGCAGCAGCAGCAGCAGCAGCAGCAGCAGCAGCAGCAGCAGTAGTAGTAGTAGTAGTAATGGTAGTAGCACTAGATCTAGTAGTGTTGGTCCGAGGGCAGGAAGTAATTGCCTTTACGTCGCTTTCAACGGCTTAGGTCATATCGCGACGAGATTGAAACACGGAACCAGGAAGACACCCCTTCTCTGTACGGATAGTTCCGTGGGGTCTTTCACTTGCAGAAGCACGATAGACAGCCCTCCACATAGCCCCACATTTAGATATGACACCAGGCCAAGACACTTGTGGAGATCCAGCGGAGACTCGAACCTACGACCTCACGCTTGGAAGCCAGGCATCGTAACCACGAGTTGTTGTTGTTGTTTATGTTTGTTGTTGTTGTTATTGTAGTAGTAGTAGTAGTAGTAGTAGTAGTAGTAGTAGTAGTAGTAGTAGTAGTAGTAGTAGTAGTAGTAGTAGTAGTAGTAGTAGTAGCAGCAGCAGTAGTAGTAGTATGATAACCACTCGTATTTTCATCATCATAGTCATATCGACCATTTCAGATCCAGGAGAAAATAGGCGACTAACCACAAGTCACTAACACTTTCCCACATACCGTGGATCAGTTCTAACCCGAGTAAGTTGACACTGGTCAGGGGTACTGCTTTTGACCACTCTGGCTTTGCGGCATCCTAACATTTTATGGATTTAATGAGGGTGGCGATTTTGGGGAAAATCGTCAATATTAAAGTATTGGGACGGCTCTGTCAATTTCAGGTATAGCGCTGGAAAGTTCCCGCGATTATCTGTTGCTTTGTTATCCATATTCATCAAAGTAACAACATCGCATTGTCAACATTTACAATCATTCTATTATGATTCACATTGTTGAAACACTTCTTCAAGTTCTCTTTTCAGTCGATCACTGTCCTCTGACCAACTGTTCGCGTTTTTGTACACCGACAATTTTGCAAAGAACCGAAATACCCGAAACAAGATTGTGAATGAATCAAATGGACCGCACAACGGATTGCACATATGTTAAGTATACAAAGTTTAGGTCACTCCACAGAAGATTAAATAATGAAAATAGCTAATACCTCAAAATGTCCATTATGTAAACATACACCGGAAACAATGGAACATGCATTGTTTGAACATCAATATATTTCTTCAATACGAAAAGAGATAGTATGAATGACCAACTGTTTGCATCTTTGTACACCGACAATTGCAAAACCTGATATGCACAAGAAAGGATTGTGAATCAATAAAATTACCCTCACAATGGATTGCACAAAAGTAGAATATGCAAAGTTTAGATAACTCCACGGAAGGATAAATACTAATGAAATGTTGTTTATAATAACAAATAGTAAATACCTTAAAATGCCCATGATGTAAACATACACCGGAAACCCTAGAACATGCATTGTTTGAATGTCAATATATCTATTCAATATGGAAAAAATAGAATAAGCCGGACAATGGAAGGCAGAATTTAAATACCATATGTTGAACGGTGAATAAATGTGCAGATCAACTGAATCCAACGCTCGAATTTTGAATTTTAAAATTTATTTTTCAATAAAAACGGTCAAGTGCACAAAATTATACCTGTAGGATGCCCCCCCCCCCCCTCCCCGCAAATGCAACGAGGTACATTTTCCCAAATTGCCGGAACACTATGAGACCGGTATGTATTGTACATACATCTCTGAAAAGCTATACATTTCAGCTAACCAATATAGAAAAATCAAAATCAAATGATACTCCTGAGTGGAGATACCCACCCTCCCCCCCCCCAAAAAAAAGGTCAAACCACCCCCAAATTGCACACGAGAGCTACTTGTGTGTTTGCATGTAATATTCACATACATATGGCTTGAACACCCCTATAACAATAAGTTTAAAGGCATATTGACCTAAGCTTTTGGCAAAATGAAATTAAAATAAAGGTTTTCCTGAGGTATAAATTGAAGTTTAAGAAGGGACTGTCCAGTGATCAGGCAATTGCTACACTCATATTACTAGTATTCAAAAGAGGGACTTCTGACCAAGTGATTCTGGTCTCTTTGCATTTTGACATTTTTGTTTCTTCAAGTGATTGATGCAGGATAAACAGGTCGACGCTGGTAAAATTATTTGGTAGCTTGCGTATAAAAAGGCCAGTACCTGTCCTGTGAAACTTGACTTCAGGGAGGTTAACATGTTTGGGAGGATTTCTCCCCACAGGCATATACTTTCATCTTGATTCTTTCATTGCGCTTAATAGCTGAGATATGTTGCTTTCCAACAGTGTAAAAATGATAAATACCGGCTTCCTAATTTTTCAAAAATTTTGGGGAAATGCAGCTCGGTGCATTTCTTTGTGGACACCCTCCTGTATTGAATGCACCGAAATGTAATTTTTTTTTTTAGTTTTCTGTAGAGCGTGGCGCACCTTTGTTCTACGAGAACTCATCCCTTGTTTTCTTAATCTTTGATCTCTATCCTACTAATCAGTTCAAGTATTTCCCCCTGTGTTTGACTGATTACTCCAACTTCGGGTTTTGTTTTTATTTTAATTTGATGCTTAAGATGTATATATTTTTCCATATCCCGAGACATAGTCAATGAAATTTACTATACCATAGTATTCTATACTGTATTATACTATACTATACAATACTATACTACATACGTTACTGTACTATACTATTGGATGTGCAGGTGCAGACTCTGGGCGTGTGTTCTACTCGTGGGAGGTAAAAGGGTTGCTAGTATGCCTGCCATGACTTGGTCACAACCCACCCTCTGCCCATTAGGGAGCCCCAACCCTTTAAGCACCCTGCATAAGGGTGTCTTGTGTACCCAGGGCCTTAAGGGTCACCTTGGTTCAGCGGCTGTCACTCTCGAGGGTAGAGAACCCGACTCCCTGTATTAAGGCACGGAGGCCCTCAATAGAGATGTGACTAAAAGATAGGGCACCTGTGAATAGCCATTTGGGCAACAAACCCAATCCATGACATCGAAATAACAGCTAATTTCTTCTAATGTAAAGAGCCCCTTATGAACACTTCTCGAGTCGTTGTTGTCGGTCCGGGCTTTCAACATCTCCAATAATAACTTATTGAACGAGAGCCGCTTGTAGATTTTCCTACTTTAAGGTCACGTCAAAAGGTATTTGATTTGAAGGACAAAGGTTCTGTCTGCTGAAGGATAGATAGATGGTTTTAGACATGTTTGAATAAGGCTAGGGACGTTTATACAATCCATTAACATTCCCTCACAACAACGCCTTTTAGGGTATCTAGGTCGTCTTATTCAAAAACAATCTCATACCCAACCCCAAAGAAAAGTGTCTCGTCAAAACATGTTTATTACTTAATGTTTTTTTGCATTTGCCCAAAATCTATCAATCGACATTGCACATTTACTGACTAAATCTCATCTCACACTAAGTTATTCTGGTGATCTCTAATAAAAGGATGTGTCATCACCATTTTGCCAGGTCCAAAACAATATGTAGAATAATGTATCCATTAGAATTTTATAACAATCGTCAACACGTAGTACTATAATAGACACATACGAGAGAATAATATTTATTTCAATTTCTTTAAGTTAATACTAACATTGTTCCTGATCTGGATGTATTGATTTTTGTAGCTGTTTTTACAGTCAATAAATGTTCATCCATTCATTCAGTTAGGATAACTATTCCCCAAAGATGATTTTTTTTATGATTATCCACGTGGCTGTTTTCATGTGATTTTGATATTTGTAGTTCTGGTCCTGAAAGTCAAAATCAAAATTTTGTCAAAACGTCAAAAACAGAACACTCTCTAAAATCATCTCCCCACCCTGCATGCAGAAAAAGTGCAAGGAATGCCCTAGCTTCACCAAGAAGCTCGCATTCGTTTCTAGTATTTGATGTTTGAGTTCAATATCAATCCCATCAGATGCATGTAATATCTTTTCATCCTG
The DNA here is from genome assembly GCA_963942565.1 of Maea johnstoni. Taxonomy (NCBI): domain Eukaryota; kingdom Metazoa; phylum Annelida; class Polychaeta; order Spionida; family Magelonidae; genus Maea; species Maea johnstoni. The sequence continues at coordinate 31,816,826 of OZ012689.1, forward strand.
TAAATTTCCTAATTCATTTCTGTAACCATGCGTAGGTTTATTTCTATAGTAATTAAATTGTTTATTGCATGTATGTGGTGTTCATATTTGGAACACTTCTGTCCAAGATTAGTGTTCGTTTCTTTTGATACACACAAACTAAAAGTCTTCTATTATGGAGCGCTTGAACCAGTAGCTTCCATAATGACGCAGGATACCTCTTTCGACAGAACGCATTTCTAATATTTGTTCATAATGCTTATGACAATCCCTTTCCAACATTTTTCAAATAAATCTGAGATATTCATATTAGGCTATACACAAATTTGTAAATCTGGTATATGCACTCCGCTTGCTAATAGACACATTTTCACCAATGAATTTAGCGCTTAGTCACTAACATGAGTCTAGCACTATAAAGAGGCTGTGCAGGTTACCAAGGTTACTGCTAGAAATTACAGATCCATCTAA
>OZ012689.1:31817475-31872475 GCA_963942565.1 Maea johnstoni
AACAACTAGTAACTTATTTTTTGTTTGGCCTAAGAGGCTGAACCTTGTGAGGTTATCAGGACATCCAGGTGCCTTCTCTATTGAATATCTACTGCATAGCGGCGCACCCTGTGAATCACCTCCACTGCCCTGCCATGCTATTACTACTACTGCTAATACAGCTACAACTACTGCTACTGCTGCTACTACTACCACTGCTACCGCTACCACCACCACTACTACTACTGCTGTTACTGCTGCTGCTGCTACTAGTGGTGAGTCGAGCACTCGGAAGCTTGACCATTCGGTCGTTCCTCCTGAGATTTTGAGCGCTTGACTCTAATTTTACACGCTCGAAAAAAAACGAGCTTTGTCACCTGTAGAACAGGTGATGAATGGCGGCCGGTGGCGTGTGGAAACGATCTTCACACGCTGACTTTTGCGGCGCAGCATACGCCGGCATATGTCAGGCACGTATGCGGTGTACCACAGCATCGAGAATCGGTGCACCAGAAAATGGCATACTACGTAATTACACATCAAGCTCGAGCGGACTCGAAGCTCGCTCGGCCATTATGCCCGAGCGCTCGAGCTAATATTTTGGGACGATTCCCATCACTAGCTGCTACTACTACTACAGCTACTACTACTACTATCACTACTATTTTCCCCCTTCTACTACTTAAACCTTTACTTGAAAATTTCATTGATCCAGAGTTGTCAGTATATATCATTTAAGTGTGTTTGTAAAATGAACAATAATCAATAGGGATGAATGAAGCATTACAATACAATTCTCACGATTCTAAGATTAGATCTTCAATGAAGACTCCAATGGTTATCATCATTCCATACTTCTGATGAAATGGGATGTATTAGACCAGAGCAAATGTGGACTATCATTTTTCGATTGATCTAGACAGGATTATGGGGCTGTCAAGTGTCAACTTATAAGTTGAACACCAGCTGAAATTGCATTAGTTATTGCAGCCTGTAGAATTCTTTAAATTTTACTCTATCAAATATGTATTTTTTTTAAATGAGAATTTTCCCAAGGTGAATATTTTCTATCAGCCCACAGGTGTTCCACAGTGAAGTAATGTACTGTGGGAATGAGAATGTTAAAATATCTCATTTATTGGCATTTTCCTTGAGCAAACAGATGCGTCTTGTGTCTGAATTCCCGACCCAGTGTCTGAGTCATGGCACAGCCCCTGTGTGTATTCACAGGAAAGCTGTCTCAAGCCAGCCCTTTCTGAGCGAGGCCCCCTCTAAGCCTCAATAATCCACAGGCGCAGGCCCACCCAATACTTGGCTGTGAGAGCTGCACATATCAGCCCCCTGCGGTGGTTGAAGATTCTTGCCACTAGATGGAAGTGCCTAGTCCCATCCTAAGTTCCCACCAAACACTTGCTTGCAGAGGCTGCAGATTCTAGGTAGCAGTGCCTAGCCCCTAAAGATCCCTTCCAATACCTGGCTGAGAAGGCTGCATTTTTTGCTGCTACATGGCGGTGTCTAGCCAATCCACAGATCCACCAAATGCTTGCAGTGAGGCTGCAGATTTCTACCACTAGATGGCAGCGTCTACCTACAGACCACCAAATACTGCCAATGAAGCTACAGATTTCTACCACTAGATGGCAGCGTCTACCTACAGACCACCAAATACTGCCAATGAAGCTACAGATTTCTACCACTAGATGGCAGCGTCTACCTACAGACCACCAAATGCTGGCAGTGAGGCTGCAGATTTCTACCACTAGATGGCAGCGTCTACCTACAGACCACCAAATACTGCCAGTGAAGCTACAGATTTCTACCACTAGATGGCAGCATCTACCTACAGACCACCAAATACTGCCAGTGAAGCTGCAGATTTCTACCACTAGATGGCAGCGTCTACCTACAGACCACCAAATGCTTGCAGTGAGGCTGCAGATTTCTACCACTAGATGGCAGCGTCTACCTACAGACCACCAAATACTGCCAGTGAAGCTGCAGATTTCTACCGCTAGATGGCAGCGTCTACCTACCTACAGACCACCAAATACTGCCAGTGAAGCTGCAGATTTCTACCACTAGATGGCAGCGTCTACCTACAGATCCACCAAATGCTTGCAGTGAGGCTGCAGATTTCTACCACTAGATGGCAGCATCTACCTACAGACCACCAAATACTGCCAGTGAAGCTGCAGATTTCTACCACTAGATGGCAGCGTCTACCTACAGATCCACCAAATGCTGGCAGTGAGGCTGCAGATTTCTACCACTAGATGGCAGCGTCTACCTACCTACAGATCCACCAAATGCTGGCAGTGAGGCTGCAGATTCCTGCCACTAGATGGCAGCGTCTACCTACAGACCACCAAATGCTGGCAGTGAGGCTGCAGATTTCTACCACTAGATGGCAGCGTCTACCTACAGACCACCAAATACTGCCACTGAGGCTGCAGATTTCTACCACTAGATGGCAGCGTCTACCTACAGATCCACCAAATACTGCCAGTGAAGCTGCAGATTTCTACCACTAGATGGCAGCGTCTACCTACCTACAGACCACCAAATACTGCCAGTGAAGCTGCAGATTTCTACCACTAGATGGCAGCGTCTACCTACAGATCCACCAAATGCTGGCAGTGAGGCTGCAGATTTCTACCACTAGATGGCAGCGTCTACCTACAGCTCCACCAAATACTGGCAGTGAGGCTGGGTGGAAGTCTCCCGCCCCTTATCACCATGATATACCTAGTTGTCAGCCTCCTTCACACAGAGAAGAATATGATTACTCTAGGAAATCAACAAATCGAAATAGATGTTTTCAAACAATGGCATGAAAATGAACCACTTTTTGTTCAATACAATCATCCTTTCAAGTCCAAATAATGAATGCTTATGTTAAGACATGTTTATTTTTTCATGTAATCCTCATGATACATCATGCTAAACATGAACAATAGCCAATAAATAACAATTCCTGCTGTTGGCCTATTATAGGTGTGAAGCTCTCCATGTAGGTAATACCCCAGGGGTGGCAAGGGAAGGGCACACGATGGTACATATAAAACACTGGCTGCTCACCTTTAATTGGTCAATTAGATTTTTGACAGCTAAATTATACCAGGTAGAAAACCCTGTGCAAAGATGCACAACTTGAGAAACCGTCATAACAAAATAGGTATATTTTCCTCTCCAAGGGTGTGAGAGAGAGGGTAGGAGGGACATAAAAGGGACAATATTGCATAGAGTACACCTTAAAAAGGCGTGTAATATGCATTCACATCAAGACTGACACCTGTTTAGGACCAAGGTATCATCTTTCGAATCCGAACCAATTTGCAGGCCTACCTGTCACCGGCAGCCTTTGCTTAAGAGATCAGCCGTCAACATGCCTATTGAAGCGTAGTGTCAGTCAACGCCACAAAGTATAGCAACCTGGTCTGCTACGCAAGGAGATTTTTTAAAACATTTTATCAACCCTACATGAAAACCATGTAAACTCTCTCATAAAGTCCAACCAATTCAACTTAAGGTCATCCTTTTGTTGGAAATGGAAGCTTTAAGAAACTAAAAATTCAGGACATCACTAAATGATCCCCTTTGACACTACAAAATTTTAGTTAACAGCCAGCGTTGAACAGACAACCACCAAGCTATAAGGTATTGAAAACCATGCTCATCCAGTAGTACTCGAAGCAGTGAAAAAACACTTACATGAAAGTAAGAAAATCATTTACAAAAACCAGGATATCTTTTTATGACATTTCTGATTTATCAAATAAGTGAACCCTGATTCTTCACGCTTGCCCGCACAATAATTCATGACCATGAAAACAGGCGGCGGCTGCTGAGTGTGAAAGTGTTGGTGAGGGACAAAGCTTGTCCCCTGCCTGGAGATTCTTCCCCGGCCGGAAGGGTGGAGTCTGTTTACCACTAGCGAGCTGGGACATGAACTCTCCGCACATCCATGTCAACCTTCCAGCCCCCAGAAAAGCATGCATTCTTACGGCATGGGAAAAGATCCTCTCGCGTAGAGCATGCTTTGAAGGTTGGCGTGGGCCCATTCAGGCAGAGATTATATGATTAGGGAGCGAGGTTCATTTCACAGTATTGAAGATCACCCTCGCCTCCAAAACATCATGCACTCTCTATTCACCAACAGAGTAGTTCAGAAAGATGTCGCTAAACTGTTGTTATAAGACATCACTAGCAGCAGCCCCACAGAGGCCGCGAGGGGACTATGGGTGTAGTACCTAAGGGTGTCGATTGGCTCTCTACATAGAGAGCATGTTATATGCCCCTAGTAGCAGTGGTACTACTGTATACACACACAGTGACATGCATGATTGAGTGGTATGTTCTGGGCTAGTGTTCCAAGGTGCTTACTGTCAAACTCCACGGTTGAAGTAGTGTATCCCACTTAATAGTATTATAGGGCATCTCTACTTTAGGAGACCCTGAACAATATCAAGGGTACAGAAATACTACTTCCATCCTATATTCTAAGGGTGCTAGAATATGAGAGGGGCTACAAAAGTAGTTGTGGCCATGGTCCTAAACAGAAATTAAGTGGTTAATTGGTTTGTGCATTTGTCCAGATATTAACCATTCCAATGCTGAAGCTACTTTTGTCCAAAGCACAAGGATGCAAAGATATTTGAAAACCATCTAAACCCTGTCATGTTGGTATTCATTGTATTGCTCTCACTAAATACTTTCAGATGAGTACCCTTGTGCTAGGGTATCAGCCATTTTTAGGGCTTTAGCATAATTTTGTACTGGCCAAATTAGCTACAAACTGCATATTTTAAAGTTTAAGATTATCAATACTGGACATTGGCAACTAGTAGATATAATTCAGAGCTCATCAAGGAATAACCCTTACAAAATAAAGAGTACCTGAGATGGCTAGACCATTCATGAGAAGTACATGCGAAATCCATTAACATATGAAAAAGAGAGAATACATGACAATTTCAGTTAACAAAAAAGGCTAAAAAGATGATTAACAGCCATTCTGGAAGCACCTCCTGCAAAGTTGCGTTCTCATTTGAATATCCAATTATTATTGCCTAATTTTGCCGATGATTATACAACTTGTACCAGGAAAATATTGATTTCAATAAGAGACTAATTTGCAGAAGGAACAGGCCATATAATCACCACCTGAGGATAACAGCTTGTGCCATATCAATTAGCACTTTAGGACGGTGACAATCCCAATTATCATACAAGCCAACTTTCAACATACACACTGGAGAGCTTTTATTCAAGTGTCTCAATTTTTCCTTTATTTTAAGTATGTAGTACCCAGATGTAAGGCAGGTGAGTACAGTACATAGGTGCCAAGGCCTGAGTGTTTCTATATATCATCAAAACTAATTGGAAATGATACCTCTCTGCATACTGTACAGCCTGGGCAGAGTGCTCCTGCAATGACATGCCGCTGTCAATAGATGGCAGCACTAACCAGCAAGTAGGGGTGTGAAGTTAACAAGTCTGATTATTCAATGGCTCAATAGATGGCAGCACACAGCTGGCAGAGTTCATGGCCTATGTTCTAAGTTTGAGATCCACTTAAAAATGAGCTTGCACATTGGTGTTTGCTATTTTCAAAGTCAGGTCAGACAACCTCCACATTCATGACTGCTTCCAAGATTTTTTAACATATTTTTAAGGGTGCCTCCCTGCTGGTATTTTACCATAAAGAGCAGAGAGAATCTAGACTTGCTACAAATATGTGTTACCAGGCTCTTTCATAAGTCTTGCTGATCTACCCTCAGTCACCGAGTTGATTTCAGACCAGGTTTAGTTAGATATATTGATTGAGTGGGTCCCAGTTGAGCAGCATTTGATGAGTTTCAAAACTGTAATCCCTGAAAATTGTGAGAGCCATCAAACCTACTCGACACCTAGTGTATATGACTGACACATGGTGGTGGCATTATACCTAACAAGCTTGGAAACCTCCTTGGCTCAGCAGTGAAGATGCCTGACTCCAGAGCTGCAACCTTGGGTACTCGTCTTAATTAATTCTCAACAATTCATTGAACTGATCGCTAACCAAGCGCACTGTTTTGCCAAAAGCCGCAACACCTTAAAACTGAATCACCCCTAGGGACTCATCAAAAAAACAAGAGAATTCCTTTGTTCCAGGTTTCTAACTCGTCAGGTTAAGGTCCAAGAAGTTTCTGGTTTCTTTCACATTGCAATATTGTCTAAGCTGTTGAAAGGGATGTGAATCCTAATGAACTAATAAAGAACCACAAGAAATCCAAAAGTACAGCAAATCCACAGTTTCATAGAGACCTGACCCCATAGAGCACACAGATATTATGCAAACCAAGCCCTTACATCATATAATTGTCCAACAATTCAGAGTGCTGACCTGCCCTAATAAATCATAGACTACGCGTCATCAGGTGGGTCATACAGGGTGTCCCAAAAAAATGCAACGAGCTACATTTCACTAGATTCCAGGGAAAATAGGAAGCCAGTATTTATCATTTATACACTGTTGGAAAGCTACATATCTCAGCTAAGCACCATGAAAAAATCACAATGAAACGATATTCCTGTGGGGAGGTATCCCCCCAAACATGACACCCCCTCTGATGTGAAATTGTGCGCGACCGGTACTGGCCTGTTTATACACAAGATTTCCCTGACTAAGGCAGACCACCATGACACAACACAAGTGTCGAGTATGCCATGTTCTGGGCAGGGAAAGAGGTCTTTATGGAACTCCACATAGGATAAGATTCACCATACAGTGGAACCTGCTTGACAGAGTACCTAAGGGTCTCCTCATTTTGGGAATAGCTTCCTATCAAAAGCTTATTTGGGAAAAATATTTGGACTGGAAAATATTAAACAATTAATTCTCCATCAAATATAGTGTTACCCTAGGCTTAATTCCTAAGTGATATTTATTAGAATCATTGCATCTAGATGTGAATACATGTTAACCATGTTGGGAACTCCAGATATAAATAGGTTGGCAGAAATCTGAACGTTAGATTGTCCAAATGATTTGACGCAGATGAGTATAACTAATAAGTTATAAATATATCAAAGCAGTAAGGATCCACAATTTTCATTCATTTTTCTCGGACACAAATTATTGTTTGTCATCGGTATACTGGAACATGTGTCAGACCATGTTTGTGTTCAAGACATGTTTGGAGATCACGCTTTCTCCATTAGTGCACCGAGATTATGGAATGCGCTTCCACAACACCTGAAGGATTCTACATCGTGTCAGGCCTTCAAGAAGTGCCTCAAAACACACCTTTTCAGGCTCGCCCATTGAGGCGTTGTTGACTATGACTCAAACTATGACAATGTGCAGCGCTTTTGAACATTTAATGAATGGAAATGGCGCTATATTAATTCCAATTATTATTATTATTATTATTATATTATGTATAATTAGAAACTAAAAGCAAGATACTAACCTCAGCTGATTCCAGATCCTTATTATAGGACTTTGGTGGAAACCTCATGGTCTTGACTGAGTGGTTATGTATCTCTAGACAGAAGCTGATCCTCTGGTGGAATGCATCCATAGGTTCTTTAGTGCTATAGATGTCTGTGTTCTCTTTTGACTGGACGTAGCCTCTCTCGTGGTCAATGGTAGCCTCAATTACACCGTCACGGATAGCCTGCAATGACATCAACAATGAAAGTAATGAACAAGTGCTCTTTAGCCCTCTCTCTCTCTCAATTCATACATACATATATACAAAATCTTACCCAGCAGGGCATCATGTGTACACCACATTTCACATCCAAGGTGGTTTCTAAGAATGTGAATTCCAAGCAAATGATTTAGAAATTTCTCTAGGACATTGTTTAAAGATAATACACATTTCCTCAAAATGTAAATAAAATTGAATACTTGTTACCTGAATATTTTGTGGTGTCCCTTGAAAAAAGGATTAGCCTAAAACTTCTACTATAACCCTGTTTAAAAAATCGTTCATGTCTGTCCTTCAAAAACCTCATAACTATTCTGGAAATATCTTTGTGACGTGAGCATACATATATATTTTTTAATTCTTGGAAAAATGCTGATCAGGACTCTCCTTCAAATATCTTGCAAATGTATTCCTAATTCCACAATCATTTCGAAAAAATATCAATAGTCCAGACAACACTTATTAAGATTATCCCTAGACATAAATGGGTTAACATACATATAGCGCCCAGATTCTCGACTAATTTGGTGATAAAAGCATTTTTAAATTGAAGAAGAAATCCAAATCCGAAACTAACCAACTAATTTCCTTGAAATATTTTCCTTACAATTTATTAAAAATAAGTCTCATAGGTGCTGACAACACTTGTCAAGGAGATCTCAAGGCACAAATGGGTTTAATTCCAAGTGTTGGGGACTCTGGTGTCTCACCTTGGCCACAATGAATTCAGCATCCTCAGGACTGTCAAGCAGCAGTTTCTGGGCTACGTCCTTGAGGGAGATGCGGGAGTAGGAGAGGTTGATCATACGGACGCCGGTCTTGATGACATTGTGTCGCAGGCGAATAATCAGTGTGTAGGTGTGGTCAGCCTTGAATTTAGGACTGAAGTTCTCCAGAGCCTCATTAAACTTGGCCAAATTACCCGACCTCACAGCTGTAAAAGAGAATATCATATTCCTCAATTATACTCTACAACCAGGTATTGATACTTCTAAGAACAAAAAAGGTGTGACATTTTAATGGTACTGTTAAAGGTACTTAATTGCATTATTACTTTGCCAAGAAAAAAAATTATAAGCAAACCTGGTTTCTTGGTGGCCAGACTTGGCCCAATAGGTTCCGTTTTAGATTTAAGGGATTTTCGTCTATATTTCTGGAAAAAAGTGTCTGGTCCCAGCTATTCTTTTATTAGTTTGGGCCATCATTTTTTCAGAAGTATGCAAAATTGCATAATGAATAATTTTGGAATAAAACCATGCTGAGCACAAGGGCCAGCTAGTTGCTCAAAATGAGTAGTTACTTAAAGAGGTTGTCAGACCATGTTTACAGTTCAGGAGTAAATTGCTTAAGAGTCCACCTACCTTGTGTGATCTGGAAATAAGGGACTAAGGGCTTCTTAAGGGTTGGCTGTCTAAACGTGGCTCTGTCGGGTATATCTCCTAGCAACAGCTGGACAGTGATGGCCAATTTATTCACCTACAATGACAAAAATGGAAGGAAACATAAAACAACGCTATCACAATTCAAGAAGACAATATGATTTATAGGACTTTGATAAAATATACATTAGCCCATTATTGCTCACAGTGGTTAAACGCTGTTGTCAAATTTAAACGAAATCCTCCAATTCTGAAGACACTTAAAGGTGAATTGTTAATTAGAACAATGCCAATAACTCTTGTTCAAATATTTTATAAAATCATGTTTAATTCCAAAGTTTTAAGATTCAGGTTTATAAATGTATAATTCCGCTACGATTCTTAGTAATAACTAAATCAAATAAATGACAATGAATAACAATGAAGACATGCGATGGGCAGATGTAAATTTACTTATGATCTTATTTGGCTACTTAGAATAGATATAATCATTTTTTTCTTCAATATTTTTATAACTAAAAAGATCTCAATTTGATATATTGATAAAATCTGATTCATTAAGAGCCCTTTGAAGGTATTCATGCAGTATTTTCAATATCTTCTCCAGTCCTACTTACTGTTTGTTTAAACCCTGCTGCAGAATGCTGTGGTGCTTTCCTTATGGCTTGTAACAGATTTGTATGAGCAGCAGAATATTCTAATTGGATAGCCTTGATACGACCTGCAAAACAAAGTACAAATGTGATTACTCGTTAGTCAACATGATAACACTAGTGAACCTCCAGTAATGGGTCTGACGATGACACAGGCCTGACTGACAGGTTCTTAGTCAGGACTTAGTAACTGGGTGCCCAAAATTGACATACATGAATTTTTTGGCAATCCTATTTTTCAAGGGAGACCAAAAAATACTCAAATTACAACCATCAACATGTACTACCTTTTTGTCTTTGATATACAGAATGACATCTTTACAAAATGTCACGGGAACAATTCATTTGGGTGAAAAAAACATATATAAGCTTGAAATTGACATTTTAAGAAATTACTCCCCACAAATTAGGTGTCCTGAGGTTTTCTTTTGAGGGTTTGGGTTGCCAAATGACACCCTGGCGAATAAAACTATGCGGACTAGCATTAACCAGCTTTGCAAGGTGTGCCTACCCATGTGGTTTTAGTAGGCAAGTGTTATCCGTGCAGAATTAATATAAATACAAATTCAAATACTGTTTATGATTAAGCAAATATTTCATTTAGCCATTCACATATAAGGCCTTCCTTAGAAAGTAGCTTCTGAGTCCAGGATACCCAAGTTGTAGCAACCTACCTAGGTAATAGAGATAGCGAGCCCACTCGTTATTTGAAACATGGTCTGGGAAGGTGGACTTGCTGACCAGCTTGTCTGCCTGGTCAAAGAGATTGTAGTGTAGGTAGTTTCTCAATAGCAGGTTGAGGAGGGTGGCTTGCCCTTCGTAGTCATTCCTAAGTGTTGATGTCCTAAGTCTCGCATGCAGAGTCCTGGAATGACAGGCAGAGAAAACATAATCAGTTTCACAGGTATTGTTATTTGCGACCTGCAAAATTCATCACATTGAAACTGCAACATACTGTGGCTATTGACATATTATATACACATAGTTCAACCAATAAGCCTCAAATGTAGGTGTTCTAATAGAGCTAACCCATTTCTATCTGTAGTGCACAAGTGACGTAACAGCTTTGGGTGTTACTCATCAGTTAAAATCCTGAAAGGTATTTGAGCGATTGTCAATAAATTTGATTGTCAATATATTTGACTGAAAAGTAATGTTCCTGCTAGGTTTAACAGTTACTCTTTTAAAAATGTATGTAAAATATTTGAGTGATTGTTAATCCTAAAAGGACGAACAAATTCAAGGAAATATTTCTATATAAATGCCATTCTTATTGAGATGTTTCCATATACATGAGACCATGAGTATGCTAAAGAGGTGAATGGGTTAACAAGCATAATTGCATATCCAACCCCCTGTTAGCATGGATATTTTCCATTTCCTTACATTCCTTTCCTATTTGATTTCAACAAATCATGCCTATAGTATCTGGAAAGGGCCAAACAAAATGTTAATGATAAGAAATCTTTCAAGGAAAAACTACCTTTTTGAAAATATTTGAAGAACTACTATCTAAACAACACCACCTCATCTTCTTCAAATGTTTAATGATTTTAAATTTTAGAATAATAATACCATTCTTTTCAAGGGATACTCTAAGCTGAATGATTTGCATAAAAAATACCCTGTTTTGTAAGCCCTCCATGAATCAGAATGTCAGAATGATGTGTGTTTCACCCTTTTTTTGGTAAATAAACAACAAAGAGACTCTTACCCTCTAATTTTATCTAGCTGCCCTGTTAGTTCATAGACCCTCGAGTGGTAGAAGTAGCACTTGGCTGCTAGCATGTCCAGCGTTCTTCTGTTGAAGGTAGAAATCCTCTTCATCAAACTGTTAGATAAAGTCACAGCCTGCAGAGTAAAGACACAAATCATTAAGAGTTCACTCTATTAACTAGAATGCACAATACATCGGAGGACAATAGATTTGAGCATAGTGCCTATCAAGGAAAGACAAATGTTGTACACCATTTACTGGAATAAATTGAATAAAGGGTCATTTTGAGATGTTTACACATTTTTTAAGCCTACGCCCCTTACCCTCTTAAGGGGGCTCGGGACCTACGTTCTTAAAGTGTGACTTTCATGAAAAGATTGACCAATATCTTGGTCTATGTACAAGAAAACCCCAATAAACTAAATATTTTATGAAAGCTGAGCTCCTGGAGAGGTCAAATATTCTAAACTCATCTTGTGACATCTTCACAATTTCCCTGGGGTGTTCAATTGTTACTGTTTAAGAGTTCACTGAGTAGTGTAAGAGATCATATTATAGATGTTTCCATAGGCTTGCACACAGGCTGGATAGCTATGCGCAATGATGGGGAGGGCATTTCATTTTTTTTTTAAATTTCAACTTTGTTCCAAAATTGTGCAATCTTAAAGTTGAAAAATATGCTCTTTTTCATATTCAACACATTTTTCTGAAAGACAAAATGGTCATAAAAAAGGTTATTGTTGAAAGATACCCCCTCCCCCCAAACTAGTCAAAAGGCTGTAGCTGCTCTCACACCAGTAAGTACCTACCTCTTTGTATTTGGTGAGGTCTATGAGATAGATGAGTGTGAGGAGCTGTAGGAAGACCTCCACCTCGGGCAGAAGGCTGGCACTGCTCTTGGCTGATCGCCGCACTGGGGTGATGCTGTCCTCTGTCTCCATTGCCTTCAAGACATAAATAATGAAGTAATGTAATTAGCCAAATCCCTCACATAACATACACTCATCTTTATCACATCATCTTTTCTCTCTAAGGAAAACATTGCACTTCTAAAGCTTAAGATGCACACACAATAACATTAGACTATTTTCTTTTTCTTTCATAAAAATTTCCATCTACACAATTAAAAAATATACACAAACAATGACATCCGCCAGCTCATTCATAGAACACAAGATACTCTGTTTAAAATATTTTTTCTGTCATTAAAATTTTCATATTTTGAAAACTTAATAAGTGGAATAAGATAAGGCACTTATTTTTGGGGATCTTTTTTCTTAAGATCTAGTGTATCATGTACCTACCTCATCAAGATACGACATGAGCATCTCCTTCTGGGGAGGTATGATTGGGAAGTAACCTAAGGCTCTGCGTAAGACATTAGAGTTGAGTTTTCTTCTCAGCCCCACAAGAGCTCTTAAAACTCTGGACATGAACCTTGGCTCTTTTGTTGACACTGCCCTGTCAATGTTCTTGATATGATCCTTGATTTCTGTAAAGAATAAATAAAGAGCAAAATCAGTTGCATGCCAAGGATAGACCACAGCAGAAGCTCCTAAGTCAAAGCTTCTGAGCTGCTGGATAAACAAAAATGTATGCAGGCTACACATGTATATATTATATGTATACTTCACTAAACAGCAATTTATTCCTTTTGCCATTAAATTAGACATTGAATCCAAGGTTCGGAATCAGAACCGGTAAAATTTTCATACAATTCTTTCTGATTATATCCCCCTCATATACGCTATGAAGAGAGGCATATGCTGGCACACCAAACTGGCGAATTGAATGCACTAAAAGCGCAAGCGATCAATTGGCAGGCGTTCACTCTGCATTGTCTCGTTACTTTGTCACCTTATTGCAATGCAATAAGATGAGTAGATGACATAGTAAGCATTGATACTATATGCATGATTCTGATTCCAGAATCGGAATGACCGCTATGAGATTTCATAGCGACCTTTTCCAAGGGATCGTCGATACCGTCCGATCCCTTGGTATCGATTACACTCCTAATGGAAATGAAATCTCTTGGTTGCGAAGTATCATGGTTAAAGGCAGGCTCTTGGTTACGAGATCTCCTGATTTTGTCTCATCATGACTTCATTCTTTGCCATATTCTGGCAATAGAGAAGCTAACTGTGCAGAAATGTACGCAATCGCAGATTTTGTCCAAATGAACTTGCGGGATGGCGAGATTGGCGACACAGTTTCAGTTTTCAAGGCATTGAAGTGTGTATGCTAGATATATTAGAGATGCTGTTAGTCATAAAAGCGGCTTGCTGCTTCACTACGTGCCATTTGCTATTCACGGTGAAGTGTTTCATTTCATTCATACCATGCAACCAATAAATATTCATATAGAGGCCTTTCGCAGTGAGTTAATAACAATTTTGACAGTCTGGTGGTGCCTTCAATATTATTGTTTACACATACTTTGCCTGGCTTTGTGGAACTTGAACTAAACAAAAGTAAGTTTAAAACACAATACAATGGCTTACAAAACATATTCTATTGAAATAAAATGCACATACCTTCCAATGTCAACAGATCGACGTCTTTCTTTTCTTCTTCAGGTTTAACTTCAGGTTCAGTTTTGCCTTTGCTTTTGTCATCTTTGATGCCATTAACAGTCGCCTCTTTCATCTCGACGTCCATGCTCTTCTCCTTCACCATCTTGTCCACTGATAACCGACAAAACTACGGCAACTATGCAGCTCTTGCCGTTGACAACAACCAATTCACTTTTCCTGGATTACTTACGTTCCGTTTTCCACTTAAACTTCAGTTGACATGCAGTGAATCCGGCAAGTCATTGAAAATGGCGACGGCTCACAAGCTCCGCACTCAATATCTTAGCCTTTTTCATTGGCCGCGTGCTCCATAACGTACCCCGTTCTTCGTTTTGCACGCTAATAGCGCCCATGATACGGTTGTTTTATGGCTTCAATACGACACCTCCTCCACGACCTACCACTCACAGTGCATCCAGTAGGCTAACAATAATAATAATAATAATAATAATAATAATAATAATAATAATAATAATAATAATAATAATAATAATAATAATGATAATAATAATAATAATAATAATAATAATAATAATAATGATAATAGTAGTTTCCTCACATTTTAAAAAGGCACTTCCAAGTTGTCCAGCATTTTGTGCATCGACTAGTTACAATATGTTAATGATGATAATAATAATAATAATAATAATAATAATAATAATAATAATAATAATAATAATAATAATAATAATGATAATAATAATAATAATAATAATAATAATAATAATAATAATAATAGTTATAATAATAATAATAATAATAATAATAATAATAATAATAATAATAATAATAATAACTCTACTACTACTACTACTACTACTACTACTACTACTACTACTACTACTACTACTACTACTACTACTACTACATTAGTTGGCCCGTCACACCAAAATCACTAAAGAATCACAGGGGTCTTTACTTAACCATTCATTACGTACGATTGATTTTCCGTTCATAGCATCGGCTATTGCATTGTGATAAAGTATATCAAAACAAGTAAATATTCAGAATGTTAATTTCGGAAATTGAAAGATATATCATTAGTAATGAAGCAACTACTTTGTGACAATCCCATTTCAACCATAGGTCTTAATTGTATAATCCCTTTTAATGTCTCCTTTTTTCAAATTCTATATCACCTTTTCATTGTTGGGCTAAAAATGGAATCTGACGAGTTAATAATACATTAACGAAAAGGCATGTAGGTTCTTCCATAAAGGGGACGGTGATGGAACACGCTTCTAAAAAATCAATGTGGGTGGAGGTATAATGCTGTTAAAAGCTCAAAGCAAGTGGGGTGTGTAAACAAAACTAACATTGGAGGTAGAGTTAGCATAGAATTGTCTAAATAATAAACATGAGGTGTGGGTCTCAGGTTCGAGCCCGTTCTCCACTGGGTCCCCAAAAAGTGGGTTGGCCTGGTTGCTACATAAATGTGTGGCTTTGTAGAGGACTGTCTTTAGTCCTTCTGCAAATGAACAACCCCTTGGAACTATTTGTAAAGAGAAAGGAATTTCTACCCAGTTCAGGGTTTCAATCTCGTCACAATATGAGCTAAGCTGTTGAAAGCGACGTAAAACCCTAATCCTTCTTTCCTTATTTCCATATGGCTGGGCATTGTTGAGTTGTGACAATCAATATTAACCACGTTTTTTTATTTGACAGGAATAAAGACTGGTTTACAATTGATTTGTGTTGGTTGCATCATTTGCCAAATTTTGAATTTTAAAGAGAAATATATTGGGATGGGGGACTAAAAGCTAATTACAGTGGTACCCCTCTAAAGGGACCGGCCAGTCACTGCTTATATATTTACAGGGGTGGTTGACTTAAAGGGGTTCGCTTTACTATATACCTAATAGAAAGAAATAGTTTGGGACTAGAAAAATGTGGTCACTTTAGAGGGGTGGTCAGTTCGAGGGGTTCCAATGTAATAAAAAAATCATGGGGAGGGGTCAACTGATATAAAAAACATGGAGAAGGTGTGATGAAAGTTTAACACCATTCTTGAAATGAAAAAAAAATCATTGGCTGGTCTTCACGAAAAAATATAAAAAACATTGCGTTCCTACCCCCCTTTTCATGGATTAGCCCTAAGCTCAACTGTCAGGTTATCAGTGTGTATTTTGCTTTTTATTTTTGCTTTACGCCTACATAGTTTGCACCGTTGTCTTACTCTTTATTCTACATGTATAACACATTCGGAGCCCACATGCACCAGCCCATCAAAAGGAATAAAATCCCTCAGGCTGGCTCCGTGTACCGTTTTCGGGCTGGAAGGGGTTAACATCGGGATCACCTTTAACCTCAAACGACTGCAATTTCCCCTGGACTTCCAATAAATTTATGATGGAGTTCTTATATACAATTATTATCATTATTTCAAAACATAAAATACGAAACATACTAGGGATAAGACGTCATCACAACACATGCCAAAGACAGAATGTTGTAACATTATTTTGACAACAGCTTCGCATTAATCGTCTGCTACCACTTCGAAAGCGAGGCTGTATTCAGAGGGGGTGTTGACAAGCAATAGCCTGAGGAGGTTGGGACGAAAGTGGTTGCTGGTAAACTACCGGACAAGCATGGGCTCTATTTGGCCTACTCAAAGGTGACCGATATATGGACTTATGAGCGGTTTTAAACAGTAAGTAATACGTTAATTGTCCAAGGATCTAAGTCGAATGTTTTCTCGTACCTGTCGAAAATCCGTAGACGGTAGACCCAACTGGAGTAGTGGAGCCAGTGGAGGTGTACCCATTACTGTATTAGATTAGGGGTATTTACTTCAGTACTTTGTCAACTGGCCAACATCGTCATCTGATTGGTGTAGGTGACTGGCTTGCACATGACCATTAAGTGATTAACCCATTTGCACCCACATAGTCTCTCAGCTTTGAACCAACTCATTAATTGGAAGGAAATCAGGACTGTCACAGGTGACCATCCTGAAACAATGAATTGTATTCCAGCATTCCAGGATGGTCACTTGCAATAGTCCTGATTACCAATCAGTGTAATCTTAGATGAATAAAACAATGGATAGGTAGTGGGAGACCAATTACCATATGTGCTATCGCGAAGACCTGGCTATCCTAGGGGTCTCAAATCTTGTCTCAGTGTGACGTCACTAGGAGACAAAGACCAATGAGGGCTCTCATATTGTTTACATTACAGAGAAAGTTGCTCACTGGTCAACATGCGCTGGATGCAATTTTTTGGTTATTTGCCGCATTCAGGTTGTTCACAAAACTATTGAAAGTATATACAGCGAATCCTCCTATTGCGAACACCTCAGATATGTGAGCACCCATCGTGAACACAATGTCCCATTCTCATTTGTACCTCATACCATGGTCTTAGCGAGTAGGGCGTCTGGGCGTCTTTTTGGACACCCAAACCCTTAAAAAGCACCCCTCAGGACACCCAAATCTGTTTTTGAGGAATTTCTTAAAATGTCAATCTCAAGCATATAAATTGAATTTTTCATCTCCATATAATTTCCATGACATTGTATAAGGATATCATGCCTCATTTTGATAAGTTTATACATGTATGTTTATGGTTAAAATATGTGTATATTGTTGTCCCCCTTAAAAATTTGGACGCCCCAAATTCTACAATTACCAATTTTGGGCACCCAGTTTCAAAATCCTGGCTAAGACCCTGCCTCATACATTGAGAAAATACCTCAAAGATTGGAAATTTCCATTCAACTCACTCACATGGCCCATGTGGGATTTGAACCAGGCAGTGGTGAGAGACAATGGGAACGTCTTAGTCCACTTAGTTATCAGTGATGGAAAAAAACCTAATGTGTGCACCTAATGTTTGCAGAGTAGACACCATTGTGTTAGCATCCTAAGGGTTCCATTAGTTAGTGACAAAGGAAATGGCCAAGACATACGGTGGTCTGGGAGGGCTAGTAATATTAAGCTACTTGTCTTTTAAATCTAATAAGCTGTGTCTGATTGATTTGTATTGGAAAATATGCATTTCTGGCATTTTTGTAAAACACCCACTGTTTTTTTGTGATTTACGTGAATTACAATGTATCAAAACAGATACAGTATGTCTAAATACATATAATTTACAGTTTTAGAGACAGACATATTGTAACTAATGGGTGCAACATTGATGATGTTCATAACAGGAGCAAAAAGCATATCTTCATTTTGGGTGAGTTTATGCTGAATGACTGAATATACTCCATGAATATACTCAGCATGGCAATTCTATATTCTCATCGCTAAAAGGAAAATAACAGAAAATGAACTCAAGCTAGAAGTATGTCAAGAATATCAATAGTACTTTTGAGAAGGTCATTGTCAAGGGCTCATAGGAGTCATAGCCACGGTTTGGAAACTGGGTGTCCAAAATTGGCAATTGTAAATCTTTTTGGCATCCATTGTTCAACGGAAACCAACATTTATTCAAATAACAGCATGAGGCACACATTAACTTATTAATATCATGCCTAATTGCTTAAATGCAATGTCATAGAAATTGATTGATTCATTCAGGTGAAAATATTCCATTTATTTGGTTCAAATTGACATCTTAGAAATTGCTATATTTGGTGTCCTATTTTACCATTCATTATATCAGACATCAGCCATAAACATATATTTACTTATTGAGATAAGGAGCAGTATTATTTATGAGTCATTGAATAGCATTTGAGAATTAAAATTATGTAATTATAACTATTGACATTTTCATAACTTTTTGACAAAAACATTTAGAAGTCATAATTTGTGATTTTGAAATGTGTGCACTTCCAAATGACACCCTGTAGTTATAGGCTCTGATTGTTACCTCGACTGTCCTACACAACAGTTCTGGACAACATATAACAGGAATTTGGAAGTTCATTTATCATCTCTCTTCTGCCATATTGTGGCTAAGTTGTTGTGACTAGCCAATTGTAGGTGTTGGAGGAACTTGTAGTACCTGGCAAAAATAGCTGCCTCACCCCAAGTCACTGGCAACTTTCTCACAAATTTTAATTCCTTGCCAGGACTTGAGCAAAGGTAGGGGTGAAAGACAGCGAGCAGTCTGTGGGTACGCCTTAAACCATGTGGCTATCAGGGCAGGCCCTAATCATGGATGTAATGGAAATTGCGAGCACATGTCAGCTCATGTGATTGCTGATATTGAGTCATGATGCTGTCACTTAGTTCATGGTGATATGTGGATGGTGGTATGAACTCATGCAGGGATATTTGATACACTTTATTGTAACCTTTGTAAGTATAAATATTTGATACACTTTATCGTAACCTTTGTAAGTATAAATGTGGTGCTATGTATTATTAAATTTATGCCTCTCCAAATAAACAATACTAGTGATTTCCTCAATTGGAAGGAAACTTCATTGTTTTATTGGCTCGGATAATTGAGCTTACTATCAGTTTGCTCATCACCAATTGTTTGATACAATTATTGATTATAATCTTGCCACTCCACCAGTGAACTATGACAAAAGCAGTGAACTATTGACCCACTCCTGTTTATGGGCAGATATGCATATTTTGATTCTAGTATCATTGCTTTTTCTATACCATGTAACTCTAGCCTTATGCAAGGACAGGTTCTGTAAAAAATATGTGAGGAGATATTTATCATCACATGTGATCTTGAGATTTCCAAACCCAACATTTCACATTTTACAAGCTCATATATATTAACTTAAGGTCTGTCTTAATTTGCCTATAAATGTGTTTTCATATTTTTTAGCTGGTAATATGGGTGACGAAAATGCGCCCCTTCTGGGTAATGGTGGCCAGAGTGGCCATCCCACCAATGGATCCATTCAGGGTGCTGCCTCTGTGGCCCACGGTGCTGGGGATAATGGACATCAAAACAATGGTGAAGGCGATAAAGATGGCAAGGAACCACAGTTTGAGATGAACCCCGGACAGGTGTCCATTCCTGACACAGATGATGTAAGTTGGCCAATGATTCTTTAGGTGAAAGTATATAAGGTGGACAAAGATTGTAAATGGGTTCGGGAAACACAGTTCTTTCCATGCAGTGAAACCACCCATATCTCTCTCTCACTTCATCTCTCTCTTTCTATATATGTAAACATATAAGAAAATAAATATATGACACATTTGAAAAGGCTTTTTATTTAAAAAAAATGAGGATAAATGATCTCAAACATCTGTATCTCAAACATCTGTATGCAGCACCCTTAACGTTGAAAAAATATATATGACTAATTGTATATAATATATATTAATTGCATTGTTTATTTTCAGTACAAGTTCAGTTTTAAGAAGCTGTGGGCATTTACTGGACCAGGGTTTCTTATGAGTATAGCCTACCTAGACCCTGGCAATCTAGAGTCAGATCTTCAAGCAGGTGCTGTGGCAAAATACAAGGTATCATTTATTCATTTTCATTATGTATCAATTTTCACCTTAAACATAATTGCAATAATGAAAATATTTGAATAGACTTTATGATATTTAATGTTAATTTCACAAAAATAATGAGATTTGCTTCAAATTTTACAAATTGTTTTTCAGTTGCTGTGGGTGTTGATGTGGTCCACAGTGATGGGGCTGGTCCTGCAGCTACTGGCAGCAAGGCTTGGCTGTGTGACAGGTAAGCAGCAGGAACTAGAACATGGGCATCCATTAATGATTATTATTATCATTTCATCACTTTTGCACTTCGTATGGATTATCACGACAACAGCATGATACATTATAAGCAGGAATTTTAGCAGATTATAGCTGCGATTATAGCAGGAATTACTAGCTACATCAAATATCTTTATAAAATTCACCACAAAGCTGCACTTCTTGCTAACCTTTCAAGATCAGAAGAAGTTAAATAATTTACACTATTGATTTAAATCACACCACATTTTGTTTTTTGGCCTTCTTCAATTAAAGTGTATGAATATAACAGGCTTTTTCACTTAAAATTAAGAAGAATCAATTTTGAAATTGAAATGACCGTGTAATTCTACTTTATTTATGCACTACTATTTGATCGAAGCAATAAGAATTGATTCCTATTGTTATCGAAAGAGTCAGATTTCAAACTTGCTATGTCAGACCAGTCACGGATGATTTCTACATGCTAAGCAGTAAATTATTTGCCTAGGCTTGCAGGCATGCACTAGGTTCTTGAGATCTCAAAATTTATTGTCTAGTTGTGATTCTTTCAGTTAATTTGGGTTGGGAAGAATTGCAGAGTATGTTCAGGTGAGTGAGTATCAGGTAAGAAAAGAATTGCAGGAAGCAATACAAGGCATTAGATGGTAAAAGAAATACTGAGATAAAGTATCCCTCGGTATGTTTCACTGAGCTAGTGAATGGGGGTCCTGGTCAAATAAGGCATTTTTCTGTTTATCATTCTGGGCTGAATCATGACTTTAAAGTATTCAGTAGTGTTTGAGCCTGGACTCAGTGCCTGCATGGGAATAACTACTGACTTTCCACAAACTGCCAATTTTATCACATGCTAGTCTTAAACCCCACCCTTTACCAACATTAGAACACAGCAAGCAGTTTCTGGCAATGCAATAGACTAGAGCTGCACTCACCACTCACAAACTCGAGTGGCTTGAGCCCTGGGGCAAACTCGCCGAGCTCGAGCTGAAATGTTCAAATCGTGAGCTCGTCTTTGTTGGGAACACAAACGTAACACAGAGCACCTAACACACATTACTAACATACATAACTGCCTATCGCTGCCATGTCTTCTTTACAATCTCCAATGTATACATTCACATGGTGTTGAGTGGTATACTGACCTCTGTACCTCGTCAGCACATTCAAAAATTAAATAAACATGGCAATGTTAATAAATCTTCGCCGAGAAATATTTATTTTTCAATAGCTGGGCTGGAAAATAAGTATTTCGTTGGAAAATTGGAATGTCCGTGAGCTCATGAGCTCACGAGTCTAACGGGTGGTGAGCTCATGAGTTGATCTCCCTCCGTGAGTGCAGCTCTACAATAGACTATTGAGCAATGGGAGGAGTCCCTTTGTGAACTGTTTTACCAGTCTACTTTGTTTTACATAGAGAAGATGACTGGTAGTAGGTTTGATCAGTGGAGCATGGAAATTCCTCCCATTCTTCAAGTCATTATTTGTCCATGAACTTCTAATCATATACATTTGATTTCTCATAGGTTAGTATTGAAGATGGCTGATGCTTAAAGCTTACTGTCTTTGCTATGAACTTGAGCTAGTGGCTCTTGCTAATAATACTGTATACATATGCTTTTATCTGTATTAAAGACATAATTTTTATCCACATTTTGCTTTGCTTTAGTGGCAATGCATCAAGGTAGCTTAGCTTTTTGACCCCCTTTTTCCTGATTTTATTTGATTAGTCAACCTATACAAAGTATATACTCTGTGATAGGTTATCTAATTAAGAATGCAAAAATACTACATTCCCTTACTGCAGGGTGTAAGGTGTAAGGGGCAGGGTCTGAGCCAGGAATTTAAAAAATGCCTGTCTAAAACATCGATTACAAGATTTCTGCCTGTCCAAATTAAACTCCTCAGCCATTTTATATCCTTGTACCAACTTTATGTATTTAATGGCCCATTGAGTCAAAAAGTGCAATTTACACTTCAGTCATATCTTAGAAGGTTTGTTAAAATAACATGAAAACAATTAACCCCTAGAGAAGTTGGAGACCTCCAGATTTTGATTAAGCTAATAGGTTACCAGGATAAACTTATATCTTAAATGAAACCCTATTTCTACTGAAATAATGGAAAAAACATCACTAACAGAACACCTGCAGTGCAGATTGTGACAACTATTCTATTCTTTGTAATGTGTCAAGCAAGAATTGCAAAATAAATGGCCTGTAGAATTTTTTAAACCCCTATGCTTATAGATATGTATATATTCTTTTGTTTTTTAAATTTCAAAAATGGAAATAAGACATACTCTCGTTTTGTATTGAAATAACTGTGGGTAGCTGCATAGGCTGGCCAGCTAGGCCCTTATATATTATAACCCTAAGGTCAAGGTCATTTTCAAACTCTCATCTTTAATACCTCAGATATTTATGTTTGATATGTCTAGTTTAGATGCCTGTACTGGACCAGAAGTCACAACCATAGACTTTTCATCTGTCATTGAGATGTTAGGATATCTGGAAAAAGATTGTGTGATTTACAGACCTGCTGTAGTCTGACAGTAACCTGCGTATATAGCCAGTGTTTGCGTGATTGCTTATCACCCTTACGTATGGACTTAAGCATTGGGCAGTGCACCTTTGTGTACAGGCATGCCAAAAGAGTAAACATTTATTTTTCCTGAACAAGAGTATTTGCAGGTCACTCTGGCATGTGACATATACTGGTATGCCTTGATCAATGAAGACTTAACCTTGAAAATGACATTTTTATATAGATGATGGATTTTAAAACACTGTCGTATTATATATGCTATCTGCCTTTTTATGGTGTAAGAGCTTGATAAGAACAAAATATCAGGCCAATGTAATCAAGTTTCAATTTCCTGGATAACCCAGTTACTATCATTTTTGGAGGAAATAATTAACCTATTTTGGAATAAAACCCTCTAGTTGGAAGGTACACTTTTCAATAACATTTCTGTTCTTAAAAGCACTCAAATGATCAAGAGACAAACTACAGGGGAAAAGAAGGATGTCTTGTTAAGAACATTGGGTATATAGACGAAACAAATTTTGGCGAAAATTAAACTCTGCAACTTCAGGTAAAAAACGTATTTCTTGAATTCCTTGATTTTGACCCAAAATTTCTTTATGACAGCAAGATAATAATTTCAACATGGCAGAATAGAGTTTTTAGGCAGTGTCAGGATCTCTGATGGGATAGATTTAGCATAGAAAGAAGGCAATTTTGGAAAATGAGATGTTCGTGACATAAATCGCATTACTTGTCAATGACCCCATGAATAAAAGTTTTTTTGAAGGTCACTATGCTTTATTCTTTACTCATGCAAAGTTTTGAGAAAACTAACCTTAAATTTCTACAAGTGTCATAAGGCCTTAAGCCTATATCTGGAGTGGTATTATACCCTTCTAAAATTAGAGGACACTTGTTTTCGCCATGGAAAGGAAATTGGGTCCAAGGGTTTGATTAAAGCTCTATTTGGGCCATAGCTGTTTGAGTCAATTACTGGATGTTTATTTTTCAGGTATGAACCTGGCAGAGGTGTGTCGTATTGAGTATCGCAAGGCTCCTAGGATAGTTCTGTGGATTATGATGGAGGTCGCCATCATTGGAAGTGATATTCAAGAAGTCATAGGATCAGCTATAGCATTTAATCTTTTATCCAATAACAAGTAAGCTTGCCTCTGCCCTGAAAGAACTTCATTTCCTGAGAAAGAGTTTTATCGCACCAAAACTTTCTACCTTAATTTGATATAAATTTTCTTTCTCATATTTATTTTTACAAGTAAGGCTATTATAATGTATGTTTTCTCTAGGAATTTCTTTCAATAAGTTGGTGCCACAAAGACCTTACAGGGAAATCAGTGTTAAAGTTGAGTATGGTTTTATACTGACATTGCAAATGTTTTAATGGTCTCATTTAATAGATGCCCCGAAAAGCATGAGTGACTGCATCATCTATGTAAATGAAAACTGATACCATGAATTTTAAAATTAGCAAAAGAGCCTAAGGAAAGAAGATGATGCATATTTGATTATTGATCTTGTTATTTTTAGCTAGGCAAAAGTGAAATATATTTGTCTGCCATGTCTAAAAGGAAGAAGCAGAAACATAAAGGAATTGGTAAATACAAATTCTTTTCTCTCGAAGTCCCATGATAGTAATGTTAGAAATAGGCAATCACTTGATTAAGGGTGATTTTGATTCCTTTTTCAGGATACCTCTGTGGGCAGGTGTGTTGATTACAGGTGTGGACACCTTTACCTTCCTGTTTCTTGAGAGCGCTGGTCTCCGCAAGCTGGAAGCTTTATTCGGCGCGCTCATCTCAACCATGGCATTCACATTCTTTTATATGGTAAGCCTATATCCCTTAAGAGCGGGCGGTTTAAGTATTTCTTAAAGCTCCACTTCAAGGCATCACAAGGAGGGTCATCAAGGGTCATGCCCCATTGAATATGTCAAATTTCAATATTGATTTTCAAACTTTTCAATTTAAAGAAATAGAATAAAATTATTTGCATCAAAAGTTCTTAATTCTGGATTTTGACACTATTTTAGAATTTATGAACTAAATTCAAAAGTCCCAAATTTAGCATTCACAAATTTATTTTATTATGACCTTGGCATGGACATAGAAATGTAATGTGGCCTTTAATTAAATTGAATATTCATACAACTGTTACACCCTATCAATATAATTTGATTTACTGAAATTGAAGTGTAAAGGGGCTATGTTTTTCCTATTGTCAGGACTGTTATTATGATTTTGTTTCAGTATGTGACAGTTCGTCCCAGCCCAGACCAGGGCGCTATCTTAATGGGGCTGTGGTTTCCCTGGTGTCAGGACTGTGATCAGAAAGCCATCATGCAGCTTGTAGGAATAGTGGGAGCTGTGATTATGCCACACAATATCTACCTCCATAGTGCACTGGTTCTGGTAAGAAAACATGAAAATTACATAAATGTATGTGTATATATATATATATATATATATATATATATATATATATATATATATATATATATATATATATATATATATATATATATGTAAATATATATATATATATATATATATATATATATATATATATATATATATATATATATATATATATATATATATATATATATATATATATATATATATATATATTGCAATCAATATAATTCTTAGTAACTATTATCAACTTTTTAGTGAAAACAGCTCGCTCATTCTTTAGTTAACTCATATGTCAACATACAGGCCCACAAGGCCTAACTTTCTTGAAGATATACTCCTAATAAAAAGCATCCTTCTGAAAATATTAAAGGACATGTCTCGATTAGAACTCAACTTTCTTGATCTCCTTTATATACTTAACTTTAAAGTTAAGCACCTTGCACCTAGAAGTCAATTTAAATGCTAAGTCTGAATGGGTCTAAATCACCCAAAGAAGATCAAAAAGCAAAATAACCTAGAACTTGTTCATTTCTCTTTATTACCAGTCTCGTGATGTGAAGCGTCAGAACAAAAGGAAAGTGGAGGAGGCAAACATGTATTATGGCATCGAGTCGGCCATCGCTCTTTTTGTCTCCTTCCTCATCAACCTGTTTGTGGTGGCAGTGTTTGCTGCGGCGTTCTCTGATCGCACAAAGTACACGGATCCCAGTCTGGTTACTGCGGTGAGTTGACATTCATGGAAAATTCTCGGAAATTTAGACCACCCTAGGCATTTGGGCCACTTGATGGTCGTGCTTAGATCATGTTATGGTGTTAATTTCTTTTAACTCAGTGTATCCCCTATCCGGCTTTTATTTGACAATTCAGTCTATACAGAAGATGTATTGCCTGAAAGATCTTTTGATGACAAACACATTAAGCATCACTAATGTACCCTTCCAGCAGGGTGTAAAGGTTTTTGGCAAAAAACGGAAATAAACATAGGTAGTATTTTCAAATGGAGCTCCTATCTACTAAAGTAGACCGCACACTTTTAAATTTCACAAATGTGAAGGAGAGATCAATGAAAACGGTAAGGGAAGGGTATCACATTTGATTTTTTAACCCATTCAAATTTTACAAATTCTTTCAGAATTTCTTTTTGAAAATTAGAAAAGTTGCATTTTTCTGCTTTCAGATGCTATAATGTATGATTGGTAAAATTGTGAGTGAAAATGTGATACCCCTTACCTCCAAACTATTTTAGCTATAACAATGCCATTTTCCTGGCAAATCTGTTTACATTTGCTTTCCAAAATGTGTATTTGAAGTGACCATGTTTTGTTGTTGAAATTCATAATAGAGAAAAGGACTAAAAACCTTTACCTGTTTGTGTGCAAGCCTATGGGAGTTTCTGTAATTGTTGATTTGTTACTCAGCTCAGTGATGGCCTAGACACTCACAGTTGTTCTAGTTTTCATCTAGATAATAAAATGGATAAATGCAAATTGCTTTATGTATTCTTTTCTCTCCTTCTATAGGGCAAGTGGATTAATGATCAGTATGGTTTGGCTATGAAGATTATCTGGGGTATAGGTTTACTGGCTGCAGGACAGAGTTCTACTATGACAGTAAGTTGGATTAATAATCGAGTTTCTAGGCCTTAGCAAGGACTATGAATTATGATTGTCCAGAAATGGCCAATAGCAAAATCTTTGATATGACTTTTTGTGGCACACAACATTCATAATTAATCATATAAATCTGTCCACTTCCTAAAAAGAATACTATGATTCTTTAGGTAGTCTGTTAGTTTTCACGTTGAAGCAAAAAATGCCATTAGTTTTTGTTTCAAATTGATATGTATAAAATCCTTGCCAAAATATTTGTGTGACCTAATACATGGTATCGAAGACGTATTGAAAAATTATGAATCCCTGTCAAAAATTCCAAATATAGTGCTACAAGAAAAACCTGCCAAATCATACTACTTGATGTGAAGTTTCCCTTATGGCAACAACAGAGCTACGGTAGTCGTTGTTTTATGTTGTGATTTCTACCTCGCTTGTTCATTTTCACTTATTACTTTCACTTATTACTTATTACTTTACTTTCAGGGAACATACGCAGGACAGTTTGTGATGGAGGTTAGTGGCATCTTATATTTCTGCTGAATTCATGGTGTTTAGTATTGTAGAAATCTGTAGGGCCTCTGGGTTAGTAGCTTATACAATCTTCAATCTCTATTAGATATTTGCTATTACTGCCATCAAATACAAAATATTAAGCCTGTTTAAATTTAAAAATCATCTTCATATATAGAAAGTATGAATTTGTGAAAAGGTTTAACTGAAGTTGAGAAAAATCCATGTTAAGATTAGATTATGGATTTGAGAAAAGTGTAGACAAAAGGTACTGAAAAGGAATATTGTCTTCTGGCCTACAATATAAAAAGCTTGCCAACCTCCCTCATTGTTTGAGCTCATGATCTGACAGTAACATACCGTATTCGCCCGATTAAGCACACCGTGCGGGTGCAAGTTGGGATTTTTTTCTGTAGCAGGGGTTTTGTCAAACATTCGCATAACCGCACCCCATAATAAGTGCAGATCGCGGTGTTACGTACCGCAACAAGAAATGGCCGATAGATGGCAGTTACGGTCGCCATCTATATACCTTCTTGTTCTACTAAAACAGTAGAAATTTAACATGAGAAGACGATCTTTGGCGCTTGCTGGTCCCCCAATCAGCGAAAAATTGGGGGGGGGGGGGGGGGGGGTTGCGCTTATTTAAGAATACGGTACCCCAATTTTGGCCTTATCTCTCCTTGCAATATCAACATTTAAAACTTACATAGATCTGTAATTGCGGATGTTTTTGTGCTTTCTAGGGTTTTCTGAAGATCCGCTGGGCCAAATGGAAGAGGGTTCTCCTGACCAGGTCGATAGCTATGGTGCCCACCATTACTGTTGCTCTTCTAGCCAACAGTCAGCTGGACTTCCTCAATAACTGGCTCAATGTGTTACAAAGTGTCCAGCTTCCGTTTGCACTTTTACCTATACTTCACTTCACCAACAGCAAACGTATAATGGGTGATTTCAAAAATGGCAGGTGAGTTCTAACCCATTTAGGTACGTAGTTTTACATAATTCTTCTTCTGATATCTTTCTGTTAAACGAGCGTTGTGTAGAAGTCTGAAAGAGAAAAATGATAAATGTTAAGCAGAATTCAAGCAACCAATGATTTTTCAAATATTCTACCAGATTGTGCTTGGTTTCAAGGTAACTTCTATAATATTGCAGGGATTAACTTGAAGATGGAAATGATATTTAGGACAGAAATTCATTCCACAGTTACTAGTTTCAAGGGACCATACACTAGAAACACGATGGGGTAAAACCCTGTACCTACTACATAAGTCCAGGGACTTAGCCAGGACCCATCCTACCTGTCTTTTGGACAGGTAGTTTCCTAAAAACCTCCTGTTTGGACAGGCTAAATATTCTATTATGATTTATCAATTTTGACTTTCTGGGTGAAATAACCAAATATTTTCCTAATAAACCATCTTCTAGTAAATAGCTGATGTGTAAATTGCCCTTTTTGACACACTAGGCTATTAAATGTAGCTGGTATAAGGATTTGAAGTAGATAAGTAGCTTAATCTGGACAGTCAGATAATTTGAAATTGCTGTTTTGAACAGGCATTTTTGAAATCCTGGCTAAGACCCTGCATAAGTCCCTTTTATTCCCCATTTTGTTATTTTGTTCAATTGTGATTGTAGGTTTACTCAGGTGGTGGTATGGTCTCTTGCTGTCCTGGTGATGGGCATCAACATATACCTGGTGACAGTTTATGTGGTAAGTCTTTACATATACATATATTGTCTGAGTACGTCCTCTTCAAATATTTTGTAGTCAATTTTTAATTCCGAAGTTATTTTCATAAATATCAAACAGACCAGACAATGTACTTTAAAAGAAATCTAAGCTGGAATGTGCTCATCAAATGGTTTAACCTATTCATTTTTAGTGCGAAAGCAGTGTATTTTCATGCCACTGATGTGTCCATTAATCCTGTTACAAGCATTTCACCTAAAGTTTTCTCAGTAGTGAAATCAAGTGGTGTTACAATTTATTCATTTATTAACCAGCTGGAGGTATTTCTTAACTTATTCAAATATCTAAAGCAAACGGATCTCAATCATGACATGGGTTTATGGGCCCGAGCAATGGATCAACTGATATACCCTGCTTGCAGCCAATAGACATGCTCTATTTTCTTGTTGCGGGTCCTCAATGACCCAAGTGCAGCACTTGAATTACACCCCAGGCATGTTAGTGGCAGTGAAGAACACCCCTATATAACCATTATATGAGTTCTGGGCCCAATGTGGTTGTATGGTAATTGCCCCCCCCCTCCCTCCCCCCTCTACTGCATCTCACCATCTCAGTTCATATAGAGAGTTGAGATCAAACATTATACTCACTACAATAGCCCTTAGAAGTCTGAAATGCCTTAAGGTGTCCATGAAATGGCTTTGGTGTGAAAAGTTTCAGTTATTTTTATAAGATAAATATACTTCTAAAGCCCCTCTGACCATTCAATCATGCATGGCATGCTTTCAATAACTGTTGATTGCTCATTTCTCATTGTGATGTGATGTTTTTCTCTCTTTTCAGTCCACCTTTGATTTATGGTATGCATATCTGATAGCAGCAGTTGTCCTCCTTATTTACCTGCTCTTTGTGGGATACCTGGTAAGATGTAAACTAGCACAAAAAATTTATATATATATATATATATATATATATATATATATATATATATATATATATATATATATATATATATATATATATATATATATATACACACACACACACACACATATATATATATATATATATATATATATATATATATATATATATATATGTATATATATATATATATATATATATATATATATATATATATATATATATATATATATATATATATATATATATATATATATATATATATGAATTCCACTAAATATAACTTACACCACCATGAGCAATTACATGGTAGTAATTAAAAATTCTGATGATCAAATATAATGGGTGATTTATTCAAGTACTTCAACTTGTTGATAATGAAAATACCAAAGTAAGCTCAATCCATATTGATTGATTTCTTTGGACTTAACCCTCCCCAAATCCATTCTCGTATATTCTGTCAGTTATCTGAATGCAGCATTGATAATAAATCAATCAATATTTATTTGGATTTAAATAAGATTGCTCTAGATCTTTAATAGATAACCATGGTTTTTCTTATTGGCTAGTGTGATTATTCAGATGTTTCTCTTTCTTTTTACTCAGGCTGTTGGTATAAAAAAGTGGCTGCTCATGAAGGTATGTGAAAATAGCTTTATATTCTTCCATATGCAGTCTCTCCTACCGAATCGATCTTTGTGTGCCTTAGTAGAATAATAGAATAGTATGGTACTTAGTTATTCATACAACATTAGAGCTGACAGCCAACCTAAGATTTAATCCATTTAATTGTCTGGTGATGTTTGATATTGACAACCTTTTACAGAATGTGCTTTGGTGGACAAGCAGTAAACAGTTAACTGCAATCATGGGCTTAATCTTTTGCAGAGAACATTGATTATTCATTGACCCAATTAATGCATTAACTTGTATATAATTGATGGCAAATTATCAATTTATCATTTCTTCATGAATTATGTTGAACATGGAATTGAGCTCTATTAGAGAAAATGCTCTCTCTCTCTTGGCATAATCTATTTTAGAAATCTGCTTACATTTACATCTAATTGAAGTGTTGCTATTTCCTTATATATTTCATAAACAGCTATGGCTTGGAGTGAAGCTTGGTCAGGATACAAGTTCAATAGAGAGTGATATTTTAGAGTATGAGGGACGAGACTACCAGGAAGCCCACAGGATCGTCACAGCCGAAACGGACAATTATCAGGACAATGCAGAAATCACCAATAGCTGACTCATAAACGCAGCCTCTCTAATAAGTGAGAATCAGAAGGTTGATAAAGGAGGGAGGGATGCTTCAATGAATGATGTTTGAAATGTTCAAAGTCAATTGGACACTTGCAATGGATTCTGGCAGAGATTGAAGTACCCCTACTCTTAAAACCATTGTTGCTGTAACCCATTTCATCTGGAGTGCATGCATGCAGCGACAGCTTTAAATACAGTAATATTTAATTCAGGATTCGACATAAGTACTAGCCCGCTTGCCTCGGCAAGTGAATTTTTGAAAAAAGGGCTTTCGAGCAAGTACATTATAGTTTTCACTTGCCCGAATGGGCAAGCTGATTTTCTGAGCACTACACATTTTCTATGTATAAAAATGGCACAAATACCTAGAAATATGCTAATGCAACAATGGTATACAATCATTAAATACATGAGAAAGAATACATGACTTCTTGGCATATATATTATAACTTATTTCGGGCAAGCCAGAAATAATGTCGGGCAAGTTAAAATCATAACCTACTTGCCCGGCATGGTAAGTAAGATCTGAAACTTATGTTGGTGCCTGTAATTGAACATAACTTATTTAATATGGTAATATTTAATTGAACATAACCTATTAAATATGTTAATGTTTCATTGAACATAACTATGGTTATATAATGATATTTGAAGTGGGAATGACTTACTCAAAAGGAACAAGTACTTTTTGTCAAATATTTTTCAAAATATTTCTTTGTTGATATGGAGACTTCTTGAAAAGTTTCAGACAATAAGTATGCTCGAGATGTGTATGGGTTGATCATGACAACGTGGTAAATTGTGATGAATCATGTCGGGTGTAATCCTGAAAGGCTAGTGATAATATGAGAAATATGTTGCTTTATGAAATTTGTCTTATTCACCTGGGAATATTCTGCATTAAAGTGTGAACAATGAATTAGAAATTGAAATATTCTATGAATGTTTCACTATGATTATTGGTATTATTTACAGAAATAAGCTTTAATGTGTGCTTGTGTGTTTTTTTCTGGATAGACATATATATGGCTCAAGGGTGAAGTTGACCTTCAGTTGAGCTTTGCGGAACTCACATTTTGACAATGTGTTTGACGTTTAATGCTGTTACCCCTACAGAAGTAATAGGGATCACTTAGTCTTTTAACCTATTAAGGTCTAATGACAATGTCTGTTTATTTTCCACAAACTTTGCATGATTTAAAAAGAATGTAGCTAGTAGTGCAATTTATAATTTTCCATCACAGACTTTTGAAAAAGTATGAGTCATGAACATCTCATTCTCAAATTGGTCTCTTGTACATTGTATCTCTTCAGAGATACTCTCACTGCCTGTATTACTGGTTAGCTAGGATGAAAGCATTTTTGTGGGTATACGCAGTTACGGCGCAACATCGAGGAACTCCAGAAACAAGTTTTTAAACCCTCAATTAGTTTAAGTCAGAATTGCCATTTTTAATTTTCATCTAAATTGTCCAGACCATCTGAGCAATGACTGGAGTATTTACATTTTCATATATGGGATATTTTTTAGCAAAGGAACCCTTTTATACATAGATGAACGGTCGTACATATTCTAAAAAAATGTCGAATTTTGTAATTTCAATAAACATGAAAATCACTGTAGCCAAAGTATATTGTGTTCAAAGCTGTCTCTTAGGGTACCATTTAGAAAAAGCAGGTTTGGTGTAAAGTCACAATGATACAATTTTTCTTATAACAGTATTTTTGTACCACTTTTATTTCCCAAAAGGCAGTAGTGTCAGGTAAATTATTATAGAATATTTTATTTTGTCCAATACTGAATTGGTATCACTGATTGAGAGTACTATAAGACCTTAATGCATAAGTGTTTCTCCTGAAATGCATTTAATCAAAGATAATGCTATATATTTTGTAACAATTCTTTAGATAGTCTCAGCTAATTTTTGATATGCGTTTTGCATTTTTCAAGACTTGTAAATGTTTGAATGAAAATATGCTACTTGCACAAAATCAATATGTCAATATTCTGACGAGGAATACTTAGAATTGAGACTGTAAGCAAAACAAAAGCAGTAATCTTTGGCAAAATTTCAATTCTAATTATTCCTTTTCAGCAAAGCGATAACTCTGACTAGCTACTGGCCTAAACCAAATCTGGGGTATCTTTTGTGTTACACTTTTGGTGAATTTTCTTTTTCAGATATTAAATAGGGAAATCAATGTTTTATATAGGTGAATATGTCTACCATCCACATGTCAAATATTTCTGATTAATTATGAACACTTTTAAAAATGTAGAAATGATGTTGCACATTCTATTTTTAATAAAGGTTATCTATCCTTCAACAGTCAACATTGCTGCACTTTATTTTCTACAAACATTGTTACTGAAATCATATCAAATATTCTAATGAAATATGCAAACATATCAACATTTTCTGGTGCAACCGCTGCAGAAAAAGATAAAAGCTTTATGTCAAGGTGAAACTTTAATTCAATTTATTACTCTTTATACATTTTAACATTTATAACAGCCATACCATGTATTAGAAAAAGCAAATTGTGTGCACCACCAATGAAGCTACATTGTACTATATGGAAAATGCTACTACAGAGACTACATGCATTGATTATAACTGCTTACTTTGTAAACTCCCAAGTAGTTCAGGTTTTTGCATGTGATAATACTACAGAACAGTAGGAGCAAATATGAATCATGTTTAGTAACTCAATACATTTTGTGAAGCAATCATAGTACATAATTATGCGTTGTCCTATCTGTTATTCAGGTTTTGGTAATTGTACATGGTTTTAATTCATGCTATCAAAGTGTCTTTCTGCTGATGACTGATGATGCGCTTGGTCTGTTATCTTAATGTCAATACAATAAAGTGAATTGAATTTTTTACTTTGACAGTAGATTTAGCGCCCTTATCTGTAAATTTAATTTAATTTAACTTAGGAATATTAAAATAGAGGAATGATGATTTATTTAAAGTAAAACCTTTTAAACATCATATGGATGGCATCCTCTTTGTTGGGATACCACCTTGGCATGACAGAGAGATGTGTGTGCCTTTAAGATCCTGAGAGCTTTTCTGGTTGGGATTGATAATCACTGGTAGGTTCAACCATACCAGATAGGTTGATGCGGAGAGCCAATACTAAGATGTAGTCCCCGTTTCTCCCAGCTTGCTTGCCATGGGTTGCATAGTTTGCCATGACGGGATCCTGGTGGTTGAGGGGATATGGATCCACAGATCTAGTTACCCTAACATGCCTCTTATATTAGGCCTAATTTCATTTGGACCGGTGGTCTGATTGGCCTCGGTCTAGATCAATTGGCTGGCAATGCCATGTCCAAGTGAGAGGTTGACGTGATTAATGACCATCTTGGTTTTCACCTAGAAGTCAATTGCATTTATTAATATTTATCAATGATTTATAATTTTTTATGATCGATTTACAAATATTTATATTTTTAATCAATCATAAATATATAGTAATCAATTGTATATTATAAATATATAAGTGTATGTTATAGTATTTATAAATCGTTAATAAATATTTACAAATGTAATTAACTTCTTAGTGGTTTAATAACTTAATAAATCATTTATAGATATCCATAAATGAATGATTTATAAATATTTTTAAGATCATTTCAGTTAAATATAAATCTTTTTTGAATATTAATAAGACTTAATAAATATTCTGAAATGTTTTAATAGCTTTATTTATACATATTAGTAAATATGTATAAGATTAGTACATCTATAAACTGATTAATAGGTATTTATGAATGATTAATAAATGCAAATGATTAATAAATATCTTTAGTGATTAATAAACATTAATGAAATAATAATTAATATTATTAAACACTTATGATACTCTATAAATGTCTAGATGCTTGCCATAATCAAGTATATTGTATCAAGAAGCCTGACAATTACTGGTAGCACATATTTAAGTACATTGATCTTCAAAATGAAATTGTATAATGGGTGATAATAGGGGTAAGCTGACTTCATGTCTTTTTCATTCTTGTTCTCATAAAGTATGAATCTAAACTGAATGTCCTAGTGTTGCCTGGCATAGTGAAGAATATTTCTGATCACTTGCACATTCTTGTATGACTCATTTTAAGGAAAAACTCTAGACAAGATACCTCACTTGAAGAGACAGCAGCACATGGCCGAGACTTGAACTGTGAACTTAAAAATTGAACAAAATACACCAGCTGATAAAATAATGTGGTGATGAGCTTACGCTCGTAGTCTTGCGCGGGAGTTGATGTGCGTGAGATTCTAGATGACGTCATAAAATGGCGCCATATTTGATATGCAGTTCACAGAAGACGTAGATTGTTATAGATCTCGAAGCTGCCATTTAGAGGATGGATCCAAAGACATTCATCCGTGTGTTTTAGAACATATAGGTCATCACCACATTGGCGCTGCGAGCGATTTTCGAACTGGGCAAATCATCTTATCCAGGTCAGGGATAGTTGTAAGCCTTGTTGGAAAGGTCCGTTTCTCATCATTAAAGTCATCACTCCAGTTCTCTTCAAGGTTCTTCACAAGAAAAAGAGCTTTGTCTTGCATCATGATCTTCTAAGAAGCTGTTTTGATTCCATCATGCCCGGATGGTTGAAGAAAGCTAGACATAATTTAGAGCAAGGAGATCAAGTACAGACGGAACAGTGGGAGGATATAGAAGGAGATGCTTTATTCGGAATTCAAGATTTGTTTCCGTCTGTCAACGAAGATCTTGGAAGTAGCTAACCAATTCTTATCGGTGACAATCATGAGACTGGACCGACTTTCTTTGGATCAGTATCTCCTGAAACTGAAGCAGAGTCTCAGCATACCATATCGTGCGGAGATGATCCAGTTGATCCACAGTTGAATTATACTTGGATTCAACGTGACAGCTGTGAAAAATGGAGGAAGACCACCAAAAGTTATGCTGAGAGTAGATGTTTGAATGATCCTTGGTATTGCAAACTAAATCCTGATGTCGACCACAAAAACTGCGATGCGGGTGAGGAAAGCAGCTCTGAGTGGGAAACTGCTCTGGATAATCAAGGATTGAGCTTCAGAGTCATTCAACCCGAAAGAAAGATACGACATGGACGAATCAGTCAAGCACCTTCTTGTTTCCGTGACACCAGTTCCTATTAATATTGTTGTGCTAATCCTAATAACCGCTAACAATACAAGTAACGTCAAAGGCACTCATGTTGTCGTCTCTTGTTACAGATGAGATGTCGGCTCGTTGTGGGACGAAGAGAGCTGTTGCGTGAGGACCGATGTTTGTCGGACCTAAAAAGTAAAACAAACAAGAATGTCCAGAGTGCGGTGAAGCTACTGAACACATGAAACGACACCTCTACCAGTCACATATCTCGGAACGATGGTAGAAGCTACTTCCTTTGTTGGCTTGTTGGAAGTGTGAGAAATTTCCGATTAATCAGCATGTGGCAGAGCATGGTCCTTTCAATTCAGAAATCCATGGTCAGCAATTCTTCATTGAAGCTCAACGCTTTTTCAACTTCCTTCAGCAGAAGCTTCCAAGTTCCTAAAGAAAGGATGTTGCAAGTCATGTGAGACAAACGTCTAGTCTCCAAGAGCCTTACGTTCAATCTACCAGAATTAGATGTCCTGGATCTTTTGGATCAGAATATGGGTTTGTCTAAGTTAGAGTACAGGGACGCAGTACAGCCAACCCGACTGTCTTCTCTTCTTCACTGCCATACCATCTTTAACTTACTGCTATATATCAAGAAGAACACTTTGCCAAATCTCTGAGTTGAGGTTCAGAATTCTTCATCTTCCCATAAAAAACAAGTACAACTTCAGGTCAAGGTAAAAGGTGTTGAGGAGCTAAAGGTCCAACTGAAATCTATTGTAGTTATACCAACAGAAGTTGTTTTGCCAGGAGAAAAGGAGAACAGAACGCCCTTCATTGACTGTCACTGCCATTTGGATAGATTGTTTCACAATAGTGGGCACCATGGCACCCTAGAGGAATATTTTATAAAGAAGAAGCGACCTGTTTCACCATCTTTTGCCAGCTGTGTCACAGTATTTTGTGATCCGGAAACATTTCCAAAGGATGAGGGTATTGTTCAATGAGTTTTACGAGAAGAAGGTGTTCATGGCTCAATAGGGTGTCACCCAAAGAAGGCCCATCTGTATTCAACTAGGGTAGAAGCGTATATCATTGGGATGGTCGAGGAGAAAAAAATTGTCGCCATCGGGGAAATGGGTCTGGACTTTTCTGGGAAAAATATTAGGAACCACCAAAAGAGAAAGCAGCGTTCTATTTACAGGAAACAACTGGTTCTAGCTGCAAGGTTTAACAAAACTGTTGTCATCGATTCGCGTGAGGCAGGCAATGACTGCTTTACTATTGCCAAGGAAGAATTGCCAACAAGTGCTAAAATTCATGTGCATTGTTTCATGCAGGGCTTGCAAGATTTGCTGTTGTGGTTTCGCAGGTTCCCAAATGCCATAGTTGGAGTCACGCCTGTGTGTACATATGAGAACACCAAGAATGTGTAAGAAATAGTCCGGTGTGCACCACTTTCATCGTCTGTTTTTAGAAACGGACGCGCCTTACTTCCTCCCGACATGTGCGTCTCGTTCATTGGAGTTCAGCGATCCACAACTGACTTTGCAAGTCGGGCTGTACATCGCCAAAATCAAGGACAGATCAGTATATGAAGTTCTGCACAGATGCCATCAGAATGCCATGAAGTTATACAGTGTTGAATAGGTGGCTCGACCGAGGAATGTAAATAGTGTATATAGTTTTTGAGGTATGGACCGATGCTTATCGGACCAACGGGAACCGTTTCTTTATGGTTTCAGTTGAGAATTATTATATACAGGTATGGACCGATGCTCATTGGACCAGTGGGAACCGTTCCTTAACGGATCCATTATAGAATATTTGATTTTATTCTATGTTCTAGAATGTTGCCACATTCCCAATTTAGGAAAGGGAGGAATGTGGTGACGAGTTTACGCTCGCAGTCTTCCGCGGGAGTTGATGTGCGTGAGATTCTAGATGACGTCATAAAACGGCGCCATATTTGATACGCAGTTTACAGAAGACATAGTTACATATTGGATGTCCGATTCCGACCCTATTTCAAGGATCTGTTATAGATCTCGAAGCTGCCATTTAGAGGATGGATTCAAAGACATTCATCCGTGTGTTTTAGAACATATAGGTCATCACCACAATAATAACCAGTTATGCTGTGAACTATGGTAGGATAATGGTAGGGAATTCCCTACCAAATACATGGCATGCCAAACACTAGGCTAGAATGAATGAATAAGTGTATAAAGGCACATGGACAATCAACTTCTGTCGATGGAAAATTATTTACAGGAAACGAATTTCCGATAACGGAAAGTAAATTTCCATTTACGGAAAATTATTTTTACATGAAAATCAGCTGAATTTCCCTAAATGTAATTAATTTTCAGTTAATAGAAAATGATGCAACAAAAAATGAATTACCGTATACAGAAAATCAACCCGATTGTCCAGAAAATCATCCTACTTCCACATCAGTGCCATCTTTTGATAGCTTCTTTATAACATCCAAATATCACTATGCCAGCTATATTCATATAGTAAAATGTCAGGTTTTTGGTAATTTTGTCATAGTCTTCAATCATTTTCATCCTCTTGTACAAATTTACGTTCGTTTTTAGTGTCATATGAAGGTTAGATAAGCTTTTTATAACATCAATATTGGAAGATTTTCTGGTTAAAACTACATGGTAAGCATGCACAGAACTATTAACCTAATGTCCACATAATACGTGGTTACACATAACCAAATAAATTTTCATTGTCAGAATTTACATATAGATGAAAGGATTACAAATTGCAAATTGTTTTAAGAATCAGAATCATTTTATGCTAGCCTCTAATTGCTTAGTGCATGGCGCCAGGGTACCACTCTTCTTCCCAATTATCGCTCTATGAGGTCTCCTCATGTCAAATGAATAATATGAGCGTTTAAAGGCACACCAACACACATAGGTCATTGTGTGAAATAAAACATTATCAAAAAGTGGTCCTTTGTCAATATTGAAGACCAATGACAAAGCACAATTATTCGAGGTGAAAGAAGAAAAAGAGGAGGAGAAGAAAAAGAGGAAATGCAATGGGAACGAGAATCCGGTGAAACCAGCAGAAAAAAACAGCTCCACAGACTTACATTTAATGTTTTTGACAAACACTTTTTTAACCAAAGATCTGTGATGATGGCTTTCTCAAGGGTTTCGATCGCTGTATAGTGAATGACATCAGCCCTGAAATGGGATGGCCAACTCTCCAGGAAATTCCAAGAAGGCTAAGGCCTGCGCCAAGGGGGCCTACCATCCACAGAAAACTTTAAGGCCAGAACTGACCCGCTGTTATGGAAGCTGGAAAGATCGGGTCTTTGAGCACACATAGGATGCAAATATGTAGGGCCCCCACCTGTGCAGGTGACATTGCCCTCATATCCTTCTCACATCTAGAACTCAAAGCTATGGCCCACATCGCCTCGGACGAAGTCAGCACCCAAAGGTATGAATATAGCTCCTCAAACTCCAAGGTTATGCTCACAAGAAAAGCTGCAGACTCAAGACCCATAGAGATGAACACTAGACCTGCAGAGTGTAGAATACTCCACTGCCGAGAGTCATCTTGGAATGAAAATGTAACCAGCTTGGGTTAGTTCTTTCATTCGCCATTAGATGCCACTTGAGCAGCAAGCTAAAACCTGCTGACCACGTCTGCAGAACTGGTTCCTTTGTTACAAGGGTGCCTGGTCAGCTGATGCATGGGTATATATATAGGTGTGGCTGGGTCTGTCTGTCAGTCACTCATCATTAGGACAGACAGACAGCAGCTGAGCAGTGGGTGAGTGTTAATGCTACTTTCACTCTCTGTATGTTGATAATTCAGGGTATTCTTGCTAGTTTAGGGCATTTTATAACAGTATGCTTACTATGCTTGTCTAGAGACAGGGCATTAGGACACTTACGTAGGTTAACAGTCTTTCATGAAACTTGCTTGTTGTTTTGTCATGTCAGCCCTTTTGTTTTGCATTTGGGGTGTATGGCATGGGTTGGCCATAGCCTACACATGTAGTCAGTCATGGTGTTTAATGATTTAATAAATGCAGTTGGCTTCT
Source organism: Maea johnstoni (assembly GCA_963942565.1). Taxonomy (NCBI): domain Eukaryota; kingdom Metazoa; phylum Annelida; class Polychaeta; order Spionida; family Magelonidae; genus Maea; species Maea johnstoni. Next base: position 31,858,278 of record OZ012689.1, read on the forward strand.
AGTAATTGCTCTCTGGTAATTAATAGTAACTTACTTCTACTGTTTAGTTGTTTTTATACACATTTGTTGTTCAATTTGTATCAAATTACTTATAGTGTAGCAATTAGGGTGTGGCACTTTGGAACATTTGGTGCTCACTGTAATGGTACCCAGCCTTTGATGATTATTCCTTATTATGACTGAGGATACACTTAATGGGCCATTGTGTAGCATTCCCTTGTTTGTTGGCTCCTTTGCTGTGTACTATTTGTTATTACTTGTAGTTTGTCCAATTCTCCTTTGACAGATTAGGTTATCAGTCATAAAAAACGTCCTATTTCATAGGGGTAAGTGTAAAACATACACCAGTATTATTTGGTACTGCTTTCATGTAATTGCCTATCCTTCCTTATGGTACATTCTTCATGTAAATGCATACTATTCTTATGGTACATTCTTCATGTAAATGCATACTATTCTTATGGTACATCCTTCATGTAAATGCATATCATTATGGTTTTTCCTTCATATAATGCATAAGTATTTTGGAATCAACATTCATTTTCATTCATAAGAAGGTTAATATTCTATAATTATGAGAAGTCATATCTAATAAGTTGATGATATGGATTACTTTGAAACAGGTTCAATTGAGAACATACATTATGTAATGTTTCATTCAGTAGTTGAATTAATCAACTGTTCTTACTTAGAGCGCTTGAAATAAATCTTGTATTATAGGTATTCATTGTCATATATTCTGCTATTTGTATTGTTTTAACTATTTGCAGGGTTTTTGACTGAAATAAAACCTTCATAGAGATCTACTACCTGAGTTTGTCTTCTCACAAAAAGAACGACACAGAATCAAATGAGGCAGTACAAGACAGTATTAAAGCTGCACAGAGATCTGCTTATGCCCTCCTAGGAGCAGGCATGTATGTAATGCAGGGTCTCCACCCAAAAATCACCACTCTAAAACTCATCATCCTGACATTGACCTACAGCTTGGAAGTACTCAACATCACAACGCAAAACCTCTTTAAACTGTAAGTCTTCTACAGAAACCTTCTAAGAAGAACCCAGAACCTTCCAGAAGAAGCAACCTGTGCACTCCATATTCTCACAGGCACAACCCCTATCGAGGCAACCATCAACACATAAGTTCTAAAAACAACACTTTACAAAGGCAACTGGCCCTCAAAGACCCAGACTGCCTAAGCTGGACACAAAGAGTAAGGAAAACCCAATACAAATATCACCTTCCTAGCGCTTTCAACCTCCTTTAGATACCCCCCTACAAATCCCACTGGAAAAGGCACCAGGCCGTATCAACATTCTGGACTCATCTTCTCACTCAACAGGCAGAAGAAAAGAAAACACTTGAGCCTTCTCAACCCATATGCATATGTCCTCCCAGCGGGCACTGTACGTACAATGTGCGTACATTGTACCAACTGTACGTACATTGTACGTACAGTGCCCGCTGGGCTAGGACAACTGCACCCAGTCTGGAATACAGTGGAGATGCATCATCACAATATTCAACAGGGACAGATCAAAGCCAGAAATCTAGTAGGCCGGTACACGCTTCTGGAAAATCTAGCAAAATGTGAAAACAGCGACCCCATCTGCCTAATATGGAAGAGGACAATCTACACCACTTCATCCTTAAGAGACAATTCCACCATGGATAAAACAGTGGCCCAAATAGTTTATTATGGTATTCTCTACTCAAACCCAAGTTCCCACCAGTGCCAGCCTTCATACAAGAAGTATATTGCTGAGAACTCTAATGGGTACGCCTTTGGCGGTTGCACTGATACGAAGAAGAAAGGAAGATTAAGAGCAGAGCTTTCAGATTCTTTTTCTTCCTCTTTATCTTCTTTCACCTAGAGTTAATATGCTTTGTCATTGTTATTCAGCAATTATAGAGGATCACATTTTGGAAAAAACTTATGGCACTTAATGGCCTTTGTGTGCAGATGTGCTTTTAAGCCATCATTCATCCACTTATTCATTTCTTAAAACCTCTAAACTCTTCACAGAAGCCCGAAGTGACTTTGGAAAATCAGCTAGAAACTCAATGAATCACTTTGTGCATTTGGAAACTTTTGTCAGAGAAGGAATTTAGAATGGGAAGCATGTGGAGTCTCCATCTTGAAAAAGTGTATATATACGGCACCACTTGGACATACATTAATTTGATTATGAAACTGATTTACACGACATGAACCTAAGGGAGAACATATTGAAAAGAATGGACAATAACACAACCATTATTTACATTATTAATAATACTTAAGAAACTGGAGAGTTTCCATCCTCCTGGAGAAAAGCCACCGTTATACCTATTGCCAAGTCAATAAAAGAATCCAAAGATCTGAATAATTACCAACCTACAGCATAATCTAGCTGTGGCTGGAAGTCAATGAAAGAAAATGATCAATGACCGTCTTGTATGGTTACTGAAAACAATTCTACACTGTTCACAGATGCCCAAAGCTACATCCAGAAAACCAGAAGCTCAATGGATCACCTTGCGCATTTCAAAACTTTTGTAAGAGAAAGGTCTTCGAATGGGAAGCACATAGAGTCTATCTTTTTTGAACTTCAAAAAGCATATGACACCATTTGGAAATCCTGTTTTATGAAAGATTTACATGACATGGACCCAGGGGACGTTTACCCCTCTCTTATACATGTACAATACTTTTTATTCAAAAGGAAATTAAGAGTCAGGGTGGGTATAACCCTCTCTGACTTCTATGACCTAGAAATAAGGGTTCTATTGTAACTTGCTAGGTTACAATGAATCACTAATATAAACTACATATCAGGTGAGTAATGTACTCACAGGATTGATATAATGTGAGCAGGATAGACACCAAACAGGAGGCCAGGAAAATAGGTCCTACTGCTTCAAATGCATCATGTGTTCTGCTGCTGGTTGTAGGACTACTTCTGGCACTACGTTTTTCCACTGAGCATATCCATACGCCAAGAGGTCACACCAAATCACCACATCCCTCCTCTGGCTCTGCATGTTTTTTGAAGATGATGCCATGCTTTGGTGTGGTGGTCGTATTTACATATATACATGTTACACTTAACACTTATTCATATTTACATATATACATCACCAGTAAACACTGGAACCTATTCTGCTAAATTATACATTTTCCTAGTGTTCCTTCGGCAGTTGCAGAGGACTTCCGTCAGAGCAACATCCTGAAGATAAGGGACTTCTTGAGCCACAGATGACATCACTTTGAGAATGTTGTCTTCCGTTTTTGTCAAACTGTTTTTAACATCAGTATAATTATCTGACTGTTGCTTTCTCATTTCTATGAGCTGTGCGTTAATACCTTCCTCCATTTTAGCGAGGGATCTTAACATGAATGTATTTTCAGGGTTGTTACTATCTGAATCCATATCGTTAGACCCTGCCATTGTACTAGATCTCAGTGATTTCTTTCTCTCTGATTCTGCACCGATGAATTTCCTAATGTCTTCGTAGCCTTTACCTTTTAGTTGTGTAGACTTTCTACTCATAATGTACGCGACCAACGTTGCATGTGTATTTTATTGTGTGATGGCATGTATGTTTGACAGGAATATAAGGATTTACTTACCTGTTCCTCGCACCACGCTTCCAAGATGGCGGCTTCAGTTTCTCAGTCTCCGTCCGGAGATCTTTTCCTTGCCGTCCGATGAGTGTACGAATTTGCTCTACTTGATGTTGTGGTTTTGCATGTTACCTTCGTATTTGCGTTGGAGACAATTTTCGTAGGTCACAAGTTCGGGGAATCTGTAAATAGCAAGAAGAGCACGCTATGCGATATCTCCGGAATACTCGCACATGGAGTGTTAGGTGCCCAAATGAGCGTATTAATACTAGTTTTAACTCTATTAAGTCTAGCGATTGTCTATAAATTACGAATATATGTGCCTAGTTATCAAAGAATTTAACCACTTAGTTGTGCTAGGTGAGTTATCGAGTAGTATTTCGTATATCCAGAGTTTAGTTGGCGACTTTAATGATCGGGTGCGGGACTATTTTGCGTGCGAGATTTTGCAAAGCGAAAGTGAAGCAGGTATTCGTCAAAGTACGAATTTGATAAGAGTTAATTGAAAATAGGGTTATCTATAGATGAATTACATCGTTAGTGATACCATGATTGTATCCTCGGATGGGATATGATTTTAGTGATTTGCTGCGATTTTTGCAGGAGCCTATTCAACGTGCAACTCACCTCTACAGCATGACGTCACCCGAAAAAAACGCCAAGAGGTCACACCAAATCACCACATCCCTCCTCTGGCTCTGCATGTTTTTTGAAGATGATGCCATGCTTTGGTGTGGTGGTCGTATTTACATATATACATGTTACACTTAACACTTATTCATATTTACATATATACATCACCAGTAAACACTGGAAACTATTCTGCTAAATTATACATCTTCCTAGTGTTCCTTCGGCAGTTGCAGAGGACTTCCGTCAGAGGAACATCCTGAAGATAAGGGACTTCTTGAGCCACAGATTTTGCCATCATTGGATTGCTGTAACTATGTTGCCCTGCCGGAGTGAAATATGGTGCGTCCGATTCCAAAAGAAGTCTGTCGAGAGGGATATGCTTCGCCGCATCTATAGCACCGCAAGCTCTTCAGGACTGCTGCCAGGTGATTAAAGGGGTCAGTCCGATGGACGAATTCGGGAAGAGAGCCAGCCAACGTCTCCCCATTCTCCATCCCTCAGTAAAACAGTGGAAGTGGCCCTTCCAGTCTGCCCTTACATAAAAAGAGTGTATTGTCAGTGTGTTACCGGTTTATTGTCATTGTATCGTCATCGTGCATCCAGTGTGCTGTCAGTGCGTTGGTTCCTTTATTACCAGACCTAACATTTTAGTGCCAGCCTATTGTCATTTAGAAACCAGTGTAATACCAGCTTAGAGTCAGTGTGACGTCAGGTCTGACATCACACTGACAACAATAATATGCCACTTAAACCAGGTTAATGTCAGATATGACAGCAGCATCGGGCAACTTTAAAGTGTATAAATATTGTGATTTTCAAATTATCAAATTTCAATGAGTCCTGACAGCAGTATTAAATTTTGATTCAAACACTGACACTTTAAAACAACTTGAAATGTCAAGAACACGCTCAGCTGACACCTGAGTTATCGGGTATCTGACCTGAAATTTCAAATTTTTAATGTCTGGGATTTCTGTTCTATTGTGTAGAAAACTATTTTGCCAAAGATCTGGTAAAATGTTGAATTTATTCTCAGTGAATGAGTTGACATAGTATGATCCAGGCAATTTGAACTGAAGAGATGGATGAACTGACATTAGACCGACATCAGACTGGCATCAGACTGACAAGAAGAATTAGCTGACAACACACTGTCATTAGGAGCCATTTGGTAGTTTTCAGTGTAATGTCAGTGTGTTGTCAGTGTAATGTCAGATCTGACAAAAGACTGGCATGAAAGTGCACTGGCCACACACTGACAACACACTGACGTTACCAGTGTGTTGTCTATGGCATGCCAAAGTGATATTTATTCAACTCACAAAATATCATGCAACTTTCAAAATATCGTTCAACTTTTTAAAATATATCATGCAACTTTCAAAATATCGTTCAACTTTTTTAAATATATCATGCAACTCTCAAAATAACATACAGCTCAGGAAGGGTGTATATTTTTTGGGAACATGTATAATGAACTCAGAAAAGTTATGGGTGTTGTGACCAGGTCATGCACTTGTAGTGGGGAAGGTCGCTGGTAAAGGGGAAAACCTACTGGTCTGATAGTCATATATATTTATATATATATATATATATATATATACAGTGGAACCTGTCTACATTGAACACTCACGGGAAATGAAAAAGTGTTCAATGTACGCAGGTGTTCAATGTATCCAGGTTCCGAGTAATTGGAGGTCGGGTGAAATAGAAACAAAATCAAGGTTAATAAGAGAAACATGGTCATTTCATTGCAAAATCTGCTATGTCTTTACCTTACTTTCTTTATATAGTTAAAAACTTCACATGTTCAGCATTTGAAAAATATCACTTAACAAAACAGTTAATCTTGTGTATCTCATTTGTCCTCATTTTCAGTGAAAAGTTTCAAATCAGTGCAGAATGTTCAAAGTAGACAGGTTAAATGTGGCCTGTGGGAACAACTTTGGTGTTCAATGTTCAAGGTAGACAGGTGTTCAATGTATCCAGGTAGCCTCCCATTGATTTTCAATGGGAGTGTGCCGGGACATGAAAAAATGTTCAATGTACGCAGGTGTTCAATGTACACAGGTGTTCAATTTGGCAGGTTCCACTGTATATATATATATAAATATATATATATATATATATATATATATATATATATATATATATATATATATATATATATATACATATATACATATATATGAACATATATATATATATATATATATATATATATATATATATATATAAATACATACATACAATTATACATGCAATTAACATACATATATATATATATATATATATATATATATATATATATATATATATATATATATATATATATATATATATGTATATATATATATATATATATATGAAGCAAACTCTGAGAGTAATGTGAGAAAAGTACCCTTATCCTCTATATCTACTATTTTGAAAAGCCCCTCTGTACGCAAGTTGTCATAATTAGCATTTAATGATTCCCTTAGCTTAGACTGACTGTGTCTGTTGTCACATATATACATATATATGAACATATATATATATATATATATATATATATATATATATATAAATACATACATACAATTATACATGCAATTAACATACATATATATATATATATATATATATATATATATATATATATATATATATATATATATATATATGTATATATATATATATATATATATATATATGAAGCAAACTCTGAGAGTAATGTGAGAAAAGTACCCTTATCCTCTATATCTACTATTTTGAAAAGCCCCTCTGTACGCAAGTTGTCATAATTAGCATTTAATGATTCCCTTAGCTTAGACTGACTGTGTCTGTTGTCACAGAATTATTCATTGATAATTACTTGAAGGGTTGTTGTCTGGAATTAATAGGTTACGGTCAAGCTGATCACAGAGCTAGATATGTAAATGACCACTCCAGCTCGAGTGCTTACCCACTTGGCCATGGCAATTTGCATTCATAAAGGTTTGGTCAACTAAATAGGCCTCTATATATTTAAAGGTGGGACGTCCAGTGAGGCGCAGGTTAACCATTCTAATGCTGAGGTCCAAATCACAAGGATGAAAAGATTTTTGAAAACCATCTAGATCCTGTGATGTTGCTATTCATTGGATAGCTCTCACAGAGTACTCTCAGATGAGTACCCATGTGCTAGGATTTTAGTCATTTTTCAGGTTTTTTGAATTAGTTTGTATTGGCCAAATTAGTCAGCAGCAGCATAGTGGTTAACACAAAATGACTATCTGACCAGTAGGTTTTCCCCTTTACCAGCGACCTTCCCCACTACAAGTGCATGACCAGGTCACCACACCCATAACTTTTCTGAGTTCATTATACATGTTCCCAAAAAATATACACCCTTCCTGAGCTGTATATTATTTTGAGAGTTGCATGATATATTTTAAAAAGTTGAACGATATTTTGAAAGTTGCATGATATTTTGTGAGTTGAATAAATATCATTTTGGCATGCCATAGTTGTCAGTGTGCTGTCACTTTATTGTCAGCTCTGACTAAAATAATGTGCGTTTTGCACCTGTAATTACAAGACATCTGCATAGAAATATGCCTAGCCAGCAACATATAAATGACCTACACACCCTGGCCTCTCCATGCATATGCAACATTTAGCATAAAATGTCTCACAGGTCTAGTAACAGAGGATCAAAGTAGGGTAGATTTCATCATTTGACCCATTGATATTTCAATATCATGTACTCTTTTCATATTTCTGACGTTTTTGATAATTAAAATCAATATTTTCTGCCTTAGGCAATCCAGATAACTGTTCGGAAGTGTTCTTAGGAACACAAAGGAACGCTTTTGACATCATCTTTCTTTATTATTTAGATAAAAGTCACAATTACTTACGTTGAGCAAGAGTTGAGCTTGCACCTTTTCAAACGTCACCAGGGAGAGGCCATCCCATAATTTTCTCCCATAATGCATTGCAATAACTGTCATTATCTTGCCAGTGTGATGTCAGTCATCTGACATTACACTGCCATTAAAGTTACTCTCAAGTGTCATCTGACAATAGACTGGCAAAAAGGTCAATTTCTTACCAGTCTATAATTTGTCTGTTGTCAGCGTGTTGTCAGACAACTGGCAATACACTGGTAATAGTGTCAGTCTAATGTCAGATAAGAAAATGTCATGTCTGTGTATAACCAGTGTGTTACCAGTGTATTGTCAGTGTGATGTCAGTCTGTTGTAAGTGTATTGTCAGAAACCTGTTTTCATAAGGGTGGTGACAAGTATCGCTGATGAATATGGATGCAATCGTCGGAAGCTTCCCAGCAGTGAATGATCTCAGGCTTGTTTACACTTACGGCCAACTTCAACATGTCCATAAACATATTTCGTTGCTGGATCTGATTGACACCTCTTTCGCTATATATAGTCCAACCCGATCTCTCCAACAGCTTTTATTTTCGGATCTTGTAGCATCACATGTAGATCTTCCAAAACTACAGGACGGTAGTGGATAGTAGATTTGGGATGCATCCCCACGGTGACGCTGACTTTCACCGAGCTCCCTATCTTCCCCCAGACCTCTGTTCTCCGATCATCTCCAGGGGAATAAAGGTCGCAGAAGTTGGACACACATTGAAGAGTCTGTCTAGATGACAATGAGCATCATGAAAACCCTCCTCTAATTCGGATGGCAGAGTATCAGTAGAAACTGTAGAAGATAATCTGACATAATGTTTATGGACGTGTTGACGTTGAAGAAGCTTCCAGTGAAGAAGTGTAGAAACCCTGGATGTTTTGAACAAATTCCTTTTGTTCAGAGGTGAAAGGCCTTGCAGTTGATCATAACCATTCATCATAAGTAACTCCTCCTCATTGACAACTGCGGCTCCCACTCCCCACCTCTCTCCGTGAACCAGCTGCAGAAGTTGTTCATTGGTTGTTACACCTATTCTGGAACACAGGGCTGCGAAAAGTTTAAGTGCTAAACCCGCATATTTGTAACTATACTTGTCCGAGTAGGGACCATGGTCTCTTGCATGTGACTTGATCTCAAAGGTTCTGCATGTCCAACATGCTTGTAGAGGGTAGACAAACCAGTAAACCTTTGAAATGTGGTACCGCAGGACATGTTTTTTTTAACGAGGAGGTATGTAATCCACATTCCATACAGCACTGCTGATGCGTGTAACTGTCTTTTTGATGTTCTCACAGAGATTCCAGCAGACTCCAATGGGTTCGAATCCCTACCGCGGCATGTCAGAAAGTTGCCAGTGACTTGGGGTTAGGCGGTGGTTTTTGCCGGGTAATCCGGTTTCCTCCACTAGTTACAGCTGGCTAGTCACGACTTAGCCACAATATGGCAGAAAAAATATCTAAAATTGAAATTCCTAAAAGAAAAAGTAAAAATAGTAGGGGGCAGAAGTAATGGTAGCTAATAAGCAGTAACCTTTCAATGTCAGTTTCAGCAGTATTAGATTCTACGTAATTTCAATTACAAGGCTGTATTTCTTTGCAAAGTCAGGGGGCCTGCTCTGACGGCCATGTGGTCTAAGGCACCGCCACTGACTGCACGCTGTCTCTCACCAATACCTGGGTTCGATTCCCGGCCTGGGCATGTGAGAAAGTTGCCAGTGACTTGGGGTTAGGCGGTGGTTTTCGCCGGCTACTCCGGTTTTCTCCACTACTTACAACTGACTAGTCACGAATGAGCCACAATTGGCATAAATGTGACGAAAAATGAAATTCCAAATTCCAAATTGGCAAAGTCGAGTGACGTCAGAGACCATGTGCTCCACACACACATGCTGTTGGCGGTTCCTTCATCAACAAGATTCCCTGAAGCCTGCATGGTTGATACTTCTCAAGTCTGCATGATAAATAACACATATAGTATGAAAACAACCAAATATATAAAAAAAAAGTGAATGTATTCTCTATTTTCAAAGTGTATATTCGAATAAATAATAAATTGAGGCATTTAGTGAAAGGTTAGTGTGGTCATAATGATAAGACTGGGCGGGTTAAGTTCTAAAAAGAGCTTTTTAAAAATTTGCTTGTGGAAACTGAAAATAAGACATACCAGCATATCAGTACATCCGAACAGAGAAATACATAACCTTGATCCGCAACCCCGTAGGCACTGCATGCTAGCTCCGAGGGCATCTGCGCCTCGGGTTACGCGATGTAGCCTTGGGAAGTATTGGTCACGTGATTTTTTTCAGAAAGAGGCTGAGAGTAGTAGACAGGGAGTTGGCAATCCAGAGCCTTATCTCTTTGCGCTGCCTCTATCTAGGTCAGATAGGTTGCCAAGGAGATGGGGTCAGCAGGCAGCCAGGCTGGAGTACACAGGTTATCTATGACTCAATCTGGGAGGCAGCAAAATTTGATGATGCATGCACAGTGCCCACTCCCTGTATACTACTCTCAGATCCGAAGTACAGTATAGGTACATTTCAGCATAGCAGTACATCAGAAATACAGTATATGTATACTTCAGAGTGGAAATGCAGCCAAATTCATCTTACAAATCTTAACTCGCCTCTTTTATCCAATGAGCAATTGGTGGAAGCCAACCACGCAAGGGCCACACTTAATGGTGTGCAATAGGAGCTGGCACCTCCCGGGAAATCCTAAGCTGGTTTGGCACCTGCTTGCCTTATAAAAGATGGGGGGATGTGTGGATCTGTCTAATGATGCACTGCATCTAAACAATCCCTTGGGCCTTGGTTCTCTTTGGATCTGAAGGCTCTGCTCTTATTCTCCCTCTTTTTTCTTCTTTCACCTAGAATAATTATGCTTTGTCATTGTTCTTCAACAATGACAAAGGACCACTTTTTGCTAATATTTTATGGCACTGAATGACCTTTGTGTGTCGGTGTGCTTTAAACACCTATTCATTCATCCTAGAAGTCATATATTTAGGGTGAGAGCCTCAAGCACTTCCATGAATGTGAGATAAATCTGGTGACATGAAACAGTGCGAGTTGCATAAAATGCAACAGACCACCTAAAGCAAATGAAAACCACTAAACAAAAACTGTAAAGCATGACCAGCCATTACTGATCTAGACATTACAAATATTTGTTTGAGTGTTTGAGTAATTGAATTTTTATACATTGATAATGTTTGAGTGGATGACAGGACAAGGGCACCCATTGTGTGCAGTTCATAACAAACGTTTGGAGACTGGCTCCACAGCCTCAGACACACACTTACAAAAGAACTAGACCCATGTCTTCTACTAAGATATTTCTCCACATTTTCGGCTCGTGATAACAAAAGCTCTCTCATGCACTTGGCATAACTTTCTTTAGCACTGTAGTCTTGTCAATATGATCTTCCTCCACTAATTCCACAACACCATCATAATCATCATCATATTCATCAATAACTTCCATGCTGGTTTCTTCAGCAGGAGAATGCTGCAGGTGGTGAACATTTGATATACTATACTTTTGACGCGCGCGGTTGGCAGACTACTTTTGTTGAGGGGCCAATCGATAGAATAGGACATGTCATAGCTTGAACAGTAGTTTTCCCATTTTCTTCACCAATTTCACACCATTGTTCAGTTTTCATTTGTGTATTTTGGGGTTGTGAGCCATCATGACCTTCATAGACTGTGAGCTTTTTAAGCATAAAGACAAGCTTGTCAATAACCTTCTGACTCTATCCTACGTTTTCTGAGATTTCAAGTCGCTTTAACCGTATTTTTTATGAAAGAAAATGCAGTTTTATTAGTCCTTTCCTTGTCTCCCACGCACTTACAGACAGTCTTCTGCATCTTTAATTTTCAACGTTAGAATACTGAACAGGGTAGCAACATACACTGGAAATGTGAACACTTCACTGCTCCAGTGTAATGCACCCCAGTTAGTCCACTTTACTCCTCTGTATATCACGACCCTCTGCTTAATATCACTTTTATATTTCCTTTTTGGAGTAGCCTTTGGGAATAGGTTACCAATATATTTTCCAACTTGTGACTATGTGATTGTTGTGGCAGGAGATACCCTTGTGGCCATGATAGGGCATACTCCCACAGATACCTCCTATGGAACGCCCAGTGTGCCAAAACCACATGTTTCTGAAACATGTGAGATGTTTAGGAAACATCACGATATTTCACAAACATCTTACATGTTTACAAGATATCTCTTAATTTTTTGAAGTGATATCACCTAATTGAAAGATGTTTAGCAAACGTCTCTCTTATTTAATGGATATCTCTCAAATATATTTTTGGCACAATGGCGTCAGGTCCGCCTGGCGTGTCAAAACCACATATTTCTGAAACATCGAAGATGTTTACGAAACATCTCTGACTTCAAGAGATATCACTTAGTTCATTTTGGTGATAGCGCGATATCACATAATTCAGAGATATTTCCTAAACATCTCTGAATTATATGATATCACCTAAATGTGAGTGATATCACTTAAGTACAAGATGTTTCTTAAACATGTACATGTTTCCAAAACATCTTGCATTTAAGTGATATCTCTTTTAGTGCCTGATGTATCCAAAAGGGGCGCTGCGGGTACACACAAGTTGATTTCGTCATAATCTTTCATTCTCTAACGGTAAGCGCTGTCAAGAACATCAAAAAAGAACTTTTTTATACTTATTATATATACTTATTATTGATCACAAGAGTCGTCTAACTTAACCCAACGGTATGGGGTTGTTGATCTACCGTGTCCTATGTGGAAGGGTTTTCCCGCCAACAACAGTTTCAGTGACGTCATTAATTTATGCGCTGCAGCGCCCTCTTTCGAAGATCATGTACTGTCCGAGATATCACGTAAATGAGTGATCTTTCGGAAACATGTACATGTTTAAGAAACATCTCACAATTAGGTGATATCACTCAAGTGATACTGTGATATCACTTAAACATGTATATGTTTAGGAAACATCTCTCAATTAAGTGATATCACGAGTGATATCATCCTCAATTGTGACAAAATGGATTCATGGATCGCCTCTCACCGTGAGGCCAGCCTAGCCCTATTTCCAGCTCCCTCCTTACCCAAAATACTCTACAGTAAGTGATGTTGTAGACCCAAGTTCATATTCCCTTCCCCAGAGAGGCTATCAATGCCGTTCCCCTCTTCTCTCCCTAGGTTTCACTAGGCCATATTCCCTTATTTGGGAGTGCCCAGACATCTAGGCCACTCCACCCTTTTACACACCTTTCCCTTTGCACCCCTTTCCCCGTCTAGGGATCACCCTGTCGATTTGGGGCCCAAAAAACTAGAATAGAATAATCAAAATATATACAAAATCGGGCTTCGATAACAACGATTCTGATTGCTGAAATGATTTAAAGAAAACTTCCTGTCAGGCAGCCTACACGCTTCCTAATTACCCTTCCTAACCCAAGCTGCCTGCCTCCAAAGAAAAAAACTTGTTGTATCATTTGTTGTTTTGGGGGGGCTTTTATTTGTTTTTATAGAGTATAAAAGCAAACTACATCATTCAATATATATTTTTTAAATGGTCCTCCAATGGTCCCACATACCTCCCGGGACCTACCACTCTCTGACAGATACCAGGACCCCCCCAAAAACTGATTAGGCAGACTGGATAAGTAGATGAAGGTTGGGCCCCAGTCCCGAGACCTCAACCTAAACTACCTAAGTAAGCTGTACTACTGATTCCACCGCTGCCAGACTCCAATCCTACTCTCCCCTCTGCCTGCGCTTAATAGTCTAACAGTCGGCCCCCACTTTTCTTTCTAATAGTCATACCTGATTTGTTTTATATTTTTTTCTTCTTAGTTATAAAATATAATAAATACCCCACCGAGGCCCTTTCCTTCCCGATTGGTGCCATCCTTCCCCCATCTAAGAACCACCAGCCCCACCCCCCCCCCCCCCCCCCCCCCCCCTCACGGTAAATCACAGAGATATGCAGGGAAAGGTCCACTGGCCCAGCCAGCCTACAAATAGAAAAATGGTTTCGGA
>OZ012689.1:31877475-31896153 GCA_963942565.1 Maea johnstoni
TCGGACCGTCGACTGCTTGGGCAGCAGAACACAGGGGGGATAGAATGGAGAACTCACATGAAGGCAACATGTTTGGAACAAGGGAATATGTAAGCGTTACTGGAAACTCAAGTCCGAAGCGCAACCCATTACCAAGCGTTGCAGAGGCACTACAGATCATCAGAAAAATGAAGGATATATCAGGTCGTGAAAACGTCATGCCCTTGCCGGATTTCGAATTCTGGCACCGTGTAATATATGAGGATAAAGTGGACTTTGTCAAAGAATGTCTGACCCAGTGTGATGCCCTGGAGAGGAAGCTGCTATTAAACGGTAGATTCCAGTATGAACAAAGCAAAACGTTTAAAGACAGCAAACACATTTGTGGTAGGAAGCCATCTTGCATATACAAACTTCCTGTGTTGCTAGGGTGTTCGTTCATGAGTCACAGAGTTCTAAGGCTTTTTATAGAGAATGGCTGTGATATCTTACAGCAAGATATTGGGGGAAATAATATATTTCATGGAATCATCAGTTCTGCTGCTTTTTATCCATCAAAGGACTTTTCAACCTTATATCGTTACATCATTGAAGAGCTCCCTCTACTGGAACTGAGAACTCTTCTCTACATGGAGAACGATGAAGGATATCGGCCTCTTGAATACGCGGCAAAGATGCAGGCCTTTGATCTTGTGGACTGTATCCTGAAGACACGTGACGTTTATGCTATACGCAGGAGCACCGAAGGCGTGTATGAACACATTTGGTATGATGTCACTGATTATGAGGCAAATGACACAAGTGAGAGACTGGACAAATCTCCCCTTCTGTTGCTCACCCAAATGACTCGAGAAGGAATCAATCAAAGAGGGACTAGACGATTATTGCGTTCCCCTTTATTGACATCCTGGGTCGATTTCAAAAAGGGCGTTAATGTACCAATCTTTGCGATTTGGTTTTTCTTCAGGGTTATCTATCATTCTCTTGTTTTCTTTTCAGCTAGAACTTTTACAGACACATTCACAATGTTGGAAAGTCATGCGAAGTTTGACTCCTTAGCAAAACAATTAAATTACACATTGGATGATCCACAGCTTTGTAATATGGCTGATGCCTTGAACAACAATCTCACAGATTGTGAAAAACCTGCCTTTAAAGCTGTTGCGTGCAATGAGGTTTCGTCATACGTTATCACAATCTTTGTTGCACTTGTAAGTGCCGTGATGGTAGTGTATGACATAATTAACTTAATAACACGCATGGTTAATAAATTTTCTTGCACCAAGCACAAGAACTTCCCTTTGAGCGGTGAAACGATAAGTACATTGTTTTATATCAATATCCAATCTTTACTAAACCTGAGTCTAGTTCTCACAACGGTTTTGCTAATGTTCAGATATTTTGCCTCCAAATCTATGTCAGGCGTTATTCGTGACGTCTCTCTTTTTATGTTCATATCAACGTCTTTGTTGAACATTTGGTCTTTACTTTTTTTCTTTCAAATCTTGCCTTTTATTGGGCATTTTGTGATCACCATTCAGAAGATGCTGGTCGATATGATCAACTTTTTTGCAATTTTCTTAATTTTCTTACTTGGCTTCAGTCAAGCATTCCGTAATGTTTTGAACGTTTCTGGCTTTTGTGGTAACACAGGGTTTGATGATTTTATGGAGGGATTTTACTCCACATTTAAAATTATGCTAAATATGATAAACTTTAGCAAATATATAGAAGCCAATTACATGGTGGCTTTCTTGCATATTCTATATGTGCTTTTCGTTGCAATTCTTTTGTTGAATTTCCTGATAGCGCTTATGTCTAGCTCTGTAATGACTGTAAACGAAGATCGGGACGTTCTCATGAAGTTACAAAAGCTCCATATATCCCTAATGTTAGAGCACTATATGAAACCATTTACCAGGTTTATGTATGATAGATTGCGGAAAAGATATGTAATACTTGCAGCCGGAAGAGTGTATATTCCATGTCTAGAAATATTGGAAAAGTGAACCAAGAAAACAATGTCAAGTGCTTAATATCAGAATATTTTTTGTTAACATCCTACCTTACATATACTATTTGCAGTGGCTGCATTTACTCTGCTGCGGCGGTCCATGGATAACTCTCAGTGACTTCAATTATATACGTTAATTATTTGAAATGTGTTTGGTACTAACTTGAAATAAATATGGCACTTACCTGAAATACATATGGTAATTACTTAAATACATACGATGCATACTTGGAATACGTATGGTACCTCCTTGAAATACGTATGCTACTCAAATGAAATACTGGAGGATTTTACTGTACTTGAAAATATATGATACGTAGAGCTATATATGGTACTCGTTTTTTTCTTGATGCTTACCTGAAATGCATATGTTACTCAATTGAAAAGCATGAGGTACTTTCTTTAAATGTAGCTTATGGGGTCAATTTCTTTGATTTAATTTTTCCTCTACCCAGCTTTTTATTCTTATATTCTTACATTGTCTGAAAGGTATTTTGCGAAGAATACACTAGGATCACAACATTACCTTACCAACCGGGTGTAATATGTTAAGGTTAAAAAACTGAAAACATACACAGTTCAAACGTAGCACCTATAAACATTCACGAAGTAAAGACCTAAATCTTATGAGTATTTTCTTTTCGGAATTTCTTTGAAAATTTGAAAAAATGTGTAGTAGTGTATTTTCGTATTCCATAAATTTCGAACTAAGTCACATTTAGAAAAGCTGTGATATGCTTTCCAGCGATAACTATGCCAGATTTAAAGCGGATGCTGGTAACATTTGGCACCCAAAATTTATATTTGAAGCGACAATGTGATTGGACAATTTAGATATAGAGAAAAAGGCCAAAAACGTTTCCAGCTCGTGTACAAGACCACGTGAGCTGCAAACTGTTATAGGCGTGCTCCTACTAAATGATGGCCTAGACAGTCACAGTTGATGTAAGTGTGAGGAAAAGGGGGTAGGCTTTAACTTATGTCAAATCTCGAAATATCCCTATATGCACAGATTGACCTCCTCTGCGACCTTAATACATAATTTACATTAGTGATTTACATTGGGTGCCTATTTTAAATGCATATGGTACTTATTTGAAATACTTTTGATATTATTGTAATGCCACACCATTACAAGAGACAGTAATTTTGGTTCATTCCGGTGCAGTCTTTGCTAGTTGTAACGTTGTTTGATATATGTTTATGGAGCATTGTTAAGTACAGCTCTTACATGATATTCATATAAAATGTTGTGAGTTAATCTTCAGGCAAGTGTAGCTTTCTTCCGTTTCATTGTATAACGTATTGTTACCTATAAAAAATAACCCACGCAAAATGAAATGGCATTCCATGAATATTGATTTTGTTAGTTTTATCTAACACCATGATATATAAATATATATATATATATATATATATATATATATATATATATATATATATATATATATATATATATATATATATATATATATATATATATATATATATATATAAATATATATATATATATATATATATATATATATATATATATATATATATATATATATATATATATATATAAATATATATATACATTTACACACACACATATATATATATATATATATATATATATATATATATATATATATATATATATATATATATATATATATATATATATATAAACATATATATATATATATATATATATATATATATATATATATATATATATATATATATATATATATATCAATCTATTACAATTCGTGTTGTAGCAGACGTCTCACACAAAACTGTTGACCGCAGATTACTTTAATGGTCTTCACCTCATTGAATAATGCTGAGAAAACAAATGGCGCCAGCAAGGCCAACCATTCCTCTGTAAATGACTCTCTAAATGGTTTTGCTTTTGAATAATAGATTAGCATTAGGAATCTATGTATGAAATATTCTTTTCTTTAGTTATTCATACTATAGCTGGAGTCACCGAGCTATGTAGCATTTCACTTTCAATGTCAATGTAATATGTCATTGCATAGGAATATTAATATAACAGCCGAGGGCCATGAAGGCACCAACTTTATGGGCATATACAAGGTTATTTACTGAAAAGTCTACAATACGAACGTGCATTTTATGAAATGCGTGCAATTTCGCACTCATTGAATAGTCCCAGCGGTAAATGCTGGTATGATGAAATATGAATTTCACAATGGTGATTGCCCGCCTATATCAAATTAGTTATTCAGTCGATAGTGTTAATACTTATTGAATCCATTCCAGTGTGTGAATCATGCTGCGTACCATCACGAATACTGCAACTGTACATTCATTAACCATTTATATTAGTGACGCATCATTGTTCTGATACATTTAGTACTTGTATAGCATGTGACTACTGTCATAACTACTGTCATCATTCCTTTGTTCGGCCTTTCTGTCGGCATGACTACATAATACAATCCATTACAATACAGCGACAAATAACGCAAAGGATGAACAATCATCCAAATCCGAATCTACTTAAAAAAATGTGCATGAGGATTGTTCATAACGTTTGTACGAGCCATGTGCAGAGTTGTGATCAGTTGGAGAATCAGTTTAACCAAAGGATACAATGAAGGCGACGGTTACTTGATTTTATATTGGTTCCCGGATCCGCTGATCAAAGTGGCTTAGACCCGTCGGGGAAGTAAATGTAATCTCCCCACTTTATTTTGTGGTCTGCCGCCGAGCCGTAAGTAGGTACACCAAACCTATAATGAATTTTCCATGGATGGTAATAAAACTACAAAACCACAGGAATAATACCGGAGCAATACAACATTACAATAGCAATGCAATACAGTCTTGCTGAGATGCAGCATCCTATTATAAAATCATTCTATTTATATTCGATACCCGAATATTTCTTCAAAAAGCGAAAATGCTTGCAATATATTCGTTTTGTTTGTTAGAAAAAAATTACATATACCCATTTGGTCACTATTGCAGTATGTGGTATCTAGATAACATTGAGAAAATTTAGGATTAGTATAAGTATTGAAAAACAAAAACACTACCCTCTAGACTGGACTAGTAATGCATATCAGTCAATGTGACACGTAGTGTATATATCTAGAACCAAGAAGAAAGTTCTACTAACACAACAACAGGCTATATTCATCCTCCTACTCCAACGGGATACTAATCGCACACAACAGAATCGTTAGGGCATTAATTGAACCGATTGGTAGAAAAAGCATTCTTCGTGTCAATAGAGCTGCCAGATATGTAAAGAAATATTACCTGAATCGTGTTTACATGCACACGTCCGTCTTACAGCAGGATCAATAAATTCTATTTTGGCACTATTATGAAATAATGTTGCCATGGGTGCCGATAAACTGGAATTTCTAAATTAACCAGGTTCAATTACGTAAATTTGAAGAGTTTAATGTTGCCAGTAGTTTTAATGAAAGTAATGCTAATGCCTTTGGTAAATCCATGGGAAATTGACCATGCTGTTCATATATGTGTGATCTAAGGCGCTGCCACTGACTGCTTGCTGTCTCTCACCACTTTCCGGCTTCGAATCTCAACAAGAACATATAAGAAAGTTGCCAGTAACTTGGGTGAGGCGGCTGTTTTCTACAACAGTTACTACTGGCTAGTCACGACTTCGCTGCAATATGGTAGAAAAGGTCAGTGTCGGTCTGGCATTGTATGTAAAATGGGTTTTAATCACTGTGAAGCATGTAGATTGATTCAATCTGAGGCAGTTAGAATTTGTGTGTAAATGGCGCTCGGTCTGCTGATTCTTTTTGTTTATTAGATATAACGTTGTGCCTTCTAGCTGTGCTAAATCCAAGCAGCAACTGTACACCCACACGGAGAAAGACTGCAGAAGAAAAATTCTAGCAGGCAAAAAAACTCTGGGGGTGGGGATGGGGGGTAGAACTAGATTCTCCCCCGAGTGAGTTGACATAGACTATTATGACATGGATTTCAATGAACTATGCGATATGGTCAATCAAGAAGTGGTTTGGATACACCAGTGATATGGCAGAAACTGTCCATCAGCCCATATGATGCAACCTATCGACATGGCTGACTTGCGTCACTTGGTGGAAGACTTCGAGGATGCTGGCAGTCCGTACCATTAACACACTGTCCCTGATCTGGACACTGGAGATCCCAGCGTTGGGCCGAATGGTGAACACAAAGTGAGCATCAGTACTGCAAAACACGTATTTGCACCAGAGGGCCTACCTAAACCAAAAAACTTGATGTATGGTCCATGACTAACACAGTCATGGGGAGTCTGCTCCCCGGTGACCACGTCATGCCCAGGACGGGTTTGGTAGATAGTTTCTTTATGGGAGCAGGCAATGCAGACACAGAAGACAGAAAAGCCCATGGTGCTGATAGATATAATATGAGTAGGGACCCACACGGGTGTGTAGCCATACACAGCGCAGCGGAGAATGAAGAGCAGAGTGGGGGCTTACCTAATACACCTCTGGGGGGTAGCTCACACAGGGAAGAAACCTCAGACAATGACTTCAATAGTGCCCATAGGATCCCCTATGTTCACAGCAGAGAACCCATACCCAGGGGTACCCAGACCCAGAGTCCCTCTCAAATCCACTGAGCATAACTATCCCTCAGCCACGGGATACAAAGATGACATTCAACATTATATTGAAACAGAACAAAGCCATGACGCTATCCTCGGGCCTTTTGATACACACCCCTTCACTATCATCACTGCAGCCTATTGCTCACTAGGGCAAAGAAGGATTCAACTCACAGGAGAGTGATTCTGGATCTCTCCTGGCCAGAGTGTGCTTCATTGAATGACTGCATCCCAGAGGGTCAATACATGGGGGAGCCTTACGAATTTCTACTTCCCACCATAGACTTTATGGCAAATCGCCTGCGGCTACTGGGCAAGGACATATATGTACAACATTGACCTTGCCCGCAGCTATCACCAGATGAGGGTTGACTCAGTTTATTGGCCCCTACTGGGAATGAAATTTGAGGGGCAGTATTATTTCGACATATGACCCCCTCCTTTGGCATGATAAGTGCTCTTATGATGCAGATCACCTCTGCAGTCACTTCTTTTCGCAGTAGAGTAGAGAAGGGATCACTTCAGTGTCATACATTTACAACCTAGTGTGCACTGAAAAGGGGTTCTGTCGTGCAATAAAGGGGGTTGACTCGTTGCAAAACATTTTGGGGGACCTGGGTTAGTTCAGGCTAAGGACACAATATGCTCACACACTCGTCAGACGACTTGGCTCGGGATTGAGTTCCACTCCCAAGAAATGACCAAGAAAATGGTAGATATTCAGGACCGCCCTCCCCCCTCCCTTTCCTTGGTTTTGTTTCCCGCAAGCCTAATTTTTCTTTTGTCTTCCTCACTACATTACAGATATCATTGCCCTCCAGGAGCTTTAGAAGATGCACCATCCATGCCTACCGACCAGGAACCAGGGCCAACCACCTGGTGGCGCTGCGCCTGTACCTGGCTCTCTGCATGCATTTCAGCCTACACGACTTTCCAGTGCAGCATACAACTTTGATCATGTTTAAGGAATTAACACCCCCTAGAAATAATTGATACATAGAATTATCAATCTATAAGACAAAAGAACATCAATCAACAAATACAAAGTATGATCTCCACCAGAGAACTCATAGATATTTGGAGAAAACAAAATCCAATTTCTTTACGATTGATTTGGGGTTGAAAAGAAAACTATAAAAGATCCAGATTGGATTATTGCCTAATATCTCAAGGGATAATGGGTATGTGCCCTAAGGCTGAAATAAGATCAGCATATAGGAGTGATCATTCACCTTTTGAAATCTCACTTAATATTTCCAAACAGCCTAGAGGAAGAGGTCATTGGAAGTTCAACAACATATTGCTTGAACTAAATGAATATCTGGATTTAGTTAAAAAGGTGATCAGTCTAGCCAAGGCAACTTACGCCTTGCCAGTTTACAACCCTGCATATGTGGAAAACAGTGATGGAGCTGAGTTAGAGTTTAACATCTCTGATGCATTATTTCTTGATACATTATTATGTCAGAGAAGAGGAGAGACAATTAAATTCTCCAAAAAAATTGCAAGGGAGAATAGAATATATGAAGATAAACCTATCAAAAGTATTTCTTCAATTGAAAAATCAAATGACTCCAATGAGGATTTGACTAATAAACATGCGCTATCAGACTACTTAGATAGCAAAAAGGAAGAATTAGAGATCTGGAGAGAAAAACACTTGGTAGAGCTTTGATCCACTCAAGGGCCACTATCAATTCCTAATGGGAAAAAAACTCCAGTTTCTTTCTAAATCTTGTAAAAAACAACTTCTTAAACAAATCCATTCTGGAATTAATAAACCAGAATGGTAATACCCACACAAACATGGATGAAATCATGGAGATGCAGTTTACATTTTATAACAACTTATTTACTTCTAAACCCACGACTCCAACCCCAGACTTCAAATACTCACAGTTGACTAAAAACTACCAAAACTCAATGAACAGCAAAAAGACACACTAGACACAGACATTACAATAGAAAAACTGAAACAAGTAATCAAAAATTCAAAATTAAACAAAGCACCTGGACCGGACTGATTCTCAAACAAATTTTTCAAAACTTTCTGTACTGAACTAATTCACTGGATTTTTAGAGCTTACAATGACGCTATAAGGACAAACTCTGTTTCGGAACACATTAAAAGAGGAGTGATTACTTGCATTCCGAAACAAGGCAAAGACAGGAACATACTTAAAAACTGGAGATTTTACTCTGCAATTCTGGCCAACAGACTAAAAGTAACTCTGGAGACAGTAGAATTTCCAGACCAGAAAGGCTTTATTGCAAACAGATTCATAGGTGACAACACTAGACTCTAGATACAATTAACCATTGTGAAATGGAAAATAAAGAAGGACTTATTATAGTGTTGGATTTCGCTAAGGTTTTCCACAACATAGGATGGTCTTTCATATATACCTGTATGGAAATGTTTGGTTGCGGACACAGATTTATTTCAATGGTTAAAATGCTCCATAATGGGTCAGCGTTCATTATCGAAAATAATGGTCACATTTCAAAAAGCGTCCCTCTCTCAAGGGGGTGTTGTCAGGGTGATTCAATATTCCCATATATTTTCGTCTTATGTGCGGAACTTTTATCTCACTATATCAGGGAATGTGGGGACATTAGGAGTATAGAGGTACATGGCACACAGATCGTTTTCTCACAATATGCAGATGATACGACTCTCTTTTTGGAAGGTTCATTACAAGCAATAAAAAGACTAATGAGTATCTAAAAACATCTGTGGACTGGGTATCAATGTTGACAAAACCAATGCTGTCAAAATTGGGCTACAAGGGACAGGAGCTTGCCCTGGGAAGGGAAATATGGAATGGAATGGACCAAAGCTTTTACAGTCCTCTGTATCCATTCTAATGTTAACAAAATGGGTGATATAACAACATTATATATTGAAAAAAAATCAATGACTTAAAAAAAACTTTTATGGCAACCCCGTAAACTTATCCCTTATGGTAAGGTTACGGTTATCAAGACTCTTTTTTATCAAAAATAACCCACCTGTTCTTGTCCTTTCCAAGCCCTAATAAAACCCTGTTTTGCGAAATTAATACAATGTTCAATAATTTCCTATTGAATAATAAGCCTCCAAAGTTCCGTTAGGAAATAATTGAAGCCGCTATAGTTGATTTAGGTCTTAGACTACAAACTTACAAAAGTTTGACCTTGCTTTAAAACTTGGATGGGCCAAACGACTTCTCAAAAATGAATCAAAATGGACTCTCTTTCCAACATACTGGGATATATATGAGGTTTTTACTTTTGGTAGAGACAGAATGGAAAGGATCTAAGAGGTGATTTATAGCTCTTTCTGGTCAGACTTTATCAAAAGTATAGATGCACTCTTCAAACCGGACATCATTATTCATATGGATATTATTCATGAAACCCCAATCTGGTTTAATCCTAATCTCAAAATTTATTTTAAAAAGTCATGGTTTGACAAAGGGATTAGGTCATTAAACAACATTGTTGATTCAGTTGGCAGACAAATGAAACTACAAGAGTTTCAGGCAATTTTTAATATTAAATTTTTTTTATTTTGAATATGGGAGTGTGTGCATCAAAATTAAAAAGTTCCTTAACTACAAAGATTTCCCTATGTGTAAATCATCGCTCCCAAGAAACAGTTACCTCAATAAAATCATGAATTGAGACACCAAAGGAGTCTCCAACCTCGATCTCAACCTCCATGGTAGACATTACGATCTAATTGAGGAAGTATGCGACAAATGGAATAAGAGTGAACATATCTCTTTATCCACAAATGAAATATCAAAATCTTTTGAAAGACACAGCAGCCTAAATGATGATACTTATGCTAAGAAGAGCTCTCCTCAGTTCGGCTTTTCCGCCCTTCTTGCCCAAGTTAAGTTTGGTTAAGGATTACAGTACTTCTCTGTTACCCAAGTAGCCTTAAAACTACCCTAAACTATCACAAGGCCAAGCACAAGGGTACTACTATGACTAAATCAACATGATACAAACACTCGGGGTAGAGTAACCTATAAAATCTTAGTTATTTTTTTCTCATTTAGATGGCGCTCTGGGTAACCCTTACAGATTATTTCAATTTTTTTTAATGGATAGTGGTGCTGATCATTGATTCATCGCGAATTGCAACTGATGTGTTTGATGATGGCTTAACTAAACTGAACTTTACCTTATCATAGCCTGGGCATGTTCCCCATTGTTGTAATTACTGTAAAACCCATTATTATCGCGCTCCTTTTAATTTCACGCTTTTCGCGCTAGATGATGATAACGCGTATATTGCTGGCGCTGATATACTTTCAGAATAGCATAACAATGCCCCATCTAGCGGTGATACAGTTGATGCGTGTATTTAAATGGCCGCGATCAGATTCAGACGGCAGTTGCGTGAATAAAAAGGGGCGTGGTTATAAAGGGTTTTACAGTACATACACATTGATGGTCTTATCATCTGGATGCTGTACATCAATTAGCCAATAAACATTCTTGCATAAAGCAGTAGCAGCAGTTGTAGAAAAAAGTGGTAGGAAAAGAATTTCATTTTCTCTGCCTTAAAATATGGTCATGAAAATCAAAAGTTTTTATTTGCTCCTACACCTTGGTATATCGTACCCCGGTAGACATCTATGAATAATGGATTCATGCCTTTGCTAACTTCATAAAGTCGTTCATACAGTTCCTTGGTAGGTTGAAATGCCACATATTGTAACTGAATCGCACAAGAAAAACCCTGTATGAGGCGCCACTTTACTCGAAAGTTAGCATGAGGACACTACTTTTTAATGATTTTGAGGAAGTGCATAATGGACTCATTTGTGAAATTAGAATTTAACAAGCATGAATATCCTTGAGTTATTTTTAAATTTCATTTCATGATTAAGATATGTACAACAATCCACGTTTTACATCTTCGTCCTGTACACCTAAGGTAATGTTCACCTACTGTTTTGCTTGCACTGCTTTTTTGCACCTCAACAGTGTGTTAAACGGAAGTTATTCTGTGGATTAATTTAAACCATGGATAAACCACCTTTATGATATCGGGCACAGGGGTCTGCAAATTACGCATTAATAAAACTGTTTACACGGTAATCAGTATGCCTCTGAGCTGCGAGGACTTTCCCTCTGTGAAACTTTAACTATCTGAAATAGAACATATTTTCTACACGTAACGGCCAATGATCACCAAACTGAATTTATATCTCTAGGAAAAGTCAAGGAATTTCATTTCTCAAACATGCCGCTTGAATATTTAGAAAGAAATATGAAATATTCAATAAGGAATTATACATCTTGTGTAACATCGTGACTCTCAAAGCATGTTGGAAGTTTGACAATTTGGCAATTTAACCAAATTTACTTATTTCCAACCAGGCTTGCAAATTTCAATAATCAAGTGTGTCACGTACCCAAATACATTCATTTCATACTTTTCCAAAAGCCACATTCTATTTGTTCTCATCATTCGAGTTGTCATGCCCTGCAGCTCAGGCCCAGGAAATGTATCGGGACGTCTTATGGCTGAAGGGTCCATTGCACTGGATAAGGTTTGAGTAATTTATTATCTATATGGTACTTGATGTCCTCTTTGTTCATTTGAGATGATGAATGAATCTCTTGTAAGAATGATAGTAAATAATAGATATGCACTCGTTAGAGAGAAACCTACTCAAATACACTGGTTCAATAATCCGTAGGATGACGGTGTGTTTTGTTTCAAACCATGTTATGGTGGCCTTTTAAATTATTTTTTAAACATGATCATCGAAATATGTATTTATTGACGCGGTACGACAAGCAAATGGACACTGGTACAAATGTACAAATCTAACACAAAGTGTTAGTTCACCTACGGAAAATACCAGGTTTGTTTAAGGAAATACCGAACACATTATTTCTCTAGAACAAGTCCATGTCAAGTATGTATTAAGTCTCTACCTAGGTCTTTATCTTAATCGCTCATATGTAGAAAAGGGATGTCAATAATGTTGAATTACCAGCATCACTATAATCAATCCGTAAAATAGAGTAAAGCCTAGTAGCTGGGATAGATTGAGGCCATGCGTGTGGCTAAAAATAAACTAATTTCGCTTGCATACTGGCCTTGCCAGGTGGACTTGTTACGGTTCTAGGACAATACTCCCCGGGACAATATCCCCCTCAGACAAACCCCCCCCCCCCCCCCGACAAAATCCCCCTGTTCCAATATCCCTCCGGACAATATCCCCCCGGATGATATCTCAAGTAAAACATATGTTAGTAAAAAAAAAAAAAAAATTCCAGTGTTTTAAATTATCCTAAAACATGTGTAAGTAAAGAAATCTAAAAAAAAAATTAAAAATAAATTTCAGTGTTTTAAATTATGTTCATGGATACTTTGAAACACTGGGATTTTTTTTTGATTTAAAAAATAAATAAATACTAACACATGTTTTAGGACAATTTAAAACACTGCAATTCTTTTCAACTTTTTTCATTTTTTTACTAACACATGTTTAAGTATAATTTAAAACACTAGAATTTATATTCAATTTTTTTAATTTTATTTTTACTAATACATGTTTTAGGATAATTAAAAACTGGAATGTTTTTTCTTTTTTTTTTACTAACACATTTTTAATACATTTAATTTAAAACACTGGATTAAAAATATTTTTTTTACTAACACATGATTTAGGATGATTTAAAACATAGGATTTTTTTTTGATTTTAAATTTTTTTTTTACTAACACATGTTTTAGGATAATTTAAAACATTGCAATTCTTTTTCATCTTTTTCATTCTTTTACTAACACGGGTTTTAGGATAATTTAAAACACTGGAATTTCTTATCACATTTTTAATACATTAAATTTTAAACACTGGATTAAAACAAATATATTTCATTTTACTAACACATGTTTTAGGATAATTTAAAACACTGGAATTTTTTTTTACTTCAATTTCTTTTTTTACTAACACATGTTTTAGGATAATTTAAAACACTGGAATTTTTAAAATTTTTTTTAGTAAAATATGTTTTGGATAATGTAAAGCACTGGATTTAAAAAAATCTTTTTTACTAACACATGTTTTACTAGATATATCATCTGGTGGGATATTGTCCGGGGGAATATTAGAACAGGGGGATTATGTCTGGGGAGGTTTTGTCCTGAGGGGATATTGTCCGGGGGGATATTGTCCTGATACCCTTGTTAATCTTACTTAGACTATGCAACCCATTCTCCTCTAACCACAAGCAGCGATTGAACAAACCTGCTCGCCAGCCATACCATGCTAAATTTAAACTTCCTATATGATATCGGGACATGTAGTCCACATTTAGTACACTGCGCACAATAATTTGGAATCTAATCCGCATGCTGTTATTGTACAACACGCTGACGTGATGGCTTGTCATTCTAAATCAGTGCACAGATACCCTCCCTCTGGAGTGGGCTGATTAAAAGCTTTTTAAAATTTACTATCTCTCTGGAATGGGCGGGTTAAAAGGTTTTGATTTGATTTAATCTCTTCCAAAAGACGGCCGTGTAAAAATATTTGGTTTTCTCTTTGACACCTGCACCATCTTATGTAGAGGATATATCATACAAAAAAAGAAAGCTATATCCTCTGTGTATTGTGTATGTTCATCATGTTCATCTCTAAATGTTTTGGTATGGATTTGGAAATGAGATTTGCTGTCAATAGAAGAACCATTACTTCTACTTCATGTTCTACTATGACGACGACTACTACTACTACTACTACTACTACTATTTCTATTTCTACAACTGCTGCTGCTGCTCCACGCAAAGATGTTTATTGGCTTACTGACATACAGCATCCAGATGATAAAACCATCAATTTGTATGTAATTGCAACAATGGGGAACATGTCCAAGCTATGATAAGGTAAAGTTCTGTTCAGTAAAGCCATCATCAAACACATTGGTTGCGATTCGCGACGAATCAAAGATTAGCATCACTATCTATTAATGATATTTTGAAATAATCTGTGAAGGATACGTGTAGCTTTTTAGAAAAATGCGGCCAGCAAAATTACCAATGGGCACGACGAAACTGGTCAACGTTAATACTACTAATACATGAAAAGAACCCGCAGACGAAGTGCCCCCCCCCCCCTTACACATGAACACTTTCCGCTGAGTGAATATATCTACATGCTTCACAGCGATTAAAAACCATACTTAAGATAAAGTTTAGGTACAATGCCAGACCGACACTAACTTTCTTAATTAAGGTATATTCTTGGTAATAACTGTTTATTAGTGTTATGATTTGTTTATCATTCAATTGGGTTTTTCCGCTAGTAGACTTTGGTCACTGACTTTGCTTTAGCAGAATCCCAGAATAATCACGATGCGACGAATTTGCAGGTACCCGTAACGTGTTTATTTCATGCTGAAACAGCTTATTACTCACAGGATGCAGATACACATCTATGGACTTGGAAACTCGTTTTTCGTCACCTTTTCTGCCATATCGCAGCCAGGTCGTGACTAGCCAGTAGTAATTGGTAGAGGACACCAGACTACCTGTCGAAAACAACCGCCTTACCCCAAGTCACTCGCAACATTCTCGCATGCCCGTGTTGAGATTTGAACCAGGAAAGTGGTGAGAGACAGCAAACAGTCAGTGGCAACGCTTTACACCACAAACCTATTAAAAGCATGGTCACTTTCTCATGAAATTAGCCTAAGCATTAGCATTAGTTTCATTAAAATTACTGGCAATACTAAACTCTTCAAATAACTGAAACTGGTTTGTTTAGAAATCCCGGTTTATCGGCACATATGGCAACAGTATATCATTTTAATGCCAAAATAGAAGTATTGATCTTGCTGCAAGACGGACGTGTATATGTAAACATGATTCAGGTAATATTTCTTTACATATCAGGCAGCTCTATTGACACGAGAATGCTTTTTTCTGGTAATCAGATCAATTAATGCCCTAACGATTCTGTTGTGGGCTATTAATATCCTGTTGGAGTAGAAGGATAAATAAAGCCTATCGTTATGCTAGTAGAACTTCTTTCTTGGTTCTATACACTACGTGTTACATTCACTGATATGCATTGCTAGCCTTAGCTATTGGGTAGTGTTTTTGTTTTTCAATACTTATACTGATCCCAAATTTTCTCAATATTATTTAAATACCACATACCGCAACAGTGAGCAAAGGGGTACATGTAAATACAAATGAAGGAAAAACAGACAAAACGAATATATTGCAAGCCTATTCACTTTTGAGTAAAGCTTTGGGTATCGCGATGAACGTATTGTGCCCAAGTGAAGTTTTTGATTAGAGCATTGGTATATTAATCTATGTCATAAATAGAAATCTGTTTGAAAAATAAACAAAATAATACACTGCAAGCATACACGCAGGAAAGAACGTAATAAAATACTATGGAGATGGAAATATTTATTCATTGAAATATGCCTGATCGCAATTCTGAACATGGCTTGAATAAACGTTTTGAACAATCCTCATTCACATTTTTTATGTAGATTCTGATTTGGATGTTTGTTCATCCTTTGCGTTAATAGTCGCTGTAATGAAATGGATTGTATTATGTAGTCATGCCGACAGAAAGGCCGAACAAAGGTATGATGACAGTAGTTAAATCACATGCTATACAGGTACTATTTAATGTATCAGAACAATGATGCGTCACTAACGTAAATAGTTAATGAATGCAGTATTTATGATGGTAAGCCGTATTGTACACACACCATGGAGTGGATTCAATAAGCATAAACACTATCGACTGACGAAATAATTTCATATAGGCAGGCAAGCACTATTGTGAAATTCGTATTATATCATAACATCATTTACTGCTGGGACCATTCAATGCGTGCAAAATTGCACACATTGCATGAAAAGCACATTCGTATTGTTGACTTTTCAGTGAATGATCTTGTATACTATGACTATTAAGTTGGTGCCCTCATGGCCCTCTGCTGTTATTTTGATATTCTTATGGAATGACATATTACATTGTAACAATGGCTTTGGCGAAAGTTAAAATAGCTTGGTAACTTCAGCTATGATATGAATACCTAACGAATAGAATATTCCATACATAAATTCATAATGCAAACCCTCGAGAGAGTCAATTTCAGGGGTCTTGTTCGCCCTGCTGGCTTTATTTGTTTTCCCTGCATTAATCAATGGTATGAGGTGAATACAATTATAGTAATTTGCGGTCATCAGTCTTGTGTGAGACGTCTATTACAACACCAACTGTAATAACTTACATCATATACAATTACACCAAATGTAATTCATAAACAATTCACCTCAAAATTACTTCATGAATCCATATGTATACATGTATATATATATATATATATATATATATATATATATATATATATATATATATATATATATATATATATATATATATATATATATATATATATATATGTATATATATACATGTGTATATATATACATGTGTATATATATATATATATATATATATATATATATATATATATATATATATATATATATATATATATATATTATATTTGATACAACAAACAAAATCAATATTCACGCGATGCCATTTCTTTTTGCGTAGGCTATTGTTATAGGTAATGAAACGGAAGAAAGCTACACTTGACTATTGACTAACTCACAACATTTTATATGAACATCATGTTAGAACTGCACTTTACAATATTCCATAAATGTTTATCAAACAACATGTTACAACTAGCAAAGACTGCACCGGAATGAACCAAAATTACCGTCTCTTGTAATGGTGTGGCATATAAGATGATATCAAATGTATTTCAAATAAGTACCATATGTATTTTAAACAGGCGCCCTATGTATATCAATAATGTACAGTATGTATTAAGGTGGCAGAGGAGGTTAATCTGTGCATATAGATTTTGAGATTATACATATGTTAAAGCCTCCACCCTCTTCCCCATACTTAGATCAACTGTGACTCTCTAGGCCATCACTTAGTAGGAGAGCGCCTATAACAGCTTGAAGCTCACGTGGTCTTATACAAGAGCTGTAAACGTTTTAGGCCCTTTATTTCTCTATATCAAAATTCAGTGAAATATTGTCACTTCAAATATGAATTTTGAGTGCAAAATGTTTAAAGCTTTTGCTTTAAATTTGGCATATTCAAAGCTGAGAGTATTTTTGAGGTAAACGTATCACAGCTTCTAATTCTGACTTTGTCCGAAATTTATGGAATCCGAAAACACAATGCACATTTTCTTATTTTTAATAAAGTTCCAAAAGAAATGCTCATAAAATCTGAACGGAACTCAATTTAGGTCTTTCGTTCATGAATGTGCATAGGTGTTAAAAAATACTGTGCATTTGTAAGTTGTTTTTATCCCAAAAACGTTACACCCTGTTTTTAAGGTACTTTTGTGATCCTAGTGTCCCCTTCGGCAGAATACCTTTCAGGTAGTGTTTATTCTGTATAAGCTGAATTTCCAAATCAAATCACTTTAGAGGAAAAATTACATCAAAGAAATTGACCCTACGAGCTACATTTTAAGATTGAACCTCATGCCTCGCATCTGAGTAACATATGCATTTCAAGTAAGCATGATAAAAATATTTTCAAGTAAGTAAAGTCCTTTTGTATGTCAAGTAAGTACCACATGTATATCAAGTAGGTATCATACTTACTCACCTTATGTATGTACGTAATTACCATATGTATTTCATGTAAGTGCCATATTCATATTAAGTTAGTACCATACGTATATTAAACAAGTAACATATATATTTAAAGTCAGTGACAGTTACTTCCCACGAGCTGCGGCAGCAGAGTAAATGCAGCTACTGCAAAAAGTATTGAACGTTATCTAATATAATGCTATTTTTGAATTAAGCCCTTGGCATTGTTTATTTTTAATTAAGAAATAAAGTGGAAAATGTATCACTTTTCCAATATTTCTAGACATGGAATATACACTCTTCCGGCTGCAAGTATAACATATTTTTTCCGCACTCTATCATACATGAATCTGGTAAATGGTTTCACATAGTGCTCTAACATTAGGGATATATGGAGCTTT
>OZ012689.1:31901353-31917201 GCA_963942565.1 Maea johnstoni
CGTCAAGGACACTTTATATACGTCTATAAGAGCATACATTGCTGCCGAAAATATCTGCCTTTTGGTGGCATTTAGTTGAATAGGAGAGTTAAGTGTCTTTGGGATTTGATAAAGTGTATGCTGGGTCTGTGGACATAATGCTATATTGTCTGCAGTCAGTGTGAAATTAGGATATTAGCCTTGGGAATGTGTAGACAGTTAAGTTATGACATATGAATTTATTTCATCGTTTCATTACTATATATATATATATATATATATATATATATATATATATGTATATATATATATATATATATATATATATATATATATATATATATATATATATATATATATATATATATATATATATATATATATATATATATATATATATATATATATATATATATAAGATAGATAGATAGATAGATAGATAGATAGATAGATAGATATAATTTGATACAGAGACAGACACCAACATGTATTCCTGTTTGTATGCAAACCTGTGGGAGGTTTTGTTATATTTGGTGTCTTCCTCTGCTCACTGATTGCCTAGACAGCTACAGTTGGTCTGCTTAAGAGTAAACATGATACAAAATGTGTTTGTATGTGTCATGCGTTTGTTTTATTTCGATACGGGTGAGTTTGGAATGTCCCACATTTCGACCCCAATCCTTGAGTTCCACTACCAGGAAACACTTACGTTTAATGTGTATGTACACGTACGTGAATTCTGCTATGAAGCAGATATGATATTTGTCATTCACTCTTGATAGTTGACTGTAGGCATATGGCCTTTTAGTGTGTTTACATCAAAGGCCCTCTGCTATCATTAGTCAATTAGAAGCATCACTGATGACACTACCTCTCCTACGCTAATGTCCTATTGCACACAAGGCAAGTACGAATCATAACACGGGAAGTGGAGATAGAACACACACTAGCAATCGTATAGAATTTCAAATATCATAGTAGCTGAGATGTACCGGAAGTCAAATATACTCTGATGATATTGTAATCCTGTTGTATAAACTTAGAATTCTATTGGAGAACCTATGGGTTTCCAACAAAGATATTCGATAGCTGATTAGAAGCAGGACAAATCACATATTGCAATTATAAAACCAATAATACAAACTCCTAGAATTACTTTAAGTTTGGCTCATTCTGCATGCATAAAATGATATCAGAGTCTACTTGTTGGTCAAACAACACATATAATAGACGCACGGTTTATGGTAGACACACTTTTCCTATAGAGTATCCACGAGAAGGGAATCGACCAATTGTAGACAGGTATGCAGTAAAATAATTTGAAATTGTGAATCTCTCCAATACTTAATTATGGCCAGATGTAAGTGCTGGGGAAACCAGGGAATATACGGAAACCACATTATAACCCTAACTCACTGGTAACTTTCTTTTCACAGTCCCTAAATGGGATTCGAACCCAGGCAGTATCTAGGAACAGCAAGCAGTCAATGGCAACTCACTAGACCACTCGACTATCAGCGTAGCCCCTGGAAAAGTAGACATTGATCCACAATGCAAAAAGTGTATCCTTATATTATCCAATGATACAACTTAACTGGAAATCGAGGTATCAAAGATTGAAATAGAAGAGTCAGTTCCGAACAACTTTGTTCTTGAGAATGATAAAAACAAAGTCTCATACATGTAGAGTATCTGCTGATTCGAACGAAGCTGCTTGGAAAATTTTCTATATAAGTATATATAATTACATATTCCAAACAAATCCTCTTCTATATCGAAATACTAAGATACAATACCCTAACCTACACCATAGGCTAGGGGCATACCCCATCCAGAGACATATCCCTTGTTTGCAATCATGCTCGGAGGTTTCCGGTTTCAGGAGGACTTCGCCATCAGGAGCCCATTTCCGCATCAAATCGATGGTGCTGCATATATCTTGCTTGGCAATCTTTGCATGGAAGCTATTTCAGTCATTTTAACACACACAATAGTCAATGCCGCTATTTTGATAATTGGAGAGAGTAATAGATACTCACGGTGACATATGCTCCTTACTTTAAGTCTTTTCATTGCCAACGTACACAAATATATACCTGTATACCAACCATGACCTCTAACTGAACCTTACTATGTAAACGCAGTCAAACAATTTCGCCTTTTATAGTTCCACCATTTATGGTTGGGTAATCCATTAGACTGCACTGGTGGGGAGATCAGTATATAGTACAGGCTGAAGAATTGCAATAGGTAGAAATGATCGATATTAAATTGCATATAAACGTATCTTAATGATATTATCAAAACTATCGTTGAGGGGCTACCCCGATGTTCGAGTGGTCCAAGGCGTTGTTATTGCATGCTTGTAGTCTGTAACCAATACCTAGGTTTGATTCCTGCTCTAGGCGGATGGGCAGTGGTTCTTAACCCGGCACCCAGATATCCTCCAGCAGAAACATTCTGCCATTTTGATAAAGCCCCAACGTGAAAAAAATGATAAACGCAAATCCCAATCCAAGATGAAATATAACGTACCGATTCAATTTAGATATGTCCTGGAGGTCAAATGTACTACAAACAACATCGATATCGGTTTGATATTTGTGGTAACCGAGGTTATTAGTAATATCGTTAGTCACGCCCTCTTTGAAAGTGCGGTCCGGCCTGATATCCACCGGAAGTCATCCACAGCCCACGAGTGGAAGCTGAGTGGGATAACCATGACTGAGTGTAGATAGCAGGCCGCAACGTATGTTCAAACAGGTTTTATCCCCTGCTCTTTCATGGTAAAAAACAAATACATCTCATAAAATTAAAGAAATAACCTTTATCTTTTGAATGCGAAATATACAAAATACAACGATGGACAAATATAATTCCTCTGCCATCAGAGTTGCAGATATCGAAGGAGAAAGTTTAGCCAACATTTTTGATTTTACAGTTAACCTGGCCTTATATGCCAGCTGAATCCACTATTTGCCCATCTATGTCCTCAATGGCCTAACGACTGCTGGCTAAGTGGGGATATCAAATATGCTGCGGCGCCAAGTGGTAGTTCTGAGTTTCAGATTGCTGGCCAAGTGGCAATATCAATTATGCTGGTGTACCAAATGGTAATATTGAATTTCAGAGGTTCAATATTAGATCTATAAAGTGTGGACGGCTCCAGCTCTGACACCCATTGACCAATCAGCATTGAGAAATCACGCACAGCAGAGCAGGTGATAAAATGCTGGCAATGTCGTTGAAAGGTTTGTGGAATTTCAAAGCCGCTGTGTCTACCATAGTTCAATTATGTGGAAATGGAATGGCCTCGAACAGTTTGCTTAATTTCAAAGCGATTGTGCTTCCCATAAATCAATAATGGAATAGCATTACTGACAATATCTGTAATACGAATATACAGGTGTATCATTATAAGTGCATTATCGCAAATGAAATGTAAATCCTCCTACCCAATTGCCTCGTACGAAAAGTCTCATGCATGAAAACATAATAGTATGAAAAAAATGTGTATGATAGTGGTTCTGCGCATGAAAATGACATTCCTATGCATGAACGCGACATGATCATACGTGAAATTGAAATTGTTGCCTGAGTCTTTTTTAAGCATGTGAATTGCATGCTACTCCGTGGCGATGTTGTCAAGTGCAATAGTGATAGCGGCCGTTGGTCTATGGACCGCTCACGACCCCAGGCAGCTCTAGGGATCTTGACACTCAAAACTGCATTTTCAGCCATTTCCTGGCACTTGAAATGAGAATTAATCCAATACAGAATATATATTTCTTTATTTTCCAGGGACAGATTATTCATTTCAAAAATATTCAGAGACAGATTACTTATTTTGACAATTCTTGGAAAGACTTCTCTATATTCTCTAAAATGTACGTGCCATCAGGATATCAAATGGTCGATGACTAATCACCATCCGGAAACAACACATCGATGTTGTCATAGAAATTGAAATTGAATGCAGTAGATAACAAATAATTAGTATAATTGGCATAAGAAACATGAACCGAATAAATATTTTACTTTCATTTGCTGGTGATTCGTTTCCAGGACGGGTCATGTTAAATGCATCACGCCAGTACCTGAAATTGTTATCGAAATGTATTATAATAAGACACCTTTACCAATATTGCCATAGTTCCGCAGAAATGATATGGAAAAGTCATGAACGGCAATTAGTTTATAGTAATGTGATAGCACAGGTGGAGAGGTACACTAATAGGTAATCTCTTTGGAAAAAGCTACATATATATAAATATATATATATATATATATATATATATATATATATATATATATATATATATATATATATATATATATATATATATATATATATATATATATATATATATATATATTATTAGTTATCAACTGTTTTGGAGTATGATACAACTTATATCTCGCAATCAGAGGGCTGTGATACAGCCCTCTGATTGCGAGATATAAGTTGTATCTTACTCCAAAACAGTTGATAACGAATTTATCTCATGATTGCCCCTTGACATCTGCATAGGTAATAAAAATGAACATACATACATAAATACAATTTGGTTCTAGCAGCAGATCATTGTCTGCTAGTCTGGGGCAGCCATCCTGCAATGTTTGGTAGAATCGGTGATTGCATCATGCACTTTGGGGGTAGGGAGAATTGGGAATTGCATCATGGGCATAATCATCTGATGCAATGCTCAACTCTCCCTAACCTAAAAAGCAGCTGGTTAGTATAAGAATACTGGGAGGTTAATATAGGATTCTGAGAGGTTAATACAGCCTCATATTAACCTCCAATTGACCAATCAAAAGCCTAGAATTTTGCCAATCATGAGATAATATATATATATATATATATATATATATATATATATATATATATATATATATATATATATATATATATATATATATATACATGAATGTAGGAATGTATGTATATTGTGTTGAATTGTAAGGTGCATTATGAAGAGTACAATACAAATATTTCCCAAAGGAA
Source organism: Maea johnstoni (assembly GCA_963942565.1). Classification (NCBI taxonomy): domain Eukaryota; kingdom Metazoa; phylum Annelida; class Polychaeta; order Spionida; family Magelonidae; genus Maea; species Maea johnstoni. Next base: position 31,906,341 of record OZ012689.1, read on the forward strand.
TTGACAAGGAACTCGCCAAGATATTTGATAGGTTATAAAACACTTTGCATCTGTGTTGTAAAATAACTGCTGATGAACGTCCTTAAGTTTGTGACGCAATTTGTGACGTACGAAGTAATCATTCATCTCATCTAATGGTAAATCTCGAGTGTGTATTTGTGAGTTTCGAGACATGCTCCACTGAGGCTTGAAATCCATTAGCAATCACACGTATTTGATTGGGGTACACAATTGCATTGATTTCTACTATATGTTGCACTGATATCTTGGACATAATATATTCGACCAAGAAAATTATGGAGGCAGCAAGGAACAAAATAAATGAAATAGAAGAGCGGCAACAACAGCTAGACTTGGAATCGGTTTGGATAGCAGTTTCACCTCATAGTTCCTAACCCCGGAGCAGCGCTCAATATATACTGTAAATCACTTAAGTATAGCGGGAACAATAAGATAGCGATAATAGCGCTCTGCCCATATGCGCTATTGTAAAATCCCCGTCTTTATCAATTTTTTAATTGAATTGCTACTGCTGTTCTCGTTCACCGCTATACTTAGATCACGCTATCCAGGACAGTACCGCAATTACGCTAAATAATGTTCACGCCATATTCGAGTGATTTACAGTACTCGGCTGGATCAGGCAGATTGACCCACAAGGGATACTTCCTTGAATTCGCGAGTTACATACCTAAATCTATCTCATTTACTTCCACCTTATATCTTACAGATATGCACTATGTTGACAGATAAGTATGCGCAAATTGTGTGTGTAAAATTTGAAATCAATGACAAGCGGGCTGCGATTCCGCAGTGGCCGATATTTTGTTGCCATGGTATGCTCAACAATGGTTGCCATGGTACTACTGGACGTAACATACATATTGGGCTCCTTACAATGAACTTTGTGAAAACATTGTTAGGATCGGTATTATGATAACATTTGTGCTTCTAACAATGATTGTTTCGAAAAGCATCGTTATAAATAGGACCTCAATACAGTCCAGTACAACAAACTACTAGTAATTGACAAATCAGTAGCGATATTTAGACAGGAGCTGATGATACACAAATATACTGTACTCAGAAGATTAGTTAATGGACAATTAGTCCAAGCAATTCGACAGACGAAATGAGATGGTCCCTCTGAATAGGTTGGTCCCTACTTATAGAGAAAAGTATTTCTCCATTTCCTTTACTTATATACTAAGTATACGATTCCTTCCGTATCGAGTTGTTCATAAAATTATGCAGCCACCCCATATAATGATATGATCAGTATATGACTGATGCGATTACTCAAGTATTCAATTGATGTAAATAACAAGCAAAGGCATTTTGGATTTCATAATATGTACATATTATTTTCAAAATAAGAAATCACACTTTACAGTAGTTATCTAGTACATAACACAGGATATTGCGACCTTAATGTGGTTTATGGGATTCATTTGGTGATGGAGAATCATTTTGAGGTAATTTACATATTAGAAAGCCTACAGTCTTCCCATAATCAGAACTTCTTGACTGACAACTGATAAACGTCAAGACACCAACTATCACAAAACCTCCCACAGTCTTGCACACAAGACCGACACGTTTTGGGGTCTTTTCTCCAAATTGGATTTTACCAAAACATGGCCATTCCTGACATGCTTTATGGGTACCAAATAATGTAATGTAAACCATTGGCACATGTAATATAAAGTAAATTTTGAATTTTGATGCAAATTTATGTAATCTAGGGGTTGGAAATGCACCTTTTTCTCATTTTCACCAGGAATTTCTGAGGAAAATGTATATATAATTTAAATAGAACAAACATCTCATACAGTACGTATGTGTAGCCTGACATACTCGTCATAACAGACATTCCAGGCAATATGCACTTTATCCACTGGATAGTTACATAAAGGCACGGAAAGAAAAAAGTAACCTGGTCAAAAACGTAACCACATACGCAACCTTCATCACGAAAATGTTGTCCTTTACATACTGATAATCGATTCCCGCGAAAATGTCCTTTTTATCTTATCTTTAAACAAAGCTTAGGCATTTGACAATTGTTCCTATTGAAACTTGCATGCACAAAAAAAGAAATATTGAAGATACAAATGGAATAGTACTTTCATACTGGTTACAATTGGTCATACAACATTCAAGTTTGAAAGCACATCTTTGATTAGAGAATATGGTATCCAGGAGTAAATTGACACCTCCCCATTTCCTGATAAATACTTCAATTCTCTGATCAATCTTGTATAATAGTCCTCAAATTTCATTTGCGTATAAATGTGATACTACATCCCATTATGTATGGAGCTCAGTCCTTGTGTGTCTGTTTTTATGAATACCTTTTCTCACCATTAGAATAGTTGTATCTGATATACTTGTACCATTACCCTTTTCTGTACCAAAGCCTTTTCAATATCACTAATGTTGGAGTTTAGTCCAATAACCATTTGAAGGCACAATGCGATCTGTTTCCAGATATCATTTAATACACGGACATTTCAGAAAGGCATGTCCAATGGTTTCAACTTCTGCCTTACAAAGCAGACATTTATAATCAGTGCAAATTTTCATTTCATATAACTTATTGTTTGTTATTAGTCTACGTGTAAAAAGAATCATTTTATACTGTATGCATTATATATATAAATAATCCAAGGAACTATTCATGTAATGGAAAGCATTTTGTATTATTATATCTCACGTGAAAATCGTAAGCCGTGATTGGCTTACAAAGGTTGGCCATTCCATTATGTCCACTGGCTAAATGTCCACCGGCAAAACGTCCACCGTTCTCACTGGATCTACCGGCAGTCATTGTTGTTTTCATTGATATTTTACCAAATTGGGGTTTGTTCGGTATAATACAACACATATGCCAAGCCAGTGTGGGTATCCTGATGGAAAGTCTCCCAGAGGGAGGATGGTTTTCCTTCGGGCCCTGCCCTCGGGAAAACCATCCTCCCTCTGGGAGACATTCCATCAGAATACCCACACTGGCATGGCATATTTGTATAATATTTCCTCTGGAATTTTCTCATTGGAACACTGCACCTGTATAGGATCTCTGTACCAATGCATTTGTCTACATGTATTGTATATACTAATATTGGAACAGCCGATATTACGACTATCTATAATATATAGGAGCAATTTCAAATGCGGCCCAAACCCTTTTTTTGAAAGGAGTACTAGTATTAGTAAGGTTTTAAGGTAATCATATTGTAAAAATACATATAATTCCGTTTTCATTTGAAGTGGCAATTTCAATATTGGATCCAACTGGTAATTAGCGGATAATTCGGAATATGCCGTAAGTTTGGGTTGTTATTTGATATCAACACACTTATTTAGTTATACATTATATGTTGATAACAGAATAACCTCACCGATGCTTAGGAGAAAAAAACTCATCCTCTTACATATCCACATAAATGCAAACCGATAATTAAAAATGAACTGAATGTCCATACTCTCCCACAAGCCTAATTGCATACTTTGTTGCAAAGTCGGTCTGGAGATTGTCGTTTAAATATTCAATCTTTATGGACAGAAATTGCACAACCGCGGCAACAACGTGATTTATTATTACATAAATATATACATATATTGCTTAATGCTGTTTTTCACAAACAGACATAAAACGACAATTAAGTTTGAACAAAATAACATATTCAAATGAGTTTAAATAGAAATCAGTTAAAAGCAATTTAAAAGTTAGTTGGAGAGGCTATTGTCAAGCGGCGTCGCGCACATATTAACACCCATTGAGTCAAATGAATGTTTCATAAATATACTGATGAACTTCATGCATAACCTAATCAATTTGAACAAAGACCATAGTTTCGATGTAATAGAAGAATATACACTCATCGCACTTAAATATGTAATATCAATAGTAGGTCTAATCAGTGCCGATGTCCTTTCCGCAGACAGAGGGATCTGCCATTGTCATATTGCATAACCATATACATATTACATAACTAATCTGATCCACTTGACACGCTCACTCATGCAATAAGTATGCACCATTGTCAATTTCTTCCCTACCTTACTAAATGCCACAATGGAATAATGGAACTAACATGTGTACCTTAGTAAAACTGGATATCTCAATATGGCAATCGAGCGGTTGCGGTGGCTGCATATACTGTATGTATGGCAGTAACTGACCACAATTCAAAAGTGACGGAAGTTGCTAATCATGATTCCATTATGTATCCTTTGAAAAACATGTATTGCATCGAAGAAATATAATGATTCCGATATTTCTAGCGTTGTTTTTTGTAAGTATTCCCTCATTCTAACTTCATTCACATAGCGTTTCTTTCTGATATTGATGCTATGGTGTAATACAGTAGGACCACAATATTTCGTATTTTGATTTCAGCATCTTGTCCTAAAACAATATCGAGACATGCAGTTTGATGTGTGTGCAGCGTTATAGTGTACACAGACACTATTATTAAGTTATAGTTTTACTGTTTACTTCCTTTTGGAATAATTTTAAGATGACTGTGTGTGTGTGTGTATGGATTCCACTTTGTCAATGCCATGCCAGCACTTCGTGTTCTAATCATGACCATCAGTTTGCGATCCAGGGTATCTAAATCTGTCGATGACCGTCCTAATACCTGTAACAGGGTATAATCTGGAATGAGAAAGGTAAATATGAATTGTACTTTCAACGAATAAACACATACATACATCTACAGTCACACACACACACTCACACACTTCATCTGCACAAGACTATCCGACTTACTGACAGCCTTTTTCACTTGCACCTACATTTCGTATAGATAAGAGTTTAATATATTTGACATGTTCTAACCGTATACAGTGAAACCTCGGGATGTGAACACCCCGAAAGTGTGAACACCCCCTATAGTGAACACTTTTCCCCGGTCCCATTTTTTTCTAATACATTTTAGTTTTACGAAGTGTGAACACCCCCTTATCCGAACAGTGAACACTTTTTGGGGAAACAAATGGTCCTGAGAACCTCATATAAGTGAACACCTGGGAACAAGTAGGTCAAAGTCAATGCCACTTGTGTGCAAGTGTTTCAGTTGTTTACACTAATTAAGTCCATTTCAATTGAACTTGCCAGGTTAAGTTTAGCATCAATGATAGCAATTGCATTTGTGTCAGCTTGTTTTGAATCTTGAGACAAAGGGAGTAGCAATGTTGTGTGCATATGAGTGGGTACTGTGCAGTAGATGGAGGAACTTAGGATTAGTAAATGATCTAAAGCTAACTAAGTTTAGGCCCAGATCTGGTGAAGAAAGTAAGGATGCTCCAAATGACACTCCCCCTTTTGAAATATATCTTCTCAATGCTGCTGAGTTATTTGCCTGTGACGACAGCATATTGACCTGATATACCAGCATATTACCAGGTTGAAACTTCAATAAGCGGAATCTGTCTAGAACAGCGAACCAAGGCAGCAAACCAGTGTAAAATCAGTAAAGTGTCACTTAATGAAAAGGGTAATATTTGTGATATAGGGTTATTTCCAATTAGGTTACTGATTAAAGATGTGTTTTAAAGTGCTTATCTGTGTTTACTAATGAGTTATGGTGCTCTATAAGAATCAGACCTATGTATCTAATGTAAAATGATAAAATGAAGAAAAATAATTATTTTAGCATTTTATGTCGTGTCTACTAGTCCAACTTGCGAAACCTCGGAAGTGTGAACACCCCCTATAGTGAACGTTTTGGCCCGGTCCCAAGGTTTTCACTCTTTCGAGGTTTCACTGTACATATATATTTTTCATTAAAAACACTACGTCTATCGAATATTAAGTAATACAATAGATAGTCAGAGATACCAAAAATTCAACTTGGAGAAACTGTTGATAGTCACGAATACTTTATACCATGTACATATACCTTTATTCAATAGCAGAAATCTTACTAGTTAACCAATATTCATTTTGTCGTCACAATTGAACTATTGGTATAACAATTCTTTAGTTTTCAATGGACAGGGCACATGGTCAGCAGACAAAATGGTTTGCTCAAAATATCTATCTTATTCTCTCTAAATGACATGATGACTGTTGAGAACTACCGGGAAGACACATATTAAGATGGGTAGTTTGCGTAATAAGTGGCATGATATGTGCCTGCATTACAGATATGGATGTCATATATGATGTCATATGTTGGAGTTTAGTATCACCAAAGAGTATAGATAAAGTAGAATAGAGCAAATGAGTTATGTTTGACGTATAAATGATACTCACTGGGATATTTTTGTTTGTATAAAACAATACAAAGTTGGTTCATATGTTTTAACATTGATTTTCAAAAATTTAGGGTAAATGAATTGACATTTCACAAGCTCTGCCTGATTGGTTAATAAAAAAAGGTAACTGATACATACATCCGAAGCCTTTTTTTAATCACAGTGACATTGAACCGTTTAGAAAAGCAAGGTTACCTTTTCTTAAGTTAAGTGCATACGTAGTCAATTTTCACGTTGTCTATTGCAATGTCCCCGGCGTGACCGTCAACATGAGTGACCTTGAAACCAACCTGAAGGAAGAAGACTTATTTCAAAATCCAATCATACAGAATAGGCTTCCACTGACAAAGAATTCATAATTTTTCAGTCTATATGGTATAGGAAATGACCTCACTTCATCGAAATACGAAGGTTCGTGCAGGTAAAGCACAAGTTAAAATTGCAGTTAAATCAGCACTCATTTCAATTAAAGTAAATAACTCATGGAATACCTGATCATTATGCTATCTTGCTCAAAGGTATTATTATAAGGATAGCGTGAAAAACGGAGGAATAACGCGATGGTAAGAAGGTGGCTACGTATGAAAATGCCTATTTGCTTTAAATTTAAAAAAAATATTTTCTGTTATTGAGCAGGGATTGAATATCTCATTAATTATCTACCTAAAGTATGTAGACGTATTTCAAATGCAGCACTTTCAGTATATTCTACATCTAACGAGTTGTTGATTAATAAAAGTAACTTTATCAAGGTATTAGTTTGTATAAGGTGAATAGTATATGTTAAGGTTACGCCAATACTACCAAGAAAACTCATACTTCAACATTGACAACAAAAGGAAATATGCCATAAATACAAATTTCATATCTACAAACCTGATCTGCATTTGCTGCTGTAAATGAGGTCTTCACCTTTACCCATCGATTTTCATTTAGACCCTGCCATGTTTTCTTTGATTTTCTATTGTCGCCATGTTGGAGGAATATCTCAAGCTTTCCCGTATGATGACCATACATATGGAAGTCAAAAGATATGCAAATAGATGTCTTCGACAACTTTAGAGGAGGAGACTTGATTCTGAAAAACAAAATGATATTTGTCAGGCATAAAGTCATATTTACACGCACTCATACATACATACATACGTACGTTCTTATCTATCTAAATACATACGTACGCACGTCCGTCCGTCCGCACGTACGTACATACATGTATACATACATATATACATACATACATAAATACATACATACGCATTGATGAGTCTCTGCGAAATGTCTGGGATAAGAGAGAGAGAGAGAGAGAGAGAGAGAGAGAGAGAGAGAGAGAGAGAGAGAGAGAGAGAGAGAGAGAGAGAGAGAGAGAGAGAGAGATGGATAGGTTAAATAAATGAATACATTGATTAATAATTGATTGATAAATACATGTATGTATATGAATAAATAAATTAACTAACTAGCCAACTAACTAACTAACTTACTAACTAACTAATTAAATGAATAAAATCCAAAATATATTCCACAATACTGTGTACTCTATGCCTTCACGCACATGGCAATATCCCCAGCTTCCCGTGGATGGCTGGTCTCTGTGTAGATGTACCAGCTCCCCGTTTTGGCTTTATCTGGTCCTGTGAATTTGGAGGGCGTGCTGCCATTGTTGCGTCGCCAGAGGAAGCTTCCCTCACGAGCTGTGCTTTCGTGCATCATCACACAAAATCCCGTCTCAAAACCACATGTCCAGGGCAGATCTGGCGGGAAAACAGTTATAGAAGTAAACGATACATTGCAGCAAGTAACAGTCAAAGAAAGTATCAACCAAACTTCATATACCTTAGCAATAGGTCATAAGCAGACTATCTTGATCTATTCATGCCCAGTAGGACTTCCTCGCGACTGGCTGGCCGGATCATTGATACAGTTGTGTACCTTTGATAATAACTCGAATTAAGAATGATGTTAGAAGCTATTTGAAGGAGAGTTGTCGGTAGTGTTTTGATAAATTCAGTACAGCGTGGCGAGTATGAGGTCATTTAGTTTGGTGAGTGTTGGGTCTGAATTCTGTAATATCGATGTTGTAATATTGATTAGATAAATTGATACTATGCATGTTTATTTTAATGTTATTCAATTGCATTGGTTTTGGTATATATTGAATCTTTGCAAGTACATGTATAGTGCTAGTTAGAGAGATCTTTTCAATCTTTATCTACTCATACCGGTATCAGTGTTTCATGTTTTGAAACATACACGAATTTACATAAACAACTCCTTTTGCGAAATTCCAACTACAGAGCTGATCTTGTAACGTGATATGACCCTCTAGAAAAACGTCCAGTGATTTCAATACCTCTGGCCGTACTTACTGACCCCGTATGTATACGACATGCTGTCGCCAAGACAACTATGAGCTTAGAACTTAATTAAAACAAGGACAAACATTAATCAAGATGATTTGCTCCTAGACTGTTTTCCTAGCGTATTGTAAATTGCTTGCATTTGTTCCCAGGTGATGTTGCTAAGTACATGTAGTTCTCTCTTTAATAAATCATGCCATGTAAAGTCTATACCGTGTGTTACATAGAACATGTACTTATATTCAGCTTAGTATTGATGGAACCATGTCTGTCTGGCAGAGTGACCCAATCTTAGTAGTTAGCAAACTATGACGAGTGTTAATGTATGCTGGCACACCAGCCCGAATAGTGTTCGATTACCTCTTGTCATTGGAGTTCACGCATAACATAAGAACTTTCTACATGATCTTAGATCAATATTAGTTCTTGCAAAAATACAACAACAACAGCAACAACAACAACAAAATACAATGTATAAGTTAGGACTGATAGATTCTCCACTGGAATATATTTTCTTTGAATGGGAAATAAAACAAATTCTTGTTGATGCTGCGACACAAAGCAACTATAGCTGAATGTTTAGAAAAAGTCGGAATAATTGAGAAACAAAAGACAAATTGGAAAAAATGATGAAATTATAATTGAACTTCATTCTATGCTGCTTAATTACCCCGACCTGAAAAACACACAGTCTTCAATATTCATTGAAGAAAGACGGAAAAAACAATCCATTTAAACATGAAGGAAAGAGAATAGGGATATGCAAAGATGTAAGTTAAGATATCAATTTCGCAATAGCAGGACACGGTTACGAAACACAGTTGAGGCCAGAGACAGAATTCGATATATGTAAAGTCAAAACACCCATAAAGTTTTAATGTAATGACTAATAATTGACATGTCGAAAATAAGCCACGATTTGCCTAAATAAAACTGTTTATGTGAGGTTCACTGACATCTGTGCGTTAACCCTTACGCTGCTGTTGGCAAATACGGCCAATAGAGAATGATGTAAAAAAACACTAAGAATTGACTGACAACCTGGTATATGGTCACTCATCTGACAGTACTCATCGAGGGCTGTCCAATGAGTACCAACACGACAGGGTTTAAATGGTTTTCAAAAATGTTTGCATTCTTTAGCATTGGATGAAAGTAGCCTTAGCATTGGAAGGGATGATCTCACAGGTTTTGCTATAAGCCCAACTTACCAACAGGTTTGACCGGGTCATTGGAGCCATTAGGATCGTTTGACGACACGGGGCCTACGCACGGACCGAGAATAAGCCGTATGTAATCTATGGCGATATCTCCCAGTACACCTTTTCCTACTGAGCCCAGGAAAATGATCTACAAAGAACACATTACAGTTCATAACCCTCTATGTACAACATATTACAGATTATAAAGACACACAGATAAAATATTGCACTCTAGATACAGTCCAGCAAATGAATAAGACTAAACCGTGATGCATACGGTTGCAACAGCAATTGTGCTCTTGCTTAAATGAAAGGTAACGACATATATACAATGTAGGTAGGTTAAAAGGTATCAATCTCTTAGGTTAGGAAATGTACATCGACGTGTTTTCAACGACAATAAGAGTGTAAACTTCAATAGTCGCAAAGGTAAATTTATCAACCCTACATTTGGCGCTTATTTGTATTTGCCAACATACACTAACATGACCATACATTTGCCAATATTTAACTTTCAAAGTGTTTGCAAAGTGCTCCATACCAAGACACCTGATATATTCTCGTATCATATATTAATATAACGTTCACAATTTCCGCCAACAGCGTACTGTCCAGGTCCAATATCCCTCTCTTTACAATAACAACATTATCAGTAGATATAATTTAACGGTCTGATCCTATCTCTCTCTTGAATAAAAACATCATTCTCTATCTCTATCTCTAGAAGAAAGTACATCTAAATCAAAAGTCATGGTACACTTAGAGATAAGATAATGACAAATGCGCAGCATATCAGTTGATTCACGCTCGTGCCACTTCAAGTCTCGGCACAATATCATAATTTGCTCATTTACTATACTCACTTTCATGAAATATCCATACATTCAATAATTGAAAATGTTCACAGTTGGAAACAAAACGATTTGGGATAGGGCATTTCTGTTCAAACTCAATAACATGCCTGATAGCTGAACCTGGTAGATCTTAGATAGTTTAGTTAACTACTTTATGCAAAAGAGGGCGCTAAACGTTCAA
>OZ012689.1:31922401-31962401 GCA_963942565.1 Maea johnstoni
TGAATTTCTGGGAGGATTTTGGGTTGTTCCTCCGCCCGATGGAGGAGGATTAGTAGCTGGGTACTCAGGATCTGTCGGGACAATAGTATGATTAAATACACTATAATAGTGCAATATCAATAGTAGTAGTAGTAGTAGTAGTGGTAGTAGTAGTAGTAGTAGTAGTAGTAGTAGTAGTAGTAGTAGTAGTAGAAGTAGTAGTAGTAGTAGTAGTAGTAGTAGTACGTGTAAACTAGTGATACAAAATCGTACGTATAGAACAATAAAACCAGAGCATAACAAAAGACGAGGAAAAACAAAAGAGCAATACAAGTCAGGGCTCGACGTTAAGGCTAGCCCTGTAGCCCCGGGCTAGTTATTGAAAGTCAGGGCTAGTAAATTCTTCCTGTGAGTAGCCCTGAAGGGCCAGATAGAATGAGAATACCAGCGCCTAAAAAAGTATGGCTCTGCATACCTGGATGATAATATAGCTCAATTTTACACAATACACTGTATTCTTTTCTTGTTATGAACAGAGGCTATGTTATCAACAGGGGTCACTATTTGAAAAGATGTCATAATTATCAGGGCTAGCCAAAATATTTCAGGGCTAGTAAAAGTTATGGTAACTAGCCCTGCTGGGCTAAAGAGATTCTTTCTTAATGTTGAGCCCTGCAAGTGTACACCAAGTCAAAGCTGTTCGTGTATTTATGTTATAGACCGTTCCATTTGAATATGAAATATCGCAAATAGAGGATTGTAGCCTTGAATACACAGAGAATTGAATTATAAGTCAAAAGAATTAACATAAGTACGAAGTAGAATACAATAAAGACAGCTTAAAGCACATATTATGTAGCTACCAACAATATACTAAAGGAGACAGGTACCATGCAAAAGATATGATAAAGTTAAAACAACGATAAAGATAATATATTGATGCATACAAATAATATACAATTAAAGTCAATATTACCCTGGCATATATTATCAAACCTCAAACTCCAATTGTGACAATTATTATAACAATACTAATGTCGTCGAAAGTTAGAGCAGGGTAAACATTGACTACTGAGAATTTATACACACCTTTACATATTCCCTTTGTCACTATGACGTGATCAATGGCGATTTCACCCTTAGGTCCGTTTCCTTTGACGCCGAGAAAGCCCAGCTGAAATCAGAGATTCAGAAAATGCACCATATTACTAACAATATCACATACAGATGATTATTGACGTATTTTACGTATACTAACAATAACAAACACATACGATTCTTGAGGTTGTTAACTAACAATAACAAATGCAGATGATTCGTGGGGTATTTTACTAACAATGACAAATATAGACGATTCCTGCGGTATGTTACTAACAAAAACACATACAGACAATTCTTGAGGTATTTCACTAAGAATAGCTAATACAGATGATTCTTGAGGTATTTTTCTAACAATGACACTTACAGACGATTCTTGAGGTATTTTACTAACACTGACACATATAGACGATCCTCGAGGTATTTACTAACAATGGGAAATACAGACGATTCTTGACGTATTTCACTAACACCGACAAATACAGACGATTCTTGAGGTATTTTACTAACAATGGCAAATACAGACGATTCTTGAGGTATTTTACTAACAATGGCAAATACAGACGATTCTTGAGGTATTTTACTAACAATGGCACATACAGACGATTCTTGAGGTATTTTACTAACAATGGCTAATACAGACGATTCTTGACGTATTGTACTAACAATGACAAATACAGACGATTCTTGAGGTATTTTACTAACAATGACAAATACAGTACAGACGATTCTTGAGGTATCTAATTGCGTTATGGTTTGTGTTTTTTTTACATATAAATGGAATACTTCAATATATGCTGTAATTTAGCGTAGTGCGGTGCATTATCTTCTATCAGCTGCTCTGTTGCGTTTCGCGATGCTGATTGGTCAATAGTTTTCTGACATATACAGCTATTGAGACCATGTACTTGTAGATTTGATATGGAACCTCTGAAGGATGTCACCCCTCAGAGCAATGAAATTTAATCGGTATCACGAGTTTGATAGCAATGTATCCAATATCTTTCTTACCATGGAAGAGCAGGTGATAAATTCGTTACACCCTGTAAGAAGTGATTATTGTAATTGTATTAACCCATTAATACTCACAGCAGCCGTCACAGCCTGATTATTTTGGTGAAATCTCTTAGCCAAAAGCATATTTCAGGAAATATTTGAAGGGGAAATGTTCATCAGAATATTTCCAACAACTCTCTTTCAAATGTTTTCTAAAAGCATTCTTTATTTCTGAGTTATTGTCAAAAATGTCAAAGACCCAGACGACAATTAGTAATTCTTAAGCATTAATGGGTTAAAACATGGTTCCCCTAATGTCAACTCTAATGTAAACCTCCACTAAGAATGAAATATCTCTAAAAAATGGGATATATTATTATGTAATAAATAATATCCAACCTTAATAAGTGACGTTTGAAGGAAATCTGTATATTCCCCATCCTTGAAAGATTGGATTGGGGATGCGGTAGGCAATAGGGGTATTATACAACACGTATGTGTAGTAGGGTTTCGTTTGTGTGGGTGTAGTTGTATCAGGTAGCGCCCCGGATACCATGTCAAGTGTGTAACACATGAACACAGGGCTATGAGAGACCCCCTATATTACCCAACTCTCACGTAATCGATCATGGTTAGCAAATTACAGGCCTCCATGTCTAGGGTTATGTAAGCCTACATGTATGTCTCAAAATCGTCTCGGTATGTGTCGGTGTGTGGGTGTCAGACAACGAGACTAAATGTGGTATTAAACAAAAAGAGATTGTGGAAATATGAAATGAACTTTTGGAACCTGTTTTGCCGGTTCCCATGAAACTTCTAGATACTACATGTATTTCACCGCATCTTAATGATTTATATTATAATCTTACAATACTGCATTGCTTAAAGGCAATAGTATATGTCTCATCCTTGTGGACTTTGAACAAGTATAACTGTGGTGAAATCAGCAGAGCCTATTAAGTTGCATTTCTTTGAATTTTATTACGATACATACACTACAGACTTCCGATGCAGTGTCATCTTTGTGCACATCAACCACAACAGTAGCGTGGATTAATGATTGAAGTATTATAACAAGGTTAATAAATGCTTAATTTAAAAGATAAATTCGCAGAGTTAGAAATAACGTGTTTTTTGCAATTACGCTCACCGTCACTTTTCTGCCATATAGGAATTATATCGTATATATAAGTCACGTGTAAATGGAGGAAAAGAACCGGTGTAATTGGGTAAATCCATCATCTGACCTAAAGTCATTGACATCGTTATCACTTGTCCCCGATGGTGGTAAGAGACCGCTCCATTATCGGGGCAAGATTGCAATCATCAATACATTTCGACCCCCAATTCACCACTCGTATACAAAGTTTCATGCATGAAAATTTTTATGCATGAAAATAGAATATCCATGCATGACGATTTCATTTCCATGCATAAAAAGGACATTTCCATGCATGAACATTTCATTTTTGCCCCCCCCCAAAAAAAAAGAAGAATAATCCTGGGATAATTTTCTTGCCCCATAAATGTTCATGGGAAATAGGGCTGTGCACTATTTCATGCATGGAAGTCTTATCAATTTCCATGCATGGAAATATCACTTTTATGCAAAAGAATGCCATTTTCCTGCATGACATTTTCATGCCACGATTTCCCATGCATGAAACCGTCCGTTAACTTATGTCCTAGATTGATCCGGGCCGGAGAGAAATGGAGTTTTGATTATCGTCCCTTTTATACCCATCTATGGCTACTATTAGGCAAAATTTATTATCGTATGGTGGCGGAAACCTAGATCTGCCAATTGATCCACCCACTAGACTTTACATAAAATACTTAGCAAGTACACTATACCATAAGATGATACTCTTTAATTACAAGGGATTATTTCATAAAAAGTGCTCTATTATATAAGATATACCCTTAAATTGCTCTGTACATCTGGAATGAAAACGATTTGGGGTCCTTCTATTCCTTCCAGTTTCATTTTGCTTAATACCAACACGTATATGCCCAGAAGCAATTTTACATTCCTTTTCTAACCCTTCCAATGCTGAGGCTACTAATTGGTCCAATTAGGACAGTGACACAAACTTAGTTGAAAAAACACTAATTTAATATAAAACCCTGTCATGTTGGTATGTATTGGATAGCTCTCAGATGAGTACCCATATGCCAGGGTTTCAGCCATTTTTCAAATTCTTTGCATCATTTCCTATTGGCCAAATTAGCCGACCGTCGCATTAGGGTTATAGGCGCTACTGTTTTTATAAATGAAGTCACATTTTTACACACCCACGTAATCGACGCGCATCATTGACACCTGGATACTTTGCGCCTATTTCACCCGGAGGACTGGTTTAAACAAATTAAAATACTTGAGTTGGATTTATTAGGTATGCAGAATAGCAGTCTTGAACATTACACATGCGTGGGTGGTCCGCAACCCAGCTCTACATAGCAGTCAGCCAGCCCCTACTATTGAGGTATGGGATCTGCCGTGGCCTAGTAACTATAGGTCTTCATACCAGCTCTACATAGCAGCCAGCCAGCCCCTACTATTGAGGTATGGGATCTGCCGTGGCCTAGTAACTATAGGTCTTCATACCAGCTCTACATAGCAGCCAGCCAGCCCCTACTATTGAGGTAGGGTATCTGCCGTGGCCTAGTAACTATAGGTCTTCATACCAGCTCTACATAGCAGCCAGCCAGCCCCTACTATTGAGGTAGGGGATCTGCCGTGGCCTAGTAACTATAGGTCTTCATACAAGGGCTACGTTTCTTTGGTTCCTTATCAGACTCGGGTTCGCCTGGGCCTTGTTTAGGACCATCAACATTGATCAACGTGGTGGGAAAACGGAATCTGAACGGTTTCAACGTTTACTTGCGATGACGATCTGAACAGGATACGTTGGATAAACGTTGATTAACGTTTATGGTGCTGAACAAGGCCCAGGTCGAACCCGAGGCTGGTAAGGGACCAAAGAAACGTAGCCCAGCTCTACATAGTAGCCACAGCCTCCACCATTGAGGTAGGGGATCTGCCTTGGCCTAGTAACTACAGCGCCTGGCTCCTAAGCATGTGGTACATGGCTCACGTCTCCCCTTAAAATGTTCCCCATATAATGCTCCAAAAATGCTGGCTCCAGGACTCTGTCGCGAGACGAGTCTTGATAGTATGTTAAAAAAAGATTATCAGAGTGCAATATGGTATATCTCTCTAAGTATAGGTTTTTTAAATTAGATGTGAAGGTACTCGGTGCAACGTATTTTTGTATACCACAGACGACCCGGGCCCACGTAGTAGTTCTATATCCTATGTGTCCAGTGACATATCCTCCTTTCATATCATGTCTCAGTATGCCCTACAACCTTTTGTGTATCTTTTGCGTCAAAGGGGGTCTGTCGCATGCATTCTAGTACCTACACCTTTCTGTAAGCCATGTTTTTCTCCATGTCTTTCTTCCACGCCGCTATCTCGGATAAGTATCTGAGGCCTGGTCAAAATTCTTCTTATATGGATAAATGTATGAAATATTTATGTGAAGGTACCTAGCACAATTTGTATTTCTTAGCGAGCACTACGCTCATTACTTCTTTTTTTGGTTTTTTTATATCAAACTCTTCTGTCAGATATATGCTGGTACCTACACATGAATGGTCTGCTATGTTTCGATTTTCCATTGGAACCTGTCCTCATTTTTACTAAGGGACAGCGAAAACATGGATGCGTAATCTCATATAGACCAATGTACATAATGTTTGTTGGAGAAATCTACTATTATTTAATTATGTTGGGTCCTGTGACACCCACCTTTCTCCACGTATATTTCCTTTGTTCCTTTTGTTAATTTATAATATCCTGTTTTTTGTATATTTATATGTTGAGTATGATTTTGTAATTGAGAAATTACAGTTAATAAACATACTACTACAATAAGTGAGATTCCTCGTCACCAATAAAATGTGCGGCGTTGCAAAGGGCTGGATATAGTCTCTTTATTTTGAAAAGAAAAACTCGGGATTTTGGACTTTTGCATACCCGAACATCTGTACATCATATCTAAAAGTAAACCTATGAAACTGATGCTTACTGTAATTGTGCTAAATAATTCAGAAAGGAGGTTCACCCTCCTTAAGCTAAATCTTTGCAATTGATTCTTACCCTCATGTTGCTGGATAGTTGGAGACTAAAGCTGTCTAGGAACCATTTATTTGACTGTCGTTCTGAGAGTAGCCAGTGAGTGTCCCTGCCTGTGCTGGTCTGTGTGAACACCTCCAGCCTCCCTATATCCGCCCCTCGCATGTGGTAGGCAAACGTGAAGCACGTGGGCCCGGCCCAGGACAGCGCTGGCAGGAGCAACCTGTAAAAACAAATTCATTAATACGAATCCGCATTGATAATCTAAGCAAGACGGGGTAATCGCCATGGGTTCTCAGTGATAATTCTCAAAGAATTCTCAGTGTCTCAACTTCTTCAAAACATTTGCAAAATTATACGCTACGTATTTCTTTTAATGGGCTATCTTCCTTCCTTCACACACACACACACACCTATATACATACATATGTACACACAAACACACTAGAATGCCTCCGTGCATTGGACACTTTGTCATTCCCCGTCATGTTGTAAAGGATAGGAAGACCTCAGTATTCTGAACACCTACATGTAACAGTTTTGGATTCCCCTTTGATGTTCAAAGTATATATGTTTAACTTTATCTTAGATGCTACGTTGGGGTATGGAATGTTAACCCTTGCAATGGTGAGGCTACTTTCATCCAAAGCACAAGGATACAAAGATTTTTAAAAGCCATTAAAACCCTGTCATGTTGGTATTCATTGAATAGTGGGGAGTACCTATGTCCCAGGGTTTATATCATTTTCGTTTATTTTGCATCATTTTGTATTGGCCAAATTAGCCACCAGCAGCACAAGGGTTATAGCCCATTACTTACCCCCCTTCTCCTTCCCGGGGTACATTAGTAATGAGATAGAGGTAGTGTTTGCCATACTTACCCCCCTTCTCCTTCCCGGGGTACATTTGTAATAAGATAGAGGTAGTGTTTGCCGGAGTAGGCACAGTAAGGCCCCGTCTGATCCTGGGGGGAAGGGTCTCGTGTCCATCGCCAGCCCAGAGAGTCCTTGGTGACCTGTGTAATTCCACATAGCGGATTCCTCACATCGTCAAACTCGCACTGAAACACGATATCACCTGAAAGCAGGATAACATCATTAGGTCATGATTAATTCAGCCTTATTATACCTCAAGCCAAAATGTTAACTTTGGATAATCACCATTTGCAGGTACATATAGTTAATAGTAATAAAACCCCTTTTTGGCAATTTCGTATGGTCATTGATGTTTCACTAAATCTCCTTAACAACCATTCAGCCACAGAGAGCCTCGATGCTTTCAGTGAGGGATTTTGTTTATTAAGTTCTGAGTCATTACGCTAGCCTAGTATTCGGGAAACCTTCAAGCGCTGTAATACATCTAGTGTCACTGGGGGTTCCTCATGAATCAATACACGGCTTGAAGGACAGTGTGCCTGGTTGCTATATAACATTCACTTCACCACTAGATACCATCATAGGAACTTGGAATTTGGAATTTCTTTTCCAGTCTCTTTATCTAGCCAGTTGTAGGTGGTGGAGAAAACGGGAGTACCCGCCGAAAACCATTGCCTAACCGCAAGTCACAGGTAACTTCCTCACATTCCATGATAAGGACTAAGGCAACAACTCGTATAGCTAGATTGAACATGTGAAATTGGAATGCTTGATTATTGTGATAATTTATAGATGTTTCTTTGTTCGGTTTAATAAAACAATTGCCACCCCTGTGACTTGTTCATTATTATTGAAGCTACTTCGATAGTACTGCTACCCACACACTTCGTACTTTGACGACAAAGCTCCTTTGGAGATTCAGTCATGCTGGCCACTCGAAAAAATGAAATGATACACTTTTATGTTAAGTAATTTTAGCCTATTAGCAACCAAAACATGATCATAGAAAGTTTAAAGCACTGATCAATACTGTATGTGTATGCTTGATCAGTCTGCAGAGCCACACCTGCGAACATTCAACCACCCAAATATCAGGAGATTTCACAAGGCCTTTTTCATTGCATTTTCAGTAGTTTCAATTATGACCACCAGGAATCATGTTGTTGTTTGGTTTGTTGGCGTTTCATAATTCGTTTGTGGAATTTTCTGCTATATTAAGGTTCATCTCGAATTTCTATGTAGACCCATATGTATATTTGTTTGTAAAACCAGCTCTTGCTGTCTGAGACGGTCCCTAACAAACGCCATGTGCTTTACGTTCCTATCACGTATTCGTGTTACTACCAGTGGGAAGCCTCACTAATCACGCGTGCTTCATTTAACCTGCAATGCTTACAAAGAAAGCTGCACCAAACAACTTAGTATCATGTATAACTGGAATGCATTAACAGTTCCCAAGCGTTGATAGCTCGCGTAGTGAGTCGGCCGAAGGCCGGCTCAGCGTAGCGAGCATTTACGGTATATATATAGTGTAATGGCAGGATACACACTGAGGCAGGATTTTTGGTGTTGACGTCTGTCTGTTCGTCTCTCGTCGGGCTCGCTCGCTCGACCCTGCTCGGTCGATTACCTCGGAAAATGAGCATAACTTTTTGCTTTAAGAGCACATTTTGCCGCCAGATCGTTTCATGTTTTAAATATTTCTTAATCAGATAATAAATTTGGATTGTTTCCTTTAAATTGTGTCAAAATAGCGTTTTGGTCGCCGACTATCGTGCAACACACGCCGAACTATGCAACAACTGAAACATACATGCTCACGTGCGACAAATGCTGACGTCTTGAAATGACGTCATGTTACGATCGAATTCCGCGGATTCCAAAGTCGTGACTTCGATGTTCACGGTAAAAATGACTTTACTCGTCTTTCCATGAATCGATTTCAATGCAGTTTATATCGCTACAACCGCTACAAATAATTCTACATGTCTTTTAATTCTAGTTGACATCTGATGTGAAATGACGATTTTGCAACAGGTTGAAGTCGTAGTAATTTTTATGCCATATTTTCGGTCAATCGCTACGCATACTGTGTGTGGTTATTGCACAAATATGAAGTTCATATGAAGGGGCTTCCAATATGTTTCAGCGAAGTTCAAGTAAAGAATGACGTCACGGATAACAATAACAAACACTTTGTGACTGCATTTGAAGGGGAATGCAGAAATATCATCGAGCTGCGCGAGCATTTAAAGCTTTGCTTTCTCATCATATTACCCAAGTAACTTTAGTATCCCATTAATTAGCTTAATTTCGCGCTGCATTATTTTATACCTACAGCTTATGTTATGAACAACTTTCAGGATATAAACAACCAACACGATACACCACTCAATATGGCAGTCTACATGCACTTGCTACACACACACACACACGAAGATTATATATATATATATATATATATATATATATATATATATATATATATATATATATATATATATATATATATATATATATATATATATGTGTGTGTGTGTGTGTGTGTGTGTGTGTGTGTGTGTGTGTATGTGTCTGTGCATGTGTGTGCCAGCGTGTGTGTGTGTGTGTGTGTGAGAGAGAGAGAGAGAGAGAGAGAGAGAGAGAGAGAGAGAGAGAGAGAGAGAGAGAGAGAGAGAGAACGGTAAACCATTTAATTTCACTAATCGCACAGCCAAAATATATACTGCCGAGTTCAATACATACGCATCCAAATGTCCCTTAAGCGGAACATACACGTTGTTATTCGCGATGCACCACACCCTGACATATATTCAAGGTCCCACGGCATTGAGTTAAGATTGATCACATGGAAATGCACGGAGGACTGGGCGGAAAGGGTAGGGTTACTGGGACAGGTGGTGTACCCACGGTGTCACTGATACAGCTGTCCTTGCCCCCAGTCAGCAATGGGAATATAAGAACAACACTCAGTATTCACTTAGTGAGGAAGATCTTCTTTCACACAACATGTGAACACAAGATAATTAGAGGTCAATTGTATTTGTAAGGTACTAGCATTTGGAATTTTGTGTATCATCACTTGTGACATGCTGCGGCGAATTCGTGACCAGCCAGTTGGTTGTTCACGGTGGAGGAAACCAAAGTACCCTTGAAAACCACCGCCCAACCCAAAGTCACTGGCAACATCTTCACATACCCGGAGCCAGATTCTAAATAGTAAGCAGTGAGTGCTGACGCCTTGGATCACCCGGCTATCTGGGCAACCCCCACATAACATGAGAACTCATGATAATAAGAGATTAATTCACGGATAAGCATGACATATTATCAAACTTAAAACGTCAATAATTGTCCGGAGCGTAAGTGTCGTTTATGGCGCAACCCATTCATACCTAGAAATAGCCTTGACAGGTGCCGCCCGGACAAATGATAACTGTGATATTGTGAAAATATATTTAGAATTGATAATAACTACACATGATTTTGAGAAACTTCATGATTTATCCTTCTACTATTTCCTCCAAAAGTGTTCTGGAAAAAAGTAAGCAACTAAAATAGCCAGGCCGTTCACAGATTGGAACTGGTTGAGTACATATAATAGAGCTACATTCAGTTCATGCACGAGTCTTTCCTCTTCTCGCAGATGAGAGTGCTACTATACCTAGTGAAACCTGCCAAATCCATTCACACTACACACAGATTATACCATATGCACAGATATGTATGGGTACGCAAATTTGCATGGCAAACAATGCCATTATGTTAACGATGGGAGCAGGTGTTCTAGTGTCCAGTTACAGGAGTAACTGAATACCATCTTAATGTGCATTTCTTTCAACACAACTAGAACTGGCCTATTCAGTAAAAGAACTTTCAGAAACGTGAGCGGGTTTGGTTTTGAAAAACTCATGGGTGATGCTTTACAGAATTGCAAACACCCAATGAAAATATCTTCTTTATTTTAAGTATCGACGTCTGTGCGTGCATGTACTGAACATCATAGGGCACAGAGTTTAAAGTTGGTTTGCGATGGCAGAATTCGAATTTGTCTCTGTTGCCGTAAGCGTACGGAGTAAGCATGTCTTGCCAAATAGTGCCTAGGTCTTTTTTAACCTGTCCATGCCTAGAGATCAGCCCTATAGATCAGCTCATCGTCACTAGTTAGTGTCCCATTTAGGCTAAATCCTGACTACCGGCGAAAATCCAAAGTCACCATCAACCGTTTCACCTGCCCCGGCTGGAATTCGAATCCATGCAGTGGGGAGAAGCACCGAGCAGTCAGTGGTCATGCTTTAGACTACTCAGCCAGTAGGGCAGGTCCCCAGCTCATGTCAATACATGCAGACAGAACATCCGCAAAATATGAGTTCCGTTTACTAAATGTTTAAAAGGAATGGGCTTTACTAAATTTGTCAAATTATTACTAGTCTCATTGAACACACCATCATTCACATATGTAGCATGTTTTCTTTACTTTATGTATTTCACATTCGATTCACTGCGAAAATTCCATATTGGCCAACCAGTGGATGGTGCAGTAGTGGAGGCTTTACCCAAACTGTCCGTCTCGTATATGACCAAATGTAAGGATGATGTCATGACGCAGGAATTCTGATCCTTAACAAAAACAACCCCACCTTAACCCATTAATGCTTAAGAGATCCTCTGGATATTGTCGTCTGTATCCATAATACTTTTGACAATAACTTTTGAATTGCAAGAAATCTTGCAAAATATTTCAAGGAAAGTTGTAGGTAATGTTCTGATTAACATTTCTCCTTCAAATATTTTCTCAAATATGCTTTCGTTTGAAAGGTTTCATCAAAAATGTCAGGCTGTTTTGGCTGTTGTGAGCATTAATGAGTTAATCCACTCTTATTAACGAGAGCATCATCACTCTTAAAGCACGCTCCATATTTCATCCATGCAGACTCAGTCTTGAATAAAGAATTGTTACGCTAAAATGTTCAGCCATCTAGAACACATGGATCATGGTTTATCAACCATCTTTTTAATTCTTCACTGGATGTCACCATAATACATAGTGACTGAAAGCATTACATTATAACACCCATGTATCTGGTTTCATTTTATTTTCAGTAACTTGATATGTCTTTTTAGTATGTTTTTACAATTTTTAATGATTGGTATTGACTAGACTTTTCAACGTTTTTTCGACAAAATGAATATGTCATACTTTTCAAAGTGTCAAATACCAACCATACATGTACATTAGAGTCAATACATTTTGGTAATCGGTATGATCACAAGTATACCATGGTTATACTTGTAAATGATGGCCTAAAATACATCACAGTATGTTTCTGCATAGTTGGGAGTTATTTGAGGCATGAGGCTGTTGGTAAGGTTCCAGAGAGAATTGCAATGAAACCATTCATGCCTAGGGCTTAATTTTCAAACTGTATCTGAGAGCCAAAGTACTTTTGCAAGTACCATTGGGGCCCAAAATACATTTGGGAATGACTTTGGTATAGATTCTTGAATTCACAAAATACTTGAACGAAAGTTATAGGTTGAGCTGCGACCAACAATCCTTCTTCAAATACATTATCAAAGATGCCTTTGCCAAAATATATCAGCAAATCCGATGCATATTTATGGCCACCTCAGGCATCTATGACCTAACCCTCCGATACCTAATTGCTAAACAGATGCATGAACCAACTGTCATGGATGCAAGATAAAGTGCAATGCATGATAGTGTATTTCACATCTTATTAGCCCTTGTGCTTACTAACAGTCATTACTAATGTATTTATATTTGCTAAGATAATCGTAACATATGATCTTGGTATGTTCCTTTCTTAAAGCTTTAGTGAACGGTGGCCTCTGTTTTAGAGACTACTAACTAAATGCCCCAGCCCTGATAACCAACTTACCAACATATACATGTAGATGTAGATGGAGAAATAGATAGATAGATAGATAGACAGATAGGTATAGATATAGGTATAAATATGTATATGTGTGCGGATATATTGATAGATAGATATACTAGTATATCGTTAAACTCTCCCACTGTATTAACCAAAAGATACTTCTTATATTCTGATAAGTTAGGTGATTTCAATCCTCTTGTTAGAGACATTCTCCTTGGTTTGATTAGTACATCAACAAGAGATAGCAAGAAAGGGAAAACATATGCACCTGATCAGCTTGACAAGCAGTTCAGTGGCTAGCCGCCCCAACATTGCTCAGAACAATGTGACCCTTGGGAGCTCGAACCACAAAAACCACACCCCCTAAAATGCTGGTAGTTGTATTGTGGTGCCGCACCGGGTGCAGCACAGGAATTCATTACTAAAACCTACCAGCTAAGTACGCTTAAATAGGTAAGCGCCCGCTAAATCTTACGATAAGTATGTAAAGTGCATACTGCCATAAGGCTCAATCATAAAGATATGCCATACTTAACTTGAAATGTCACAATGTTGCCACTATTAGACGAGTAGAATATTCCGTATAGGTATAAAGTAAAAGAGATCTTTTGAATGTATCCAGCTCACCAACTGATACATTGGCCTATTACACCTCCAAATATTGACTTTGATTTGTCATTTGTTTTTAAATTTGGAATAAATAATATATAATTAAGAGATATAGACAGACACTAACACTCAAAGATGGCCGCCCATTCACTGAAGCTCGACTGACTCTCCAGATTGTTTTGGCCAGGATTGAAAATTAATAGGTAAACTTTAATCTAGGCCAAGGCCACTATCAGCATTCCTAGTGTATTTCCCCAGTGCGGGAATTCAAGTTAATGATGTAAGTGGACTATGACGAAATATACAATATGTACACAACAATTCATGCCCAAGAAGTGATTTATCACAAGCTCAATCTTGATAAGGGTTCTCTGGGTAGGGTATGAAATAACTATATACATTTTGACGTGCAGGACGCTAAACATAGTTATATATCATCGTTATGGGCTATCGGGCGTTAACACTATCCATTTAGTTTTGAACTGAGAAAGATCATTTGTCATTGTCAGTGGGTTGAAATCGTGCATGAATGAGCATTTTTGTAAGGGTTTCACCGAAAGTGACATCGCTGATCAAAGACGAAAATTTCTTCAAGGTGTATGGAAGGGCCACTTTTAACTTGGAAGACCTCAAAATCGTCCATAGTATGTTTTTCTAGACACGCATTAGCAGTGCAAAGAGTATATGATTTAAAGAGGCTGCAAACAGGTAGCATCTCAATACATGAAAACCCTGCTAAAAATAACCCACATTTTTATGAATATGATGGAATAGTCCTGCCACGAGAGAGAGAGAGAGAGAGAGAGAGAGAGAGAGAGAGAGAGAGATCTATCACCCAGAAATAAATTGTAGCTACACCTAACTCTTCAGTCCCTAATTAAGAAACTACTCATTAACAAGCCAAATGAGAATTGCTAGCTCCGTCATCTGTGCAAAGTCATTTTCCAATGTAAAACGTTCAACCCAGAGTAAGTGCAAGAAACGCCTCCGCTTGACAACACCACTCAAAAACATCCTGATTGATGAAAACTAAAGGATGTGTTGAGCACATAATTATTCCTATCCTGCAAAGGTGAAGGTTTTATCTTTGTACAAAATACATGTCATCATAAAAAGGCCCAAATCATTTAAGGTATTATCCTCCTATAACAGTAGCTATCAATTAGTGGGCTCACGCCTGCGTGAGAAGCACAATAGAGCGTTCTTCTTGTCCACTCAAACACAGCAAATCAGCTAAGACCGTAATTAGAGGCACTGTTGCTTCATGATTTGTTTTATCAAACATTTACAGTAACTAGGACATCTATGACGTTTTCCCTTTGAAAGTAACACTATTAACATATCCCATTTAGGGTTGTGGTAATTAAAGGAACATGATATATATGTAGCACACGTTGTAGCCTTTAAGTACAATGTCCTTGACATCTTGAAAGAAGAAGCTGAGAAGGCATGGGCAGAAATATACATAGAGATGGTAAATAAGAATAATTAAGTTATCAATCACATCCAACAAATTGCGTTATTGTTCAGTCTTCCGGTATAAATCAATGTTTTTCTTTAAAACATGTCCAAAATTCCTAAGCCAAGTTTATTAAGTATATCATCCCTTAAGTGTGAAAGGTAAAAATGTAAATTCCACTTTTTACACGTGGACTTTACAATGTTTAACACAGCCTTCAAGCGAAAGTGAAACGTGAGAAAATGTTACCCAAGGAAAACGGACTTGGTATTTGTGATGACGATGCACAAAGGTGACATGTGGTTTACCAAAGCCTTACATGCATTTTATGAAGATTATGTCTAGATTAGAGATGTAAATGTAAAGAACATATATATATTCATCACCTGCTCTGCTGTAATTCTGTAATTCTCTATGCTGATTGGTAAATATGTGTAAGTAGATTCAATATCCAACGGCAGAATTCAATATTACCACTTGGGCAGCAGCCTCGTTCTGACCTCCAAAGTTATTTCATATTTTTTTGAGATGTATTTGTTATTTTTTCTTAGTATGAAAGAGCAGGTGATAAATTCGTTACGCCATGTTTGGAAGTGCTATCCGAAAGTGCTATATTTTGAAGACATCGTAAATTCTTTGCCTACTGTAGGCCTACTATTGAAGTGCGACACAGAGCAGTGTTAGGTGTCTGGGGGGTCAAAGGCTGTGTGCAGAGGACGCAAATAGTGGGAATAGGAACCGTGCAGAAAAACACCACTGACAAAGTACCCTAAATAAACACATATTCTTACCCAGTACACAAGAAATAATAATTAACGCTCTAAATGAAAGAAAAAAAACCTACAGGCTGTTTTGCTTGGTATTGAACAATGAGATCTATAGCATTAAACATCTGATTCACTTTAATCGAATAAAATTGGTCAGTATTTTTACCCAACCAAGAAAAGACAGTAGGTAGGCCTGAAACATTACATTTTACAGTAGATGAACATTTGAATGAGTGCAATAAGAATTTGTTAAATTCAGGAAAGTTTTAAGTTGTAATGAGCACAGAGTGAGAGGTAGGTTTTGAAAGAAATGTATACATATGTTTCTACATGTACCCGGGCACAACTATTGCTGGCATCTAATACCTGATAGGTGTGTGAGCTGCTGCATTCCTGGTGAACAATCTGTAATCAAAATAAGCATGAAATAGTCATATCCTAGTAAGATGCCCAGTCAAATTTGGAATTTGCAAAACTTATTAACCCAAGTCACTAATGCACTTGTCCCTGATCTCAAAACAGACTAGTGGAACCTCTATCTTTGATTTACCATCCACACACTGCAACTCTTCGAGTGTAAGCTAAACCTATCACCAGTATGGAATCAAGACAGAGCATCTGCTCTTACCAACTACACTCCTGGTAAGTGGCACACGAGTATTTCTTTATCCCTGGCTAGAGATATTAGAAATATAGTTCTTATGTAAGATTGCATGAAATGATATCGGGAGCAACAGTTTTGCAATGCAACGCATGAATTAATGTTATCACAAACAATTTGTAATGTATCGCCTTGCCACCTGTGTGATTCTAATCTGAGGGCTACTATGTCGAACAATTCTTGATGAGCTATTGAGTGATTGCTCTCAAGTACAAACTGCGTAGTAGAAGTAAATCACAAAGGAGGCACGACATCGGAATAAAGAGAGAAGTCAACAAAGTTGAATTGGCCAATAAGTGGCTGGTCTTGTTTTCTGGTAGCCATTACCATGTAATCCCATGATGGGACTATTTTTTTTTATTTAACTGGACTTGACATAAGCATCCTTTCAGAGTCTATATGAATCCATAACCAGATCATACTTGAACAGAGGGGAAGGGCAAGTATTGTTGTTGCCAAATCAAAATACACATCAGGATTGATACCAGTTAGAGTATTAAGTGCTTCACAGGAGACTTCGTGACCAGGTTCTGTGCCACCAAAGACATCGATCTATATAGGACTAGAAATGAACCCCAACATAGCATGGATGTGAGAAGTAGACATAATAGTTTTCTGCTTCATCAGGGCCGCTGTATGAAGCCCAAATGGAGGGCAGACAACCATGTGATTATTGTTTCTATGTATTTTAGACGTGTCCAATCCAGGGGGTCAAGGCACAGTTGCCTATACCCCTTAGCTAAGTCTAACTTGTACATAAGACATACTTTACCCAGATCTTTCACTCTCTGTGACATAAAATCCACGGTAGGCTATGGGACGTTTACTGGTTTTCCCATATACTCGTTTATGGGAACATCGTCGTTGATTGACATCTCCTAGGCCAAGATATCAACTACGACTCGTTTTCTTATAAGCCAGCCATCATAGGCGAAAGGTAAAGAGGCATTACTGGTCGGACAGAAAAGAGTTATGGAATGGCTGATTTTCCTAGTTATATGTCATTGCATTTATCAAGAGGACTATCATACTCAACACATGATTGGTGATTGCGAAATGTAGATATGAATGGTGACGAATGCACAAAGGTGCTTGGCCATCCAAATTCTAGGAAGTCTAGAATTTCTTTCTCATGGTACTCAGCTATAAATATAAGCGCCAAGCCTCATTGTAAGGGCACTGTGAATTTGTATATATTTCTGCTGAAAATTGTATTTAGCAGAGTAAAAGAATGTGCCATTTATTTGTTCATGCATATTTGCCTTAAAGAGCCTGGTATCTATCTCCTGGATGTCTGAAGAATTACTTTTTGCACTCACCCCAGGTCTACAATTGCCACCCTTATCACTATAACCACTACGAGAGCCGTATGACATTAAACCCACATTGGCAGGCTTGTCAATTGAGGTATGCATACTAGAGTCATTATCAAAGCTACCAACATGTACTGAGCATTGCGACACCTCATCATTGTCCAGTATATTTGACACAACTGTATCTGAAACCAATTGTTCATCAGCATCCAGCAATAATTCATCAACTAATTAATTATAGACGTTATGGGTTTACCATTATATGTAGCATAAAGGTCACGCACATTAGGGCCTGCCCTTATGGCTGTGTGGTCTAAGGCGTTGCCACCAACTGCTAGCTGTCTCTCACCATTGGCCAGGTTGAATCACACCCGGGGCATGTGAGAAAGTTGCCAGTGACTTGGGATTCGGTGGTCGTTTCCACCAGGTACTCCGGTTTCCTCCTCCAGTTACTGGCAAGTCACAAACAAGCTGCAATATGGCAGAAAAAGTGACGAAAAGCGAAATTTCAAATCCACACATATCAGAATGAAATGCATCACTAGAGTTACCAAAGTCAATATTCCGTTCAGCCAGAACGGAATATGATAGACCGTCATACTGATGGTATGATAGACGTAGACCATTATACTGACCAGCTTTTTAGTGAGTGTATGAGCTTTTTAAAAGTGTACCCTTTACACCTACAGTCTTGTTCTCTATAAGGGTATGTGACATACTGGTGCAAGCATAATACTAGGAGCATATGAGACACACACACATTCATGCCCATCATGCTGTGGACATTGTTCTGTTTGGTAGGGCCAGGTTAAAGACCCTGAGGACGAAATTGCTGGGTGGCATGTTGAGCACGAAGAGAAACAATAGTAGACACGTCACTTCAGGTTTACCTTGCCATTTCGACACCTGACACAAGCATGCTGTAGAAGATCCTGATAGCAAATCAATAAAAATAATTCCCTACCAATGCAGTTTTGGGGGTTTCAATCATTGACAGGTACCCATAAACAAATTCGTTAACTGGGTGAACTGAGTGGGCTTTCTTTCCTGTCCCCAATAGATATAGAAATGTAACCAGTCTATTTCGTTCACGACCTGGACCACAACTGTTTTTGCTAATCCACTCTACTTACCTGTTTTTATCTTTGCAGCCTGAGCATTCAAATCATCTCCATCATCGTTGAAGCCTAATTCTGCTAGGCGTCTACCCCCCCAATTGTTGGTTCTCTGATCATTTTGCAGAGCATCCACGGAAGGAACTCCACCTACAGTAGCATGTGAGGTTAGTTGACTTGGCATTAAAGCTCTGCTTTGATTAGCAAAATGTCTACCAAAACCACCAAAGGCACCCCCTTCAGCACCTCCAGTGCAACTATTGACAGGTGGCTGCATAAAGTTTTTCATACAGCCATTAGTAAAGTGACCATTACCGTCCATAGGTGCATAACAAGAATGAAAGGTATCATAATTTTGGCCAGAACTACATGCTGTATTATCCTGGTAGAAACAATTATCATGAACGTCCATTATCGATAGCAGTACAATAGTTGTACAAAGCTGCACGTTCTGGATTGACTTGGTGAAAATTGCTTTTACTGTTTCCATTAACACCCTGAGAGTCCTCAGAACTGAAATGTTGTCCCAGATATTCATTTTGAATGTTCAAATAGCCATGGATCTCAGTTTAATCTGAATCACCTACACAACAAGATTGACCATTATCATTAATCTGAATCAGCTAGACGACAAGATTGACCATTATCATCAATTTGATCATTGAGTCTACCTTCGATTGTTCTAGCATCATGACCATTACTCGCTCGAGAATGTGCATTCTCTCTGTTACTGATGACAGTAGGGTTTGCATAATTATCAAGAGATTCTGTATGATGATTTCTAGTAAAAGGTCGATAAGAAAAAGTGTTGACCACCTCTAGTTGGGCCTTTAAGTCAAACAGTGAGAGCTAGACGAGAAATTATCTAGAAAAAAGACGTCAGCCAGTCAATTGTACTGGCATCTCTGCGTACAAACAAATGCTGTGATTGGTTGTTTACAAATAATGTGTCATCACACTATGGTCAATGACACGTGCCACTCACGTGTACAGAGAAGGCTGCGTCAGACTTGAGGAATTCACATGTCTCAATAATGACACGTAGTTCATGCCCTACGTTGTATGCTTCTTACACAATGTTCAACAGAAGCTGGGCTTTGGCTTTAGGAAGAGCATATTGCAGGCCACTATTTGGGAATGTGTTTCATTCATAGTGTAATTGAGCAGTTAAATTGTATGGGATACTTTCTTCACTACCAATTGATGTGAACTGATATAGTTGTTGAACACAATTGTTGCAAAATGGATTCGGCATGATAAAGAGAAGGTTGATATCAAGGTATCAATTAGAAAATGGTGGTATTGAAAATCAAGTGTGACTAAGTGAAAAACTTACAATTTCCTGGCAAAACAAATATTGTTTTGTTTCTCTCTCTCTCTCTCTCTCTCTCTCTCTCTCTCTCTCTCTCTCTCTCTCTCTCTCTCTATATATATATATATATATATATATATACATATATATATGAATATATATATATATATATATATATATATATATATATATATATATATATATATATATATATATGTAAATACTAGTATATATATATATATATATATATATATATATATATATATGTATATATATGTATATATATGTATATATATATATATATATATATATATATATATATATATATATATATATATATATATCATATATATATATATATATATATATATATATATATATATATATATATATATATATATATATATATATATATATATATATATATATATATATATATATATATATATATATATATATGAATATATATATATATATATATATATATATATATATATATATATATATATATATATATATATATATATATATATATATATATATATATATGTACACACTTATATACCTGGGTAACAATATACACACATCATTTTTATTTGTCATACGTATATCAAAGGGAGAGAGTCACTATTTCCAGTCAATCACTGGTATTTAACTGTATCCCATTCGTACGTGCAACAATTACAAAACTGTTTTGTTGAGTTGTTTCGTTGCAAAAGTGATCCAATAAAATGACATATTTATGAAATGCCCTTTGCAAATTTATTCAAGAAATTTGAGAGACAACCAAAACGGAGTCCCAAGATGGCGAGAAAGAGAACTAAGATTGGGAGATTGAGGGACAAGGTGCCCAAACGAGAGGCAATGTTTCAAAACGAATCTGTGAATAAATGTGCAATGGGCAGGCCATTCATGTTACTTACTATTGTTTCTAGGCCTAAGACCTAACTACCCTCACCTCCAGTATCCCATTTCTGGGAAAGATGTACGGCTACGTAACTGAGGCTACTACTACTACTAAGCGCACTGTAAGACTTACCTGCAGCTGACGAAGCTCCTCTTGTTCCGAATGCCAGCATCAAAAGACAGACGACTGTTTCAGTACTCGCCATATTCATAACAGCTCCTGCAAGAAAACACCGAATGAAAAAATAAGTTATACAACCAATAAATCACCTCACTTACCATTAGATTTAACTATCAGTTGCATTCATCCATAAGAATACCCCAGCATAATAATGTGATCTCTTAACAACTTACATGTAGTTTGAAGAAGCTGGTGAATCTGTACCAGTGGGTGCAAATTGGAGTTTCACATGTGTTGCCTGGTTGAGATAAACTCGTTACTAATCACGTGTAAGTAGTAGAGGAATGCAGAGTACCCGAGAAAAACCATCGCCTAACTCTTATTTAATGGCCGCCTTCTAATATGCCTCGCAGGCTTCGAAGCTTTGTTAGTGCTTGTTATACTGTTGTGGGCTTTTTCTAAGAGTATACATCATATAAGATAGCAGGATGGCAAGGTCACAATCATACTAAAATACTGTATCCTGTAAATGAGCAAGCTGACACTTAATTGTAGACGATTGTAAAATTTACTGCACCGCAGGGTTCGAACCCGGGCAATGGTGAGAGCCAAAGAGCAGTCAGCGGTAACGACTGACAACACTCGTCTATCAGGGCCCATGAAAATGCTTGATAAAGTGATGAGATCTAATATTTAAGGGGATCATTTTTGGACTGCACTTAACAAGAAATAACCTCAATCAAAGTTCCTTCAAATACAGTGTGGTATCACGCGATATGGTGGATAGGATGTTCGTATTTGCAACTATCTTACAACTAGATAATATAGGTTTGTGAAAGATGCTGGATTCATAATGTACTTGGCCAAGCGATTGCTATAAAATACGTCCATACTACATGTATATGTCATAGTAACTTAACGATTACGAAAGTTATTGAATAATTGAATCCTCAAGAGTACCGTTGGAAGCATGTGTATGACGTGTTGATGTTTAACAGATAGTTATATCCCAGAACGAAGACGCAGTCCCGCCTATACGTGTACATATCTAATTCTCTGTTTATTTGAAATTGAATGTTCTTTATTCTGTTATTACTTATATCTCATTTTATTTCTTATATCTCTTTTGTAGTCAAACTACTGCCAATGATCTTAACATCATGATCTCAATGATCTTAACATTTGCAAAATTATTAGTGTTAAAGTCATAAAGGCAATGTGCTTCAGGATGTACTAGTTACAAATTGTAAAGACGGGAATTTGTAAGCAATCTTCCTGCCAACTAATCAGTGATATCAAAGGCTTATGTCTCATAAGCCTGGGGTTATATTTTGACCACAAAAAATGGCTGTCTGGACAAAATGTGTTCTCAAGTCTATCTCTCCCGCAATCATGTTTGTTTCCCAGGCATCTCTCTCCGCTCTGATTGCCGAGAGAGATATTTGGTAGTAGATGTTACATTTCGCAGTGGATGAGCTCGTCTAGGCTTTTTACTTGCACTCCGTTATCTAACGAGAATTTTCCTGAGACATCTTCACAAAGTCGCAGACACATTAGCTGATTTATGGGACCTTTAAGGATCACCCATGACTCTGAATCCGAAGCCGAAAGCTTTGATTAGTTGAAGAACGTTACACATCGTGTCACCTCTTTGTATACTAACATGTGCTGGGCGGTCTATTTTATAAAATCATATTTTCAATTGGAAGAAGCTTTTCCGAGAAGTCCATTCATTAAATGGGGATGATTAATGGCCACTGCTCCTTCAGAAGCCTTAAACCAACTCTTTACACTTAAGAACCTGATGTCTTTCATTCAAGCTCGCATCAATGGGCATCATATATGTGTGACTAACCAACTTTCCCTGCATGTTACCGTTGGTGGAGTACACTCATATTCGTTTACATATACCAGTCATATCTATCTCATTGACTGGTGGGCTTCTTTTATTCATACTATGGCAGAATGAATCATGTTGCGAAATTTATCACTGTCGTACACTAGGCTTTTGCTATGTCACCTTGTTCAGTATCATCATTTGTAGTGCTACTAAATGTTACAGCTATAATGGAAATATCGTCCATGAGTACTTGAACCACTATAAACTGCTCGTGTAGTGGTGTTATTCTTATCTTTACTTAAAACACGATTTTAGTATGCATTCCTCTTATAAGAATGCGGTCAGTATCACATTGTGTCTGCATTGAAATTACAAACATTGACTTTTTAATCTGAAACGATAATTCAAAGCTTTGAAATGATAAATGTACAAACTAAGCATAACCTACAGTTTTCATTCTAAAAAGTGTATTCATAACGTTAGTCCCTACTGAGTGATTTGTATGCAGCTGGCGGTGGAAATGCAGAAACACCTGCCTCCCTAAAGAACACCTGCGAGTTGAGAGGGTCAAGAAGCACCCAGCAAGCAGGATTATTTTACAGCTAAACTCTGCATCATTATGAATCAGGGGGTTGTGAATACCGTAGTCATATCATTCAGTAGTAGTAGTAGTAGTAGTAGTAGTAGTAGTAGTAGTAGTAGTAGTAGTAGTAGTAAAAGTAGTGGTAGTACTACTTTTGTTGACCGTACCCTCGGGGTACAAAGGTGTACTAATACAAGCTTAACTTTTAAGTCTAAATCTAACTTTTACTTTAGTTTATATACTACATGTACGATTTCCAGTACAGTTGTGTATTGCAGTTAATTATCTTGTTTCTTTTGTAGTTGTAGGGTATTATTCACTCAACATAAGACAACAAACCTACAATGCAGTTCAGTCGTGGCATTCATCAATTGTTAGAACGATAATATGTATGTCACGTTATTTGCCTGCCTTAAATAGTAACGAAAGGAGGGATAGTTTGAATTTCATTACTTGCTTTGTATTTTTTTGTGTACTTGATTAGGACGGTAAATGCTCATAACTGTTATAGAATACATATGAGTGTCTGATTAATCTTTATAAGATATATGTCTTTCGTTCGAGATTCAACAAAACATGTTGTTAGATTTGTTCCCAAGAATTTCATTAATGTGAAAAATACCATGCATTTTTTATTGTAATTATCACATTCTTTAAATATATATAGGCCAAACTGACAACTCGGAAAGCGATTTTCCCACGATTTTTTTTTTATTAATGTGTGTTTTGAAATGCGTAGCCAATTACATCAGAAAGCAGGTGCAATGCAATTATGCAGATAGTTTTCAGGTAGCTAATTAGAGTGATGGCTTTTTGTATCTTATCTAATCGCGTGCACTAATGTTGTGTCTATAATGGTCTACCTTTACATTTAATTGCCTTTATAGGCGTTATGGGTGTTTACCCCAAACCAGCTTTAGGGTCGTTTAGTAAAACAACATGTATTTAATCACATCAAAAAAGCTTCCAAAGAAATTCTTCCAACACAGTCATTTCCTGTGGGTAAGTATGTTTATGTACATATGCCTGGGCCTCACTCATTCAGAACAGTAACATTCCAGTGCTATGGAAAAATCAACCGCATATTTTCGAAGAAATATATTTAAGGAATCAACAATAGAAATATCGGTCACCAAATAAAGCATTATTTTGTAACATCATAAAGAAATCTATTAGAGTAAATTTAATTTAATGAAAATGTCATTGAAGCTGACCCCGTGAGAGGGCATTGCAGATAGAGATGAATCAATTCTACCATCTTAAAATGTAATGTATTTGATATATACAAGTACTTATGGGCAAATAAATCGAAACCTGAGAAAGGATAGTTTAAATGATGCTAGACTGCTTACTCATATATCTAAGCAAATATATTCAACTGAAAATGTGTGTTAAAAATGTTAACACTATGCATGACAGCCATTGATAACCTGAACGCATGATGAATAGTCTATGAATCTACAAATAATGAAGGCTTTGGGGGTGTTTGAAAGAAGTCCTAGCTCACTTTCTGTAGTGTCTTCAATCATTTTGCTCAATAATCATTGCAATCAAACATAAGTTTACCTACCGTTTAGAATTACCATGGTGTAAGTTTACCTGGCATACAGGAAAAGAAGGTAACAAAGTACAAACTCCTCGAGGTTGAAAAAGGATATCTTCTAAAAACACTTCTCCACCGAAAAAAGCTGCTCTCGCGAAGAAACCATTCGTCCTATATGAACAAAGATTCCTTGATTCTTATATTCGCAGATGCTAGAGATGTATTTCTTTTTGCTCTTCGTTACGTGGCTTAAGTTCATCAACAAAGGATTAAGTAAATATTCCACCCATGGATATAATATGTATTCAATATAGGAAACGTATTTCTCTCGAAAATATTGTGGTGTTTGCCAGCGAAATGTCTATATTAAGACGTAATGTCTGTTGCCATTGACAAGAGGTACGATTATCCCACGGTAGCTCAAGATCCTACATAAATAAGTACCAAGTTACCATGAACAGCCTTTACTACCAAAACATGGCCATTACACAAGCCCCGTTTCATTCAATCGGCATATTCTTATATTAAGGTAGCATATGGAGTTAGTCTCATTGACTCAGCCTTTTCCACTACCCTGCCATTATTCGAAAATTCAGCATATGAAAAGTAATATATATATATGTTACAGTAAGACTGTCAAACCAGGGATTTGGCCAAATCCCTGAAGCGTTCAGCAATTTGGCCAACTCCCTGTTTCACTCAGGGATTTGGCCAAATCCCTAAAATGTTTAGGGATTTGGCCAAATTCCTGAAATAAGGAGGGTCATATTTGACAACTTTACTGGACACATTTCAGGGATATTGTCAAATGACAATGAGCCTCATTTTATGATAAGTTGATTAATAGTAATGGTTCCTGAATATCAAGGTATGAGTATTTAGCTTACTTTACACTGGTTTTATCCGGAATAATACATTCTCAACCAAAAATCTCTTGCTTTTTGGATGATAAGGGTGATAATGATTATAGTTATCTTTACATTCATTATGTTTGTTGTTATCATTATAGGTAGCAGTGGTGGTAGTAGTACAATGGTTGTTGCAGTATTACTGTGTTGATTGTTTGTACATAATAGTAGTAGTAGTAGTAGGCGAAGCACCAGTGCATCAGTAGTAGTAGTAGTAGTATTGGTTATTATTATTATTATTATTATTATTATTATTATTATTAGTAGTAGTAGTAGTAGTAGTAGTAGTAGTAGTAGTAGTATGATGATGATGATGATGGTGATCACAGTAGTAGTAGTAGTAGTAGGTTATTATTTTTATCATTATTATTATCATTATTATTATCATTATTATTATTATTATTATTATTATTATTATTATTATTATTATTATTATTCATGATGATTACAGTAGTAGTAGTAATAGTAGTAGTAGTAGTAGTAGTAGTAGTAGTAGTAGTAGTAGTAGTAGTAGTAGTAGTAGTAGTAGTAGTTTACTAGTCTCATTTTAGGGAAATTATCAAATCTTGCATGTTGGAAGTTTATCTGAAGTCCTGTGAGTTAACATTTATAATTGCATTCAGAAACCAATTTATCACGATGATCAAGATTGGTTACATTGTATTTAACTATAAAGACTAAGTTTCTTATATCAGGATTGCAGTTAGGTACCTTAATTGTATTTTGAACTGAGTGGAGAAGATCGGTTATATTTCACTTAACTACAAAGACTATCGTAATTACATTGAAATTGCAGTTTGCTTATTTAATTGCATTCTGAAATAAGCTGATGTCTAGTGATGAGATTACATTAATGGTTACATTACACTTAACTACAAAGATTAAGGTAGGGATAGTATGATCCAGCATTTAATAGTTTTATTATTATTATTATTATTATTATTATTATTATTATTATTATTGTAGTAGTAGTATCACAATTAATTTTATTATTATTATTATTATTATTATTAATAGTAGTAGTAGTAGTATTACAATTAATTATTATCATCATTATTATTATTATTATTAAGATCAGTCTTATTTGAAAATCAGACCAGAATTGCCAAAATGTTCACAGGAAATATGGAAAATTGATCCTATTAGTCAGGTCAGAAATCAGAAAAAGGAACTTCCCCAGGCATTTTGGGGTAAAAGTCGGTATCCAGTGTTTTTAATATAATTTGATGGTGCTGAATCTGAATATGATGGATACCACAGTCAATTTTTAGTTTTAAGCCCATAATTTGCAAATTCCTTAAACACCCCAAAATATGTAAGAAAAGCCCCAAAATGGTCAAAATGATGGGTATAGGGGTGGGAAAGACATCCTAAAATATTCATAACTCAGCTGAGACCAAGCATAGGGGTGAGTGTTTGGTATCAAAATGTTGGTCTGAACGTGAAGTACCTTTTGAAATACTAATCACATGACTCACTATAACTCATGATGTAATAAAGGTCACTCAAGGTCAAAATGGCTGCCAAATCAAGAATCTGGAATTTTCCCATAAACTATAGTTTCCATTTATAATTTTTTCAGTTTTTTTCAAGGTATGTATTTCTTATATGTAGCCACTTTTTCTAAAGGAATGCTTTTTAGTGGAGTTGTTAAACATTTTAGAAAGTTCATTGATTAGAATTATAAGTCCAATTTTGAGATTTAAGGTACAAAGTAGAGTACCAGGACCACCTGAAGCCCCCTAAAATGGCCTAAATGGTACAAATCTGAAAATCAAAATGACTGTATCTTACGTTTTACCAGTCGTAATGGAGTAGATGATGCATCAAAATATCAGGTTTAATTTTCTCTTTAATCTGGAAGATGATGCTAAAAATATTCTAAAATTAAGGGGTCATTGAAGGTCAAATAGAGGTCAAAATGTCAGTGTTTCTCTAAAAGATTCAAATTTTGATGAAGAGCTTTTGATGAAGTAGTTGCGTTTTGTCATTGTATAATTTACAAACCAAGTTACCACAATAACTGACAGCTATATTATCTCAAATATGGTCCACCAATACCTTTATTACCATTTACCGGTGAAAATGAAGCTGTTTTAGGTAAATTTGGTGGCCTGGAATGCGGCATTTGGCTATACTATGCTTATAATAAGTGTTAAAAGACAGCTTGTGAGAAAGTGCTAGTATGGGACCACTATTTAGGTCATAAAAGTTGTGAAAACCAAACATCATAGGCATTGTTTGGTATCAAAATGCTTGTTGTAAGACAATCTTTCCATTTCATTCATGCAACCAACCTAGGGTAGGGTATATTGTTGTGATATTAGAGGTCATTCAAGGTCAAACTAACCCCAAATTACATAGGCATTTTGGCATTGAATTGTTCAGTGAGCAGCTTATTAAACTCTCCTGGAATAACTATTTCATCCTGGAAATATCTTTAGGTGAGGAATAACTTTAGAAAGGTTTCTAAGACATTTTTGAGTCATTTCAAGACAAAGTCTGGGCTAATCTTGAATATTTAGGGACCAAAAATGACAAAATGCCTGATTACGACTGCACTCAAATATCTAAGTGAAGCAGCAGAAAGTTGACATAACAGTCATGTCTTATGCATATGGTATGTCAGCTTCCGTTTTTAATGGGGAGAATAAGCCTTTAAACTTACCTATTGTGTTTGTCATGTAAGATGAAAGGCATTGTAAAATATTACTGAGGTTTAAAAGAAATGAAGGTCAAATAAAGGTCAAAACGTCATTTTTCTCTAAAAAGCTTTTGGTGAAGAAGTGTTTTGCCATTGCATAATCTCCTACCAAGTTTTTGGACAATAATTGACATATGAATTATCTTTGATATGTTTTACAATATTTATTTTCCCCGTTACCTGTGAAAATGAAGTAGTTTTATGTTAATCTGCAGATATGGAATATGCTGTTGGGCAATCCATGCCTATATTTAGTGTTTAAGATAGGGTTGTGAGAAAGTGCTAGTATGGGACCATTGTTTAAGTTATAAAAGTTGTGAGCACCAAACATTATAGGCATTGTTTGGTATCAAAATGTTTGTTATAAGACAATCTATCCATTTCATGCAACCATTTGAGGGTAAGGTATTCTGTTGTGGTATTAGAGGTCATTCAATGTCAGACTTAAACCCCATTTTCACAAATTAAGGCATTTCGTCTTTGAATTGTCCATTAAGTGGCTTATTAGATTTTCCTGGAATACATATTTTATCCTGCTAATATTTTCAGGTGTGAAATATCTTTTATAAGAATTCTTGGAGTTACTTCAAGACAAAGATGGCACCAATCTTGAATATTTAGGGACCAAAATGACAAACTGCCTGATTACTGGTGCACCTAAATATTTAAGTGAAGCAGCAGAAAGGTGACATAACAGTCATATCTTATGGAATGCCAGCTTTCACTTCATTAGGTGAAATAAGCTATTCAACTTGCCTATTGTGTACTTCATGTACAAGCAAAGACAGTTTAAAATATTGATGAGATTTAAGGAAAACATGAAGGTCTAATGAAGGTCAAAAGGTCAAAGAGAGTAATCGTGACTTTGGGGCATATAACTGTTCATTGCAATGGAGTCTTGTTGAAGTGAGTGCTTTTATATACCTGCAAGGTATTTTTGACATTCATGAAATAAAAAGCAGTTAGTTTACAACTCTAGTAACATTTCCAGATAAGAACAAGTTGATTTGCATCTATTTGGAGGTTAAATAATGAGAATGCCAGGAATTTTTCTAGAAGCGATTTCTTAACTGTTCTAAAAAAACAAGACCAATATTAACATTCAGTGTCCTCTATGTCCCATACACCAAACTCCATGCACAAGGTTTAATAGTATCAAAATGTTTGCTATATCTCAATTCTGTCGATTAAGGATCAAAGCAAGTGTAAAATATAGATGTTGTAAAAGATTGAGGTCAAGAGGTCAAATAGAGTATTCATGACTTAAATCATGAAGTGCAGGAACTGATGTAGTTTACAGCTACATTACTATAACCTGATGAAAGGAGTTACTTTTGATTGTATTTCGAGGTCAAGAAATAGAAAGTTTCATTTTTTACCTAGGAGCAAACCTATTGATGTTTTCTTGTTAAATGAAATATGCAGAAAAAACTAAGATAGGAGGTTAAAGTAAAGGTTAAACGAAGGTTAAAATGTAGAAGGAAAGTTTGGGGTTTAACCTTGCTTTCAACAGCTTAGGTCATATTGCGATGAGATAGAAACCCGTAACAGGGAAGAAATTCCCTTCTCTTTGCAAATAGATCCAAGGCCTCTTTCAATGTGCAGAAGGACCATAGACAGTCCTCCACAACGCCAAATATTTATAAAGCGACCAGGTCAACCCGCTAGTGTGGGGACCCAGCGGAAACCCAAATTCTTGCTTGGGAGCCAGGTGTCGTAACCACTAGGCCACGGCAGGTCCCCAGGTTAAAATGTAAATAATTTGGCATATTTATAGGAATTTTATAGCAGACGATGATGTTATGATCATTATGACGATAAAGTATTAACCAATACGATTTCTCTATCATCATTCCAATATATATAGATACTAAATTCCATTATAAATTGAATATTTTGAATTTTTCTTGTTGTTTTCCCTCCAGTGTTTGTAACTGTGCACGTGAACAACGTGTGGCAATTTCTAGAATTCAATGATAACCATTTTATAAATCTAGTCATATGATTTATAAAATTTTCCTCCTTTAATTCTAGAAATTGTTTAATTATTCGTGTCAGCTCAGTTTTGATGGTTCATAATTTCCATATAAAGATAACTGTATCTGGGGGTTAAAAACTAGTATTAATGTATTCGGTTCATTTTTCGCTTACAGTCATGCTATCTGTGACTATTTTATGTGCCTTCCTAAGCAGTGGTGGCCTTTTGGCTTCTTTCAATAAACAGCTAAGTAACCCGGTTAGATAAGTGTTCAAATAGAAATTCCTATAACCTCTATAATTCCTATAGCATTAAAGTACCCTAGGATAATAATGACCGAAGTTGGTTTTATGCATGAGCTAAGAAAACAATTCTAGCTTTGAACTGAGCTTATTAATCTTTGCTGGCCTCCAAATTCACAAAGTTACTAAAGTTTGTACTAATAGTATCAATAAGCTATCCTTGAACTTTATGACTTCCAATTCTTTCTGAACACATTGCCAGGGGAGAAAAATGACGTTTTGACCTGAATTTGACCTTCATTTTTTCCTTGAAACATTAACATTTTACACTGCCTTTAATATTCATTGCCAACTTAACTGCAGTAGAAAAACTACAAATCTACTTCAATCTAATAAATACTTTAAATTATTTGTACTTTTGATCTTTGATTAATTTACTACTGAATTTGAATCAGAATTAGGCAAAACCTTGGTTACAGTCTCAGTCTTTTACGTCCACATAGGACATGTCATAGGTACAAAGCGACTTATTCTTATCTGGAATTATTGAAAACTAACTATTCAATTGATTTCATGATTATCAAATATTCTTTTCAAGCAAATGAGCGATACTCATTTGACCAAAATGCAACTGCAGTATATAGATCTTTGTTTCGAAGTCCAAAGCGCTCAATTTGCCCTGATGACCTTGGTTTGACATTCAGTTTTTCCTTAAATCTCAATATTATTTCACACTACCTTCAACCTCACATGACAAACACAAATAGGCAAGTTAAAAGGTAAATATGTTCTATTGAAAATGAAAACTGACATACCATGAGATATGAGTCTGTGGAGTGACCTTTCTGCCACTTCATTGATATTTGGCTGCACCTATTATCAGGCATTTTGTGATTGTGGTGCCTAAATATTCAAGATAGGCACAGGCTTTGACTTGAAATAACCTTAAAAGGAGGCTATTTATCACCTAAAATATTTGCAAGACAAAGTATGTATTTTAGGAAAAATTAATGAGCTACTACCAAACAATTCTCAAAACGAAAAGCCTTAAATCTTGTAATTGGGGTTAGTTTGACCTTGAATGACCTCTAATATCACTACAAAATACCCTACCCTAGGATGGCTCCATGAAATGGAAAGATTGTCGAACAAGCATTTTGACACCAAACAATGCCTATAATGTTTGGTGCACACATCTTTTATGATATAAATAGTGGTCCCATACTGGCACTTTCTCACAACTCCATCTTAAACACTAATTATAGGCATGAATTGCCCAAAAGCATATTCCATGTCTGCATATCAACTTAAAACTATTTCATTTTCACTGGTAAAGGGTAAACATGTTGGGGAAAAGCATATAAAGGTATTTTGTCCGTCAATTATTGTGGTAACTTGCTAAGGAGATTATGTAATGACAAAACACAACTTCTTCACCTAAATATTTTCTTCAAAACTTGAATTCTTATAGAAAAATGACATTTTGACCTTCATTTGACCTTCATTTATTCCAAGACACATTTATTTTTTACACTTCCTTTAATATTAAGGACAAACACAATAGGCAAGTTTAAAGGCGTATTCTCCCCATTGAAAATGGAAGCTGACGTACCATACATGTATGTGCATTGAATATGACTCTGTTATGTCAACTTACTGCTGCTTCAATATTTGATTGCAACAGTAATCAGGCATTCTGTCATTTTGGTCCCTAAATATTCAAGATTGACCCAGACTTTGTCTTGAAATGACTCAAAAAATGTCAGGGAATCCTTTCCAAAGATATTTCTCACCTAAAGATATTTCCAGGATGAAATAGTTATTCCAGGAGAGTTTAATAAGCTGCTCACTGAACAATTCAATGACAAAATGCCTTTAAATAATGTAATTTGGGGTTAGTTTGACCTTGAATGACCTCTAATATCACAACAATATACCCTTCCCTAGGTTGGTTGTATGAAATGGAAAGATTGTCTTACAACAAGCATTTTGATACCAAACAATGCCTATGATGTTTGGTTTTCACAACTTTTATGACAAAAATAGTGGTCCCATGCTAGCACTTTCTCACAAGCTGTCTTTTAACACTTATTATAAGCATAGTATAGCCAAATGCCGCATTCCAGGCCACCATATTTACTTAAAACAACTTCATTTTCACCGGTAAATGGTAATAAAGGTATTGGTGGACCATATTTGAGATAATATATCTGTCAGTTATTGTGGTAACTTGGTTTGGAAATTGTATAATGACAAAACACAACTACTTCATCAAAAACTCTCCATCAAAATTTGAATCTTTTAGAGAAACAATGACATTTTGACCTTTATTTGACCTTCAATGACCCCTTAATTTTGGAATTTTTTTTAACCATCATCTTCCAGATTAAAGAGAAAATTAAACCTGATATTTTGATGCATCATCTACTCCATTACGACTGGTAAAACTTAAGATACAGTCATTTTGATTTTCAAATTTGTACCATTTTAGGCCATTTTAGGGGGCTCCAGGTGGGCCTGGTACCCTACTTTGTACCTTAAATCTCAAAATTGGACTT
Source organism: Maea johnstoni (assembly GCA_963942565.1). Classification (NCBI taxonomy): domain Eukaryota; kingdom Metazoa; phylum Annelida; class Polychaeta; order Spionida; family Magelonidae; genus Maea; species Maea johnstoni. Next base: position 31,956,013 of record OZ012689.1, read on the forward strand.
ATAATTCTAATCAATGAACTTTCTAAAATGTTTAACAACTCCACTAAATAGCATTCCTTTAGAAAAAGTGGCTACATATAAGAAATACATACCTTGAAAAAAACTGAAAAATTTATAAATGGAAACTATAGTTTATGGGAAAATCCCAGATTCTTGATTTGGCAGCCATTTTGACCTTGAATGACCTTTATTACATCATGAGTTATCGTGAGCTATGTGATTAGTATTTCAAACGGTACTTCTTGTTTAGACCAACATTATGATACCAAGCACTCATCCCTATGCTTGGTCTCAGCTGAGTTATGAATATTTTAGGATGTCTTTTCTACCCCTATACCTATCATTTTGACATTTTGGGGCCTTTTTGCATATTTTGGGGTGTTTCGGACAAATGCAAAATTGGGGCTTAAAACTGAAAATTGACTTTGGTATCCATCATATTCATATTCAGCAATATCATGTTATGCTAAAAAAGTTGGCAAACCACTTTTACCCCAAAATGCCTGAAACTCCTTAAATAAGGCCCTTTCTCAGATTTCGGTCCTGACTATATAAGCTCATTTGGTTATTTCATTTTGATATGTAAGATCTGATGAAATATAGTTACCAGATGAGTGTAAATGTTGATAAATAATTGAACCCTTTGCATACTGGAATATTGATAGTCCCATGAAATTACATACAACTGGAATTGTATCCAGTCTATAAAGGGTTAAGATAGCCTGAATGTTAGTTAGTTAAGAAGTTGCTTATTCAGTTTAAAGTAGGTGCTGGGACAAATGATTCTGACACATAAAGGTGTTTACATCTAAAGGAAATGAAATCCTCCGTGACAAGTGAACATTCAGGAAATACATAGTGTTTTGTACCATATAAACAACAATGAATATACTGACTTTGTCATAACTGAGAGGGCACTATGTGTAGAGCACAACCGTCAATAGTGTAGATATTTGTCAAATTTACTAAATTCTTGTGTGTGGTATAAGAAACCTTTAGAAGTACTACTTCAATTTTCCACATTAATATTATTTTTTCACTTTTCAAATGCATTGTTGATTGTTATGATAATAATATAGTATGTTATTTGTCATCTGTGAGATAAATCAGGAATAAAGTTCATTAAAAAGACAGCCTTTCTTTGAATCTTATTTTTACTAAAAAAAATGAGGGATTTGGCCATATTACTGGAGCATCATTTCAGTAATTTGGCCGACTCCCCGGACAATCACAATTCTTTTCCCCCTGACTCCAAAGATGCAATGCCAAAATTGTTTAAAAAACAGCAAAACAGTTCAGTATTTTCTAGGATTGTAAGTGTTTTAATATCTTATTAATTTTGCACACCAACCCCCCTTCCCCTCAACTAATGACCCAGGGGTCAAGAAATCATCAATTACGGCAGAGTCCTATATGCTTATTATAACTGTGCATAAAAACCTATAATTCTTAATATTTAAAACCACTACAATATACTCGATTCCATGGTTTAATGTAGGAATCCTTTCTAAGTATTGCAAAACCTTTCCATTTCAAATGTATTTTTGTTGTATTATAGTAATCATACATCTTATATGTAATCAGTGTGATGATTCATGCACATAAGTCATTGAAAAGACATCCTATCTTGGATATGACTTGGTTGAAATAAGATTCAGGGATTTGGCCAAATTACTGGACCATCATTTCAGTAATTTGGCCAAATCCCTAGACATTTTAGGGATTTGGCCAAATCCCTGAGTGAAACAGGGATTTGGCCAAATCGCTGAAAGCTTTAGGGATTTGGCCAAATCCCTGGTTTGACAGTCTTACTGTAACATATATATATATATATATATATATATATATATATATATATATTTATATATATATATATATATATATATATATATATATATATATATATATATATATATATATATATATATATATATATATATGTTACAGTAAGAGTGTCTAACCAGGGATTTAGTCAAATCCCTAAAACTTTCAGGGAATCTGTCAAATTCCTGTTTCACTTAAGGATTTGGTCCCTAAATGTCTAGGGATATGACCAAATCCCTAAAAATAGGTGGGTCAATTTGACTTGTTTACTGGAGACCTTTTAGAGGGATTGTTGAATGACAATTACCTTTGTTTTATGCTTAGTTGAGCGCTACTTATGATTCCTGATTATCAAAGTAATGAGGTACAAAGTAATGCTGAATAATCAATGCTCAGCCAAAAAATATTGCTTGATGATGATGATAATTAGTATCTTAGTCAACGTTTATCAATTTCATCATTCTGACCCTCCTATTTTCAAGGATTTAGTCAAATCTCTAGACATTTAGGGACCAAATCCCTGAGTGAAACAGGAATTTGACAGATTCCCTAAAAGTTTTAGGGATTTGACTAAATCCCTGGTTTGACACTCTTACTGTAACATATATATATATATATATATATATATATATATATATATATATATATATATATATATATATATATATATATATATATATATATATATATATAAATATATATATATATATATATATATATATATATATATATATATGTATATATATATATATATATATATATATATATATATATATATATATATATATATATATATATATATATATATATATGTATGTATATATGTATGTACGTGTGTGTGCACACATATAGGAGTGCACATACGTTCTCACACACGCTGTGTGCTATGCCGTTAATACATGTACCTTCACTGTTGGTTTGACATATCAAAAAGAGTTGGTAGTTGATTAATGGGAAATTTCTTGTGAGGAAGTGTAAGCCATCTGAATGATGGATAGGGTATGTTGAAAATTAACATTTCGTCTGCTGCTCACCCACCCCTTATGGGAGAACATTTCACTGAACTCCCATCATAGGTAAGACATTCTTTTTTCGGACTGGAATCAAGGACACGTGTACGTTAGCGAGGTGCGCCCTGGCAGTTGGAGGAAGTAATACATATATATAGAGCCCACCTTCGAACCTGTCCTGCAATGTATTACCCTAGCCTGTCTTTCACTTCATTATAAAAGTGGTAAATCGGTGTAAAGTGATTCATACTATAAAAACGCCAAAGCCAGTTTCGAAATAATTTGAACTGAATCGATTCACTGGTACTGAAAACAATAATAAAGAGCCAATCCACTATACATCGGCATGAAAAGTACCATGATAATAAAAACGACTTGTGAAACATAAGTATACTAAAAGAGTGACATCTATAATTACACAAAGTTACATATTATCAGATGTACTGCAATCTACGACCTTCGACACTTTGTGTTTACTATAAGGATCAACACGTTTTAAAATAAACAATCCCCTTCATCAATTTGTTCGGCATATCATACGAATTACTTTGGTAAACTTGAAAAGTTAGATACAGGTAATTTCTAAATATACTTCAACTTAGATCGGAACTGCTAGATTTATCTGTTGGGGGGAAGCATTAGATGCATACCTATACATTCATGGCAAGTATGGCTGAAAGCCATAGCCTCATTAGAATACGTACCTGATAGGGATATGATTAAACTATACACTACAGCGTGCACCTGTAATCATCTGCAGTTAGGTGCAGGTTTAAGGCAAAGAGAGCGTATTATGCAATCACCAGGAATGTGCGTATCTTTAATATTGTACGTGTACATATGCATGTAGCAACTTTTTGTATGAACGTGCTGAAGTTGTATGAAAAGCATTACGTTGCACACGATCTAGCTATCCATTAAGCACATATCCTCATCTAAAGCAACCATGCTTCAAACAATGTTATGTTCATGCTAATTGAGATATCGTACATCCAAGACGGATTGATCTCAGAGGGAAGTACCCCGAGTTCTTAAATATAAAGCATATTACGTTTGCATATCATAGGATTTGATTTACGTTTACTTTATTACTGATCTAAATACTATACCCGAAGAATGTTTAGATGAAAGAACCAGGTATGGTTTCATAAAAAAGATATTCAATTTTGTATGAGTAGGAATACATGACATATCCATGTTGATATAAATGTATGCTTTTGTAGAATTAAACCGTCAACTACATAGTGCCTGAATAAGATTGATGTTGAACGAACTGAACTTTCGCTTTGAAGTAATCAGAACAACAGATCCAGTGAAGTTCATACCATGACTGATGTATATTTTATACTTCACGACATAAATACACTTTTTTGTTCTCAGTGGATAAACCAAACAGTATTTTTTTATTGTTTTGAAATATCTGTGTCCTAGAGGCGTCTAATACATTATGCTATTGTTGACAGGCAGGCAGATGTAGGACCAAGTCATACAAAGCTGTTGTCCATGACGAGATTGGGAATCCCCGATGAGGGTCACTGGACCAGCTGGGGCATACTTCATCACTGCTGGGGGCACTGGTGCGAGGCGAGACTGTCTAAGGGTAACACTTCCGTCAGGATCAACCACCTTTGTAGTAAGACATATCCCCATCCATCTATCTATATCTCAATATCAATCTATCTATTTATCTATCATATATATATATATATATATATATATATATATATATATATATATATATATATATATATATATATATATATATATATATATATATATATACATACACACTCACACATACATACACACATATTTACAAACACACACCGTCTAAAAGATCTCTTTGATGGCTCTGATCTTACTCTCCCTCTTTTCCTTCTTTCACTATGACTTATCATGCTTTGTCATTGTTCTTCAACAATTACAAAGTACCACGTTTTGGTAATGTTCTATGGCGCTAAATGGCACTTGTGTGCCGATGTGCCTTTAGAAGCTCATTCATTCATTACCACCCTTTTCTGGGAAAGCTGGAGGTAAGGTGGTTAATATGACTCACCGTTAAATCATCACCCATTGAAGAATGGATGCTTATGAATGGCTTGGTGTTTCAGTTCAATATGCGATAATTGTTGAAAACCGTGTGGCTACATCCTATTCTGCAAGGAAGCCTATAGTATTGTGTTTGTTTGCGGAACTTTGCAATTAATTGACTCAACGTCAGAAACGATAACTTGGAATTCTTAAACCCAGTGTATTTTTGCTGCTTGCAATGCATTCTGTGACAGTTGAAAAAATATCAATTCTTAGCATTATGCATAGGAGACATGGCTACATATATAGCTCAATCGCACAGAATAGTGTATACATCATAACTCTACTATTATTTTCTGAAGGTGATACGATACCAGACTGTAATCTCGTTTAAATCTCACGAGACGTGAGCACTGCCCTAGGGTAGCAGGTTACCTACACATGCTTATCACGTATGTAAAGTGACTAAGCCACCTGTACTGTCTACACGCCATACATCACACGATGATTAAGTGATAATGGTTGGACATGGGGTACTGTCCAGCCCCATTACTGACAAAACTCAGCTCACTGAAGGATACATCCTCAACTGCATTATTCAACTAGATTTAGATAGAAAAAAGAGGATACGGTTAAGTACGTTCACTACGTTGTGCGACGATAAATAATTGTCTATGCTATTCTGGCAGGCAGTTTTATTAGTTTCACTTTATCTCTGGGTCCTAAAAATCAACGGGAAAGCTATGACCCATATGTGCAATATTCCCTAGCTATTAGTTAAGCTATCTTTATGCACCCGGGACACTGTGTAAGTGCTCAGTGCTACTGCGTATATATGGTTTTAGGCCTATGCTCATTCTCGTAAGGACAAATATACACAGATTCGCATACATATGCGCACTTGTTACATGAGTTATATACATGCACATAAACACACTGGTATTCATATTAGAGTGTCTTTGGAAGAATTAAGTTTTTAACCCTGACATTATAGCAATGTTTCAATTTCCTGAAACTCCTCCATGGACATGTGCGACTCCTATGGTCAATCTAACTCTTTCATATGCCAAGAAGGATCAAAGGGATCCTTCTATATACTTAAGTCTACATAATCAGGTGAAGGATTCCTTTCAAGACTATGATTTGATTTTTACTGATGGCTCTGGCTCTGCAGCAGCAGCAATCTTTGGTGAATCTTCTTCTATTTAACGTCTTCCAGATAAGTCTTCTATATTTCTGCAGAGTTGCATGCTCTATATCTTGCTCTAGATCGGGTGGAGACGACAGATGATGATGAGAGGAATTTTATTAATTTCTCTGAATCAACGTCTGCTTTCAGGCAATTTGTGACCGACGCTGGACGCTTCCTCGTGTCCTCAAGGTACTGGAAAGCCTTTGTTGACTAGTACAGTACCATGAAAATATATTATTTTACTGGATTCCCAGTTAAATTGGCATCAGGGGTAATGAGAAGGCGGGTGTTGCTGCTAATGTTGGTCTTTTGACAAAAGTTACAGATGTTCC
>OZ012689.1:31967401-31999901 GCA_963942565.1 Maea johnstoni
TAGCATCGTACCAATCACTTTGCAACGACCTTCAGGCCCTACCTATACTCCATACAACTCAGAATTTGAACAGACACTTAGTTGACAGTTGGATTTGCAAACTATGATATGATACATGATAAGGTTGCATGCAAGATAATTTGTTCATTATGTTCAATCACCCAAACTAGTGGAATTTCAACTGATATGATCTTTTCTCAGTACATATGTATTCGTGCGTGCCATGTTTGCATTATAATGAAACTCAAAATGGCCCCCTTAATGTGCATCAACCTTAATGGTATTTTTCGATTGGCGCCAATGTTGCACATACACTTTAAAATTATATGTAAACGTTTACGCTATTTGGGTGCAACTGAGCTGCACCCGATTTGGTTAAAACTTTAACCCTGACATATGTGTACCAGGTTAACATTTCCGACTTCAATGGCAGTGCAGGTAGACCATTAAATGTGTGCAGTGGGTAAACCTTTTCCTGCCTAGGGTTAGATGTAACCTGATAATACCGGATGGGTTTATCATTTATTTCGGGGGAGGGTTCATTATTGGGACGCATGACCTTTACAACATACTAATATCGAGTACGCTGTGAGGTACATAAAACATACATCTACAATAAAAATGCCACGGCAGTCCAGTTATCAATATACATTCTTTGTTGTCTAAACATGGCTTATACAGTTCTTTTCCTGCATGTTTTGTTAACCTATCTTGCTCTTCTTCTTCCTCTTCTCCTTTATTACAAAATGGTGTTGCTGGGTTTACGACTTCTGTGTTTACGTTTAGACACTGAAACATGCTATATGGATATGATTTCACTTTAATTGTGCGAGATTTTAAGATTATATTTCTGTACACCATAAAATCCTTCTACAGTAAATGCTGAAACGTGGTTAAGTGAATTAACTCATGGCAGTGCATGTTTAGTGAGCAGTGCATGTTCAGTGGGTATACGCCGGAAGAACACACCGAGTATAATTGTAAAGAATTCCAATGTTACAAACAACATTAGTCACTTACTGTTCGAAGATGTGTATAAAAACAGAGACAATATTCCTGCATAGTATCTCTAAAACTTCCCAGTACAGCCCTAACAATCCAACCTCAAACTGACCGCCACAACTTGGTGTTATATGGGTCACTGCTAAGTGTAGTTCCTTTGTCTAAGAACTTCACCATGTCTGATTGAACTTGTGGTCTTTGGTTGATGTGGGCGACAGGAGGTTTCAAATATCGAATCCTCCATCAAACGTTTACCCAAGAAGGTAAACGTATTACTATGACATTCACTGGAATGGGTAAACCTTAACTTAAAAAGTTGAGGTTCACTGAAAAATGTTGAAGGTTCTCTGATTGAGGTGAACCTTAACAGTTCAAGCGGGTAATCATTTATCAATGAAGAAAATGTGGGAAAATGTTCACACAGTAATAACTAATAAATGCAATGTTCACCCAAATTATACAAAGGTTAACCCTTTTCAGATTAATGAAACTCCAAACTAGTTGAAAAAGTACCTGAATCTGAAGAATACGATCATGTCGGTATAAAGAACTGTTTATTCAATAGTTATACCCCAAGAGTCGACGATAGAATTAGTAGAGGAAGAAGGGCATTTCATTCTGTATCAGGCTCCGGTATTCGGAAGAAAGGGGTTAACATTACTGTATGTTCATATCTTTACTGGTCTATACCGGTAATCATCCCGATAGTAACATACGGGAGTGAAATATGGGTGATGAAAAACAACGAGATAGAAAGTCTGAGAAAGTTTCAGAGGTATTATAATAGGAAGGAAATGTCGGCGTTTCCCCAGCCGCTCACCTAATTACAGTGCCTGTGCACCACTCGGTTGGATTAGTATTGAAAAAGTTATTTTTGTAAAAAAACATGTTTCTAAGAACAATACTAATAATGGAGGAAAACATGGTATGTAAAAGGATACTTTTAACGAGAACACGTGACTATATGAACAATACTCATAAATCTAGTGTGAATGAAAGAGATAGCCCAATCTTTGACATCCTAAATATTAGCAAACGAATCGGTTTGTATGACGTATGTACTAGGATGATCCTTGGGGACCTTTATTATTCTAAACAGGAATGGAGAACTATTGTATGGAGTCACGTGTGGTCTTTGGAAGACGAGGAATGTATATTATTATATAGACAACCACATCAAAACATTCTCCTTTTCGAAATAATGGATGGACCATATTATCTTGTTTGGTGGGTTATTGCCCATATCTTTCCAAAACATGTAGGGATGTGTGAAAGGATGGCCTCTCTGACTTGTGATACCAGTCTACTTAAAGCAACTGATTATCGTCTTAAAGGGAAAACCTTTGGATACAAGATGTGCGAACGATTTGATCTTGGAATCACTGAGTTGTACGTCATGTAGTCATGCAGTGCCCCTCTTTTGAACCACATAGAAAGGATGTACGATGATGTAAGACAAACTGGTCTCGAGGGGGTTGAAACGATCCTAGAAAGGCCCCAAGAGATCTTTTTTGTGTTAATGGGAAAACAACCTAATGATATAGGATTTGATAAGATGATACACTTCTGGGTTATCACAGGTTCGCACATCGTCAAAATGTATGATGAAATAATTTCAGGGAGACGCATATGATTTTTTCTTCTCTGTGCATCATATATTTTTTAAGTGTGTAAACGGAGTACAAACGGCTTTAATATCTAATTATCTTTATATATGTACTCTCTGCTCTTCCATGAGAGCATTTTGAGTTATGTATAAAACTTAAAAGTTCATTAATGAGCCGATATCAAGTTCCTATGTATTTGTATGTATGTTAAGTAAGATGGAAGTTTTGCGGGTTTCATGCCATCTTACATTTTTGTTTTTTGTATGTACTACTTTAGGGCGTATGTTACCGCCATTTGAATGTCTGTCTATATTTTTTGCAATTTTGTGATACTGATATTTTTGTATACTAGTATGTGTGATTTTGCGTCTGGGCGCAGTCAATAAACATACAATACAATACAATTGATGAGCCTTACCTTTCTAATTTTACAACGAGCTGAATCGAACAGAAATACGATAGCAGGAATTGAAATACGCCCATAGGCGAAACGTTTGAATGTATTCCTTTGTGTATAACATTTATTTTCTACGAGTCCCGTATGCAAACTATAGGTAATCGGAAAGAATATAGGAGAGAGCTGCCTGGCCACAACATGCTTTGCACTTGATTATAATTGAAATACATCAGTAAGTTATTGCAAAGTGTGTTAAATGTTATGTGTGTTGTTTGTGCAAATGTCCCTTGCACAGCCATATTCTCTTTTGGTGCTTAACCATCATTAGGTATGGTGAGCACGTCTCTGTCTGTCTGGCCAGCATTAAGCATGATAAATTAGTTCCTAGTTCAATTCAGACATGGGGGAAAACCAGGGAAATACCTTAGATTACGTAATGCTATTCCTAGAAGTACGAAAAAGGACATCCTGTGAGTAGGCGAATGCCTTAGCACCATACATGGAAAGGCCATTAACTGTTCAAGATTCCATTTTTATTACTCAGTAATTTCATTTTCTTTTGACTTATTATTTGTCCGTGCTACCTGTTTGCCTCTCTGTCATTCTAATTGCTTTTTTATGGTGAGTTTCGACATTTATGTCAAAACTCCCGTTATGCAGATTTACAATATTCGCACATATTAATGATAACCCCTGTAATCTTCGCGAGGCTTGAAGAAATGGGTTTAAACTTTAAACAATACATTTACATACGTGATAAAGGTAAAGGTATTCGGTTTATAGTCTTGTATCCACCGAAGTGCTCACACGACCTTCCTCCCCTAGCAGGCACTGTACATACAGAAACCATTTCAATCCCCCGGGGGATATTCCAGAGCAACTGGCAGCATAAAGCGCACACACTCTAAGCACTGCCTTATTTATGCTAGGTACCCATTTTGCAGCTGGGTAGACTGAAGCAATATGAAATAAACTGTTTTGCCCAAGAACGACCGAAGTGCCCGGAGTGGCGGGGAATCGAACCAGCGACCCTCTGATTACTAGTCCGACACCTATCCAACTGAGCTACTTTGTCCCCACAAACTGTTAAACTGTTAAGCTTCTAGTTTAAAAAGATTGTTGTATTGATACTTCCACCATTCACACACATAACTTACAGGGAATCACTTAGCTGTAGATCTCTGATTAGCTTTTATATCAAGCCTATACTCATGAATGATTTCAAAAATAGTAGTAGTTGAGTTAGTATCATTATTGTTTGCCGTTTGCTATTACAATAATGTATTGTCAGTAAGATGTATCTCTAAAGGTGAACTGATTTGATTTGTTGCATAGATGGATCATTGATATGGTGGGACGTATCTATATCGAGATTAGTTCCCATACACCATGACTAGCGCATATAAGTGATGAATAACTTAAGACGATTAGATAAAGATAATCCTACCTAACTATCAGGTCTGAACTGCGTTTTATGGGGAGGGCCACCCCTATAGTTGAATGTTATGTGTTGGCAAACCTTCCGAATTAAGCTAAAAGCGGTGAGAAAGTTCACAATGACTTAGTATTAGCTTGAAACGCCTGTTCTTTCCAGTTGCTCTGGAATATCCCCCGGGGGATTGAAATGGTTTCCGTGTGTACAGGCCTGCTAGGGAAGGAAGGTCGTGTGAGCGCTTCGGTGGATACAAGACTATAAACCGAATACCTTTACCTTTAATAATTGCCACAATAAAAGAAGTGTCATTTGCTTTGAAGCATTGACCTTTATTGCATGATTAGCATTTCCTCCATCCGTCCATCATAATACAATATCTAAAACTGAGGGATGTTTATATATTCATAATTTCAACTCAAATAGTTTCCAATCCTTAACGATGTCACGTGTGGTAAGTTGCGCTTACACCCGTTTTACCCTTAACACATGATCAGTGGGAAAAGTTGTTAAAAGCAAACTAGACCTTCAGAAATATGTTTGTGAACGACATCAGGGAATAAATATTGGGCAAGGGAGTTTGCAATAAATGACATTAGCCAACATGTCTCTTATTATGAACCTACGTATAACCAAGTGATTTACAGAAACCTTTCAATGATGGTCATCACAATACTCATAACTGAATCAAACTGCCAGAAAAAGCCCTGGAAATCTTTAAAAATGCATTTTGAGTGAGAAAAGTGAAGGTGATGAGTATGCTGCATGCATCATTGTAGAAATGAGTACTTACCGTTGATAAGAAGATGTACAGCATACGTCTACCAGTACTGCAGTGGTCGTTATTTGCTAATTGGTCTCCTTTGTCAGCATGGTATATAATCCCGTCCGTGCTGAGAGGCAGTTGAGTGTAGCAATGCGAGCGGGGCGCTGATTGTCCTAGACACCACCCCGCATGCCTGCCTGCCGCATACCCCTGCTTAGTGGTGTGTGGAAAACAGGCGGGGTCCTCGTGCCCGAAACGCAGGGACCGTCACAAAAATCATAACAAAAATATCACTTTTCGAGATAGCAGCATAGGGGCTGGGCAATTGTCGTGGACGGTTTAACAGTGGCCTGATAGGCAGTTTTTGCTGCTGTCAGGGTTGGCTGGGCACCTGTATCATATGAGGAGATATTTGGTATGCAGAAATGCCACCTCGTGGTACGGCTACCTGTAGCGTAATAAGCTAAGAAGCCCATTAAGTGGCAGGTGGTTTTGACAGCAACACTTAGTTCATAGGGAGCAATCCTTTATTTGGGTGTGACCAGGGATATTTGCATATAAATGTCTGTGTAGTGATAAATTTCGCGACTGTCTGTGTCGTGTGTTATGTGCATGTCTAGATGCACTTTTGCGAATGTGTGGTTTGATGATAGCTTTTTTCATAATAACAAAGACAACCTGATAGCAACATATGTTGCTTTCGCAGCTGCTGAGTAGTGATCACGGACACCTTAAACGCTTATAAAGATAGTATGAACATGTACATATGCAGTAAAGAATGGAATACGTAAGGTAATGGGTACCATTGCAAGCTAGATAAAAGGCCCGTCCAAAAAACACACCTCATTTTAGCATGATCATAGAACAAGGAGTATCTCTAGGTTCCTGAGTGTTGTCAGGTAGATAATATCACAGCCAATCATCCTTAGCCAACCCATATTCTATTCCATTTCAATATTTACAAGTTTTCACTCAAATGACATAATCTCATTACTTACGCAAGTGATGAATACAACAGGTTCACAGATACCTTAGAGATGTCATTGACTATGCCCAATAAAAAGTATTTTTTGATTCTTTACTGCTAAAGATTTTAACGGGCCATAACATTTGAAAATTTTAGTTTGATTAAAATCGTGTGTGTGGAGCCTATAACCCAGTGGTGGTTTAGCAAGGACAGGCGTCGTTGATCCCATGTGGGCTAGGAACAAAAAACAGTTGTACAAAGACACACCTCAGTGGTCGCGCATCACACTCAAAACAAAGGCGAGTGTCTGGTTTGCTATAAATAGTTGAAAGTATTTCTATCAGTACGACCCTAATGCACTTGGGGTCAAGATTTCTCACTAGAATTGTCAATGTTATGGCCTGTAAAAATCTTCAGGAGTAAAAAATCAAAAAAATACTTCTTATTGTGCATAGTCAATGATATCTCTAAAGTAACTCTGAACCTGCAGTAACCATCACCTGTGTAGGTAATGAGATTATGTCATTTGAAAGAAAAGTTGTAAATTTTGAAATAAAACAGAATATGGATTGAATAATGACAGTTGGCGATGATATTCTCTACCTGATAACACCCAGTAATCTGGAGATACACCTAGTTATAGGATTATGCTGCTTTAAGGTGTGTTTTGGGATGGGGCTTTTAACTGGCTTGAAATGGTACTCATCACCTTAACAATACCTTTATTGCAACAGTTACTCTACCAGTGTATTGTATTTGCACACAAAGAATGACGCAGTTGTTGTCTAGAGTTCAGTTATAGAAAGTATAGTGAGGGATTAGTTTTGATACCAGCAGTGCACAGCAATGCACATATACCTAGGGATAAAACCTCCCAACTGATATAACCCATTCACAGAGAAAGTGGCAACATGGTCAGATACATAAGGAAATATCTTGAGCAAAAATCAATATTGCTGGCTGATTTTTTTTTGTTGAGTTGAGTTGAGTTCATTCTGAAACATTCTTAGGATATTTACTCCATGTGGTTAATCATGCTCAAAGTTGTCGGACCACATGACTATGTGCACTCAGGATGCAAATGGATAAACACGATACCTTATAGAATGCATATCCATGTTACCCACATGCAGTAGACCGGCTTAAATAAGGTTGCAAACATCGTAAAAATGCGTGAAATACGATCATTAATTGACGCCACTTTAATTGATCACATAAAAAGAGAGTTGTTTATCCTCACTGAGGATAAGGCTTTTTTGGTATCTTAAATTGGGTAATATGCCTTAAACAAAAAGGGTCTACTTTTAACATCGCATATATGGTTAGAAACCTATATCGGCGATAGTACTGTGAGAATACTGTTTTTAGTAAACCATGATAACTACACACTGATGCCTGCATACTGTACGTGCAAAGCCCCCTCTCACTACCTGTATTTGGCTATCTACTGCCACTCTGGTCTGACTTAAATAAACAGTCTGGCACCCAATGCGTTCATATGGGTGTTATAATATTTCCATCTTGTTCTTTAGAACAAGAAATAAAGGCGATTCTCTCTCTCTCTCTCTCTCTCTCTCTCTCTCTCTCTCTCTCTCTCTCTCTCTCTCAGTACATGCCGTCATTACGACAAACAGCCTGTCATCCAAGTCGTACATACAATTCAAGGGCATCATTAATTGTCTTTTTCAACTTGTTAATTAGAAGAAGGAAATGATGGCGAATTCTTACATGTTGTATCTCTGCAATCTGGATACCTGCTGTCACTAAGGCACACAACGAAGTGACTTTTTCAACTAGTTAATTGTAACAAGGAAATGTCATGGCGCCTCTCTCTCTCTCTCACTCTCTCTGGAAAACTTTGGAAATGATAACTGATTCTCAGAATAACTGGGAAATGAAAGCGAATTGTTCATCTCTTTCTCTCTCTCTCACTCTCTCTCTCTCTCTCTCTCTCTCTCTCTCTCTGGAAACTTTGGAAATGATAACTGATTGCTAAGTATGTCATCTCTCTCATGATAACTGTGAAATGAAAGCCAATCGTTCATATCTCTCTCTCTCTCTCTCTCTCTCTCTCTCTCTCTCTCTCTCTCTCTCTCTCTCTCTCTTGCATACACAAACACACACACACACTTGTCATTACCGCACTACCTTAGATGAATAAGTGTGGTTCATCTAAGGTACTACTAGTCCTACCTGTCGCTCTACCTAAGTAGTACGGGACTCACCATACCTGATACTGTATCAGGTATCAGAGGGGAGAATGATCTGTCTGATTTTCAGACAGACATATATAACGTTTTTTTCATGTTTCAAATATTTACTATGGTGAACCCTTAGCACAAGCATTCACTAGTAGGGAGGACCACCCCTATCGCCTCCCACGTAGAGGATGCTGGCCCATTCATCATTCTCATGTTGTAATTAGCAACGGTTTAATAAGTACGGGTGTCAACAAGCATACCCTCAACAGACATACCCGCTAAACCACCTACTGTGGCCACCCACAGGAATGGAATGATTTTCTATTGCCATTTCAGAGTAAACTATAACTAGCCAGGACCATAAAATGATTATAGAGAAGTGATCTTGATCGAACCATGAAGGGTTGGTTAACCCAATATGGCAGCCATTATCTAATCAGAAAACAGCGTGCATATCCATCCCACAAGTGATTAGCTTATCAAAAAACTTATTAGACTCTTCAGAGAGTGAATGATGTTTATGATTTAATATAAATGATGGTTATGCAACGTTCAGGCAACCAGTGCCACTCCCACACAAATACACACACACACACACACACACACACACACACACACACACATATATATATATATATATATATATATATATATATATATATATATATATATACATATATATATATATATATATATATATATATATATATATATATATATATATATATATATATATATATAAATATATATACCGGTATATATATATATATATATATATATATATATATATATATATATATATATATATATATATATATATATATATATATATATATATATATATATATATATATATATATATATATATATATATATATATGTATATATGTATATATATATATATATATATATATATATATATATATATATATATATATATATATATATATATATATATATATATATATATATATATTCACAAGAAGGACAGAACGCAGTAGTAATAATACTAATAATTGAATAACACCACACTATAAGATACAGACTCGAGTGACAAGGTGTTTTCACCTTACCCTACTGAACACCATGCTTGTCCTATAAATTGGTACTTCCTAGATTTAGCATCGTTGATAATAGAACAAGAGTGTTATTATGTTGAATGAAGCATGCCTGGCAATGAACGGGTATTTCACACCTGGGTGGTGAGGTCGTGATGCTCAGGCACTGATAACTGACTTTTAGTACAGTAAATCCATTTAATTTGGGTTGTTTTCTTTTTGGTGATGCTATCACTTTTGCACTGTGTCATCTAACATATAGCTTTACATGTGAGTCATTCACCTGCTATCCAACGTTGTTGGAGTTGTTCCCTACAGAACTGTCGAATCCAAATCATATAAATCTTCAAAAGTTACTGAATTCCTTATTTTAGGTTCATTAGTTTCTTTTGAATGACACAATATCCTTTTCCTTCAAATTATAAAACGTCAACGTGTTGTCCTTAAAATCAAGAAAAAAAGAAGGTAAATAAGCACTACTAGTATTTGCTGCAGTCTTTTGCTGTTTACATACTATATATTGGTTTTATTTACCAAAACAGCAGCGTGTATTTTCATAATGAAGCAAGGCCAGGAATTTTCAGAATGAACTGGAGACCCAATTGAATGCATTGCTACTATCTCCTATATATTGGTTTTATTTACCAAAACAGCAGCGTGTATTTTCATAATGAAGCAAGGCCAGGAATTTGCAGAATGAACTGGAGACCCAATTGAATGCATTGCTACTATCTCCTCCAGAAGCATTATCACAATATGAGTATCAGTCCAGGGAAAGGTTTTGATTGAGAAAAGATCAAAGACCGACTCCACAAGGTCACTGTGTGACAAAAATATATGATGGCAATGTCATGCAATAATGGCCTCATATCGATGGCCGATTTTGAGAAGGTATGGGACAATGTGCCTTGCGGCTTACGTTAGTGCAATATACATTCAACTTTTCAACTAAAGGGAATTTCATGAAATGGATTAAAATCGCATAGAAGTTTTGTAAACCACAAACAATTATGAATGTAAACCTAATTCACCCTTTGATAGAGCCGGGAAATGCTTCAAGGTGGTTCGATATCATCTTACATTTTCTTAAGAGTACCGATTTTCTTTGGTTTAAAGATCAACAAAACATTATAAAGGAATAACCCTGGTAGAGCGGTAACGATTTTTCTCACTATAGCTTTAAGGGCTGGGAAAGCGTATAAAAAGTGACAAGAAAAATAATACCTCTTAAGTGGATATGAAGATGGCACTTCCACCGCCATAAAGACAGTAAGAATGCTCTCAAAATTCCTATACTAACTAAAGACTGTTCTACTCATTTTCAAGCCTTAAGATGAATATGGCAAAAACAGTTTCACTGAAGTGGGTATAAGTAAATTGAGTGGCTGAAGATACAGAAAGAAATCAATATCGACTTGATATCTCAATTTACCTCCTTGAGAATTGATTGACGAATTCCAAACAAGGTAAAGCTGAACTGAATTTAGCTGACCTTTTAGAAGTAATTGAAAAACGAAGGTTATTTTCGGAATATTACTTTCTAGCCTCTGCAGATCGTATAAAGGGCATAACAAGCCTCACATTCCAAATAAATTGCCCTTCTACCCATCGCATTTCGCTCGGCCACTGAAACGTAACTAGGTAATATATTATCAAGGACATGTTTACGTTAGTTGTCATAGATTACATCGTACTTGCTTTACACACAGTTAATTTATTTCCGATGTTATTTTACTATAAAATAATTCGTTCCCTTCTTATCTTTAGTTAGGTTCATACATAGGTACACGCAAACCATGGGTGGGTTGGATTATAAATTATTAACCTCAGAATACAATATAGCAAGCAAACGGCCTGTGCTCTATTCCTCTTTCATACATGTTTCATTCTATTCTTTAAAACCACATACATGTACTCTTGTATTGTGTCTTAGCTATTTCAATTGAGTACATGCTACTAAATTCAATTATATTCTATTCTATTTAGCGGCTTCTATTCTATTTCGTAGATTTTGGTGTCTATTCTCTACATAGGCATGTCAATGTTGTCGACAGGACCATTTTCCACCAGCGACACCCTTGCCCCTTCGTGGTGACATCTGACACAGCGCCACGCCCACAAGCCTGACATCTCGCACTAGCATTGCCTTGGACGAACCGTGGGATAGAATGACTTGCTTGAACTGATTCTTAAGCTAACAATGCTAAGTATAGTATGGTGTACTTTATTGACTGCATCTCGACGATTCAAATATGATACATATACAATCAATGTAAACATACAAATAACCAGTTAGTCAAAACATATTAATAACAAAGTAAGCGAAAAAATAAAAGAACGTCTCAACTTTAAGTACCATGAAATGAATATTATAAAGTAATATACATACAGGGTTAAGCTGGCGACGGAAAACTAGAGAAAAGAAAACACGAAGATTGGAAAAAGATAACATTAGAGAAACACAATGAACACATAAGAAGCTAAATATATCCATCTCTATGACGATCTAGTATACGCCAACCACGTGACCTGGCATTCACTATAATACCTAAAACTTACCCATGTGTACATATTGATGCGTTCTTCAAGATGAGCATGGGGGCTGCCTCTCGTCAGAGCGGTCTACAGCATGTTCTATGCGTTTTCAAATGGCTAAAATTAGGCAGCTTATATGACTAGAAATTACCCCTTCACCCATGCATGCCCGGATATCTTCGTGAGAGAAAAACATAAATTGGAATTTAACAGTTTTTGATGTATTTGTAATTTCATATGTCCCGTATGATCAATATATATATTCTTTATTGACTGTAACTCAATAATCAATACCAAACAATACAATTGATTTACAAATATTTGTAAGAGAATTGCTGGCTGGTCTTTGATCAATATTTCCCTTTCAGCTTTCTTTCTGAAAAAATGGTCTTGTCCAAATAATATCGCCAAAATAGCCGAGCAGTTTGGTTGCTGCAGGGATGAACGGGTTATACATAACACTCAATAAAGCCATTTATACGCGAGTGCATATCACTTAGTTCAATGGAACTACATACACTCCTTTTCCACTTTTTCTTTATATTGACAATATCATTTAATAGTTTAAAGATAGTCGTGCACACGAGAGTGCATAACACTTAAGGTAGAACCCTACCCGATACCCGGGTCATTTTTAAAACTTAAATATCTGAAAACTGAGTTAAATGTACATGTAGACAACGGAAAAATATGCTATTGTATAGCTTACATCTCATAGTTACAGAATAATGATAAACTTATCAATAATTTGCTATTTTGAGTTGATATGGCACCCTTTACGCCCGTATCTGTCTGTGTTTCGTTTTTTGGCAAAATGTCAAGACTCACCCTTTGCTTGAAAACCAAACTCTACCATTTGATCATTCATGTCTTTGGCAAGGTGCAAGGTCCTACCTTAACCGGAAATCTGCACGATGAGTATGTTAAAAACATTTTTGAATGTTTCCATATGCCTCAAGATTGCTAACAGCACGTGGTTTACGTAGCTAATGCTGATTTTCAGGTCCTGTCATAATACGAGGTACTTATGACAGGACCTTGTACCTAGAGGGGGTTCATATCTGTCATATTCTAAAACAATGGCTTCGAAGACCGTATCGTTATTCACTTTCAGCCAAAAAACGAAATGAAAATATTGGTCAAAATGGTCTATCTCGAAGGAATCTGCATGGTCGAAGCAGACACCCATGTTGTTTGGGACCAATTTAACGCGGAGGGCCCTAAGGGAGCTCGAGCCGTCCTTTGTTCTCGTGGTCGTACAACACTAGGAAGTTGCCAGGTCGAGATTCGTGGCGGGTGACCACTCCTCATGTGCAATCTTTTGTTTTGATATCCATGCTTAGGGGCCAGCCAAAGACGCCACCTAGTGGTGATGATCTTGCTGTACTAGACTATCACCTTAAACTTGAACGAACCGCTTTTATACAGCTGCAGCGACATCTTTTGACCGATATAGTAACGAATTATTGTAAACATCTAAGAATGCTCCACTAATTTGAATTTATATTCAAATCAATAAAAGGACATTTTGTCATCTCATTACAATATAACAGGAAATATATCAAGAAGACCAAAAAAAAGTAAATTGATGCGATGCTGCATAGCTATATTCTCTGTTGTGTGTATAGCACCTGCTACAGGTGGTCGCTGGCTGTTACCATGATTGTGGCTTTTTAGTTTGATTTACCTTTGCTGGATGGCGCTTTAGTATTGTATTGTATTGTATGTTTATTGACTGTACGATACTGTACACAATCATATCAAATACAAAATTATATGAAAGTATAACATTCAAATACGGACATGGTATTATTATAGAGAGAATATATAAACATACCTGTGGTTACCGCTAACACAGTATAAACATATACTCTTGCACTGTGTCTTAGCTATCTCAATTGAATACATGCTACTAGATTCAATTATATCATATTCTATTCAGCGGCTTCTATTCTATTTCGTAGATTGTGGTGTGTATTCTCTACATAGGATTGTGACTTTTTAGTTTGATTTACCTTTGCTAGATTGCGCTTTAGTATTGTATTGTATAACATATACTCTTGCATTGTGTCTTAGCTATCTCAATTGAATACATGCTACTAACTAGATTCATTTATATTTTATCCTATTCAACGGCTTCTATTCTAATTCGTAGATTGTGTTGTGTATTCTCTACATAGGATTGTGACTTTTTAGTTTGATTTACCTTTGCTAGATGGCGCTTTAGTATTTAGATGTTTAAGAAATTTTCCACTGACTGGTCACTGGTATTGTCACGGGTATTGTACAGCAAATTATTAAACTTTTGTTCTATTTGGTACATGAACCTGCTTTCTAAAGAAACTAGAAGTTAAGGGTAGCGTTTAGGTAAAATTCATATGATTGCGCTGTTGAGTCTACAGAATCCAGACACCTAATTGCTCATCAAATATTAAGGAGTTATTTCAAATACTCTCCGATGTGTGGCAATGTGTATAGACAGTATTGCATTACAGGCAACTCTCGTCTTAAGTTATATAAACATGATTGGTATTAACAATAGTGAACGTTCTGTGTGAAAACAAATATGAGAAACCATAAAAGAGGGTTGATAATCAGTGAGGTATCTTTTTAAAGTAATGGCATATAATCTTAGTTCTTTGCCGGTCAATGACCTCCAAGACGATATTTTGCAGAATAGTAGTATTTCAACATTCACTTATCGAGGTAATATCAGGGTGTGTTCAGATGTCCAATATAGATAGAAGGGTTCTTCTGTTTCAATACATGTAGTACCGAGCGTCAATATTAGCGTGTGTAATTTCACCGTTCATCTAGCAAAAAGGCTCACTCATATTAACCGTGTCGTGTTTGTCTTTTCGGAAAAAAATCATTCAGCCATCGATGGCTTGAGACGGTCTGTCTGTGATCCCGCACTGATATCACACCATAGGGTAAAGATGAAAGCGTGTACACATGCTTGCACGCATGTCAACTCGCTGCAATGCTGACCAGTATTGCTATAACGCATGTGTGTAGCGAATATGTGTGTACGTGTTTAGAATACACCATAAATGCAATGTTTGAGGACTTGGTTGTGTTCAACTTTAGTTGAAACGGTGGCTATAAGTGCTGTTGCTATCATTTGTTAGGTTATACGTTTTGTTGTTGATGTTGTTGTTGTGACTGTTGTTGTTGTTGTTGTTGTTGTTGTTGTGGTTGCTGTCGTCATAATTGTTGTTGTTATTGATTATGGTGTTGTTTGCTCCGTTGCAGGTTTTGATTTGGTTGTTTGTTTCAATGTTTGTTTGTAGGGTTCTAATGACCAACAGGCTAAAGATGTGCGAAGATACGATGGAAATCAGAACAGGGAGCACAGACCTTCGCAAAGCCACACATTTGTAAAGCGACATGCTCACCAGATAATGAGGGTCCGGATTGATTGTAACGCCGAATCCCATGCATGGGAGCATCACTAGGTCAAACACGAGGAACCATTCATTTCAATCGCACACCTCTTTATATTTGCCATTTCAAGAGTAATATGTAAAGTCGTGTAGCTAGGTTCTAGGGGCCTGAAAAAGTCAATGTATAAATGTCCTGTATCCACAGATAACACTTATTCATTGGCTATTTCTCATAACCTACCATTTGGAATTAGTGTGTGTGTGTGTGTGTGTGTGTGTAGCCAGACGCTTAGGTCCCCATTTGACAAATAACGACCTGCTATGCGTGTAAAATGTACTACGATACCTTAACAGCTAGGAAGGGAATAGGATAGAATTTCTCTCTTGGATTTGGAGTTGAAGGGAGGGCGTCAGAAACAACCTTCGATCAAAGTACAATAGATCATCAGTAACTTTTTTATGGGAAACATCAGTTATAGAGTGTAGCCGTACTTAGATTTCTAACAAGCAGATAATCCTGTGTGGAGACTTCCATAAGTATAAGGAGAATGTTAAGTAATTATATTTAGGATATTCATAAACACAACATTTATTCTTTAAATATCGGAAGATGAAAACACCATCTTGTTTCCAATATCTCTTTAAATTGTCCCTATTAGAAATTATGTGTAACTATTCTAGGGGCACGAATGGGTTAACGGGTTTAAAAGGCAATCGTGTACCCATACCACAAACACCCTGACGCCAGCCAGCCTACATGCCCACCGCCCCTTGAAGCAGCTGACGACGACGACAGCGGCGTAGCTTTAAACGGGTCACCCTACCATACCCAGTCGGCCGAACCCCGTCGCAGCAGCAGGTAGGTGCCTCTTTTTCCTCCCTCCTGTAAGGGTGTCCTGGGTACGAGCCTCGCGTGCTGCACCCATAGGTCACCGTGCATGCTGATAAGCGCGTGTTCTACACCACAACACGTGGGTCTGCATGCAATACCGGTAGGTAATCGCTAATTGTTCGGGCAGGATGTGTATGATTAGGGTAGTAGTAGTAGTAGTAGTTTTAGTAGTAGTAGTAGTAGTAGTAGTAGTAGTAGTAGTAGTAGTAGTAGTAGTAGTAGTAGCTGAAGTATTAGCATTAATAGCAGCAGTAGTAGTAGTAGTAGTAGTAGTAGTAGTAGTAGTAGTAGTAGTAGTAGTAGCAGCAGCAGCAGCAGCAGCAGCAGCAGCAGTAGTAGTAGTAGTAGTAGCAGCAGCAGCAACAGCAGCAGCAGTAGTAGTAGTAGTAGTAGTAGTAGTAGTAGTAGTAGTAATAATAGAAGCAGTTGTAATAGTAGAACACTACGCTTACTCCTTTGGCATCGAATCTCATCATGCGTTAATTGACAGAGTGGAGTATGGCGTACAATGCTCATTTGTTTACTAACATCTTAGTCTGGCTGGGAAACAATAACACATACACAGTGCATTAGCTTTGGAGGTGTCGTTCCATGAACCCGACTGGTGAGCAAATAATATATCATTGAGTTACGTCATAGTATTGTTATAACTACATGCAGTTTTGAATGCAATATTTATAATATGCAAGTCAATAGCGTTAAAGGTGGCACTACATACATGTGTGGGCAGCAGGAAGTTTATCGCATTAATTATGTCAAATAAGCTGCTATATGTGCATGTTGTCTAAATGTAGGTAGTTGCAGTAGTAGGTCTTCACCATTCATTATGCACTACCTTTCACTGGCCCTAGCTTTAATAATGGTCAAATCAAGGTGGACGCAAACGTTATGTTCCATGTTCAGAGAAAATGCCATACACAACAACTTCAACGCATGGTGTTGGTGTCTGCATTTGTCTTGGGGTGAGAAAGATTGTGAGAAAGACTGAAATGAGTAAAGAACAACCTATGCTTACAAATCATACTGCAAAACCACGTTAGGGTGCATTTCAACATCAGGGCAATGATGAGTAGATGCTGTTTACAACATCATGGCGTTGGTCATGTCAGTTGCATAATCCTGATAACAGGTGGACTCGCCAATGAAAACGATACTGTGCCCTGGATATCACAAGTGGGTATTAGAGATAGCATCACTGAATTGCACAATGCACCCTATATTTATAATGAGACAGTACAAATTGTTCATTATGTGTAAATCACTTTAATCATCGAGGGCATACTATGTGTATAGGTTTAGATTGAAAACGTGATTTCAATTAAAATTAAAATTCCGATCTTAATTTTGGGTTTGATTTTCGCATATCGGGGTTATGGTGCAATAAACATAAGTTCGCTTCAGTTGTAATTTAAGAGTTAGAGGTTTGAGGTATGGCACCACTCCCGTGTGTTGGTCCTGTGTGCTGTCTCCGACAGCCTGTCATCACTGACCCTAGACACCTAAACTCACTCCCTGGTATGTGGGTTTGGGTACAAGATGACAAGAGAGGCGGATCCGTATCTTTACTTGCCCTAGGGATTTCCTCTTAGTAAATCCAGTTCATGCCCCTACAGCATGGGATGAGGACGAATAAATAGCAATCACCATGAAGCCGGTGTTCGCATACGATATGTATATATACATATATATATATATATATATATATATATATATATATATATATATATATATATATATATATATATATATATATATATATATATATATATATATATATATATATATATATATATATATATATATATATATATATATATATATATATATATATATATATATATATATATATATATATATATATATATATATATATATATATACACATATATTTTATATATATATATATATATATATATATATATATATATATATATATATATATATATATATATATATATATATATATATATATATATATATATATATATATATATACACACATATATATATATATATATATATATATATATATATATATATATATATATATATAACACACATATATATATATACATATACATATATATATATATATATATATATATATATATATATATATATATATATATATATATATATATATATATATATATATATATATATATATATATATATATATATATATATATATATATATATATATATATATATATATATATATATATATATATATATATATATATATATATATATATATATATATATATATATATATATATATATATATATATATATATATATATATATATATATATATATATATATATATATATATATATATATATATATATATATATATATATATATATATATATATATATATATATATATATATATATATATATATATATATATATATATATATATATATATATACATGTGTGTACATACATATTAACTCAACGTGGCAAACTGTTGAAACATTACCTTCACATACAGTATCTAAGGGTGACTGCATGTGAGCTTACGAATGGTAATTGGAGTAAACTCGATACCATAAGAACAGTCGTGCCTCCTGCCCAGGGATCTACTATCAAAGGTAAAGAAAAATGAGGGGATGGCTGACACGGCTAGACTACTGATGGGCTTGCGAGTATAATATAATATAGTTCTTTTGTTTGATGTACTATATTGTTTTCTTAGTTGACAGTCATAACCCACTAGCCTACAGCCTATCTGCGCCACATGGGGTAAGGTCAGAGAAGGTGACCCCTAATATCATATTTCCCGGTTATTGGTATAAATAGCCCAGTTCACTGAGCAAACAAGCAGGTGGATGTATCAAAGATTCGTAAGATAGAGCCTTTTCACCTTGGGGTGTTTAAAGGGGTGCCCTGTACCCTTGTTGGGCACGGTGAGACAGGGTAGCATTTTAATGCCCACCTTTAATTGGTTCATTTGGTTCATGATAACAGAGCGTGGCCCATCTGCTTGAGTAAGCCTCAATTATACAGCTCTATAGAAATATTAGAGAGAATGCAGGCATTCAATTCATCTACTACTCAGCAACACAGTGTAAGCAGAAATTGTGTGAATAAACTACATACATACAGAGAAAATCATTGAAACAAAACATTAGTTCAACTAAGGTAAGATCATTCATGAGAAATTGTGTTTTATCGACACATTTGATGCCAGATTTAAGGCTTAATCGTGCTTAGCCATATGTTGATATAAGGAAGAAGTGGAGCACCCGAGAAAACCATCGAGTAACACCAAGTCACAGGTAACACTACAATACAATTTAAGCGATTTTTTGTACGTACATTGTAGGTTGCTTATTATGTCCGTCGCATAATTATTACCAAATGGTTATGTTACATTGCAAAGGGTAAGGATAAAGTTATACACACATGTGTCCTGATCAGATATACAAATGTACTTTTCTTACAAGTTTCTTAAAATATACATCATATATTATTCATTCGTAAGGTATTGTGGAATTTCCCGTTTATTCCCCGTTTAAAACAGCTTAGTCACTGATGATACATAGACGGGGACAAACATATGATGAGTGATCAGTGAAGTCGTGCTTATGCCATAATAATCCAAATATTCAATCCGCTTCGGTCCTCTCCTCTATTCCTTATCGATAACTTAAACTGCATAAATGTATCTCCCAAAGGCTACGCTAAACGTTAGAAACATTTGCCTTATACTCTCTTACTAGTATCGGCAATGTTCATAGGGCAGCTATCCGTTCTGGTCTTGTCCCTGCTGACTGTAATTTCTAAAATGCTCCATTCAATGACCACTTTATGAAGCATGTACGCTTGAGTGATCGCGGATCTTCCAAGCGTCTCTCGTGCGTGAAACAAGCATGAACTATTTCATTGACGGTAAGGAATGAGATGATAGCCATTATATTCATGATGCTGTGATATATATGAGTACACACCAGTGTGTAATCTATAGGGAGTGCGTATGTATGCATGCATGTATGTATGTATGTATGTGTGTATGTATGTATGTATGTATGTATGTATGCATGCATGCATGCATGCATGCATGCATGCATGTATGTATGTATGTATGTATGTATGCATGCATGCATGCATGCATGCATACATGTATGTATGTATGTATGTATGTATGTATGTATGTATGTATGTATGTATGTATGTATGTATGTATGCATGCAAACGATTGGAATCTCTAGTGCTTTTACTTTCAAGTAGCTTTTGGACTGTTGAAATGTCTGGTAATACCTTAAAGTGAAACCAAAACATTGCAGGCCTTCATTAATATTTTCATTTCCAAAATAACAAACTTTTATTGTTTTATCGTATTGAACCAAAGTGTCAGTATGAACCACACTTCTGGATAAATATGACCTTGCATATACCAACACATACGACATTTAACACACCACTTAAGTGTACACTGGGCTTAAGTGCCATAAACCACCATTGTCATCTATACCAGGTATGCAAAAAGCATAACGTATATCCGAAAAGAGACTACATGTATTTTCATCATGCTCAAGATATAGCCCGTTTGTTGATGTATCTGCAGCACAATACTAAATGCATGTCTAGAGTGGATGAGAAAGTTTTATTTAAGGAGAGGTAACTGACCGGTGGCATATACTTAATGTTGAAGCAAGCAAACTCTGGTTGATTCCTAAACCGGTCGTTTTGGTCGTTTTATACATGTACACATGTATTAAAACTCACCTGTCGACAGTACAGTGCTGTAAAGAATTAGTGGGGTTGCCAACTGTGTGTTCCACTGTGTGACTAGGGGAATTCAATGCCCTTGTCGGAAAAAAATACATCCACCCTTTTTCGGTTTGTCGGAAAAGTTTGTCGGAAAAGATTTTGGATATTTTTAAAACGTTCTTTTTTTGGAAAATCTTTCAGTGCAATTGTTAGAAAATGCAATCTTTTTGGCTTGACATATGAGGATTTGGACATTTTCAAAACATGTTTATCAATAGACAGGCATTCTATACACTTGTTAGCGGAAATGCATCCAGCGTTTTAGTGTTGTCAGATATAAGGTATTCAGTATTTTTTAAATAAGTTAGTTTATTAGAAAATCATATACTAGTAATACCTTCGTCAAAAGAAAATGCTCTTATCCTTTAGGTTTTGCTTATATTATTCTTACAAGGATAAATCCATACCATCAATGCATTTTGTTTTATTTGCAAGCTGTAACAGTAAGGGCCAGTTGTTATAGTGCAGACACATGAAGTGCCTCGAGAAAACGCCGTATAATACATGGGTCACTGGCATAGTTTAATAATTCTGGCTCCTGTTTAATGATGGGCACGGCACACATTCTTTGCATAATTAGTATCTGCATATTTATTGATCGTAGTTGCAATGCATATACTCAGACAGAAAAAAGTGACTTGCTGTTCTGTGGTAGTTTTTACTGGGTACTACCTCGCAATTTGGTAGTGATGATTTAGCCGCAATATAGCAGAAAGAGTGACGAGAATCAAAAGTCCAAATTCTTAAGAAAATAGACTTTTAGTTAGAAAGTTTGACACTCAGCGCAGTCGTTGACCAAGGGTTATTCTGAGGTTTTATATACTACACGTAAAAAGATACGACCGTAGTAAAAGCGGTTTCTTTGTAGCCATCATTTGTATATGGATACGGTCGGGTGGTCGTCTATATAGGTCCAGCAGATCCTGAGGTTTAGGGCGATGAATTATTGAGCACTATTTTGGTCGTCAGGAATGTTAGCAGTGATGCGCTTGACCGGCCGCCCACAACTGACCTGTCTGGTCAGGTATGAAAGTATATTTTGCCGTCTAGTAGGGGTGGATTCCAAACTTCCCTTTAACTAGTGATGGTTGCCAGCTGCGGAGTCGTAGCATTCTTTGCACCTTTTGCAAATATAGAAATATCTTGATGATACGTAGTATCTTGAGAAAAAATGTTAACAAGTCCTTGTATCTAGTTCTATTTAGTAATTCCGATTGGAATATTTCCAATATAACGATTGATTGATGAATTTGTTCAAACAGAAGCGCCAACATAACGAGGGTCGGCTTTATCATGCAAGTCAACACTGCGATGGCTAAAAGGTGAACCCTCTTATTTCGAATTAATGGTCAATTTATCCTATTTACCCCCAGGACCTAAAGAGCTTTTATTCGTTAGAAATACCTAGAAGTTTACAACTCTTTTAACGCATTCCTTAGGGCAGTATTAGAACTACTCTATCAAGAGAAATTACACCAATTTTCTTTTATTGGGTACTTAAAAGTAAACTCATCACAACAGCAGACTCTTTGAGAAAGCTTACTCTTAAAACATTCCACCGTGCTAGATAAATGTGCTAATTATGTTTGTTTGGTTTGAGAAAAAAGGAAACGACGATGTCCACCGACTTGCTTGTAAACCGTTATGTGCATGGACAGGGGTAGAGCGTCATGATGAAAAATAGGTATGACTCAGTTAAAACCAGTTGTTGCTTTATTGTATACGTATTGTATTGTATATTTATTAACTGTAATTTCTCAATTACAAAAAACCATACAAAGGTAGGAGATGAAATAAAAGAGATTAATACATACTAGAGGAAAGGTACCTAGAGTACTTAACACAGTATTATAGATAGAATATATACAGCGGCTATATTGGAAATAGCTCAAGAGAAGAAAATATGGATACTATTAGGTATCTTCTCTACAGTGATTAGCAAAAGTACTAATCAGGGTGAAGTTGAGAATGTGTACGTAAATAATTACATAATCATTATCATAGAGAAAAAACTTAAGTTGGTGGGATATATATATATACTAGATTGGCTGATAAGTCATAGTATTAACAGATGTACAATAAAAACGTATACCCGAAAAACACTACTTTGTCTCAGAAGTGTTATATATACTATAAAATAGTGATAGTTTGGGTATTGAAATTAGCCAATACCCTCCCTATTTAGTACAACTGTTCTATACATTTCATACACGTTTGTTGCGACAATTTTCAAAAATGCAATGCCAATCTCCGGTTGTATATCATTTGAGATCTTACCAAGGAGGGTTGAGAACATGTCATCATATTGATAACAGCATACTTAAACTATTCTAGTCATCGACAGCAGTGCAATCAAATATAGCAGAACAATGTATCAATACATCAAAAATGAAAAACATGTTCAATAATAACATGAAAAAGAACATCAGCAACATCAAAAGCATACAAGATATTGTGTCTTCTTTAAAACGTACCAACACGACACTAGTGGCTATAAAACATATCAATAAGAAAATACAACATCAGCTGCATGCTATAGACAGCAAGATTTAATGCATCAGGCAACAGTATCCTCAACACCATTATTACAATCATTAACAGCAAAAACAACAGCTTCAATAACAACCATGACAACGCTGACAATAGCAATGCACCACTTAAGAGAAGAGGTTAGCGAACAATTATTGTGTTTGTTTATTAAGAAGTATACTGTATATGTATTTAATGGTACTATAGTGGAAAATAAACCGTCCTGTCTATTCGCCACCACTAGTTCATAACGTGACAATCATTTTTCTGAGACCACATTAAACCTGCACCTTATGCAGGGGTGCGGGATAACTTGGGTTTCTGCTTGGTTGCAGTAGGGCGCTCATCAGAAGGACATGTAACGACTACTAGTACCTACTTTTATGCTAGGGTGGGCATTCTCAAGGGCCCCAGATGTTGACGAGTGCGGAATTCCAAATGAAGTAGCTATCTGCCAAATCCAGACCTTAGTATAATACGTTTCTGAGAAGGGAATGCAGTAATACTTTTCAATATCGTATGCGATCCGAAGAAAAGTTGTGAAGCGTCACTTTCTAGCCATTTACACCGAAATGTTCACAAACCTACTTTGGATAGTAGTCGTTATAGTATAATCCAGAAAATCACAGAATTACCACCTTGACACTAGCAACATTCTCACATGCCTCAAGTGGGGCCTCATGCCAGGGTGAGACACGGTATGCAGAAGGCGATCCATGCCCTAGATCGCCCAGCCTTGGGGCTCGCCCCTAAGTGCTGGCGGTTCGTAAGTTGTGTGAAGGGCTGAACTCCCAACCCTGTTAGTGTACCAATAAGTTTTGCAAAGAGTAGAGGTCAGGCATTAGTTCACTTATCGCGTACTGACCCTTATGCATCGTCAAACAGTCTGAAATAAAACCTTCCATTTAAATGGTTCTGGTTCCGAAGTTTGTTTAGTAAAAGGAAACTAACTTGAGAGGGTAAACGTATTCAAAGGCGGCCCGAGAGATCTGAAAGAGTTGCCAGTTATTGGATTAAATAAGCTGTTTCCGGAGAACCCCTGTTTGCTCTAACGGCAACAGCTGGTTGGCGCTAGAATTAGGAAAATTCATCTACAACCGATGACCTTTACTATGTCAAAGTCTTCTCAGATGTTCGATTTTCTTAAAAATAATAAGCTATCTTATCCCATAGTCGATTAATCTAGGAAGTTGTATATGGCTATTCATTGTTTTCACCACCGCCCACGTCTAAATTTGTTTTGGACCGTTCTGGGGAGTTGCCAGTGACTTGGGGCTAATGGATGGATTTCCCCAGGTACCCCAGTTTACTCCAATACAATAGAACGGGCGAGTCACTACTGAGCAAGGGAAAACGTAAGGGTAGATAAACTTCAGTAGTACTACCTATTCCATACACTATGTAATCGTCACTCTATGGTGAAAAAATGCACAAACGTTCTGAACAGTTATATTGTTTCTCTCACTGTCATATGAGGAAAATGTGCTCCTTTCTCGCCCTTTGTATTTAGAGAAAGAATTTGATGATGTTCGTCACCACTTGCCACACTGTTTGACGTGAGCCATATATCTATATAATATGTAAATAAGGGCATCTCCCTTAATGCATAGATAAACATACTACACATGGGAGCATAGTTGGGGATCAAGGGCCCTCTTGTTATCAATGAATACTATGCCTATTGAAATAGACTTACACAAACACACACTTTGATCAAAATACCCTCATATATTCTACATATGTATGGATATAGCTTTAGGAAACAATGGTGACAGATCAAAGGTCAACATACGTCACTTTCTCGGCATGCCACTCTGAATGTCTTACTGAACATAGATCTTTCACGGGGCGTCCTGAATGTTCCAGTGTGTAGATAGGGTGTCAAGGAATTGGCGAGCCAAATGATTAATCAAGTTCGGCCATTGTGCAAAAGACAGAGGCGAAGCCGTAAGACACCAATCTTATTGGTGACAGTTGTTTCTGTTGTTCAGTCGTCAAACAGTGGGTGTTTTGGTATTTTCTATAGGAGTGTATATAGTCGGTCGTGGCAGGGAAGCTCCCGTGATAAACAATGAACCCGTCAGGGGATGACAAAAGGGTTGTTTTAAATGGGATAGAGGGTATACTCGTCCACTTTGAACGAGGGTGTGTTTTTGGTAATATCCGTAAAGAGATGGGCACACCATCCATCTACAAGGATGAAATTCGAATTCCGTATCAAACGACCGGTCGACCAGTCGATGTCGTCAATATATACCAGTTGAAATGGTGTTTTTATCAATATGTAAAATGAACAATTTAGCAAAAAAAGACCGGCCTCGTGGGTTGACCGGACATCCGGACAGCTGGATGGAATCCTGAATGGAACTCGCTTCAGAAATAAAAGTGATTTTTAAGTTCCGAATGTTGAATTTCATTGCTACCCTTTTTGTGAATTTCGCTAATTTCTGAGACAATGTAACGTTCGTACATGAACCATTTGCAAATGTTGACAAAGAAAAAAGGTATGAAACCTGTAAGTACTCCATCTAATATCCTTTTCATGGTTAAAAGGAATGTGCTAACTGGTAGGAAACGAACACAAATTGTTCACTTAGTGCGGCATATTGCATAAGCTAGAACCAGGTGCATATTCAACCTTCAAATACTATCCGTATATGCTTTCGTCTGAAATATATGACAAAAATAGTCGTCTCTTTCGAACTAACACAGTAACCCTGAGAAAAGCCAGCACATCTTCGTATACCTGTGAAATGTGACCCCACAAAAAAGCGTGGACTTTCGTGACAAGTCAGAGGCCTTGACTTGAGGTGTAGCTAATAGATTATCAGCTGAACTCAGACACGCCTTAGTGGTCTCAAATTTCTCAATGAACACCTAAGGAATATTGTTGACTAGATATCTTACCAGCCTTGCATGGCCACGTTGTTTGACTCACTGGTTCGGTGTGCGAGATTCAAAACAGCTTTGTATTCATATTTGGAGAAGGCCAACGGAATTTTCAAAATACCAACTGTTGCAACGGTGGGTGTCATACCAGTAGCATACGTGTACAGCCAAAATAAAACATACACATAGAGCTTATCCTAAATCAAGCCGATTAGACAGGTGCAAAATGGCAACGTACTTCATGATAGAATCGAAACAAAAATTTCGAAAAACTGCGCGCATGGACAAGTTCACAATGGCAAAAAGAGTTCTCGTATTCAGATGATGATTTCACTTTTTTTCTCTTTTTTATTCTAAGTACGGACTTACGTACATGAACACACGAGTTGGAAAACGTTAGTCGTATGATTCAGTGAACATCTGCTGTGTTTATCTAGAGTGGGAGCAGACACCACGATTAAAAATACAAACAAATATCGATTTCAGCGTCTGGAGACTTTCTTTTGCGAATCCCCAGCTTTTCAAGTATTTACTTTTTCAAAGCAACATTGTGTAACATATTTTCCACGCTCCAATAGATAAGATTCAGGCCGAAATGAACAGTATGATACGTGAAGGAAAATGCAGACGAATGAGACGAATGAAATAACCTCATGAAAAATGATATTTGTTTTCGTATTGCTCAATACTTGCTTGACCTAGTTGTTAGCCACTAATATTCCATACATTTTACTGGCAACTCTGGCAGCATTGATGTCATTTACACGTTTATCGTATTCAGGAACACAAAATGTCGGATTCTTGCAAATCCAGTCGGTTGAATGATCGACTGAGCCCGGTCTGTTTTGTTATTTTCAACCTTCGACCATTCGTTTTCTACAGGAATTCCTAATCGATACAGTACCTGTTTTTGAGTTGAGGCAGTGTCCTCTCTAGCTTCAGATGGACGTGGTATTACAGTATTTAAGGTGTCACCATTGCGTTGTAGATGAGTTTGCAGAGGCGACGCAGGCTTACATATCCCATGAACTACCCGTGAAGGTAACCGACCCGAGTTGCCTGTTCCAATAACTGAGTGGTCTAATGCGTTGCCGCTGATAGCTCGCTGTCTCTCACATTATAGCCAAGGTTCGAATCCATCTCGGGCATGGGGGAAAGTTGCCTGGTTTCCTCAATCCTTAATAACAGGCAAGTCACACTTTAGCCTTAATGTAGCAGAAGAGGTGACGATATATGATAATCAGAGTCCGAATTCTTGCCCGAATCCTTTAACTGGGATATCGGGTGGACAGGTTTATTGGGTCAGCAGTTTTCTCCTGCCGATCTAGTTAATTTTCCTGATTAATTCATGCTAACTGGATCTGTACTAGAAAAATTGCTATAAAGATGATTGGATGTATGTAGAATTTTCCATTTTAATTTCAAGTCAGCGACATAATCAATTTAGTGTTTTAGAATTTTGACGACCGACTGACTGTACGATTCCGGACAAACGGACAGACAGCCTACTGGATTTGTACTTATTTGGGAACCTGCATCCTCATAAAAACGAAAGCAGTGCAAAAACCTGGCCGCCTACAGAATGCATAATAGTTAGTGGGCTCTGCCTATCCAGGTGATGATGACTGTAAAGGGGTGCAGCATATACCAAGAGGATATTACATTACATCCAGGTATACTTGTTGTCACACATTCCCTATACATATTGCGCAAACTACCGTAACATTCGCTGAAAAAAACACGTCATTGCATTTTTCAAAAGTCGTCAAGGTCGATTGTTGATTGTACACTTAGCGACGAGTCATAATCTGATCATGCGATGACTGACTCCATTTTTTTCGTCTGTCTGTCACGGGATTACCTGCATGGCCAAGCGGTCCAATGCATTCGTTGCCTCGCACTGCACATTGTTATATAGCTAGTCCAAAACGTAAATAATACAATGTCGTATATTCCAAAACACGTGTATTTATCATTTTTGGAAAGATTCGGTTTGGCAGGTAAGCAACTTCTTATGCACAGCTCTATCGTTTGGCCAAACATTTATTTACGTAGGATATTTCTTTATTCACCATTTTAACTATTTGTTTGGGGGGGCTAAGAAATAAAATATTTTCCCAAAGAATCATAATATGTTGATGACACTGTGTACCGTAAATTACCGCAATTAAAATGCATTACTGGATTAACCACTCAGTAACGGGGGAAACCCCCATATTCTGTTGAAGGGGGCATTTTTGTATATTGATAATTCCACCTTTCACATTCTTGTGGTTTGAAATCTCTATTTAGACATCTAATTATATGTAATCATGAGAGATTGCGCCTGCGGGCCGTGTGGTTTACCAGTCAGGACTGTCTGATCATTCCGTGTGTCCTTAAGGCAATAGATGGCTGGCTTGTCCTATATGTCATTCAGATTGATCATAGAGAGATTGAGAGTTCCAAATTTTAATCCATTCCTGTCTTTAACAACAAAGAAAGGCTTTTCCTATTTTGGTAATATCTTAAGGCTGTGATGCTGGTGACACACTCAAAATAAGACAACTCATAATTTAGCACCCCTGTACCCTTTCTAGCGATAGTTATGTAATCCCTGAGGTCTTGGTGTTTCAAATATAAGTTTTCTTTAACATACCTGCTTGAGCTGACCTCAATATAAACACAGTTTCGATTTTACAGTGTTTTACCTCAAATGAGGTTTCTTGATCAATAAAGGTTCATTTGATTTATAAATACCATACATGTCTGCTAAATATACTAGGCTAGGGCAACTGAAAGGCAAATTTGGAGTTCCTGCAAGAGAATACCTTACAACACGCGATTTTAGTGGAATATTTTACCTAAGAATGTAGGTCACAATGGACAGACATGTTGACCTACTCAAACTATACATTTATTGCTATACAGATTTTTATTTGAAAGATGTTATTTGGATGCTATCACGGGAAGCTCGAAAATTGCGAAAATTAAATGCCTGTAAAAAATACCAGTTATACATTACGAAAAAATAGTATTCGATGGAAGAGAGTTTTCAGATACACATAACCATCCGGCCTTAACCATTTCCCATGATATGTTTAGTTCAAAATATCCTTGGTTTATCAAGATCTTTCAGGGCGCTCTGGGTGTGAAAGGGTATAAGAGCGAGTTCCCCTCACCCTATAATACAACCAATACACGTTGACAGGGGCTGGGGGCTGAGTGGCATAATGCCTCTTGCTGTCCTCAACCCCTAATTTATTATGGTCGATCAAAGCCCATTCACAGCAGGAACGCGCACATGTTCTGCCACACATGTATATATATATATATATATATATATATATATATATATATATATATATATATATATATATATATATATATATATATATATATATATATATATATATATATATATATATATATATATATATATATATATATATATATATATATGATAGATAGATAGATAGATAGATAGATAGATAGATAGAGATAGATATATTATTTTCAAAAGTAAAACAAAAGCTATTGTTCCTGTTCGGTTTAAGCATTCGTTTTCAAATATTCTACATCCTGGTTTACTTTATTCATTGGGTCATGCTTAAAGTTGTCAGACTTCGTGTGCCCTCAAGAATCAAGAGGCTTAACACAGCCAAATCATGACGGACGGAGTGGACTTGAATGGCGGAAAGTATACAATGCAAACAAAACGCAAATATTCATGGAATGTAATAGATCAACACGATCATGGGGAATTTATGAATGAAGGTGTGGTCCATGTCATAGCTTTCACACATTCCTTAGCCACACTACCATGAATGAAGAACTACGGCAGAAGATGTCACGCTCCTTTAGAGATTTGCCAAAGGCTGTTTTGAATTTCTTTTGGAATAAGTCTAACACAAAGAAAATCGTAGCCACATTGTTATATGTGTTTTTTGAAAAATCGCTTCCTCATTTCTCGACCACTCTTTAAATGACATGTTCAAAGGAAGGTTTGAAAAGGGTGATTTTAGCTGCATGTGTTATTGAATTAACCCATTAGTCACAGTATGATAGTCATCATTCAAAACCGACTACTGAATACACCCATCGTGTGGGGTCATCAGGTTCCTCTCTTAACCCCCCTACGCCTGTAGTAGCTCAATATAAGAATACATATGATTAACATACCAGAAAATGAAGTAGTAAATATCGAAATTGAAAGAAAACATACTAAGATAAAAAAAAAGATAAAAATGAAAATAAAAACAGTAAAAAAGATTGAAAAATGAAATAAAGATGATAATAAGGAAATCAAAAATCAAAATGAAAATTTTAATAAACACCAACCTTATCTACAAGTCGCTTTACATATCTTAACAATTTATGTTCGATTACCTAAATTACCATAGAATCCAGGCGATACTTTGAGTATCTCTATCTATGACAGGATTAACCCTTTCATGCCTATATGTACATGTAGACACACCACTGATGTCTTGGAATACTTGAAATATTTAAAACATGCTGAAAACATAAAAGGTATTTCATCTTTTGACCGACACTCTTGAAATATTTTTGAGGAATTTATCTAGTAGATCAACTTGGCACTCCAGGCCATCACTTAGAATAACACCATCTACAAACACTAAACTACGTAAACGGTGCCTAATCACTTCAGGATTGCATACAGTGTACACACCCTGTATATGTAATGTCTGCTATAATGTCTGGATGGTTTGCAAGCCTAAATGATTGCACGTTGATAGACCCAGTCGCGTAGACATCACGTTAACAGGAACTCTGGACACAAAGAAGACTTGCAAAGTGTACATTCAGAACAGTGCACCTTATTGAGCTAGGCTAGTGGATGGGATTAGTGTTAGGAAAGTGTATGAGAATGCCTTTACACTTACTGAGGGGAGCTAGTAGATCGTTGGTGGTCGCCCATACTGAGGTAGGCCAGTGCATGGGAATGCAATTGCCCTTACTGGGGTGAGCTAGTAGATCGTTAGTGGTCGCCTATACTAGGGAAGTCCAGTGTATGGGAACGCATTCACCCTTACTGAGATGAGCTAGTGGATGGGTTAGTGGTCGCCCATACTGAGGTAGGCCTGCGTATGAGAATATACTAGTATTTACTCTTACTGAAGTGAGATAGTGGATGGGTTAGTGGTCGCCCATACTGAGGTAGGCGAGTGTATGAGAATGTCGTTGCCCTTACTGAAGTGAGTTAGTGGATGGTTATTGGTCGCCCATACTGATGTAGGCGAGTTTATGAGAATTCCGTTACTCTTACTGAGATGAGCTAGTGGATGGTTAGTGGTCGCCCATACTGAGGGGGGGGGGGGGGGGCGAGTGTATGAGAATGCCGTTAACCTTACTGAGATGAGATAGTTGATGGGTTAGTGGTCGCCCATACTGAGGTAGGCGAGTGTATGAGAATACAGAAAAGTGGCTCAGTGTATGGATTAGTAATCCTAGTATGAAGAGGTAGATTAATTCTGAAATGATTTCCCCTACATCAAATGGTTCACTGCATGGATTAGTAGCCCTCATATTAAGAGATGGGCTAGTGTGTGGGTCATTGTCTCCTCCATACGGCCTGGGCTAGTGATAGGATTAGTGAAACTCCTATTCCGAAGTTTCTCCTCTATGTATTAGTCGTCTACCTATGCAGATGTGGACTAGATTCTGCAGTAATTGCCCTATTTTGAAGAGGGCTCGGACAGGGGTGGATGTCCTCCAATGCATACCTGGGGTCAGTGGCCTAAAGTTGGGCTAGTGTATTGTTTAGTGGTGTGTCCGTACTCGCACATCGAAATGGGCTAGTGCTTGGTTAAGTGGTGCTTTTATTCTGTAATGGGCATGCACATAGTTTAGTTGTACGCTCATACTTAACTGAGCTAATGTAATGGCCCATATGTACAAGTTGACGTTGTGTTAGTGATTTTCCGAAACGTTTGGTGTATGTTTGGTGTAGCATTACACTGCTTCTATAGTGGGCTAGGGAATGGGTCAGTTGTTCGTGTACAATATATACTATGTTAATAGGTGCTTTTATGCCATATATACTATATACTAGATG
>OZ012689.1:32002401-32022401 GCA_963942565.1 Maea johnstoni
AACAACAGTGAGGATCACGAGCTCTCACTATTGTCTATGACGCAACATGGGTTGCGGCGAGGCATCTGTGGATTGAGTACAAGCGTCCTGAACACACACGTGATGAAATAAACTTCTACACAATACTTCTCCTGAACATACCCTATGCGATTGATATAATATACATTTGGTTTTTCCCTCGTAACAGTATCAAGATATAGCATTCGTCGGATTCAACGTTGTACAAAATAGTAGATAGAGAGGTTATTCCATTATATTCACGTTTAGTCATTATGAGGCTAAACTGTGACTAACCAAGTGTAAGTGTTGTGGTGAACCGGACAACCTGATGAAAACTACAAGCTAACTCCACAAGCCACTGGCAACTCCTGCACTTGCCCCAGCCTCTAGTCAAACACATGGAGTGGTGTAAAACTGCGTGCAGTCAGCAGCAACGCCTTAGACCACTCAGACATCAGGGCAGGCACCTATAATGATGAATACAAGTGTTAAGAAAAAAATGTTCAATCAAATATCTCAAACTATTGCTTTGCCCATAATATATTTCAGATAGGCGGCGGTTAGAGCACTTCTAGATGAGTAAAAAGGCGAACTCGACACTTTAGTTTCTGTTTGTGTGTTTCTTGGCTTTTATCTGTGTTCTTATCTCGCAATAAACACGATACCACAAACACATACCCACGGCGTGCCTCTACATACTATATATGGGTAATTTAGTTGCGGTTCGTAATCATTACAATTGAATAAGATAGTAACACATTCCAATGCGGTTTGGCATCTTTCCTCAGTATATTCACACACTTGCTAAACACGAGCATACGTAATTGTACGTATCATTTACAATTATCAATAGAGGACTGACTAAATCTCTCCCAATTCTTCCCAGTATCATACTTGTTGGCAAGTAACCTTTTTCCTCGAGTTTTCCCAGGCTAGTCTGCTGTAAAACTCCCCATTAAGCGACTTATCCTTTCCCATAGATCTCTTCTATCCCCATTCCGTGTTTTGTTTACCTTTCCAATCCCATTATTTATAGATGTACGTAGGAAGATTTGCAGCTGTCAGTACAAAGAATAGTCCTTAAGCAATCGTCAACCTTTTGACCGTCACATTGGCAACTTATCGTGTGATCGATGAAATGATTGCCATACCATCTTAACAGTATTGAACACTGTGGTCTATTGTGCCATTGTGCCATTGTCCAAGTGTCCATTCAGGTATAAATAACATTGACTCATGGTCAGATAACACGGGAGGTAACCCATACAGGTTCAATACCGAAGTGTTTTGGTATAATCATTTTTTTTACAAAATAATCCTTTGGAAAATATTCGTAGGAGAATCCATCAATAACTAGACAACACCTCTCCTTAATGTGCTTAATACATCAAAGCATCTGAGTCATCTGCAAAAGTAACACTGATCTTCCTTAAGATGAAACTTAGGCATGAATGGGTTAAGGAGGTAGCACACTTTACGGGTACAGTATGCACCAATTGGGCTGGGGGATTTTGTTTTTATTTTCAAAGTGTACACGTCATATAACATGATGCTATTGCTCATGTGTGTATAGAAGATGTATACTTAATGTTTTCCAGTCATAAATCAAAAAGCACATTAATAAGGGAAAAATGTAAAGAACATTGTTAAACACACATGTCGATACGTGGACCATGGACTATTCGGCAGTCGGGGTGGGCCCCCATACTGTTGCAAATCAAGGAATGTCCAGCTAGTGGGATAACTGATCAAGCAGAAAATCATTGCTCAAGATTATTGACT
Source organism: Maea johnstoni (assembly GCA_963942565.1). NCBI lineage: Eukaryota > Metazoa > Annelida > Polychaeta > Spionida > Magelonidae > Maea > Maea johnstoni. Next base: position 32,004,184 of record OZ012689.1, read on the forward strand.
GTACACAAATAGAACTGCGAAGGAATGTTTGCAATGCCCAGCAATGTACACAACTATGCAAAGTTATTGATTCAACGCAAGGGTTTTGCCAGATATACAGCAATAAGTGCCCATTAGGAAGTTGTACATAAAGCCATTTCAAATGCTTATTCGATTGAAATAATCCTATTGCTCTAGTAGCCTTTCCCAATTTCACATCAAACTTTTAAGTGGGTGTGTATGTGCTTGCCGCCGCATTCCTGCGTGCAACTGGCATTACCTAGACGCGTGCTTATTGTCCAGTGTGTATAAGTGCTTGCTGCGTTACTTCCAAAATGAACATGAAAGTTAAGAGAAATCTATACTCAGTGGAAAATGGTTGTCATTTATACCAACAGCTATAATTTGCGTCATAGAATGTGGACGCATTTTTATGATTTATGGGGATTTGGAATCTCGATTATATATGGTCACATTTTCCGCAATAGCTTGTTGATGACTTATATTTGCTTGTCGGCAATGATGCGGGACAACGAGCAGTCAGTGGCAACCCCTTAGACCATTCGGTCATCAGGGCAAGACCTTTTTTATGGGATGGAAGCATCTAAACCATTATTTGGTGTTTTCTTGTTTCATTGTGAATCTGAGTCAGAACTGTTGGCAGTGGATCCCAATGGGTTCAATGTCATTCCAAACGTGTAAAAGACAAACAGATCTCTTTGCGATTTCGTAGTGTTTCGCAGTCGTTCTCTGTCGCGTTCACTACAGCCCATTTTCCTCGTGGTTGCCTAGCTTTTAGGGAGCCTCACCATAGACCGGTATGATAGTACATGTACCCACTGCTGGCCATATGGCTGGACAGCGAACACCCTTTATATCCAGGGCCTGAAAAGATAACAATTGCTCAAAGCTGATGTTATCAATCTACTGAGCGGTGGATAAAAGTGGAGTGTCCTAGAAGTAGCCATACTTGTAGTGGTCAGAATGTCCTGATTTATCTGGTAATATCTGTGTGACTAGAGAACCTTTAAAAATAAAAAAATATGGGAATACCATTCCCAGTACACAACCCACAGCGGTACTTCATGATATTGTGAATTTCGGATTAATTCACAAGATAAATTCAAAAGTATCATAGGTCCAGACGATCCTAGGGGAGATGTCCAGGGATAAGGGGGTTGCCACATGATACTGTTATAGATCAGGTCGTCCGATGGTTTGGGAAATATCATTAATAAGAAAGGGTAACATAACAAAATGTTCGAAGGAAACCCGTTAATTATGAAATTGGTGGAATGCATCTTTTCGAGATATTTCATTCATTTTTTGATAAACGTCGAGATAGTTGTATATGCTCCATGTTGGAAAAATCTATAATCGTTACTTTTTCTGCCATGTTTCGGCTAAATCGTGAGCAGCTAGTTGTGAGTGTTTGGGGAAACCACTTGTAAATGACAGCTGTGAACTGGAGGTCGGAATGTCCCGTGTCCAGCGAGAAGAATGCCAGCGGTCTGTGGTGAGACAGCCGGAATGTTGACACAAAGGTGCGCTATGAATGTAATGCTATATGACCTTCGCAGCTCACCCTTTGTGTGTATTCCCCTTGACCACTGCCCAGTCCTCTTGTGGCTGCTCGACAACCCAGTGGACAAAACACACTCGTAGTCCTAATAACCCAAATACTACCAAGCTTATAGGCTGTTTGAAGGGCTCTGTAAAATGGGGTTTCAATACCATTCAGGGTCAAAGTGCATCTAAAATCTAATACGAATGTGTAGCTTTTCATGGTCAGAGCACACAAAAGACTTTCAAAGAGAATGGTTTACCAGAACCAAGCCCACAAAAAATCGTTCAATCTCGCATGTAGTTGTGCTTGATTTAAAAGTAAATTATCCAAGGGATTATAGGTCAAGACGATACTAATACTTGTCAATATCTCCAAGCGTGAATACGTTAGTAGACAATTATGTATTAAAACACTGTTACGTGATTTTTGGAATACATCCATTCTCATGAAATACTCAATGATACGTTTCTGACTTTTGACAAGTTCTATATAGGTAAGGAATATCATCACACGGCGAGAAGCTGAATATATGGTTGACACTTATGCTGCTGTTGCTAATAGTTGGCCAATGCAAAATGATGCAAAAATCTGAGAAATGACTGAACCCCTGGCGATATGGGTACTCATCTGAGAGTACTCGATCAGCGGGAGCTATTTTATGAATACCAACTTGACAGGGTTTAGATGTTTTTCTAAAAATCTTGCTTCCTTATGTTTTGGGCAAAAGTAGCCTCACCATTGGAAGGGTTAAGCATCCCCTCAAACGGGTTATAATGGAACACCCCGAGTGACCCTCCGCCTACTTAAAGCCAGACACGCTTTCGACCCGCCTTTAAGGAGCACGTGTGATTTTACCTGCAGGGAATTACCTGGCGCACTTTGATACACCTGATACAGACTCCGCAGCCATTTACACACCTGTAACAGTAAATCAAGCGAACATAAGACTCTGGAATCACCCTGAAGTAAGTACCTGTAACACCAATGCTGTATTGTGTACGGTGTGGTTCGCTTCATAAGGCGCCTTGAGGAGGAGGTTGTCCGGCAAAGTACTATGGACAGGTAATAGACCTGCCTACTATAATCGTCAACTAGTTGACCACTAGATGTGCACTAGGAAACGGCTCTGGTGATAGCCTCATAGGTGCCAGCAACTTTAATCATGGTCCCTGTGGAGCATTGCAGTGAAACTCGCAGTAAAACACATTTGCGTCAAGAAAAGGTGTCTTTTGTGTAAAGGTGGTAATCCCTAAAAGGTTCTCATGTGTTCCCGACTAATTTACAATGATTCTTGCCGTCATATCCAGGTATTCATTTAGTCATTGTGTACCTATATCCGAGTTAAAATTTTCATGACCGTAAATTTTAGGATTGCAACAAATGCAGTCAATGAAGAAAAATTGTATATAGTGCATTTTGGTGCACCCCCTAGTACGTATTTGGCCTAAAGAGATGCTTTAGATTAAACAGGTTCCATTGTATCATAATCCCGGCATGCATTGGTAAACGAGGTTTGGAATTTCGTTTATTGTCACAGTGTGAGGCGAACAAGATTTGCCCGATGATACTCAGTGTGAATATTATCGGAGTACACGATGAAAACCACCGAACAACCATGAGTATCTCTCCCATGCCTCGGGCTGAATTTGAACCCGGACCTTAGTACATACTTTGAAAATATAGCTTGATACTTGATATAGCAAAAGTGACTGATGATTCGGTTTCATTCACTGAGTTAATGCCACTGCAGTTATGATGTTAAAACTTTCAAACTTAAAACTTACAAAACAATACCAAATGGTTTAATATTTTCAGAAAAGTCCTACGTTCTTAGCGATATAGTCTATAATGAAGCAGCTAAAATGCAGACAAAGTAATACACAAAAGCATGACGTTTTATCCTAATTCAACAGCCTTGAAGAGCCTGCCTCTTGATGACTCATTGATCATACCCACTTTGTCAAGTAATGTGCTCCAACCATTCATTAGTTAAGGTCAATTTGTTCCAGTTACAGCTTTTATCGCAATATGACAGCAGGTTTTAAAATGATGACAACCCTCTATTTGCTAAGTATAAATCATCCCGGAAATGGGGTTGGAATTCTATCTATGTTGACATGGGCGAAACTTAACCCAAAACATCTGTAAAACGTACTTATAAGAACTGCGGTTAGATTCAACATGCCCCCTTTTGTTGACAAAAGGTTGATGATGACCTTGCTTCTCAGAAGTGAACTACCAAAACATTCAGAAAGTATACTTCTTATAACTTTAGTCAGCAAATAGCTAGAATGCTAGGATGATGTCCATCTCAACATAAATGGGCATAGTTGTTAAACCCCACCAAAGAAAATGAGGTAGTGATTTATTTGCTTGGTATTTTGGTTCCTTACATGTAGAGCTCAACTAAAACCCAAACTGGAACCTGAGAACTTTGGGATCGCATCTCTTTAGGTTGTGAGCTATCGATTGCTGACAGCGAATTTTACATAGACCATGCCAGCCAGCTCTTAATATGTGATAGTCACATATCTTTCGTTCAGTGAAGGAGAAAATATAGATGACCTTTTACCGCAGTTCTCCAGTAGTACCTGTCCAGTCCTGTAGGAATGCAATTAACTACTGTGCTAGTGCGGGGTTTCCCATTGGTCGAGCGGTCGTGTGCATTGTGCAACGACTTCTAAGCTTGCCATACCAATTCACAGCTGGGTTAAAATCAGTAATCTTGATCGCAGAAGATGAGAAATATCTGCAGTGACTTTTGGGTGATCGGTGGCTTTACAGGGTACCCCGCCATCGTGTAATGGTACTTGCCTCAGTTGTGGAACATATGACGATAATCAAACATATATACATGGCATCACAGCCATCATGCAAGAGAGATAGAGAGTTAAGTGTTGAACACTTATCCACACCCCTACATGACTTCCTTCTTTATCATCGATAACCAAAATTACATCGCACGCCGCATTACTACATCGCATTACTACATACGAGAGAGAGAGAGAGAGAGAGAGAGAGAGAGAGAGAGAGAGAGAGAGAGAGAGAGAGAGAGAGAGAGAGAGAGAGAGAGAGAGAGAGAGAGACGTGATCACCTATTTCAATGATTCACTTATTCTGATGTAACGTGGTCACACTATTTAGCACATGTACGATACTGTACCCAGAAGATCACAGGTAAATCAGCTCAACAGCCCGACAATGACAATAGCTTATCTAGGTAATGATTTAATTCTTGCATGCATATATTTCATGTTGAAAACGGGACATAGATGATAAGGAATTTCTGAAAATGTACTTCGTAATAGATTATCGATTCGCAAGGTATTTAAGACAGAAATGCTGTTTGATATTTGATCGATATATTATCTCCAATATTGGGAGGCATACATTTGCTGGAAAATTAAGTTACCGAAGATTGCTCTATTCGGGCTGCTACATGCATGGGTGGGTTACAATACAGAGCCACTTTGTTGTAATTTTCTAAATGAAAATGGTATGAATTTGAATGTTGAAAAATGAGAAGTTGACGTGATATAACATTATTCCAAATGCCTTACACAGATATAAATGTAAATGTCTATATGATTGTGTGCATTAAACACGTATTATAATATACATCACACACATTACAGTATGCATTGTACGTTTTAAGAGAAAACTACTTTACATGAACTTCAATGACCATCTACGTTCTTGTGTTTATTCTATGTATAAAGCAGTGAAGAATTCATTTGAAAATGTTGCCAATGTTTGTATACGAAATATGTCGTTTGGTGCCTAGCCAAACATTCCTATGGAAGTAGTAGTGGTCAACGGGCGTAGTCCGAAATTGCAGAAAGAAGCCATACGATATGGGAAGCAACTACCACAAGAACTCGTGTGGGGTAAATATTCTATCCCATCCCTGTCTGCTAAGTTAAAAAAATACTTTGGATATATTGTTCCTAAAAGTGCCAGAATCATATTAAGAGAAGAAATTTTCATCTAACATTATACTTAAAACTTCTTTCAAATAGGTTTTGAATGTTAACTTTATCCCCTGTTAGCTATCATAACTTATGAACGCGCGCAGAAGATAGTTTCAGGAGCATCGGAAACTCCTAAGCTTTAAGGGGTTAAATAATAAAGTACTGTGCTAGCTATCTACTTGTTAATAGGGTGACAACTGCAAAAGGGGTTACAAAAATGAACATAGTTTTTATCCTATTATACTTACAAATGAAAATGTATCATGCATGTTTTAAATTCACAAAATTAAAAGTTGTAGAGTAAACTACACACGTCTACATGTATATAGCGACCGAGCTGCTCTGCGGGAACCACACAGTTAATAGTGTGTTCACACTAAATGGGTCACGTAGTGAAACTGAATGATGTAGAATACTAGTATCCATGACGGGTGTGACCAACCATCCATCTCCTCCATTTGTGGAGATGGCCCTGAAAAGTGCCATTTTGACCTAAGCTTTGTTTGAAACAAGTATAAAAACAAATAAACTTAGAAGAAATTAATTGAAGTAGAAAGCTATAGTTGCCATTAATATTTGCCTCCAAATATTTTCTGAAAACCATCTGGCGAGAAATTCATTCTTTCAGTTTCCGGTTTTGGAATGTTATTTAAGTATAAATGAGTTCGGGATAAATACATTGAAATCTTTGCTAATCCCCTTACTCTTCAATAACGTTTCTATGTATCTTATAAGAAAATCAAGGGCGTTCATTGGCTTTAACATCTATATTTTCCTTGATGTATTCAATGCATTACTATGTGTATATGCCAGCTGTCAAACAGATAGCTAGGAGAAAGGTAGGAGAATATAGTAAATTGAAAGATGTCATTGAAAATAATGTTCATTCAAACGCCTTCGTAGGTACACGTTTTTACACCCTTCACAACCCCCGAGTCAAAACCGTCAGGTAATTGTACTGGATATAGGGTGCGTGCATCATGATGGTGTACTGACGTAGACAGTTACCTAAAATTAAGAACATTCGACTTTCCATCATATCCTATTGGTATAACCATACACAGCTTGCCTCTCTATCTGAGATAACTATAGGATATTGAATATAACTTAGTATTGTTCTTTGAAGTTTCTTTTGTGAACATAAACTCTAACAACAACCACACACACCCTCATTATATTTTTTTAAAATACTGCCAACATCATATATCAAATATGGAAAAGAGAATGTCATGGAGACCGCTATTACAGGCATATCAAATTCACAACTCAGCCAGCACGACTTGAGTATGTACGGCGAAACCGGAATACCCGGCAAAAACCAGCGCGTAATCCCACTGTAGTCACTGGCAACGTAGTAGTAGTAGTAGTAGTAGTAGTAGCAGCAGCAGTAGTAGCAGCAGTAGCAGCAGCAGCAGCAACACCAGAAGTAGTAGTAGTAGTAGCAGCAGTAGCAGCAGCAGCAGCAACACCAGAAGTAGTAGTAGTAGTAGTAGCAGTAGCAGTAGTAGCAATAGTAGCAATAGTAGCAGTAGTAGTGGTAGTAGTAGTAGTAGTAGTAGTAGTAGTAGTAGTAGTAGTAGTATAGTGTTTTTACAGGAGATGATATTTCCATGATTTTGTAAAACCTATTTTATAGTCAATAAACCTACAACACAATACAATGGCAGAAAAAATGGAGAAACACAAATTTAGAATAACAAATGCATAGTCCAGCTTTCAGTCCAGTCTAACTCTTTCCTCGTGCCTGTGAAATCATCAAAGCGTTTCTTCACACAATCGTGCCATTCATTCCAGCCACACATCTCACCTTTCACCTTATCGTGAGCCTTATTCTATGGAACAGACACCATGATCACGTTGACAAATAACTTCCCTGTCCGGCTCTTGTAGTGTCCAAATTGGACCGATTGTTTTGGTGTGTACGTGAAACTTTGGGAATTGGAAACGTGCCATCTTTGCGCCTTCGGGCAAAACATGGTCAGGCCATTTTTTCCATGTTCGCTGGTCACGAAAAGTACTACAAAAGGCACACATCTGTCCACCATATATGTGTAAGGCGTTGTCCCATTTATCATAGGGGCACCTACAACGGTGCGTCTATTTTGGGAATGTTTTTCGAATGAAAGCATATTTTGTAAAATGTTATTTAGGAGAGCTATTTATTAGGACAAAAAGGATTCCTTTTCTTGAAATATTTTCAAGTTGTTAAATTCTCTCTCTCTCTCTCTCTCTCTCTCTCTCTCTCTCTCTCTCTCTCTCTCTCTCTTTCTCTCTGCGTATATAGATTAGTATATGGTTAATAGACACGGTGCGACATAACGTGTAAGGCACAATGCCTGAACATAATGAGAATCGAAGATCAAAGGACATATAGACGGCTTAAATAATAACACATCTTTATATGCGATGCAGTAGAAATAAAAAGAGTATCATGTATTGCACTGTGACTATGACTGACTGACATAAGACAGTCTTTGACCATATCTTTTAAAATTAGAATTACCTGTCAGACCTACCAGGAAAGAGCACTGATGGGCAATTAAAGAGTGATATCTAAAGCCATTTTCCATAACTAACAGGTGATTGCGGTGCGCATCTGGAAAACCTTTAAACTGGCCTCTGTAGACAATTCGTGTCTCTTAACATATGGCTTTGTGAGTAGGTGGGAATGTATATATATATAGTCGCCCGCTGCATCAGCCCTTTCTTATTTCACTGCCTATTATTCCTATCCGACCCACATTCTAACCGACCTTGGTGATGCATCATCCTTATTATAGTAATCCAATGTATACATGTAGTATGACTGTGCCCCGCTAAGATGGACATTGCGTCAGGGCTGCCCCTTTTGTGTAGCCCTATTAGTCAGAGACCCCTTGACATTTCACTTTGTGGTTACAAATTCTCCTGGTATGTGGCCGCGTGCCAAGGTTTGGAGATGGAATTGTAAGCGTACAAGGTTTATCTAGAGCTCAGCAGTTATTTATACCGCCTTGCAGGTGTGTCGTGTGCGATATGGTATGAGGAGGAGGAGTACCTGTGGCAGCAGCAGCAGCAGCAGCAGCAGAGTAGAGCAGCAGTCGTAGCGGTAGGAGAAGCAGCAGCAGCAGCAGCAGTAGAGGAGGAAGAAAAAGAAAAGGATACTAGTAACTACTGGGATGGCAGGCATTGCCAGCATGAGGGGCTTAGCGGTACACACCACGGTTTTACTATACATCATTATCGCTGCCACCCTGCACCAAACACTAGCACGTAAGTAGAACTTATTTATATTTATTTCCAGTATCGTTTGAGCACGAATACATACATACATCAATGCATCCATCCATACATCCATCCATACATACATACATACATACAAACAAACACACATACACACACATACATACATACATACATACATATATAGCTATCTATACAGATACATGCATAGCTATCTATACAGATACATACATACCTACATACCTACATACATACATACATAGATTCATATATGCATACATGCATACACACATACCTACATACATACAACCTGATAAAGGTTTGCTTTGAATAGAGATATACAGTGTGGAACTGAATTCATAGGCAAACAAATGTGCCATCTTATTTGGAGGAAAAATTATTTCGATGTATGCATAAAGGAAACATGCTACTTTACAGAAGGTATTATTTTACCTGTTTAAAGTGTGGATGGTGTTTTTGTGGAATGGCTCAAAATAACCCAAAAGTCCTACTTGTACATGGATTTAAAGGCTTGAATACAGATTTATTTTTGAAAAACGGTAAGCTACCATAAGATAATCTCCATCGTTGAATTAGTTTAAAAGAAAGGTATAATCTAGAATTGCATAGCACAACGTTATCCGGGAAGTTGTGTGCTAATTAAACATTGGCATGCTTACGTTTGTAATAAAAAAATAATAATAATTGGAATTTATATAGCGCCTTTTCCATTCATAAAATGTTCAAAAGCGCTGCACATTGTCATAGTTTGAGTAATAGTCCACAACGCCTCAATGGGCGAGCCTGAAAATGTGTGTTTTGAGACACTTCTTGAAGGCCTGACACGATGTAGAATCCTTCAGGTGTTGTGGAAGCGCATTCCATAATCTCGGTGCACTAATGGAGAAAGCGCGATCTCCAAATTTGAGTCTAGTCCGAGGCTCGTCCAGAAGGCCCTTTGCTTCTGATCGTAGATGGCGTCTGGGTTTATAAGGCACGAGCAGCTCCTTGATGTACTTAGGTGCAAGTCCGTTAAGCGCCTTGTATACCAGCAGTAGGACCTTAAATTGGATGCGGAATTTGATTGGTAGCCAGTGAAGCTTGATGAGAACAGGTGTGATATGTTCATACTTCCTGGTTCTCGATACTATCCTTGCTGCACTGTTTTGTAGTCGCTGCAGCTTTGCAATCAAATCCTGTTGTATTCCAATTAGGAGAGCATTGCAGTAATCCAAGCGAGACATCACCAGTGACTGCATCACTGTTTTTGTGGCATCTTCTGTTAACACACGTCTCGCTTTTCCAATATTTCTCAGGTGAAAGCTAGATTTTTTGACAACACTTTTGACATGACATTTGTAAAAACAAAGGTAAGCTGCTACCCAGTCTTGAATTCCTACTGAAAGGGTTGATTAGATTATTATAGAATGCGACAGGAAATTACGTGGGTATGTCGATGAATCATACACTAAACACGGGTTTCTCTCTCACACAACCGTTAAGCCCCTTTTACACTATGCTGGCAACTTGCTCGCAACGTGGTGGCAAAAGATGGTTTCGGGGGATTGCCACCACATTTTTACCCCCATAATTTTCTATTGAATCAAGTTTGTACAATGTATTTTTTATATCGAAGATATAGTCAATAAATACTTACTAACTCACTTATTGCCCCCCGTCGCCAATGGTCGCCAGTAAGTTGCCAGCAAAATTTCGGCTAGTGTAAATGGGGCTTTACCCTGCCGAGAAGCTGTAATAGACAGCGCGTTATTACTACGTGTTGATAATTTCTGCCCAGACTAAATACCTTCTCAAACAAATATTCGTATCTAGCTCTCATACCTCCAAGGAGAATGCAAACAGAGAAAGGTATATGTGGGGCTTGCGACCACAATGTATCATTGTAAAGCATCCTCACATATTTACACTCCCTTGGTTGTCGCCTTTCTGTCGCCACAAAACTGCTGCCAAATTTGGCGACAGGACGACAGCTTGGACAAGGTAATGTTTTGGATCAAAGGTCACATTAGACTTAGGGAGGGGGGAGGGTGGGTATGTCGAATAAAAATGTAGTTTTGACAGCTTCATGATAGCATATACTTCTCATTTTTTTTCAAATTTTGGTGTGTATATATTGCCTGCCTTTATTGAAGTTATCACGATATACGCATTGAGAATTATTTGATTACATATGGTACAAATACAATATGAGGATGAATATGAACATTTAGATGCAATGAAAATCATCTTTTTGAGAATTATAAACGAAAAGTAGTAAATGGAGGAGGACATCAGAATACTCGATGAAAACCGCAGCTTTATCCAAGTCACTGGCAGTTTGGTAGATATTGGTAGACAGTTGTATCCTAAATAGATAAACATGTATGTGCGATATAATGGCCGCTCTTGTCTGTGACAAAAGTCTGCAGAAGTCCACAGATCATCGTTTTAAAAGAAAGTCTTTCAGTCATAAAATATGCAATAGATGTGATCTGGGTATACTAGAAAATGTAGGTCACATTGTGATGCAGTGCCCACGCTGTATTGATGAAAGAAAAAGAATGCTTGATTCTATGAAAACTTAAAGAAATGAGACAGTAGACCGTGTAATGAAGGACACAAAACTTCTTTCATACAATTATGGGAAAACACCCTGAAGGCACCTCTTTCCAATTGATGATAGATATGTGATTGGTGATGGGAAACTGCGAAAGTAGAATGCTGCTCCACCACTTCTTACGCTCTCACCTACAACTGTCTGACTAGCCGGATATACGTTCTAGGCAGTTGGTTTAAGCCGGATGTAAATCTAAGCAGTTGAGTCAAGTTGTGAGGTAATAAGTTATACTCACAATATATAAAAACAGTCTTAGTACTTTTAAACGTTCTGTGTACCTTGTGTTGACCTGACCATCCGTACTCTCATGAAGGCGTGTAGGTACGTGTAATGTATATGTTTAAATTGTCTGTTTACTATTGTATCTTTAATCGGTGTTAAAAATATCCTGTTAAGATCTCTATTTCTTTTTTGCTTTGTGTTCCTGTTTTGTGATCATCAGGAAATACTTTTTGTATACCGTATTATGTTGTTCAATGTATATATGCATTCAATAAACATACAGTGTAATAAAATACTGGCGTCTTTCTCAGATGGTTCAAGCCGGATCCAAAACCCGGTAGTGGTAAGAAACATGGAAATGTGAGTGGCAGTACGTTAGACCACTCGACTCTACGGCCGGCGGCCTTTCCTTTCCCCATTCCATAATGTTTGTACCACCATTCCTATGTTGCTTTTGTGATACTGCGGACACAGTGAATGCAGATCAGACACATACGTTATACTTGGGGTCAGCTTACGGTTTACTGTTTCAATCTTCCTCTATATTTGCGTTTAGGATAAGCGTAAGAAAGCCTTTACTCATACTAAACGCACGTATGCAATACGTCATTCATTTGCTGACTGTGTCTCTTGTCGATATATGGTGGTTTTGAAAGATTCGTACATACACTCATTCGTGCAAAGCTATCGTGTTCGTATACTCTGCCAGCCCAATACATCTGTCTTGTGACCCTATTTTCGACCTGCAATCAGCGATGTGTTGCGTATAGATCCATTGTGTTATTCTAGTATAAGTATGGACTTTTTAAAATTCGATTTTTAAACTTCATTGCGGGGTTTTCTCACTCATCCTACGGTGGAATCAAATTTAGATTCGGAATATCGTTTATCGTCACTTTTTGCTATTTTTCGACTGAAACGCTACTAGCCAGTTGTTACTGGTCCAGGAAACCTGCGTACTCGGGGAAATCCACCACCTGACCAAAAGCCACTGAAAGTATCATACACCTAGAGCTAGATACCAGACCGGGCAGTGGTGAGAGACAGCGAGCTGTCTGGGAGACAACGTCTCTGAGAGCTCTCGGCTATTGGGGCCGACCCCTGTACATTGCAGTACTTGTATGTCGATATCAATGCCGAGTTATTTGGACTATGGCAGAAATGTATGTGTGACTACGTGGGTGGACCTAGTGGACACATAGTATGTGAAATGGTGTGTATAATATGTTGCAAGGTGTACCTTTGGTACTTCAGTATGTATTGACTATTGTACGTAATCATCACATTACTCAGCCCGGTCTAGATCCGCCTTCTGCACATCATCAATGCAGTTTCGCAATATCAAACTTAGAAAATCAATGGAATGAATTTCTAATTGAGGAGACCGGAGTACCCGCAGAAAATCACTCGCTCATCCTAAGCCACTTGCAGCTGTCGGTTGATCACAATACTCTGAATATCTCAGCGACAAGCGGAGTATATGTAGTGTATTTTTCTCCGATGAGTCTGAATGTTTTTTTTTCCTTATTTCGTGTGTGGTCAGAGCCTATCATACGATCATTGAGCAAGCCAAAATTCATTATACGATGATTGTGCAAGTCAGAGCTTGCCATACGATCATTGTGAAAGCCAAAACTTACCAAACGGTAATTGTGCAATCAGAGTTTATCACACGATCATTGTGCAAGTCAAATCTTACCAATGGATCATTGTGCAAGTCAGGGTTTATCATACGATCACTGTACACGCCTGGCCACGGTGATGTGTGATTCACATTTGATCACCTGCCTTGCAGTAATTTCCGCTCGTGATTTGTCAATAGGTCTGAGACATGCAACCGTTCACACTATGTATATCTAATATCGGACCTCTTTATTCGATATCACCCTTAGCCCACCATGAAAATGGATATCACCCCTTAGCTAGCGATATGATGTAGTTGAGGTTTTCTCTTACCTTGGAAGGGCAAGTAATACATTCGTCACACCCATTTAGGAAGTGTGACCCGGCCTGCCATCCACCCTCACTCATCCCTGTCGAAGGGTGCTTCGGGTGGTAATCGGACCGGACCACACTTTCTAACAAGGTGTACTTTCTAATAGTGTCCTTGAACCTTTGTAGGTTCAATGCAGTACAGTATGTATTGATTGGAAGTCAAGGCATACAGTATTTATACCATGTAAAAGGGCTCCAGTCAGGAATGGGTCAACGTACTCGTTAAAATGAACAGCCTATGAAGCACCTGTCATTTCTGCTTGGTTGAAGTAGTGGAATGTTGTACCCTGGGTAGGGACGGAGGGTGGAGGGTGCAGGGTTGGTATGTCATACCCTAGGTAGAGACGGAGGGTGGAGGGTGCAGTATTTGGAATGTTGTACCCTGGGTAGGGATGGAGGGCGGAGGGTGCAGGGTTGGAATGTCATGCCCTGGGTAGGGACGCAGGTTGGAGGGTGCAGTATTTGGAATGTCATACCCTGGGTAGGGATGGAGGGTGGAGGGTGCAGGGTTGGAATGTCATACCCTGGGTAGGGGCGGGGGTGCAGGGTTAGAATGTCATACCCTGCGTAGGGACGGAGGGTGATGGTTGGAATGTTATACCCTGGTTAGGGACGGAGGGCGGAGGGTGCAATGTTGCATTTTTTACCATGGGTGCAGGGCGAGGTATTGAGGGTGTGGTGTTGAATATTTACCAAATTGGGTGCAGAGCAGAGGTTTGAGGGTGCAGGAGTGCGATGTTTTCTAGGGTGCAGTGTGGTGGGTCTGTGTTGAGAGTTCAGATGGGTGCATATGGGTGCAGGGTCGTGGTTAGTGTTTTAAAGATAAGTGTTGAGGATGGAGATGGGTGCAGAGTAGATGGTCTGTGTTGAGAGTTCAGATGGGTGCATATGGGTGCAGGGTCGTGGTTAGTGTTGTAAAAGGTAAGTGTTGAGGATGGAGATGGGTGCAGAGTAGATGGTCTGTGTTGAGAGTTCAGATGGGTGCATATGGGTGCAGGGTCGTGGTTAGTGTTGTAAAAGGTAAGTGTTGAGGATGGAGATGGGTGCAGAGTAGATGGTCTGTGTTGAGAGTTCAGATGGGTGCATATGGGTGCAGGGTCGTGGTTAGTGTTGTAAAAGGTAAGTGTTGAGGATGGAGATGGGTGCAGAGTAGATGGTCTGTGTTGAGAGTTCAGATGGGTGCATATGGGTGCAGGGTCGTGATAAGTGTTGTAAAAGGTAAGTGTTGAGGATGGAGATGGGGGGAGAGTAGAGGGTCAGTGTTGAGAGTGCAGATGGGTGCATATGGGTGCAGGGTCGTGGTTAGTGTTGTAAAAGGTAAGTGTTGAGGATGGAGATGGGGGGAGAGTAGAGGGTCAGTGTTGAGAGTGCAGATGAGTGCAGATGGGTGCAGGGTCGTGGTTAGTGTTGTAAAAGGTAAGTGTTGAGGATAGAGATGGGTGCAGAGCAGAGGGTTAGTGTTGAGAGTGCAGATGAGTGCATATGGGTGCAGGGTCGTGGTTAGTGTTGTAAAAGGTAAGTGTTGAGGATGGAGATGGGTGCAGAGCAGAGGGTTAGTGTTGAGAGTGCAGATGAGTGCATATGGGTGCAGGGTCGTGGTTAGTGTTCTAAAAGGTAAGTGTCGAGGATGGAGATGGGGGGAGAGTAGATGGTCTGTGTTGAGAGTTCAGATGGGTGCATATGGGTGCAGGGTCGTGGTTAGTGTTTTAAAGATAAGTGTTGAGGATGGAGATGGGTGCAGAGTAGATGGTCTGTGTTGAGAGTTCAGATGGGTGCATATGGGTGCAGGGTCGTGGTTAGTGTTGTAAAAGGTAAGTGTTGAGGATGGAGATGGGTGCAGAGTAGATGGTCTGTGTTGAGAGTTCAGATGGGTGCATATGGGTGCAGGGTCGTGGTTAGTGTTCTAAAAGGTAAGTGTTGAGGATGGAGATGGGTGCAGAGTAGATGGTCTGTGTTGAGAGTTCAGATGGGTGCATATGGGTGCAGGGTCGTGGTTAGTGTTGTAAAAGGTAAGTGTTGAGGATGGAGATGGGTGCAGAGTAGATGGTCTGTGTTGAGAGTTCAGATGGGTGCATATGGGTGCAGGGTCGTGGTTAGTGTTGTAAAAGGTAAGTGTTGAGGATGGAGATGGGTGCAGAGTAGATGGTCTGTGTTGAGAGTTCAGATGGGTGCATATGGGTGCAGGGTCGTGGTTAGTGTTGTAAAAGGTAAGTGTTGAGGATGGAGATGGGGGGAGAGTAGATGGTCTGTGTTGAGAGTTCAGATGGGTGCATATGGGTGCAGGGTCGTGGTTAGTGTTGTAAAAGGTAAGTGTTGAGGATGGAGATGGGTGCAGAGTAGATGGTCTGTGTTGAGAGTTCAGATGGGTGCATATGGGTGCAGGGTCGTGGTTAGTGTTGTAAAAGGTAAGTGTTGAGGATGGAGATGGGTGCAGAGTAGATGGTCTGTGTTGAGAGTTCAGATGGGTGCATATGGGTGCAGGGTCGTGGTTAGTGTTGTAAAAGGTAAGTGTTGAGGATGGAGATGGGGGGAGAGTAGATGGTCTGTGTTGAGAGTTCAGATGAGTGCATATGGGTGCAGGGTCGTGGTTAGTGTTGTAAAAGGTAAGTGTTGAGGATGGAGATGGGGGGAGAGTAGAGGGTCAGTGTTGAGAGTGCAGATGAGTGCATATGGGTGCAGGGTCGTGGTTAGTGTTGTAAAAGGTAAGTGTCGAGGATGGAGATGGGTGCAGAGCAGAGGGTTAGTGTTGAGAGTGCAGATGAGTGCATATGGGTGCAGGGTCGTGGTTAGTGTTGTAAAAGGTAAGTGTCGAGGATGGAGATGGGTGCAGAGCAGAGGGTTAGTGTTGAGAGTGCAGATGAGTGCATATGGGTGCAGGGTCGTGGTTAGTGTTGTAAAAGGTAAGTGTTGAGGATGGAGATGGGTGCAGAGTAGATGGTCTGTGTTGAGAGTTCAGATGAGTGCATATGGGTGCAGGGTCGTGGTTAGTGTTGTAAAAGGTAAGTGTCGAGGATGGAGATGGGGGAGAGTAGAGGGTCAGTGTTGAGAGTGCAGATGAGTGCATATGGGTGCAGGGTCGTGATAAGTGTTGTAAAAGGTAAGTGTTGAGGATGGAGATGGGTGCAGAGTAGATGGTCTGTGTTGAGAGTTCAGATGAGTGCATATGGGTGCAGGGTCGTGGTTAGTGTTGTAAAAGGTAAGTGTTGAGGATGGAGATGGGTGCAGAGTAGATGGTCTGTGTTGAGAGTTCAGATGAGTGCATATGGGTGCAGGGTCGTGGTTAGTGTTGTAAAAGGTAAGTGTCGAGGATGGAGATGGGGGAGAGTAGAGGGTCAGTGTTGAGAGTGCATGTGGATGCATATGGGTGCAGGGTCGTGGTTAGTGTTGTAAAAAGGTAAGTGTTGAGGATGCAGATGGGTGCAGAGTGGAATGTTATACCCTGGGTATGGGGCGGAGGGCGGAGAGTGCAGGTTAGTGTTGTAGTCGTGGTTAGTGTTGGAAAAGGTAAGTGTTGAGGAGGCAGATGGGTGCAGAGTGGAATGTTATACCCTGGGTATGGGGCGGAGGGCGGAGAGTGCAGGTTAGTGTTGTAGTCGTGGTTAGTGTTGGAAAAGGTAAGTGTTGAGGATGCAGATGGGTGCAGAGTGGAATGTTATACCCTGGGTATGGGGCGGAGGGCGGAGAGTGCAGGTTAGTGTTGTAGTCGTGGTTAGTGTTGGAAAAGGTAAGTGTCGAGGATGCAGATGGTTGCAGAGCAGGGGGTCAGTGTTGAGAGTGCAGATGGGTGCGGAGTAGAGGGTCAGTGTTGAGAGTGCAGATGGGTGCAGAGCAGAGGGTCAGTGTTGAGAGTGCAGATGGGTGCAGAGCAGAGGGTCAGTGTTGAGAGTGCAGATGGGTGCAGAGCAGGGGGTCAGTGTTGAGAGTGCAGATGGGTGCAGAGCAGGGGGTCAGTGTTGAGAGTGCAGATGGGTGCAGAGCAGAGGGTCAGTGTTGAGAGTGCAGATGGGTGCAGAGCAGGGGGTCAGTGTTGAGAGTGCAGATGGGTGCAGAGCAGAGGGTCAGTGTTGAGAGTGCAGATGGGTGCAGAGTAGAGGGTCAGTGTTGAGAGTGCAGATGGGTGCAGAGCAGAGGGTCAGTGTTGAGAGTGCAGATGGGTGCAGAGCAGGGGGTCAGTGTTGAGAGTGCAGATGGGTGCAGAGCAGGGGGTCAGTGTTGAGAGTGCAGATGGGTGCAGAGCAGAGGGTCAGTGTTGAGAGTGCAGATGGGTGCAGAGCAGGGGGTCAGTGTTGAGAGTGCAGATGGGTGCAGAGCAGAGGGTCAGTGTTGAGAGTGCAGATGGGTGCAGAGCAGAGGGTCAGTGTTGAGAGTGCAGATGGGTGCAGAGCAGAGGGTCAGTGTTGAGAGTGCAGATGGGTGCAGAGCAGGGGGTCAGTGTTGAGAGTGCAGATGGGTGCAGAGCAGGGGGTCAGTGTTGAGAGTGCAGATGGGTGCAGAGCAGAGGGTCAGTGTTGAGAGTGCAGATGGGTGCAGAGCAGGGGGTCAGTGTTGAGAGTGCAGATGGGTGCAGAGCAGAGGGTCAGTGTTGAGAGTGCAGATGGGTGCAGAGTAGAGGGTCAGTGTTGAGAGTGCAGATGGGTGCAGTGTT
>OZ012689.1:32027401-32084901 GCA_963942565.1 Maea johnstoni
TTTAAATGAAAATGATATTTTCCTTTTATGCTACTTTTTTGTTTGTTATTTTCAGGTTGTCCGGATTACCTTTGATGAATTAGATATAGAAAAGGATTCGACATGTGGCTACGATTACCTAAAGGTTTACGATGGAACAAGTGCAAGTGTTCGTATTTTGTCGACGCTGTGTGGCAAAGATATACCATACCCGATCTACTCCAGAGGAAGAGATATGTACCTCAAGTTCTCCACCGATATGAGAGTAAATTTCAAGGGTTTCAGTATGCAGATTAGATTCACGGCTCCACCGCCAAGAAGAGGTGAGCATTAATTGTTACATCTTAAGGTCCATCATCCTGGCGGAGAGAATAGGCATGACTTTTCCCATTAACCCTGAGGGTGGTTCACACCTGCAACATATGGGTATGACGTGCCCCATTTGCACTTAATGTGGTCCACATCTATAGTTGATAGGCGAGACTTTAATACTTTAAATCATTTAAGTTTAGCGGGAACAATAAGATAGCGATAATAGCGCTCTGCCCATATGCGCTATTGTAAGATCCCGTCTTTATTCAATTCTTAATTGAACTTGCTGCTGCTGTTCCCGTTAACCGCTATACTTAGATCACGCTATTAAGGGCAGCACCGTTAATACGTTATATAATGTTCACGCCATATTTAAGTGATTTACAGTATCCATTATCTCTTATAGTGGTTCCAACCCATCGTTGACAGACATGATTTGCCCCGTTAGCCCTTTATTATATGTACAGTTCCCACCAGGTAGCTATGACTTGCCCCGTTGACTCTTAAGGTGGCCCCCACCTATAGTAGATAGGCATGCCTAGCCCAATCAATTAAGGTGGTTACCACCAATAGGATATGGGCATTGTTTACTCTTACGGTGATTCCCTCCTCTGGTAGGTAGGCATGGTTTGTCTCATTAATTCTCAATATGGTTCCCACACATAACAGATAGGCATGACTTGCCCAGTTATCACTTAAGGTGGTTCCTACTTATAGCAGTAGATACTTGCCCAGTTATCACTTAAGGTGGTTCCTACCTATAGCAGATAGGCATGACTTGCCCAGCTATCTCTTAAGGTGGTTCCTACCTATAGCAGAAAAGTGTAACTTGCCCAATCATCTCTTAAGGTGGTTCCTACCTATAGTAGATAGGTATGACTAGCCAAATTATCTCTTAAGGTGCCAACCTATAGTGGATAGACATGCCTCGGCTTATTAGCTCCTTAGGTGGTTCTCAGATATATTGGATGGGCATGCCCTGACTCACTAACCTTTCATGTGTCCCCATACAACTCCTATATTTATATATGTTTCTTAATACCCATTACGGAGTGGTATGCATCATCCTAGCATAGTGTAAGCTGATTCCAATCAATTACATATTGGCACACCATGTCCCATGTATCCTTAAGGTGTTTCCTGCTATTGATAAGGCATGAGGATAACTTTGTAATACCAATAAAGAAATATATTCTTCACATCATATATAATAGGAGTGCAATTAATTTGTTCTAGACCTACTGTGGCATTGTGATTTCGAGGACATCACCTGGTGTGGTATGGAGCAGAGGAGTTGCGGTGACCAGACTGCCTACAGGTGGCTGCGATACACCAAGACCACCCCAACCTGGTACACCGGACCAACCAGCAACGACATCGCCAATGGTGGTACCTTTGCATATGCGGAGGCGGGACGACCCAATATCCAGGCGATCGTGAGTGGCAGCAGAGCTAGGTACGGTGATGATTATTTTTTGAAGTAGAGCCTTATGATTATACTCTTTTCTGCCTCTAAGGGCAAAGTTTTGATTAGCCAGTATCAAATGGGGATGACAGAGAGAGAATAAGTGGGGAAAATCCAAAAGTATTTCCTAGTCTCTGACATTCTTCATCACCTCTGAGTTGAAGCTGGGCTCATGAGGAATTCGAATAAAAAGCCCCTTTATGCTGATACTTTGGATTTTGCTTACACATTCAGTGTGTTTTGTGTTATCGTACATTTTGTTAATTGGATTGCTAAGTAATCAGCACTTGATATATGAAAACATTGATATGATATCTAACAGACACACATAACACATACACACATATACATTTAATAATTGAATTACTTAGCTGTGTTTCTAACCTGTCAAATGCTGTAATATATGCTTAATCATTGATTGAACACTCAAACAAATAACAATTGAATAATCCTAAAAATGTCTTTTCTCCACCTTAGGTTGGTAACACCTGAGATAAGCAATCCATCAGGTACCACCACGTGTATCATGTTCAAGTACCACATGTTGGGTGTGCATATCGGCCGACTGATGGTGTACCAGGGAACGTGCCCTGACAATAAAGTCAAGGTGCTCTTGGATGTCTCAGGTGCGCAGGGAGATGGCTGGAGGTATGCAAAGATAGAGATGAGGCTGCCGAATAAGGCCAGGGTAAGTAAAATACCCAACTTGCATGTTAGATTTTGGCACATTCGCATTTGAACTTCACGCATAAGCTAGCCTCTTGAACATACATCTTCAAATAGAGTGATATTTGAAAACATCTGTTGAAGAGGAATGGATTAATCCAAAGGAAAAAGTGTTCAAAAGTTAATAAAGATTAAAGTCATATGTTCCTCCATTTCCACTTTATTTGTGTCAGAACCCGTGAATGGGTTTAACAGAAGTGATAATACGTTAACAGACGAAATATTGTGCCAGTTCAAACTGAACTTTCAAAAACACAAGTCATGCATCCAGCCTAACAGGGGATCCGCCGTGGCCTGGCGTGTGGTCGCAAGTTCCATTCACCGCTGGATCCCCATTAGCGGGTTGGCCTGGTCGCTATATAGATGTGCTTCGTTTTGAAGGGCGGGCCGGGGCCCTCCTTCTGCAACTGCAGGTCACCTTGGAATTATTTGCGAAGAGAAGGGAATTTATTACCGGTTCTGGATTTCTAACTCGTCGAGGTATGACCTATTATTAGCTGTTGAAAGCGACGTAAGACCCCATTCCTTCCTTCTCAACCTGACAAATGTATTTTATTTTGGGAATTGTTCAGGTTTGAGTGAGATTATATTCTAGATTATATTCGTCATCGATCAGTTATAGCAGATAAACAGTTGCTTGGAGACTATGTACAATGTAAATATGTGACCAAGCAAAATAAAAATTGTATTATATTTTGTTCGAATAGTTGTTCAGTGTGTTTGTGGTATATTTCAGCTAACCTTTGAGGCTATCCGTGGACCTGGTGCCAGAGGAGACATAGCTCTGGACTCTATCATATCTGGACAGGAGAATGTCCTTCATACATCACTGATTCCCCGATTGTCACTGGAGCCGCAACATGTAAGTGTAGTCATCGTCCTGCCTCCAAGCAAAACTATATATATATATATATATATATATATATATATATATATATATATATATATATATATATATATATATTATATGTATGTATATTATATATATATATATATATATATATAAATATATATATATATATATATATATATATATATGTATATATATATATATGTATATATATTTCTGTATGTATATATATATATGTATATATATATATATGTATATATATATATATATGTATATATATATATGTATATATATATATATATATATATATATATATATATATATATATATATGTATATATATATATATATATATATGTATATATATATATATATATGTATATGTATATATATATATATATATATACATATATATACATATACATATATATATATATACATATATATATATATATATATATATATATATATATATATATATATATATATATATATATATATATATATATATATATATATATATATATATAAGAACAGATAAATGTGAAATCCATGCCCTAAATAAAAAGGGATCATCCACATTCTAATTTGATCCTACAGAAATGGAGATTTTCTAAATAAGTCATCAGACAGTTTGTGCTTCATAAATGTTAAAGTTATTTTGTGTGGCACTCCAGGATCTGGATGATACTGCATACTCAAAATGGAAGGGCATGTTCCCTATCGCCATTACTGATGTTAGTAGGATAGCATTTATGACACACTGCTTATTTCATTTCACTCCAGCATCAACACAATCATCTTCAAGTACTGCCTCAAGCACTGTTTCAACACCATCATCTTCAAGTTCCGCTTCAACACCATCTACCCCAAGTACTGCTTCAAGTTCTGCTTCAACACCATCTTCGTCAAGTACAGTTTCAACAGCATCAACTCCAAGTTCAGTTTCAACAGCATCAACTCCAAGTTCAGTTCAACAGCATCAACTCCAAGTTCAGTTCAACAGCATCAACTCCAAGTTCAGTTTCAACAGCATCAACTCCAAGTTCAGATTTAACAGCATCAACTCCCAGTGTCTCTACAGTTTCCAGTATCAGCTCCAGTACACAAGCTGTGTCTACTAGAGGACCACTCCCTTCGCCTGCCGACCTTTCCAGACTACAACCCTTTCCAGCCCTGGCACCCTCATGTCACCCGGCAAACATGGAGTCATACCCTCCCCTTCTGACATGCACTGGTATATTGAAGCACCAACCAATAAGGTTAGAATATACATTTTTGGTGTTGTAGCCTCCTCCCATTTGTGAAATTCCAGTTCAAATCCTACTGAGTCCGCAGAGAACGGTGGTCCTGATTTCCATAAAAATGTCAAGCATTGGGAAGGGCTATCAATGTGGTCTTTGCAACTGAAAGATCTAGAGATCTAGTTGTGAAGAGAAGGAAATTATTTGTGGGTTTCAATTTGGTTATGATAAAATTAAAGAAATTAAAGGGACATTTAAATGTCCTTTAGGGCTCATGTCAATTTTGTGTTTTGTGACATAATTGTTATGATGTTATATTTGTACGTGAAATTACATAGGTAAATTATATAGGTATATAGATAAGTCACGGGGATTGGCCAACTTATTAGGTTCCTGGTAAGTTATTTAGAAATCAGTCTTCTGCCAATCAGAAACAGTTAGTCAACTCTTCATACGTTTAGATAATTGGATTTTAATCAAAATGCTCTCATTGCAATCAGTCTACAATGCAGGTTAGGGAGGTATTTTTCAATAAAAACTAATTGACTTAAACCTTTTAGTTAAATGGGTAGGAACATTTTAGTATGTCAATAACAATGCATAACGTGTTCGATTTTCAATAGCCTTCTGTGCACAATGTCCTCAATCCAAGTTATTTGCTTGTGGGAAAGATCTTATCTTCAGTTTGATAAGCCATTTAGATTAGACAATCTGTGGCCCAGTATGTTAAATTGATGTATAACTATAGATAAGACTATGTATTAATCCATGCATTCCTTATATAATGCAAATGGTGGGAGTAGAAATCTTACTCCGAAATCAGTGAATACATAAATATTTTCTTAAGGTGGGTCCAGCACTTAGGACATTAGCTAGCATTTTCGTCATTTATAGCTTGTAGGGGATTGTAACACCCAGTAAACTATATATATTCTAAAAGAAGAGCTTTCTAGCAACATCGCAGTGCTATTTTGATTTATCTATTTTTAGGTGTCAGAGTTTTATTGAGAAAAATGTAAAATGTTTTTTTTCCAATTAAATCACTTTCAGCCCACAGCAGCGGGACAGAACGCCAATTTAACTTGGATGGATTACAAGTTTATACATGTACCTAGAAAAGGGTGTCTTGGATTTATTTTATTTGCATTATTGTGGCAGATATTTAATGTCAAAGCCAGGTGGGGGTGGTCTTTCTAGAGAAATGAGTTAATTTCCCTCATATCTCGCGAAGTGGGTGTCCTATTGAAAATCCAAGACACCCTTTTCTAGGTTCATAAATGAACTTATAATCCATCCAAGTTAAGTTGGCGTTCTGACCTGCTGCTGTGGGCGGAAAGTGATTTAATTGAAAAAATAACACATTACATTTTTTATAATAAAACTCTAACATTTAAGAAAAGCTAAATCAAAGTAGCCTTAAGAGGTAGCATAAAAGGTCTTCTTCCAGAAAATATATAGTTTACTGGGTGTTACAATCACCTACAAGCTGTAAATGAAGAAAATGCTAGCTAATGTCGGAAATGTCCTAAGTGCTGGACCCACCTTAATTATCATATTTTGTTTGATTTTCAGTTTATCAAGATTACGTTTAAACAGTTGGATCTGTATGGGTTTCCGTGCATGTATGATTTCCTGGCCCTGTATGATGCTGATAGTGGGGAACCACTTGGCATGTTCTGTGGTAACATCATGCCAACTCCTCGCGTCCTCATCTCAAAGGCCACAAGAATGAAAGTAGAATTCATCACTGATGCCCTCAATACACGAAAAGGCTTTGAAATAGATTATGACTTCATAGCACCATTACCGCAACCAGGTCAGTACCTCAAGTATTTGCATAGACCTTTTATCTCGGATTAAGTCTGATATATTGGAAAGCCATTTTTAAATATTTGACACAGACCTTACTACCTTTTCACTATTAAACATTCTCCGAGTGTGACCTGTTCATTTTTGTAGACACCAATATTGTTAGAACCATCTCTCTCTCTCTCTCTCTCTCTCTCTCTCTCTCTCTCTCTCTCTCTCTCTCTCTCTCTCTCTCACACACACACACACACACACACACACACACACACACACGAACATGTACTAACTATCTGTAGCAAATGTTTAAGAGTGTATGTAGCAATCGGATAGAGACACGTCACTCGTATCTTACTTCTCTTCATTGCATATATTGATCAAGAATTTTCCTTGCTTTCAGTGCTGTTATGGAAATGTAACTTCGAGGGCGACATCTGGTGCACAGGTATGGATCATAAACCGCCAGCAGTACCTAATATGGGAGTATGGGAACTCAGACGAGGCAGTACACCTACCTGGTCCACAGGCCCCAGCGAAGCCTTTAAAGGAAGCTACTACATGTACTTTGAAACAGGCACTGGCAATGGCATGACTACTAGTCGGATGGCAAGGTAACACTCTCAACATTAATCATTTTATCTAGCTAAAAAGATATTGACATTTTTAATTCATGATGACGTTGTAAAAAACTAACGACTAGCATCACTGCCTACGTTATTCTATCTATCGAACAGTGCACCCTTAGAAATATTCTAATGCAATCAAATATTGAGTTCAGTTAACATTTTAAAAAATTACTGCATCAAAGATTGATCAACATTAATAGTGGGAGTACACCCAGCCCATATCCATCCCCCTATTTTGGGGAAACCGCTATGTAGGTTTTTACTTGGATATTATTATTATTATTATTATTATCATTACTATTATTATTATTATTATTATTATTATTATTATTATTATTATTATTATGATTATTATTATTATTATTATTACTATTATTATTATTATTATTATTATTATTATTATTAGTATTATTAGTATTATTATCATCATCATTATTAGTAGTAGTATTAGTAATATCATTATTACTATTATGATTACTATAATTTGTATTATTATTATTATTATTATTATTATTATCATTTTCATTATCATTTTCATTATTATCATTATTATTATTATTATTATTATTAGTAGTAGTAGTAGTAGTAGTAGTAGTAGTAGTAGTAGTAGTGTTTAGTTTTCTCCTTAGTTTTTTTTATTCATCACCTTTTATCAGCCAATATCCACACCAAAGCTTGACATGCCATCATTCCCTTATGTTCCAGGGTGGCCACACCTCCAATCATGAATGGTGGCGGCACGGTGTGCATTAGATATGGCTACTCAATGTATGGCGTGGATCAATAAGCTGGAGGTACTAGTTCTAGCACCGTCGTCTTCTAAACCTCAACTTGTGAAAACCTACCAGGGAAACCAGGGCAACTCGTGGTACCAGGAGGCATTTACCTACGACTTGGAAAACGGATCAAAGGTTTGTATTTTTGATGTTTGGTTTTGTTTGGATTTATGTCACTTTCAATATCTAAAACAGGTAATATACCTGTGAGTTAGAAATATTGAATATTGATATCCTAGGAGAGTGAGAAAAAAGCATTTGTCAATGCAGAGCCATTCCAACAGTATCATTTAGGCGTACCATGCAAAGTCCTACCTGTCTGATATGGTTTACAACGTAGCTCCAAAATAAATATACATTCGATATGTTGACTGTTATAAATTCAGTATTTACTTATTTGATATATTCCTTCTATTTTGACTTTCTGCCTATTACTTGTATTATCTCCTAGTATCCGTGATTTTGTTAGAAATATGGATAAACACTAGTCATGACGGCCGTGACTGCTGGCTTTCTCTCACCACAGTCCGGGTGCGGATCCCACCCAGGATATGTGAGAAAGTTGCCAGTGCCTTGGGATTGGGCAGTGGTTTTTCGCCGGGTACTCTGTTTTCCTCCCCAGTTACAACTGGCGAGTCACGACTTAGCCGCAATATGGCAGAAAAAGTGACGTAAAACAAAATTCCTAACTAGTCATGACATAATTACTGGCAGTTCTACTTCACACCTCATGTTACCAAGTTTCTTGTTTGCGTTTTCAGATAATCTTCATGGCATACCGGGGAACTGGAAGTTTAGGTGATATAGCAGTGGATCTTATAGAAGTTTTTAAAGGTGACCCATGCACACTGGATTACACTGAGCTGAAGGCAAAAGTCTCAAACGTGCTAGCATAATGACAAAAATGTTGCATTTTTAAAAATCGATTTTGAGATACATGTATTGTTCTATACAGCAGCGATTATTGGTGCTGAGACACACCAGTGCAAAGCCAATGTATGTTTTTTTTATTCAAAAAAGTGAGGTACAGTCGGAGATCCACCTGAAGTCGTCTGTATTCCACGAGGTGGAACCGAGTGGTATACTGATGGCTGAGGGTGGATAGCAGGCTTTATCTCATGATTGGCAAAATTCTAGGCTTTTGATTGGTCAATTGGAGGTTAATATGAGGCTGTATTAACCTCTCAGAATCCTGTATTAACCTCCCAGTATTCTTATACTAACCAGCTGCTTTTCAGGTTAGGGAGAGTTGAGCATTGCATCAGATGATTATGCCAATGATGCAATTCCCAATTCTCCCTACCCCCTAAGTGCATGATGCAATCACCGATTCTACCAAACATTGCAGGATGGCTGCCCCAGTAGCAGACAATGCTGTGCTGCTAGAACCAAATTGTATTTATGTATGTATGTTCATTTTTATTACCTATGCAGATGTCGAGGGGCAATCATGAGATAAATTCGTTATCAACTGTTTTGGAGTATGATACAACTTATATCTCGCAATCAGAGGGCTGTATCACCCTCGGCTGCGCCTCGGGTGATACAGCCCTCTGATTGCGAGATATAAGTTGTATCATACTCCAAAACAGTTGATAACTAATAGTACCTCACTTTAAAGCAGGGTTAACGAATTCATCACCGGCTCGTGGTATTAGTTAATCGTCTTTTATTCTGTTTCACAACAACATTACGTATGCATAGATAAACGTCGTCAGCAGAAGCTGCATATGTGCTGATCCAATAGTTTGCGGGCTTGTTGTGACATAAATCCTTCGTTCTTTATGAGAACTGACGTATGATCATGTATGTGAAGCTAGAAAGGGCGTGAACCTTTGTTGGATCCACAATGCAGCGCGTCAGAGTGGTGTAATATAATTTCAAGAGTGTGGTATTTAATCCACATAGTGGAACGGCTCCAAACATCCTTTTGACCGATTACCATCAAGAATCATAGCCGAGCAGGCAATGCATTGACATAATTATTGTAAGTAATGTCTGAAATTTTTAATGGCAAACACGTATTTTAAACTGCTATAAAATGTAATTGTATTTATAAATATGGAAGTTTCCAATACAACTTAACAATGATTAGCACAGGAGCAAATGGGAACAAGAAAAGTTTGAGAGTAACTGTTGCTTGATCAAGTAATGTAAATATTGTTATTTACCTAATTCATACAAGGAAAATAGTCTAGTACCACCTTATTGAATTGTTTCAGTTGTGTATATGTTATAACATTCAGAAATGGAATGCAAAATACCCATCTTTACAAAGGCATAGAACGTATATTTTTTATTAAAGAAGTACATTCATTTGCAAGGAGTTATCAAGAATAAAAGATATGTTTACATTAAACATGATGGTAAGTCAAAAGAATCAATCGACAACTGTTGAACCGTTATCTTACGCTGATATTTATAGCAAGAGGCATGTCTTATCTAAGTAAGAAGAATAAAGAACATTTTATCAGATGCACAAGACAATTGTCTGATTTTCAATTGTTAAGCAACAATTTCAGGAGGTGGTATAAGTTATATTATGTAATAGCTCAGGTTAATCAAACTGTATTTTTAGGCATTACCTAATCTAATTCTACTTTGAATTCCTAGATGTAATGCTGCTTAAGAAATATGTAGGCTCAGTATAGAAATAAAGCACAACAATCAGATTTATGTAAGCAAATAAATTTATTTTTGTTAAATATGCATAACCCTATAAATGATGAATTATATATAAATATAGAAACAAATTTTAAAACGTATTCTCCTATTCCCATATATTTATCTATTGATCACTGCCAGGTGAAAACCAATTGCCGTCCATACAAGTGATCTGCTATAGTAGGTTACTCTATACAATAGTCCAAAGGACATACTAGTAACGGAATTGCTTTTAGGTCACAAAGCCCTACTTGCATATTTCTTTAAAATGTTCATCAACAGATTTCCGTTTACTCTGGCCAAAAAGTATATATATATATATATATATATATATATATATATATATATATATATATATATATATATATATATATATATATACATATATATATATATATATATATATATATATATATATATATATATATATATATAAATACATATATATATATATATATATATATACATATATATATATATATATATATATATATATATATATATATATATATATATATATATATATATATATATATATATATATATATATATATATATACATACATGAATATGAATGAGACATTACAAGTGTATGTGTATCAAAATGGAGGTAATAAATAAACATTGAGTACGAAAGAAACACTATCTTTAATTAGGTTATCAAAGCAGTGCTTTGTTAGCAGTATGGCAATAGTGCTTGCATAAGTTTATGCAAATAGTTGTGATTAAAATTGTATACTACTACCATACGGCTTTCATACTGGTACCTACACTGCCAAGGGGTTGAATATAATCCGCACAGAGACTATAGAATTACTTCTGATAAAATATACTCTAGAATACAATTTGGTATCTGCTTATTTTTGTCTCAATGTGAAATTGATCTGGAATAAGGCTTAAACAATCTTACATCGTCTAAAATGCATTTAGTTGCTGGGTTTTTGTCATATTTGTATCTAAATAGTACCTTTGATTTCATTGTTATAATTATTCCGTGATGATCTTTTAGATGAATAAATGTTGCATTTTTACACAAGAGACAGTCGATTTTATATCTAGTGTATATATTTTCAGAGAGAATGTGGCTGTCCAAAATGTGCACATAACTATTATGTAAACAGGCATGTTTATACAAATATGATTGTATAAGATGTATATAAAATATTAGATATGATCTCCGTACATATTGCTAGAGAAAATTAGTACATGGTATTTGGTTGATGTTTTAATAATCTTTTACATGTCCATAAAGCACATGTTATATAATTCAATCAAGTAATCAAGCCTATGTGTGCAAATTGTTAAGAGTGTTTACACGATACATATGAACATATCTAACAAGAGATTATAGATGAGATTATTGAAAACACTGGTTGTATTTATTATAGTCTTCTAACGGTGCTGTTCCACTGCGAATTTTATGTACGACTTTTTAAATATGTCAAATCTACGACGAAAGCCACGAATTTGTTAAAATTGGTGAAAATCACGTTCGCATGATTTATACGAGTTGTACGAAAAAGATACGAAAGTATACGAAATCCCACGACACTAGGTACGCCTGATGTCCGACAACATCCATATATGTGCGACAGAGTACGCATTTTATCGTAATTTGTCTTAAATAGGCTAACATAATTGTACTTGTGTACGAACATCAAGGTGCGAATGTGGGCGAATATAAACGAACTAAGTGCGAATGCATACGACATACATACGCACATGTACGCCACTTGTACGTCGTATTACGACAACATTCGTCAAAATACGAACATGTTCGACTAGAAAATTGCAAAATTCGTAACAACACTACGATATTTTGTTTAAATCACCACCAATTCGTGACTTCATACGTTAATTTTGACCGAATAACCTGTTATTTCACGATAAAGTGGGTCATGTAAATCTCTTTTGAATGTTCAAGTCAGAAGGTACATTTAATTTCTGTACGAAAATGTACGTCAAGGTACGAATACATACAAATATGTACGATATGCCACGAATCGATGTTCAACAATCCACAGCAGTGTACGATAATTTACGAAAATATACGAACATATACGAAATGATGTTTAACTATGTAAGTCAATGAACGACAAAAAACAAAACTACGACATAAATGTTGTTGCACATAAAACTTTATTTAAAAATCGCGGCTTTAGCTACGAAAAGCTAAGAATAACTGCGAACAACCGCGATAAGCTAAGAAAAGCTAGGACAAGCTGCAAATTTCCAATTCGTACCTCGTCTTACCTTAAAAGTCGTAAGTGGAACAGCACCTTTAGATATAAGATTGTTTATCTGTGAGACATCTAGGTACGATCATGTTATAATCCAAAATACGAATAAACTTATGTAATATTGTTTACTAATTCTTTTACTTTGTTGTTATTCTATTCGTGATTGTGTGTGAGTTCATACAAACTACTTTATGTTTATATATTTGATAGTGAGATATAGAACCAAAATGTTGGCTCATGAGGAAAAAATCTAAGACGCTGGAAACATAAATTGTGCTTACTATGATTACTAACAATTACAAATGCAATGCAAAAATCATTCATCGACAGAGGTACGTTTCTTTTTGCATCCAAGTGATAACCTAGGCATACCTGTCAACATTCAACCATCCAAAACCAGGATATTTCACGCGGTTCACTATTGGGGCCTTTTTCGTAGCATATTGTTTAGTTACAATCCTGGCCACCAGGGGTCAGGTTAGTACTTTAGCTTAGGAGTGGTCTATTATACTTCACAGGAGTTGCAAAATTGATAACCATACAAATATATTAACATTTTATGTAGCACACATATACATCACACTTGCAGAATGATGATATATTCACAACGCCTACATCATTTATACTCTCGAGATCAAATACTTCCATTTTCAGCATATTAGGAAAAATCTTTTCTTTATAAAGACTGAAAGCATTTTCATGCGGTGGTAAATTTTCCTTGTCAGCCATTGTAGATTTTTCATGAGATGCTTTCTCAGGGCTGTCCAAGCTGTCGCATTGTCGCAAGATTTGGCGACAGATTCTGTAAGTTTGGCGATAGCAGTTTTGTGGCGACAGAAAGGCGACAACCATAGGAGCGTAAATATGTGAGGGTGGTTTACACAGATAGTCGCCGGTTTACATATGTACCTTTATCTGTTTGCATTCCCCTTGGATAATTTGTTTTAGCAGAAATATATGATATACAGTGTTGCCGCTATGTTTATTCTAGCCTCTCAACAGGGTGAATGTTGTCTGATTCTAAACTGAGAACACAACATTAACACCTCAACCAATAAGGATGTCAAGGACAACCATGCATAGGAGCGTCACATTCACTACTAACAGTATCACATTTTGCATGAATGAACCTTGAAGTGTAACCTCCCTGAAATAAAATTCTAACAAAACGGACGTCCTATAGCACTAAATGTGAGTAAAATGGCGCCCTCTACAATGTGATTTCAGTGAAGTGTCGTTAAGAGATGTACTACAATTTCAACTGGTCACAGACAAGTTTATATACATTTGTGAACACTAACAAGGCAGTATATTATGTGTATATGTTGGGGGAAGGGTTGATACATATCAAATATGTCAAAAATGTATTAAATATATTTTAAAACTAAATAATGGTTACTTTTCCCAGTATACGTTTACAACTGTTTATTGTCTATCATTTGGCCCTAAATGTATTTTATATCTAAATGTATCATAATGTATTATAAAAGAACTCGAATACATATAATATTGTCTCTGGCTTCATCATTCAGAAAGTAGTTGGTGGAAAGTTCATATCAAATTCTAGAATAATCTGAGTAACCCTTTCAGTAAGGATTTAAAATGTTGAATGGAGGCCTACTTTTGTTAAAGAGAATATTACGTTGTAATCAGCTCTCCTGTAGCTAACTTGCGGATGCAAGTGTATACCTTCTACAAAGCTTCAGCATGCCCAGGGTTAATAAGTACACAACTTTCCGGATTACTTTTGCCCTATTGACTCCTGGGTTACACTTTCTTTTGAAATAATTCTACAGTGGCGGCTATTTCTGGCTATTTCCTGTTATTGCACAAATCCATATGCTGTAAGGGATTACTGGGATACTTTGGACCATAGCACACACCTGACAACCACCACGTCAACAGGTAAAATGGTACCTGCAATTTAGCTCTTGAGTAAACTCTACTATCAAAACTAACCTTATCATAGGGTTAATTGTTAATTATTAGTGTACTACTTTTGTGCATTAAAATCCTGGATTATTCTTTGATTTTGACATAATTCTTAAGCAAATATGATTTTCAGGTAATTTCATTTTATTGCACAACATTGAATCCGTATAGAAGGCTGGATATCCAGGTGCCCTAAGGTATAAGTGGGCTATCTTGAGCCACGTCACAAACCTACCATCCACACCCTTGACAGACCTTTATCACTGATACCTTCTAAAGAGTGTCACAGTGACGAGGGTTAAGACGAGGCGGTCCCATCGACGTTTTAGGCCCAGCAAAAGTTATGTTAGATAACATCGGGTAGGCCAACAAACGGCTAGGCCACTGAGCTCTTGGTTAGACTGCTTTTTAGAATGCTAAAGAGGGGCAATTTTATTGATATCTGAATCACTGACTACTACTACTACTACTACTACTACTACTACTACTACTACTACTACTACTACTACTACTAGTATCATTACACAAGCAAAATGTGTCCCTCCAGTCCTCCACTTCCTTTAGCTACACAATTGCATGGATATATCCCTGTTTCGGATGATGCTAGACCGCAATGCACCTCAGCCTCCTAATCAAAGAGAACAATACTTGGCTGCATGTTGATTCCAATTAGTAAGAGGTTAGCTATGAATACCTATTGATAGCAATCAATTACTAGTTACTACACACTGTACTTGGGTCAGTTGAGATACACTGGATAGAAGGGAGCAGACTGACCTACTTGCTGAAAAAAAGATGGAGGATTTTTCAAAGTCAGCAAAATCAGTAGCTAATCAGTAGATTTTTTTCAAATCAGGGGCTCAATCAGTAGACAGCAATTTTGGGGTCTGAAATCAGTAGAGTACTGCTCAAATCAGTAGAGTTGACAGGTATGCCTAGGGTCACCAAGTATAGGGATTTTGGCCCGAGGACTTGGACAGACAATCTAAATTACATATACAAACCCTGGGATGACCTTTTGCCATTTTTTAGGTAAACGAACTACTATCGGTTCATAACTGGGGGCTACGAGATATTCTTAATCAATACATTACTTGTATATGTCTTGGCAAACGTATCTTTCTCTCAACAAATGACAGTCAATGAACTGAAGCATAATGGAATATGAAGAATACGAGCAATGGAGGGAATACACATTTGTTAATAGTCTGCCAATTGCCTAGTTCTATGGAGAAATTAAAACACGTATGCATGTTAACTTTTAATTGTTTTATTGGGAATTATAGCATTCTGGCATATAAAAAGCTGGTCATTATTGGCCACAATGCTGCAGACTGATCCGGGTTGCCAACCCGGACCTAGGCCCCGGGTTGGGATTTTGGAATTTTGCGCTCCACCTCAGATTTTTAAAACCATTTTTAAAGAATTAGACAGTGATTTTAGTTCATGCAATCAAGTTGATGTGATTGAAAAAAGTGTATTTAGTTAAATAAAATACCCAAATACAGGGATGGCCTGATAAAATTCTGTACAACACAGGATATTGATTCCAGCCTGCACTCAGTGACCCCATGATTGCTGTCGAAGCGAGTATCAGAGCAGTTCGTGAAAGTGCCAAATTCATGTAAATTTTGGGTTTCAAGTTAATTGTTTCTTCTTTCATCATGCTATAATAGTGCTTAAGTTAGCAGTGGAGAGCCGTGTGGCGACTTAAGCTTCGGACCTGCTGACAACCCGTCCTCGGCGCAAGCGCCTCGGACGGGTTGTCAGCAGGTCCTCAGCTTAATTCGCCACCCGGCTCCCCACCACTAACTTAATCCCTATAACATGATCTGGAGGGTTTGGTAAAGCTTTTGTCGTTGGGCCTAACGGTATCAGGACAATATCCCCCGGCAACATCCCCCTGGACAAAATCCCCCCGGACATTACCCCCCCCCCCCCCCCCCCCTCTAGTAAAATATGTTTTGTACTAATAAGTTTAAAGTATTACTGTACATTTACTTTTGATATGAGATATTGAAACGGTAATCAAGTTACCAATGATAATAGAACTATATCTGACCATATTTGTCAGTTTTATGAACAAGTCAATGAGCACTTGGTGACCAAGCATTGAGTTGAGTACTTAATTACTCGAGGTGTGCTTAATTGTTGTTTAGACTTTAAAATGACCTCAAGACATCGTCATGTCCCATAGAAAAGTGTGTGTGTGGGGGGTGGGGGGGGGGGGGGGGCAACGAAAGGTTTTTTTAAGGGGGGTGGGATTGAATTCCGAATTATTATTTATCTCCCCCCCCCCCCCCCCGCAAATTCTGAATTTTGGTTGGGAGGGAGGGGGGGGGGGGGGGGTGCGGGTACCGAATATTTTAGTAGGTTGCTCACCCGACCTCCACTATTAATTCCTTAAAAGCTGTGAATCTCAATTGTCTAAATGTTAGAGCATAATACCCCCTTCAATCATATATAATTCACTGCTAAAATAACTAATATCAATGTCTTCTATTTTTGTATTGTTTGTTCGCAGCCACAACACCTAAACTATCCTTTTACTTACACTGTTATAGAGCTTATTTGGGAATGCTTTATTAGAGGGAGATATTGGAACGGGGGGATTTTGTCCGGGGGGATTTTGTCCTGGGGGCATATTGTCCAGGGGATATTGTCCAGGGGATATTGTCCGGGGGGGGGGGGGGGGTATTGTCCTAGAGCCGGGCCTAACATACGTCTACTACTTGCTTTAATTTGTCAGTTTCATCAACCACGACAAAGGACCGCTTGTTAGCTGTTTCCGTGGCGATGTCACGCGGCAATTAGGCCATCATTCATCATCATTAATCATCCTCCATCTACCTCAAATAACCCCTGATGTGTAAAATGTTTATTGGAGGGTTGGGGACAAATGAGATTTGGCTTAGCTGAGGCAAAATACTGACACAAGAATATACCTCTTGAAAAAAATAAAAACAGAAAGCTTGGCTGAAACAACCAGTCCTGCATGACCTCAGATTTCCAATAACAAAACACTGACTTGATTCTCTGTGTGGGGGAAACCGGGTACCTGGAAAAAATAGTGCCTCATAGTAGATCACTGGCAACTTTCTCACATGCTCTTGCCGGGATTCAAACCTGAACAGTAATGAGAGACAACGAACGTATTAGCATTCAGTAGCAACCGGTTGCTACTGAATGCTAATAAAATGGATGTTTCTTTCTTGACCATATCGAATAAGTATGAAAGGGACATCTATATTCAACAATTAATCGATGCAATTGAATAACTAAACTAGAACACAAGTTATATGCATAGCGCAACATAGCGATCTGAGATATGTTTAGATATTCTGTGCTAACAGGTTTAAGCAGTGTGCACAGTGACTTATAACTCAAATCAACTCTTCCTGGCATACATCATTAGTCCCTTACTATTAGCGGTCAGCTTGCCTAGAGCGTCGAGTAAGGGATTAGACTACTTAAAGACTAACCAATGCCATCCCTATTGCGGGTGGCTCAAAGTTGCATATCCATTATTGCACTTCCGGAGATACCCTAAAACATGTTCATACCCAGTATGTCTACCTCAAACCTTCAATTGGCTCCCGTAGAAGCCATCCCTGCTTTATCTGCACACTTCCTTATGTACATTATATACATGATCGAGCCTTTTTGGTCATTGCAAGAACTAGAACTACTGAAAATATGCACACATTTTCAGACAGGTCATTTAAGTTTAACACCATTTGATATTCTGCTTTCTCATTTCATATGTAGACAATCGCAAAATTGAGGCACTCACCCAGCGACCCTTACGGTACGAATGTAATACAGGGGGGGGGGGGGGGCGTACGGTGGTAGTAGCCCTTTTGATCGGGTACCATTTAATTTACTAGTATCGTGACAGACCTGATTGTCAAGTAGAAGACTGCTATAAAAAGCAAATTTTGCAAAGGCTGTCAAGCAGTATTCTTAATTAATTCATTCATTAATAGAAATCCCATCGTGCTCTTGTTAAAAAAACTGTTAGTTTTTGTGTATTCTTGGCGAAAAAGGTATGCCCATTGCCGTTTGCAATAACTTATAGATATTCAAAAATTTACATATGTTATTGTGGAACTTATTTTACTTGATACGATTTTTCCCTCCCTCCATATACTTGTAACCGTCACGTGTGGAATTCGTATAGCTATGTTTATTGAGAACAGATACTAGTATACGATTTGCAAGGGCGATTCGACCTCCCTCCATTTATGCACGAACTGCATGTTCCACGTTTAAAGGTGGGGGTTGGGACAATAATTCAAGTGCACATACGTAGAATGGTAAAACGGTCGGTTTACAGAATTCTATGAGATAAGAGATTTTTCAGATTAAGAATGACTACCACCCCTCCCGGCTATACGCAAGGACAACTCTTATTTGAATGAACGGGAGATGGTACAAATGCAGTCGGAATAACTGGGGTAGGGAGAATCAGTTTGTAGTACCCAACATCAGAGAGATAAAGCCTTCTTATTCTAAACAATCAGTTAATTCTGATTTATAGATCACGTAAAAGAGGTAATTTCTGTCTTAAAAGAAGTATCCCCCACACAGCTCTGTTCTCAACAGAGTTGGTGCCCAAGAAGTGTCTGCTTTGTGGCCGTGCAGGTTACAATCAAGACGCATACACTTGTTAAATTAAACACATTCGAATTCGTTTATTATATAGAAGTTTATTCTGAATATTGTTTTATTGATCTGATTTTCAAAAGGATTCATATATTTGGCTCTCTGGGTATATAATAATAATAATAATAATAATAATAATAATAATAATAATAATAATAATAATAATAATAATAATAATAATAATATTGTCATTTGATATTGCACCCTTTCCATATAAACATGCTCAAAGGTGAATTTCATTCCAATGTCAAAGTATATAGATGTTGATATCCACATAGTTAATTGATGTATACATCTTTGAACAGATGTGTTTTCAGTTATTATTTGAAGATTGCCACACTCCCAGCTGCCCGAATATCATCTGGGAGCTGATTCCATAGTTTTGGGGCACAGGCACTAAACGATCTTTCACCGTAGGTTTTCATGTTGGTTCTCGGCTCGCAGAGAAAGTTCTTGGATGTTGATCCTTAGGTTTAATCTAAACTCGTGTCATTGGTAAAATTATAGCTTGCTATTCATTGTGGAAAAACTTGTAAGTCATGCTGAGGAAAGAACACTAAATGATTATTGCATAAGCCATGCACAAATGACAATGACAGTGCCACGCATTGAAACATTTAAGTCTGGATGTAGATAAGGTATGGCAATAACTTGGCTGTCACATTTTGCTAGGTCTTATTTTTGCTGCTATTTTTATTTTCTATATTTATTTTTTGGCTGTTTTTTAAAGTTTTCTTTTGCTATCTGCCATTATACCTGGAGCGTCATAGTTTCGGGTTGATATCATCTGGGATAATTAGTACATCCAACTTTATTCATATTGAGACGAATATAACATCTACCTCTCTGATCCTCCGACTTAGGCAGGTGGCGCTGTGGTGCCCGTGCTCCTTTACAGCAACCTAGCGGACAAAGCTAGAACTAATTTTCTTTTTCTGCAGACAAAAATACGCCTATTCGAATTATTCATACCGGCCGACCGGTTACATGGAAAATTAACATAAATTGCGATTAATTACCCAGTAACGTTAACGTCATTCAGC
This sequence comes from Maea johnstoni, assembly GCA_963942565.1. Classification (NCBI taxonomy): domain Eukaryota; kingdom Metazoa; phylum Annelida; class Polychaeta; order Spionida; family Magelonidae; genus Maea; species Maea johnstoni. The sequence continues at coordinate 32,047,729 of OZ012689.1, forward strand.
TTTGTTCACAGATGGAATCAAAATTATGCAGATATATTTTTTGATACCTTTAATGAAGTATCTTTGGGGTATCTTCGGCCCCCGGTATCAGCCCCAATGGTTAGAAAATCGAATGTAGCTGAGACAAAAACAAACATGGCGACTGCGCAAGAAAAATTCGATGCTGCTGTAAAAGTCATACACAGTCTACCGAAAGATGGTAGGTTTCTCAAGCTAACAACCAATAAAAAGCACAGAGTGTATCCTTACTGAAAATCACGCAGAATATTTTACCTTTAAAGGAAGGGTAAAGGTGGGATTGACAACAATACTCGCTGAGAATTTGAAAACCACTCTGCTGCAGTAGAGGAACTAGTTTAGGGACTATGCCCTAGGTCATAGTCCACTACTTTTCAATACTAAATTATAGCACGTAAATTATCCACAAGTATCGAACATTTGTAAAATTTTCTAACCGAAACTATGCAGGATAATAACCTAGATTTATGAGTTGGAGGGGAGGGGATTAGGTTTTTAAATTGGAGGTTAATTGCAATCTTCTAGTTCTAGTCAGGGACCTAGCCAGGATTTAGAAACTGAATCATATAATAATAATAATTAGGAAAACAAATATGGTAAAGAATTTGTGGTTAAATTTCAAAATCAATAAATTTATACTTTCGATTTTTTATGTATCATATATGTTATAAGAAATATTGGTAATGATGTCAACATGTATAGATGGTAATTCTAAAACCCAATCCCTGTCTCTCTGGACAACTACTAAATCTAGTTTATTAACCTGCATAGTCGCGGTAAGAGAATTTTCCAAATTTCCAATACTTGTGGTCTTTTGTGGATGTGCTATTATTTGATAACTATCTTGGATAAAAAAAATTGTAAGAAATACTAAAAATATGGTTTATAAAATTAAAAGTTTTATAACTCTCAAGCCTGAGCGGGTGTCAAAATAACAACATGGTGCCCAGGACGTTGCTGTTCAAGGCATGTTTACTAGTAATTGGCACATGCACAAAGTTCCTGAGGTCTTTAATATTTTTATGATCAATACAATATCAATACATATGATATCTTTGGTATTTTCAACGATCTACAACCTGCCTCCCTGATTTTGTTAAATTCAGCAATGACAGCTTTGGAAATTTTGCATATATATTAGGGATGGGGACCGTTGAGAATTCTACAGTTCGGTTCGGTTTTGCTTCTACGGTTCGGTTTTATCACGGTTTCCTAAACAGTTTATTAATGACATTTCTTGGATACGAAACTACGCAATGGAATTCGTGGCTGAACTTGCCTGAACTTGTAAGTTCCTATATACTAGTTCCCTGGCCAGTTTCTCTATGCTCAGAAGGCTTCTGCGCATAGTGAAAGTGGCCAGAGAACAGGAAGCGCCATTCATCGTGACTTTGAAATGGCTATTTGATCAGCGCACTTGACAGACATTGTGAGGCCAGCAGGAGGTAGGTGCTGACAGTTTTATTACGCCTCCAGCGTGCATAGAAAACTGAACCGAATGGAGTGAGGTCCGGTTTCAGACCGGTTAACCGCAATGCTCAGGCCGGTATCACATGTGGACCAGTCTCCGGTCCCCATCCCTAATATATATATATAGCGAACCAGGGTTGGCAGTTTCTTCCGAGGGGCGGTTTCTTCCATGGAAAAATCTGGTTTCTTCCGTCCTGGAAGAAATATGTTTCTTCCATTTCTTCCAATGTTTTGGAAGAAACCTATCTCTTCCAGTTTTCTTTGAATTTTTCTTATAGATGATAAGGAATAGTATGATAGCAAATGAGCAGCACTTAAATAGAAAACAATGAGGAATCTTAAATTCCTCAAATTGACATGTTAGTAATAGATGTCAAAGCCTGTCAGACCCCTTCCCAGCATCCTTTTTCAAGGTGGGCAGCATTAACCCTGTAACCTGGTGGAAGGGCCTGAAGTATGCTGCTTTGCCAGAAGGACTAGTTGAACTTATGATACAGCTGCACTCTGCTTGTGCATCATCTGCATCCATTGAGAGAATCTTTTCATCATTTGGACTCATCCACAACAAGATCCGCAACCGTCTTGGGGTAGAAAAAGCAGCCAAACTTGTTTTCTGCTATAGGATGTTTAGGGGAAAGGAGGACCTGGATTATTAGTTAACCCTATGTAGGTCAAGTGTAAATGCCTCTAATTGTATAGTTAATCCCATTGAATTGCTATTAGAAAGGATCTGCCTACATAGCTTAACTGCTTCTTTTCAACATACATAGTTAATATGAACCCTGTGTATATAATGGACCAGCAACCTGGATATGAAACTAATCCAATGTTAATGTCTTAACTCAAGTTATAAAGAAACAGTTTGTCATTAGACAGAGATAGCTGAACAGTAATCAGCATCAATCAACAGATTAGCACCAGGAGTACACAGATTGTGTGGAAAACTAGAACATTACTTATTGTATGAGTGTTTGCTAAACACAAGAGTAAGAATAACTTTCAACTAAATATTTCTCAAATGTTGCATTGTTCTTAAGAAATTTCTATAAGAGTCAGGCCAGGTGTATGATTCACATGTGAATGGGTTAAGAGGATGTTTTCTCACTTTTGCACCCGTTTGTGTATGGTTAACTACTGGAAATATGTGTCTCAAAATATTGCTTTGCTATCAAGATATTTCTATTTAGTCCAGGTGTATGACACTCATGTTAATGAGTTAAGAGGATGTTATCTCTCTGTTTTCTTACTAAATAACTTTGTATGGTTAACTTAAATCAGTATATATATAAGGTTAAACTAGTATGTAAAGGGTCATGTATGTGCAAGGTATCTATCAGATAAAACAAATTTACAAGGGCAAATTTACAAGGGTTAAACTAAGTGTGACAGGAATTGATGTAATATATTGTAAGATTATAATGGCATATAAACTATTCTACCTCAGATCTTTTTGTTTGTTATTATCTGCCCATTAATGTTATTCATAACTTATAGCTTTTTCAATTCTTATCATAGATCCCATTCTTCCATTTCTTCCGGAAGAAAGTGGAAAAATACGGAAGAAACCATGTTTCTTCCGTTGTCCTGGAAGAAATAAGTTTCTTCCGGAAGAAACCCAACCCTGTAGCGAACCTTTGCACATAGATGTCCATGTAGAAATTAGAGCAATTCTCATGTATCTCGATGCAATTTTTTTACCCATTCTATAGCGTTGATTTACTGTAACATATCATGATTACCTGTACCTATCCCTGGACGTGTCTCATAAATATATATCTTAATTTGTATGATTGTATCTCAACAGGTGCCTTCCAACCTTCCCATGCTATGATGCTAAAGTTTTATGGATACTACAAGCAGGCCACTCTGGGACCCAACAGACAACCCAAACCTGCCTTCTGGGAGGTGGTCAAGAAAGCCAAATGGTGAGTATTGCTTATATATATAAACATAAGGCTGCAAATATTCAACCAGAGTTATGGATGCCTTAACAAGTTAAGTGAGAACTGTTTAGATTCCCAAAGATAGTCAGGTTTAAAAAAAATGTCTGTCTGTATAACAGCATTCATAGAATTTCTGCCTTACCAAGTTTTGTTGTGCAGTTACTTTAAGGCTGTGATGCTGGTGACACACTCAAAATAAGACATCTCCTAGTTTAGCACTCTTGTCCCCTTTCTAACAATGGTTATCTAATCCCTGAGGTCTTGGTGTTTCAACTATAAGTTTTCTTTGACTTAGGTGTTTGATCTGACCTATATAGGCCCACAAGTTCTACAGTGTTTTACCTCAAATGACGTTTTCTTGATCAATAAAGGGTACTTTGATTTCTAAGTACCATGCATGTCTGCTATATATACTAGGCTAGGGCAACTTGTTGGAAAATTTGGAGTTCCTGCAATACAGTACATTTCACTGGTCACACAATTTTGGTAGAAATTTTACTTACAAAAGTAGGTTGGCAGGTATCCATTGTGACCTACTTTCTTAGGTAAAAATTTCCACCAAAATCGTGTGTTGTAAGGTATTATCTTGTAGGAACTCAAAATTTTCCAACAAGTTGCCCTAGCCTAGTATATATAGAAGACATTCATGGTACTTAGAAATCAAAGTAACCTTTATTGATTAAGAAATCGTCATTTGAAGTAAAACACTGTAAAATAGAAATTGTGGTCCTATATACGTCAGCTGAAGCACCTAAGTCAAAGCAAACTTATAGTTGAAACACCAAGACCTCAGGGATTAGATAACCATTGATAGAAAGGGGACAAGAGTGCTAAACTAGGAGATGCCTTATTTTGAGTGTGTCACCAGCACCACAGCCTTAAATCTCTCTATATTTGTAAGCTTAAAAAGGGAAGAAGTCCTACACTTCAGCTGGCCATGTCTTAAGTAGAATATAGTTTTTCGTGGGTACCCATTACGTGGGATACACACTTTTTTACCGCTCGCTCATTTTCGCTGGTCGTATCCACCCCATTCACCATCCATTATGGTAATTTTATGCCCATAATCGTTTGGTGAAGGGCCTTTTCCCTTTCATATTCATGACAAGTTTGAATGGAAATAACTCGATAAATGCACAGCAAGCACAGGTTCAAAGTGTCTTACCTTATTTTAATGGTCTTATATAAGACCCTTTTCCGGCTTTTTTTCTCTCCCCGGTTATAGTCGCTGCAAATTCATGTGCATGTGCGACTTTCGTGAACATCGCCGTACGATGTTGTTGTCCGCCATGTTGTTCGATCGGTGTTACACGTCATCAAATCATGTGTAGCAACCCTCGTGTGGGGTTTTCCCCCACTATGACAGGTCGTCCACTGCGTCATTTCTCTTCGTGGTCGTTCTCGAGGATTTTTACACGATCCAAATAAATACTTCCCGTGGTTGGATCGTAATGAATAAAACATTTCCTGAAAGCCAAGACACATATCTATCTAACAATGTCAATTTTATATTTGTTTATTCGGCGATTGATATAATAGAGTCATGATTCGAAATAGGTGCATTGCTTACGGCCTACGGATTTCGAAATCGAATTTGCCGTAAACAGTTACAGTGCCTGACAACTGGTGTTGGAGTGTGTTGACCATCATGTTTGAAGCCTTCGAAAAAGGCTATAACTGATGGTACAACACAAAATAAAGACACCATAAGGAGGACAACAAGGTAGGCAATCGATATATGTTTTTATTTTTATTTCTATTGTAGATTTTTACTGCTCTGGGAATTTTATCTCTGTGTTGTTGCGCCTGAAAGTTGGCGAACTTGGGAAACACAAAATGGCGGCCACAAATCAACACTTGCTTTTTATGTTCAATCGTTGATTTGTGGTGCAAAACATGATCGTTTCTAAACAAAAATTACATGTATCGATTGAGGAGGTTTCAATTATATTAGATATCAATGTTTTACAATTAATATTTTCTATTTTCATTTGTTTATAGCGCTCTAACTTTGAGGTAGTTGATCTTTTGGAATTCCTTTTGAAGCGCTTTCTGGCCAAGACTTATTTGCATTCCCTTTGCTTTAGGATCGCTCATGATAAATTAAAACAAGGAAACACACACTAATTTTCATATTATATATCAGTTTTTAATAAGCATTCTAAATATACTATTTTCGAAAAGAAACACTTATGTGCAACTTGAGGAATTTCAGGCTAAAGTAGGGCTAATGCATTTTTAATACCTGATTTTTCATTTATTTTAAATCAAAATCAGCATGCTCTCTACAAAACCTTAGGTTTACACTGATCAGACATAATATATTCTAAAAGTAATTTCTACAAAACAAACATAATTTAAGAGAACAAGAACAGTAGTTTCAGGCAGTATTTTTTATTTCAGATCTTTTGGATGATATTTTGCCTTTTATGGCTGGAAAGACTTACAACCCCCTGACAGCGCAACAGCAATGCAACATAATTTGTTGCAAAAAAACAACTCAGTTTGAGGGACAAGCCCCCGTCAGGCAATTCAGCGTGTTAAGAGGCGATTATCCCGTGGAGGGCTCAGGGCTCGACGCTAAGGGTAAACCTATGGCCCCAGGCCAGTAAAAATTCCCAAAAACAGCTTCGGACCAGTAAAAAAAGACCTCAACTAGTCCTACAGGGCCAGTAAACATTTATACAAAGTAAATCGACCATATCAATAATGGAAACATGTATTAATTCGTATGTATATCTATCAATATCTAACATCTATCTATCTGTCTATCTGTATATATGTATGCATGTATGTATGTATGCATATATATATATGTATGTATGTATCTATCTATCTATCTATCTATCTGTCTGTCTGTCTGTACACGTATATCTATCTATCGTTTTATTTTCTCTCCCCCCAAAAATGAATATAAAAAGTATGTTTTAAATTTTCTCTCCATCGTGAAAAAAAAGTTCTTTATTTTCTCGCCCAAAAAACGGTAGTGAAAATAAAAATTACTTTATTTTCTCTCCCAAAACAACAGTCGTGAATATATATTTATATTTTAAATTTTCCCTCCCCTTAAAACGGTCGTGAGAATAGAAGTGTTTTATTTAATTTCTCTCTCTCTCCCCCCCCCCCTCCCCATAAAAAAGGTTATGAAAATAAATGCTCTTTCACACTTGGTCCATCGCAGACAAGCCAAAAAGCTCTATCTAACCCGGGAATTTTTCGCAAACACATGATCAATGTGCGCTTTTATATATTTCACTTGAACTTTTCTTGATACAAATTGTATTTAAAGCCCTAGTAAACTTAATTTAGAAATAATGTCTATTGATTTGTCATGGTCGTAACTATTGCTCTAAGGGCTAATATAGTAGTGCAACCATGATACAATATTGATACATACATGCATACATTGACTGTGCTCCGACACCCCTAATTCTGCTTAGGCTATTCCAGAAAGAGGAACAAAGGGGGGGGGGCTAATGTTAGATTTGAGTTTATTGTTGAATAATGGTTGTCTAATACTGCCCCTCTCAGAAAAAGTAATAGTTATACTTCCTCGGTTTTCCCCGATAATTAAAAACCGTTAACCATTTAAGCAGTTAATTTGAACAACGAACAATACTGCATAAAAACGCAATTTATCTTCCCTTTTTACGTACACATATGGTGTATGTCCATGTTTTATTATGGAATATTTTGTTGCCTTTGTACGCAGGGCGGAAAGGTAATCGCTGTATCCTTCAATAGTACGCTACGGCGGGATAAATGCCCCATCCATCCCTAACATTCATGTCACTGATGCCACTCCCATAGTGAGTGGCATACGCAACAATATGACTATGTACGCAACAATAGGACTATATGCGCAACAAAAGGACGTCACAACAATATTTTATCGTAAATGACGTCATCAATTACGAAATTTCGAATTCATTTACGAAGAGCTTCGAGAAACGCAATAACTGATCTTCGTAAAAACGTTCCTAAATTTACGAATCGTAAATTACGAACGATTCGTACTTCACGATACGAGAAACAGGCCTGACTACCAAGTGGTCCTATGCGCAGTGCGCCCACCCTGACAGCCAAGTGGTTAATGCACTGCGTGCCTACCCTGACAGGCGAGTAGTCTAATTCACTGTGTGCCTATATATATATATATATATATATATATATATATATATATATATATATATATATATATATATATATATATATATATATATATATATATATATATATATATATATATATATATATATATACACATATATATATATATATATATATATATATATATATATATATATATATATATATATATATATATATATATATATATATATATATATATATACATATATATATATATATATATATATATATGGGCTCGATCAAGCTGTTACGGAATCACATTTTGCTGTTCAAGCTTAGATATCTTTTTAATGGAAAAAGTTAGGAAATCATGCTTTATATGGTTGTGTAGGGCTTTGAAAGTTCTTTTAAATGGACCAAGTTCCAACTTCCACAGAAAATGATTTTTGGGTAAAAAAGTGAAAAAACATGCCTGTTACGGAATCACTCAAAATTACCATCTGTTTTCTACCACTTTAATCAAATACCACTTTCATGCTGTTCCTGCCACTTTTTTCCAAAAGTTTCTTTATCATGTGGTAGGTAAATTTGTTTTGCACAGATTCCACCACAAAGTTAGGTGTTGAATAAGTTAAAGTGAACTTTATTCAAGAAACTTTGACAGATGGTCTTGTTACGGAATCACATTTACCATTTGTTACGGAATCACATTTTCTGTAACAATCAATATCTTTCATTAAAAGAGTGCACTATGGTGAAATTTTCTGCTTTGATAAAAAGTGAAGTTAGTGTACTGATATAAAGACATAAATTTTACTGAAGGGAGCACTTAATTAGGAATTACATGGTAGCAGAGAGTGGGTTTTATACGTCTCTGATGGTAGGTAACAGATGACAATGTCTAATGTTAGAGGGACCACTTCCCCACAAGGGCAATTGTTAGACAATTAACTTATATAAGCTGTAATTGATTAAACATTGAAGCTTCTTATAAATAGATCATTAACCTGAAAAGGTTTTGAAAAACATGATATTACCTTCTGCATTCTCAGAGGTAGATTTCACTCACTACCTGGTCAGTTTTATATCACTTCCTGTACACATCAAGGATGTTTGTATACCCCAGACAATGTGGATTCTGTTTTTCCTTTGTCCCCTCTCATTAACACCCCTTATTGTTTAGTCTGGGGAAGGAGGATATGATTCAGGGGGAAATTGCATCTACCCTGATTAACTGAATGGGTGACTTCAGGATTAGGGATGTAGAGGTGAATGGAGACATTGCATTTGCAGACAGGATGGAGGTGTCAGTCAAGGTACACATCTGTACACATACCAATTGATATCAAACTAGCTGAATTATGAATGCATTATGAACATTTATAGTTAATGCCAAATTTGCTAAATACTTATAAAATAACTATGTAATGATTCTTTTTAAACATGCATTTGTGATCTTATTAACTGTTGGATATTTTTTCTGGAGTAGATCATACATGTCTTTTGGGCAAATTGAGAATCCCTGGAAATTTGATTTAAAAATCATTTAGACTGCTGATCTGTGACTGGCTTTGTATTAAACAGTATCAGGGCTCGACGCTAAGGGTAAACCTATGGCCCCAGGCCAGTAAAAATTCCCAAAAACAGCTTCGGACCAGTAAAAAAAGACCTCAACTAGTCCTACAGGGCCAGTAAACATTTGGAGACATTCTTGTTAAAAAGTTTTCCCCTGAGAATGTCCCCAATTGTTTTTTAAATAAATGAAGATAAAATTTATAAAGATAAGTGTTGTGGTGAATCTTATGCAATATGTTCTTTCTTGTTATGTTAAAGACAAAATCTAGGACCAGTAAACATTTTGCAGGACCAGTAGATGCTAGGTGTTACTGGTCCTACAGGGCCAGTATCATTTTTAGTTAGCGTTGAGGCCTGGGGCTCATTGCTGTTTTCGCTGTTGGGGTCAATTATATATTCAACGGGAGTTGCTAAGTTAGTCTGGGGCCGACCATTGGGTTCTCATTACGCGGCCAGTCATGGCATGGCCATATTTGCTTACCACGATGGGTTCTCATGGCGCGGCTAGTCACGGGTGCACCCATTCTTTGTCTCACCTCGCAGTGGTGCTGTCAGGGCATGGCCATATTTGCTTACCACGCTGGGCCAGGGACTTAGCCAGGACCCGTCCTACCTGTCTTTTGGACAGGTAGTTTTCAAAAAACCTCCTGTTTGGACAGGCAAAAATTTCTTTGAAGATTTTTCAATTTTGACTTTTTGGGGGTAATAACCAAATATTTTCTGAACAAGCCATCTTCTAGGATATTGCTAAAGTGTAAATTGTCCTTTTTGACACAGTAGGCTATTAAATATAGCTAGTATAAGGATTTGAAGTAAATATGTAGCTAAATCTGGACGGGCAGAAATTTTTGAATTGCTGTTTTGGACAGGCATTTTTGAAATCCTGACTAAGACCCTGCGCTGGGCTCACATGTGTTTGTCTCACCACGCTGGGTTCACATGTGTTTGTCTCACCACGCAGTGGTGCGGGACATCTAGTATTTTACCCCGTGCTAATAAGTCTTGTTAGATGCAGATATATTGTGTTATATTGTTTTATTTTGACAGATTCAGATATATTGTATTATATGACATTGACATCAGGGCTCGAAATTAGCTGGAGTCGGAAGCTCCCTTGAATTCTCCTTCAGCTCCCTCAAATTTCTACAGGGAGCCCAAAGATGTACTGTTCTCTATACACAACAACTTTAACCCTTCTAAAGCTACTTTCGTCCAAAACTCAAGGATGCAAAGATTTTTGAAAACTATCTAAGCCCTGTCATGTAGGTAGCTCTCACTGAGTACTGTCAGATGAGTACCGATGTGCCAGGATTTAAGTCATTCTCAGCTATTTTGCATCGTTTTGTATTGGCAAAATTGGCCACCAGCAGCATAAGGGTTAAGTAGCTTTTGAACATGCAATTGGGCTCCCTGGCACGTTAATTTTGAACCCTAGACAAACTCCATTCCTTCCCTGTATCAAGGTGAAATCTATTCAGGATCATGACATACTCTTCTCAGAAAACCTGTCCTTTAACCAGCTCTTCCTTGAAGAAAACCTACATGCAAATAGTTTCAATAAGTTAGGCAAATCAGAAAACATTTCCAATATTTACTCATTGAGATAAGATAAACAACTTTTCACACAAACTATTCTTTGTGTCAATTTGCTATATTTGTGTCAGACAACCCTGGCCCTTATGGATCAAACAAATCAATTCCAAAGGATTACTGACTAAATCAATGGTCTAGGTAAATGGATGAATCATATTCATTGCTTCCATAATTAAAGCAGGTTTTTTGTTTTGTTTCCAGCCTAACCTCCTGACCAATGCATGCCCGATGGCACTTGTAAGTGGTCTTACAGAGTGGATAAGCAGATATCTCCTCAATTTTGTTAATGAAAAATGAAATGTCTGCCTCCCCTTCTACGAAGTATCGATCGCAGAATTATTCTTGAATCAAAAGTTGTCTTAATTAACCATCGCTATATTTGTGGTTGTCATCCGACCATATGGGCAACCAGAGCAGAATGGGTTAACCATTGTGATGCTAAGGCTACTTTTGCCAAAGGCACAGCAACACAAAAATTTTTGAAGGCCATACAAAACACTGTCATGTTGGTATTCATATAAATGCTCTTGCTGAGTACTATTAGATGAGTACCCATGTGCCAGGGTTTGAGCTATTTTCAGCTTTATTCCCATAATTTAGTATTGACCAAATTAGCCCCCAGCAGCCCAAGGGTTAATGGCGGCCTATGTCTCCTATTCTACACCAATCACAATACTGCAAGTATGACAGGCATAGCTGTGACACGTGGAAGACAAGAAGAATGCGCAAATCAATTGACAATCTCGTCAATTTTCGCCCACCTTCAGAATCTGTTTCAGCATCGACCTTCTCAGGACAATGCCACAAAGGAAGTGGGTTGTATCGGGTGGCTCCCTCTGGGGGCCAACCCCTTAATCGTGTAGGGCCAGAGCTATGACAAGAGATTTGTCGACATGTTTGATGCCACCTGGTCCAAGAGTTTTCGTTGTTCATCATTGGTGATAAACTGCGCCTGCATCGTGTGCTGCGGCGCCAACGTCATATTTGGAATGGCTGATTGTGCGACAATGGGGATCGTCAGCGAGACCGGCTGCATGGTCTGCATCTTCCCCGCGGCGGACGCATGCTTTGCTGGCTGTATTTGCAACTGCTGCAGCTGGCCCGCGCTGAAGACCTGATTGGCGTAGACTTGGTGGAAGTTGTTGGTGGTGATGAGACGGGAGGCCGGAGTCATGAAGAGGTTAAAGGCCAGCTGCTGCGGGGTCGCAGGAGCGGCGGCGCTCGACGATTGCTGCGAGGCCAACTGCTGCTGCTTCTGGAGATTCCCAAGAGTCTTTTGGTAGCTGCTGCGGGCTGTTGATATAACATGTCAAATATTTGTAATTGTCTTTATTAATCCATTGATAAACCAATTAGCATATTAATTAGATAAAGTACCTTGACCAGAAAAAATACATGCTAACATTGAACAATACATAACATACAATTTTATTAAGAAATAAATATTCAGAAAATAAGACCTAATTTATTCTGACAAAAGGTACCCACAAGCTGACGCTGACAGCGTCTCTCTTGTTTATGCAAAGATTCTATATATTCACCCAAAAGAAGCCATGGTAAAAAGTAATTCTTGGAAATATTTGGATAGTCATTTAAAAGAGATCACAATATAAAAAAATCATAAACACTTAAGTATTTAAGAAAAAATAGTAAGTATCCTCACTCAATGCCATGAAAATATGATGCAGTCAGATGAATCTTTTTAATCATTTGCTTGAAAATGAAAGTTTCAGAAATTTCTCGCAAAAAATTGCTTTTCTGATGTGTGGTCTCTGTCCAGATCCTGATTGATTTATAATTGTCTCACATGGCTTGATGTATTGTGTACTATGTGTGTGTTTCAGTGCCTGGCCATTATACAAATATGACATGCCAGTGTGGATATCCTGATGGAATGTCTCCCAGAGGGAGGATGGTTCTCCCGAGGGGAGACAATCCATCAGGATACCCACACTGGCATGGCATATTTATCTTATCATATCGAACAAACCCAAATTTGGTAAAATATCAATGAAAACAATGACTGCAGGTAGATCCGCTGGTGCCGTGGAAAAGAGCGTCTGCTACAATGTCAAAGTCATAGATGACTGGTGATTCACATATTTCCCGCTAGGCGTCACTAGTGACAACGGTGGACATTACGCCGATCAGTGGACATGATGATTGCCAACTGTTAAGTCAGCCAATCACGTCTTACGATCTTCAAGTGAGGTATGATAAGATATATTGTGTACTATGTGTGTGTTTCTGTGCCCGACTATGATGTAATGTATACTATGTGTTAAATGTTTCAGGGGAGGCGTGGAAGGCACTGGGTGAGCTGTCATCGGACGAGGCCATGGAGAGTTACGTGATGGAGCTGAAGAAGGTATGCCAAGAGCATCAGGAACACATCCTAGCCGATAAAGACGAGGTGCTCATGCTACTCCCCCCACCCCCCACACACCACACACACTCAGTAGCACTAAAATCACCTCCTCATCAGGCAGGAATTTAGAATTACAATTACCATGATCACTTTTTATGTCATATTTAGACTAAATTGTGACTATTCAGTTGTAAGTCTTAGTGGTGGAGGAAACTGAAGTACCTGGTGAAAATCACCACATAACCCCAATTTACTGGCAACTTTCTCACATGCACTGGTCTGGATTTAAATGCAGACAGTATTGATATACAGCTAGCAGTCAATGGCAATGCTGTAGACCACTCCGTCATGAGGGCAGGCCCCCAGACATCTCATCAGGCCATACATGGAGTTATAAATAGCAAAGCACCTGCCTCACTTTCACTAAAGTGTGCCTTGCTAAGGTGCATTTAGGCTCCTAGTCCCTAAGGAGTTAACATACCCTTCTGTCTTGAGCAAGCAGTGTGGTGTAAGTGTGAGCGATGGCAGTAAGGTTCCACCATCTGGTCCTCCTATCTCTAGAGATTTTAGCATAATTAAACTGAGTCCTTTATTCACCTAGTGAGATATATGTGGTCTAGTTTAGGCACTTAGTCCACCTTGACCACAAAATGCTTGAAGACAGAAAAATACACATGACAGCCTAGAAATCTGGTTTTGAGGGAAACATTTGTAATACTGGCATTCTAGTTTCTATTGACAAATTATAGTTATATAAAATCAGTTGCCAGTGCTGTTAAATTAAAAAAAAATGAAATTCTTATTTTCTTATAAGCATGACTGGCTTGTTTCTAATTTTCATTGAAAACAAACCCCTAAATATAAACCCTCTCCATTCCATGAACTGATATGTGTAGCCATCATCTTTATGTATTTAAATCAAAAATTCTTTTTAGTACCTTATGAGTTGTTTATCATTTCTGTTAAAATGGCTTCCATTTTAGCATGTTAAATACTTTTTCTATTTTTTTTAGGTATTTGAATTTCATAGTACTCACCCATTTTCAAAAGCTCATTTATTTCACCATATCGATTAATGATTATTTTTTTCCTGTTCTCAGTTAATGATTATTCCTGCATGCATAGGCTTTCAGCCAGTAAGATGTCTTGACACAGTTTCACCACCCGAACCCTTAATTATCATACTTTAAGACCCCTAGATATTTTGTACAAGAATTACAAAAAATGTCGTTTTCAAGCAAATGATTTGAATTCTTTTTTATGTCAATGTAAATCCTAGGTAATTGATTTTAGGTACTATATACTTTCTTAATAAGTCATTATATGTCTATGGTTGTAATGTGAAGAAATTGAAATAAAAAATAATGAAAACCCAAATTCTTTTGGTGACCCATTTTTGGAGAACCCGGTGAACCTCGTTGCCTGAATACCCACATCTTAGCAGCACAATAACGCCCTGGCTGACTCTGGGTTTTGAAATGCATGATTTACTAATATATAGGGTTTGGCTACGTGAAAGCCTCATTTCTGTTTAAAACCTCACCCATTCAATAGAATTGTAAGATACTGTGAAGATGAGGCTTTAAAAGGGTGACTTTAGTTCTGAGTGTGGTGTATGGTTGTCAGTCAGTGATATGTATCAGTCAGTGATACGTATTTGACAAGTACTTGATAAGAATGCAAAATCTTCAGATATTTTTCTCTTTAGGGTTTAACCCAACCCTCTGCCTTGCCCATTCTTGCCTTATGGTCAGAATTTTCATTTTTTTTCACATATTCTGTTGCGTTGAGGTTAACTCATGAAGCCAATTGGCGATGGTGGTGGAAAACTGGAATATCACTGCCTAGCGGAACCACTAGTCACTGGCAACTTTCTCACATGAACTGAGCTGGATTTCAACGCAGGCTGTGGTGTGAGACAGCAAGGTGTCAGTGGCACTGCCCTAGACCACTCAGGTACCAGGCAGGCCTGTACCTGGTGCTCAGATAGCACAACAGAATATCAAAGCAATATATTTTTTCAAAAAATAAAAATCAGTAATGCTGTACTGACAACCAACCTCCTTTCCCAAAGATGAACCATTTTTCACAGATATTTTGCTGATATTTCAACATTTCTATTATATTTATTTTGAAACGCATGCATGTAACATGTTTTATATCTTACTTAACCATTAATCCTTTGTTTATTTGAGTATATTTAATACTGATCAGCAGCAACCAACTTAATCAATCTTGTTGTATCATGATTTAATATTGACTTATGTGTTCATTGTGTCTATTTTGGACTGCGAGTGTCATATTTCTCATTTGTACTGAACATCAATTATTCTGGCCATCAGAAGAATAATTAAAAAGTTGATTTCTGATTTAATATTTTAATCTATATCTTGAAAGACTTTCCTCATAAGGTTATAGACATACATGTAATATCAAACTGCATTGGATAGTTTTGTTATATAGTACTGTTGATGTCTATTTACCAAATCGTGAATTCCATGTATGTACAGTAGAGGTTGCTTTTAGTTATCTTTCTGTAACACTATTAAGGATTGATCCTAGCTTTTGAGTTAAAAAAGAAGATATTTGTAATTTTACCTAAACTCATATTAGGTATATGTTCTTGCAATATTTGCAAATGATTCTTGGTTGAAGCAATTCTTTGGAGGAAGGCTTTCAAAAGCTATGACTGATCCTGAGATATTTTCCCCTTTTATTTTGTAGAGATCATTTTTTTGTGTTTTTCCTCGGTTAATTATCTGATCACCAGCATGCTGTTCTCTCTGCGCCTAGGAATGGTCTCCATGGGAACTGTCTCTTGGGAACTGTCTCTATGGAAACTGTCTTATGTGAACTCTCTCTCTCTCTCGCTCTTTCTGGAAGCTGTTTCCTTACTCTTCTACTTTTAGATCTCTGCCATTTCTTTATTAGCTTCATTTATGGACAACATGCAAATTTGAATATTTCAATCAGTAATGATAGTTAGGGGCTAATCATATAATTCTACTTTCTTCAAAAAAGCTTTACATTAAATGCAATAAGTTCTGGATTGGACTTGAATATAGTGAAGTAGATAGAATAAACTGCTGCCTTCTGACAACACAGTACTATATAACTGGTTGTATGTATGTATTTATGCATATATTTATCTATATCTATAGAACTCTCTCTCTCTCTCTCTCTCTCCTCTCTCTCTCTCTCTCTCTCTCTCTCTCTCTCTCTCTCTCTCTCTCTCTCTCTCTCTCTCCTCTCTCTCTCTCTCTCTCTCTCTCTCTCTCTCTCTCTCTCTCTCTCTCTCTCTCTCTCTCCTCTATCTCTCTCTCTCTCTCTCTCTCTCTCTCTCTCTCCTCTCTCTCTCTCTCTCTCTCTCTCTGTGCGTGGTATTTGTATGTATACATGTATGTATGTTAGTTTAATCTCCTTGTCTCCTCCTTCCTAGATCATCGAGACGATGCCCCATACCCACAGTGTGGAGGGCTTCATGGATACCATCGGCACCTTCTACGAGATGGTGGACCTCAAGATGCCAGCCAATGGTGTGGCAGTAAAACAGCAAGACGAAATCAACGGCAATGACATTCCTGATCCTCCCTATTCCAACCATAGTACACCCATGGAAGGTACATGATATTAAAAATTACTTGATAAATTGAGAGATTGTGAATAACAAATGATATACCGTGTTACCAATTAGTTTTTCCTTCTGTTATATGGAAATATACTGCTGTAGACTTTCATGGTTCAAAAATTAACCGGTGCCCTACTTCTCACATTTATGTGACATTTCAAATTATAAGCTTGAAATCAACACATTTGAAAATACCTGACAAACATATTTGATTTCAATGAAATCTCTTTCTTAACCGATTCTTGCTTCATAACTAATACTGATAACCATATCTTTTCCTATCTAATCATCTTGAAAGACATGTTTTAAGTGTTAATTGTCATTTTTGGCGTTTTAGGCAATTAAATGTATTTAGCATAAAGATTTGAAGAAACTGAGTTGCTAAATCTGGATGGGCAGAAATATTGTGAATGCCGTTCAGGACAGGCATTTTTTAAATTCCTCTTAAGACTCTGTTACCAGGGTCAATGATACTTCTGAAAGTAACTTTGGATCATAGCCTCAATTCATGAAGCACTTGTAGGAGAGATTTTGATTTAGTTAGTATCAATATCCCCTTCAAATCTTTTCAAAACTGTTCGTCTGTCAGATAAACATTGCCACCTATATAGTTCTTTATTTGAAAGCTACAGAAGCAAATTGGCTTAATGGCATTTAATTGTTAATTTTACTCATTAAAAAACTTGAAGCAGCCAAAAGCAATTTTAAATAAATTGTGATGTCTATCAGGCCAAAATATAGTTGGGGAAACATTTGAAGGAAAAATACTAATCAGAATAGTTCCACGTTTCCACCAATTCCCCTTCAAATATTTAAGTTATTTTCTATAGTATCAAAGATCCAGAAGACACTGTCTAGACAAACGCCTATGCACTGATGTGTTGAGTATGGTAAAGCACCTTGTATTCATAAGGTTTGGGACTGATTTTTCATTTTCATGTGTTTAGAATCAGAGGATGATTCCGATCTTGAAGTGCTGCAGACCACGAGCAGCGAGGACCTTGTGGTTGTCTCAAAACCCAAGAAACTGGGCTGGAAAGATGAAGATGATCCTCCAGAGAAGCTGACGAGGGACTCGGGGAATTACAGCGAGGAGCATTCGTCTGACAGCACAGACGGAGCACTCGTACAGAACAACAGTCACATGCTATTCAACCAATCACAGGGCGACGCTTTGATCCACACACAAAACAACGGCATTCCAACTAAAGTTGTCAAACTCGGTGGTCCTGAGAGCAATGATGAGGAAAAGGACAAGGATGATGATGGTGAAAGAAAAGATGAAAATGGTAAAGGGTCCTTATATCTATTAATAAAAAATTAAATTGATACATTCTTTATGATATATATGGAGTATCACATCTAGCACTTTGTTCTTGTGATATTGAGATATACCTAAATGTAACACTTCATTGCATACTATTATTCAGTGAATCACATGGGTACTCTTGACACTATAGGCTACTAAATTTAGTTAGTATAAGAATTTAAAATAGCTGAGTATCCAAATCTGGATTGGCAGAATATTTGAAATTGCTGTTTTAGACAGGCATTCTTAGAATCCTAAGATCCATCATGTCTGGGTGTCATTTTGACACCCATATTGTCAAAAATGACACAACCATCCCTTGTAAAAGAAATCTTCAAAAATGTCAATTGATTGAACATTTTCCCCTTAAAGTAATTCCCATGACATTGCATGGAGATGTTATGCCTTTTTCCAATAAGTGAATACATGTTTAAGGTTGTTTTCTGAATAAAGTAGGAATAACGGATGAAATAAAGGATGCTCAAAATTCTAATTTTTGCCCTTTTTGGGCAACCAGTTTTAAAATCTTGGCTAAGAACCTGTCTTAGCCTGTTCACACTTATACTTATCGTGGCATTGAAGGTTGATTATTTAAAAGTTAGTAAATTTTATGTGTTGGTGTTTCAATTTACAGGTCATAGTAAGAAAATGTTGCAATACCTTTTGTGTTTATACAGTATATATCTTGTGCTGCATCACAAGGGTAAAACTCATCTTATGGTATCATCTTTGTTAGCAATCTATCTCTTCACATCTTGTAGGGCTCGTATTACCACAGATGAATGGCCATTCACTGGCCATGCATGGTATCCCGGATCATGTGACCAGTGAGAGCGAAAGTGACAGTGAGTTCTGTGACACCACAGATCAGCCAATACTAGAAGAGGTAAGGTCTGGGTATTAGCACGCAAAATAGACCTGACTGTTTTACTTAATACCTCTCGAATCAAAAAAAGCATTTTTCTAAAATATTTGATGGAGATTTGTCAATTGGAACTCAACTTACAACTCTCCTTCAAATATTTTGTGAGTTCAATATCTATTCCTATTATTTTAAGAGTTGAGACTTGTCCATCTGGAAAAGTATAAGTAAAACCTATGCAAGAAATAATAATGATTTATTTGACCCAAGGATGAATGAATTACATTGAGCATCAGCATCAACAGCATTATTGTCTTAGTGTTTATGCTAGTATAATTAAATTATATAAAGTGCTTATAAAGATATGAACTGTTTCTCAAAACTATTCATAAACTATAGAGCTTTGGAAATATAATGTATGTATTATAAATGTCACACTAATTTTGAAAGGTTTATGTGGAACAGAGAGCTTTGCATTGATTGAAGTTGAAGACATATCATGTACATATGAAATTGTTTTACAGAGCCTTATCAACAGAAGTGAGAGTAGTCTTTCATCACAGAGTTGTTCTACACCCAACAAGTCGGCATTAAATGCCACTAACAGCCTCATAGTGACAGAGGCTGATGTTCACATGGGACGCATATCCCCTATAGACTCGACCAATCAACAATCAGACATTCCTACAAACGGACTCCTCTCACAAACTCTCCCTGAGCCTAGCGGATCTCTGCTGTCGCGGACTAGTACCAGCAGTTCCCCCACGAGGACGCCACTGTCTAGTAACAGTAGATCTAACTTGAGTGTGCTACCATCTGTCGGATCTCCACAAAAGAATCATGTCTTAGAAAACAGTACTAGTAGTCATTCCAAGGGGGCGCCACATGCTGATGAAAATTCTCATCAGGTGGCGCCACTGTCTGAGAGCAGTTCCAGTAATTCACACCAGGTGGTGCCAGTATCCGGAGCTAATGCTAGTAGTTCCTCCCCGAGGGCGCTACTGCTCAGGACTAATGGTAGTTCCTGGAGTTCCGCCGTGGGGACAGAGCAGTTCTGTGATGGGGAGGAGACCAAGACGACGCCCGTGAGCACCCGGGGCGGGGGCGAGGTGACCGGGGGAAACCGGCAGGGAGGAGCACGGCAAAGAAGTTCAGATAGTACCGGCAGCTTACGACGAAGTAAGTTGTTAGCATTTGAAAGAGAAGTCTATATTTTCAATTGCAATATACATCAATCAATCCATTATATTACCTATATGGTTGTATATGTATATATGCAAACAAATACTTATGTATGTATTCTTACCTCACTCATAATGGATGTTTTACCTGTTCATGCCTATAGATTTTGACAAGTGTGGTCCGAATCTTCAATACATTTGCAAAATAATTTCTGTTTTTTCCTTCTATTCACAAGACATTTGAAGGCTAATTATTGATGAGGTCTTGATAAACATTTCTCGTTCAAATACTTTTAGAAAATGCACCAGGGGAAAAAAATATTACCAAAATAGCCAGAATAGTTTTTGGTTTGACAGGCATAGATTAGACTAATATTCGATAGATGGAATTGTACTTCCATTCCTTCAGTAAACAGACATATTATTACTTTCCCCTCTCATAATGTCAGAATTAATAGGGTGTGTATTGTACTTGTAGTGCTACTTTTGTGTTTAAGTTTTTTTCATGGATATATTCTTTATAATACATGTATCTAAGTCCTGTGCACTCTCTTTACAGGTCGAGGAGGGGCGGCGCCACCCGGGCGTCAGGAGCTGGTCCCGGGCCGCGGGGGCGCCGGGGGTAGCGGTGGGGAAGATGAGCGCCCGCAGGAGCAGTTCGCGGGCGACGTGAACGCGCAGATCGCCCTGGCCCTGATGCGCCTCCAGCAGGACATGAGCAGCGTGCTCTCCCGGCTCAACACCCTCGAGACACTCACCCTGGTACAGACACAGGTGCCGTACAACTGTTAACTCACGCTTGAGCCACATTTTGCACTGCCTTCTGCTTGTAATAGATCCTGCATCTATTCCTCTTGCGCCATTACTTCTGCTCAGTATAGGATTATATCTGACACCCAATTTTGATCAATTATCATAATCTTTGTCAGAATTTTTTATTTCATTACAATATTTTATACACTCAAATAGAGAGAAGTTACAGAGATATCATTACATATTACATAAAAAACAACAGATGAAAACTTTGACATCCAGTGTTGATCAATTACCATAATTTCTTTTGAAAGGATGAGATCTTATATATTTTAAAGTTATTACATTTTTGAAATTTGTTATATCTTAATTTAGTTCTCAATATTATGTTTGTTCAATGGGTATGCTCATTATGTATCAAATCTATCATATTATTGCTTAAAAGTGAAATTTCCTAATGCATAACTTATGAGATATTATTGAACTCAACATAAGTATCAAAAGGCTTAAGTGTACATAATTCTTTAGATGTAAAATGTATTTAATTGTAAAATTTATTAAATGATTCCCAAATTCATCATAATAGGTATATGTATCAAAAGATATCTTTAAACCTGAAGCTTCCAAGTTTCACCATTAGATGGATTCAGTGTTTGTTAGATACATTCCTAGCTCAATATGATTTAGGATTTTCTACTCAGTTTTTACGCTGGCATCAAGAAGGGCAAATACTGGTCTCTTGTGAATTGACACTTTTACTGTGCACTTTGCTTGTTTCTAAATGTAGCGATTATTGCTTTTAATGGACACATCCATAAGGTTTAGGATTATAGGATACAGCATTCAAATCAAATTCAAATTCTTTCTTTTTATGTTTTATGAAATCTTCACAAAAATGATAATGGTTATACTGAAAATAATACTTCAAGTTGATGATGATGATTTAAGTGATAATAATAATAATGATAATAATAATAATAACAATAATAATAATAATAATAATAATAATAATAATAATAACAACAATAATAAACGGTAATAATGATTATATTGGTAATGATAATTATTCTATTCCTGCTACTTCTGCTGCTGCTTCTGCTGCTGCTACTACTTCTACTAATACTAGCTCATAATTCTAACAAAAATGGCACTAAAGGTAACTGGTATTTGCTCATTGTGTGTGTTGTAGGTTCGCTCACGCCAGGCTGAGGATGAGAGTAACAGACACCAGGTATGTAGCTTCCACTCTGCTAACCCTTCCACTGCTTAGACCACTTTCATCCTAAGCTTATGCCACTACCAGCAAAACCCTGTCATGTTGGCATTCATTAGATAGCTCTTACCGAGTACTCTCAGATGATTACCCATTTTATAGGGTTTCAGTCATTTTTCAGCTTTTTTGCATCATTTCGTATTGACGAAATTAGCCACTAGCAGTATACTGGAGAAGTATAAGAGTATACTGGAGAATGGTGTATATCTGGCTCTTCCATTTTGTGGAGTTCCGAGTTTCATGATACAGAGATTTGTTAAATATCAGATAGGGAAGTGCACACTCACTGTTCATGTACATGTAGGATTTTCATGTGCAGATCCATAAAGGGATGTATAAACCCTGGCCGTGTCCATTATATAAACCTGTATGAATCCCTATGTCCAGAAAAAACTTCAATTGATATATGTTTCTGATCATTACTTGAACTTTAGAAATTCAAACTCCAATTATGTTCTCCAGCTTAATGCCCCTCTTTATGTTATGTAACCACAAACGCATATATTGTGTGTGGCTTTGGATGGCTGAAGGTGTCTGAGGTGTCAGCTTATAAAGGTTTCAGTGTGACAGGTTGTGTTATATTGGTATGTTGTGATTTCAGATGCCTTCTTGGTGGCCATTCTCAAGTCTCTCTGGTAGAACTGTGCTCTTCATATTGCTCTGGCCGTTCATTGCTAATTGGATCATACGGTACATCAACAGAAGGTAAGGCATAATTATATACGGGTTAATTCAAATATTCTCAAACAGACTCAGACTGAGCATTTAAGACTAAACTAGGTCGGTTTAGTCAAAAATTCTAATAGCGATATGTGTTAGAGGATTTATCTTTCACCACAAATAGTTCTGAGACTTCATTATAATCAGCTAATATATTAGATCCATAAAAGCACAAAATAGCATCATAGTTCAATTTCCAACTTTCTATCAGGTAATGAGGTGCTAAGAGGTGATTCCCATAGAAAAAAATATTTCAACCTCAGGTATGCCCTGTTTTTAGCACTAGAGTTTTGAAAGTTATCAGTTGTTTTTTTGAATTTATCTATTGTAAATCGTAATCTTGTTTAGGTTTATCTGTCGTCTGACCACTGGTCAGTGGTAGACTTCAGGTTGACCTTTACCACTTTACCACCAGTCCACCAAGGATCAGCCACGGGTCTCAATGGTGTGAGTAATGTGGGAGCCTCTAGGTATGTGGTAGTTATGTGGTAGTACATGGCTTTTTAGGCCAATTACCGGAAACATTTATACAACAGAGCGTCCTTGCTTCAGTCACAAACATTGTCTTATTTATCTCCATGTTTTCATTTCTGCAGGAGGAGGAGATGAGGTACAGAGTAAAGTGGAGCAGGGAACCAGGGAAACCCACCTTGCTCGTGATATTGGCAAAGGGAACCAACCTACAGAGTCACCTAATGAACAAATTGTGTACCAAAAGGAACATTAGGGCAAGGACGTAATCAGTCAACTTACTTGTCCTGACATTTTTTAGACTCAATTTCATATTCAGATATTGGAAAAAGGTGAACATCTAGTATCTGTTATTTCTAGTAAAATAATTTAAGATGGCAAAATGTTATTGTTATCATATCCTTTCAGCATGTGAATGCCTATTTTTAGTTTTTTTTCACAGAATGTAGTAATACTTCTTTATGTAAGAAGCTATGCTTTATATATATTCTATATATATAATCTATTTAAGGCAGTTTTATGATTACAATAATGCATTCCTATACGATTTCTTTTATCAAGTAATTTGGGTTATAAGCTTTAAATGCACTGAGAATCACCTGTGGTGTGAAATACAGCTTTAAGAACAATTACTTGCTATTTTAGTAAGACATTTCCATCACTCTTACAGGTTCAATCTTAAAGGGGAACTTAAGGCTCACATACATATTAGCTTATATGAAAGTAATACACGTCAAGAATAGGATGCTGTCCTCCTTTGTCTTTCAGGCTGTACAAAAAGACAGGGTGGTAGAGTTATTTTTCATATAATTCCTGTTGGTAAAGTCAGATAAAAACAGTGGCTCACAGTGAGTCACAGCTGATAGCAACTGGAGAACATGGCTGCTAGCGGGGGCTGCCAGGGCCTGGGCAGGCTGGTTGCAATATGCAAAATTCTCCCCTCATGGGATCACTGAGAGAAAAAGGAGGACAGCATCCTAATATTGAAGTGTATTACTTTCATATAAGCTAATATGTATGTGAGCCTTTAGTTCCCCTTTAACACTTCTAATCCGCATATATGTGAGTGGGTATGAACACTAACCAAGGGAGCTTTGCATGCATATATGATTTGAAATGATCAAATTCATTTCAAGAAGAGACCAACCAATCTACGAGTAAGGGACCACCCAAAAAGCTTGGAAAACTAGTCAGTTGGCTGTCAGAATGTAGTCTCTGACTCACATAAAAAGATTGCTGCCTCTGCCCAGTGCTGAAATTTAGATCAAGAAAATGGTATTAATTGTATATGTGTAAATATTCAAAAAAGAGAAGATATATTATTTATGTTGATGGTAAATGGATATGGATGAGGTATAAATGGTTATTTAATTTCAATGAATGTCTGTGATTATGTTGATGTACATATGAAAATAACAGTTTCAAAAGCGCAGTAGATTTATATGTTGTAAGTGCATGTTTCCCTTATATCTATGATAGCGTTCTCTCATGGACAAGATCTCTGATGTAGGAATGCTTGATGTCATAAGTTTATCAGGGATGGGTTTTATGAATAAATCCATCATCATCATTATCATCATCATTATTATCATCAAATCATGTTCAAATGGCTTATTGGTTACAAAGATACAGTAGTTGATTACATGTAAAAGTATGTCCCCTTAATTGTCATAAAGTTCCTTTGTGAAGGAAATGTATGATATAGTCTTGTTTAATGCCATAATGAAACCAAACAAGGATTAGATAAAAAATCCATCATCATCAATGCTATCATCAAATTACTATGTTACTGATTGGCCCTCAAAGCTTATGTCAATCATGTAGTATAAGTAATTCAATCTCATGTCAATCATGTGGTATAAGTAGG
Source organism: Maea johnstoni (assembly GCA_963942565.1). NCBI lineage: Eukaryota > Metazoa > Annelida > Polychaeta > Spionida > Magelonidae > Maea > Maea johnstoni. The sequence continues at coordinate 32,072,852 of OZ012689.1, forward strand.
TCAATCTCATGTCAATCATATGGTATAAGTAGGTCAATCTCATCTCTGGCAGGAGCAGGAAGAATGCTCCTTTGAATCATGTCAATACGATAAGTTTAACAGACATCCTCAGGTAGCTTTACAAAAGCTAGTAAAAATGATGTTTTCACCTGAAGTCAGTGGTGGGGCTCAACAAATAAAAATTGCTTGTTCTCATATTTTGGCAAAGCTTAAATTGTATGGAATGGTATTTTCCAGGCTGCTGCTCTGATTCTATAAGTGCCTTGTGAACAATTATCTTCTTGCTGCCCATTTAGACAGTGGTGTTGGTTTCTAATTATTTGCTTGAAGGAGTTGGATAGATTAGAATGTCTACACCTTCAGTTCAGCACTAGTGTAAATTCATAACCCTTAAGCTTCTGGTAGCTTATTTTACCAGTACAAAATGATGCAAAAAAGCTGAAAAACAATGTAATCAATACTAACATGGTTTTAGATGATTTTCCAAGATATTTGCATCCTTTTGGTTTGGATGAATGAAAGTAGTCTGAGCATGGGAAACATTAAAGTAAGGTGACCTATCGTTGAAATCATGACACGATTTTGCCAATGAAATTTTTTATGATTTATATCTTCAAATAAAGAGTGAGTGTGTAGGAAAAAACATGTTTGGGTGTATGCTTTCCTTATGCTTCTGTTGTGCCATGTTGGTTTGTCACAGACAAATGAATCATTCCTGACTAGCTTGTATTGAAAGCCATTGTATTGGTGTGGGAACGCTTTCTCCTAATCATGAGGCTAGAGAGGCACCTCATTCACAGAGCTGTCTGAGGACCAGGACAAGTCCTTGGTCCTGTCAGAGACATATTTGTGAAATTGGCTTCAGAGGTATTATCGTTTGGAATCAAGATTGTAGAAATCATTTTAAAAACTGTAATTGTATGCAAATGGTATGAATGATGCATGTTTTTCAAGGAATAAACTACAAAATGAAAAAAATCATCAAAATTGTTTATTATTTCATTTATTTAGATGTGGTATTTAATGTATCATTAAGCAATGTGAGAGAATTTCTCATCACCTGTGCCCAACGTCCTAATAGACATGTTGCCTGATAAATAATTGTAGAAAAGTTTTGATTCTTTCATAGAAGAGATTAATTTCAAATATGTGTTATATAATTAGAATTGGATGTAACAGGTTTAATTGTGCCTACATACATATAGCTACAGTTTATAGGTCCGCAGCAGTAGTACAGTTGGTAAGTTGTTAAAAATATCTAAGATTAAGAGAGAAGGCAAAAGCATAATAAGATATGTATTAACATATTGAATACCCTTGTTGGTAGCACATGGTGGGTAGGAAAACTAGAACTGAATTTCAATAGCAGCACCAGTGAGGCATTTCTTAAAGGAAAGTACAGAAATCAATTTTGATTTGGAATTAGGTTTATTATCACTTTCTCTGCAATAATGGGACCAAGTTATGACTTGCCAGTTGTAAGCTGTGGAAGAAACCGCAATTCCTTGCGAAAACCACCAGTATTCTGTGGCAATACTTAAGACCACTACGTTAACACAGCAGGCCCTTAGTGGTGAGAAACAGCGAGTTGTCAGTGGCAACACTTTAGGCCACTCGGTTAGCGAGGCAGGCCCTTTGTGTTGAGAAACAGAAAGTTGCCATTGGCAACACTTTAGGCCACTCAGTTTATACCATTTTAATTGGCTGATCACCGATATCTGGTAGTGGTTTCACTTTGTATATGGGGTCTTTGTTTCTACAGAGAGGGCCGAGGGGTAAGCTTTACCTGGTTGGTATTGAACAACACTAGACAATTCCTAGGAAGTAACAACATTAAAAGTAAAAGATCTCGACACGTTTGATCGAAAGTGGAAAGCATTCATAGACATCCTCGGAAAAGATAACAGCCACCACAATAGTTGGTAAATCTTGTAATTATACACTTTATTTTTTTATTTTCATAAAATATGATGCGTAACATGTACCTTGGATATATCCATATCCATATAAATGGATAACTGCACAACTTTTCCTTTATTGTTCAATGATATCGTTCATGACAATTTAGAAATATAAGTCTTGTTGTACATGTGTGCAATTTGGAATTATGCTGCTGGTGGCTAATTTGGCCAATACAAAATGATGCAAAAAAAACCTGAAAATTGACTGAAACCCTGGCACATGGGTTCTCATCTGAGAGAACTCGGCAAAAGCTATCTAATGAATACCAACATGACTGGGTTTAAATGGTTTTCAAAAATATTTGTGTCCCTTTGCTTTGGACGAAAGGAGCGTCAGCATTAGAAGGGTTAAATAGAATTAACACGTTGATTAGTAAAAAGAGTTTTCTCGAATCCGCTCTTATTTAAATTCTAACTTGCATTTAGTAGGAAATTAGATTTTCTTTATATGTAAGTATGCATGCACGTAATCCATTCCGGCCTGACTGGGATCTGCGGCCACCTCTGCCTCGTAGCGGGCGTACATCTCATCAACCAGCGAGATACGCTCAGCTTCTGGACGGCTCTCGGATAAACCTGGAATGTAACATAGTAATAGTTTAATCAAAATATTTACTATTTCCTTGAGTCTTGAAAAGAGGGTACGCGTTCCTAAAGAATTTCTCAGATTAACGTAGTAGTAGAAGTAGTAGTAGTAGAAGTAAAAGTAGTAGAACTAGCAGCAGCAGTAGTAGTAGTAGCAATAGTTGTAGTAGAAGTAAAAGTAGTACTAGCAGCAGCAGTGGTTGTAGTGGTGTATGTAGTTATGTACGGTGAGTGGTGAGGGGTCTTCCTGGCCAAACACTGGCAATTTGCAAGTAGTAGTAGTAGTAGTAGTACTACTACTACTAGTAGTAGTAGAAGTAGTAGTAGAAGTAGTAGTAGCAGCAGCAGCAACAGCAGCAGCAGCAGCAGCAGCAGCAGCAGCAGCAGTAGTAGTAGTAGTAGTAGTAGTAGTAGTAGTAGTAGTAAGAGTGTAGCAGTGCTGGTTGTTTTGCGCCTGATCTCTACTAGGGTGACCTACCTGAGAGGAAGGTGCTGTTGCTCCAGGTCCGTGTCGTAGGTACATACCATTTGGCATGTTTCCTGGCAGCCTCCGCATCACCTAAATAGCAAGTACAATATGACTTATGTGGTACATATTTTAGGTTTATGCAAATACACAATATGTGTATACATTTATCATCAGCCCTGACATTATTATGACAGATGATTGGTCAATTCGTGTGATGTACTGGACTATCATGGGTTCCTTAAATTGCTTTAAAGAAAGTGTCAATGTTAGGATACTTATAGATATGTATCATATATGGAAACGAACAAAATTCTATATGATGGCCACAGTAGAATCACATCCTGATCGAAAATGTGGTTACGAATCATCCCGTCATTGTTATCTGTCAACATTATTTAGGTTTGGAAGATACATTTGAAACACGGTGATCAAGATCGATGGATTGGGTGTGTAGATTGCGATTTCAAGTGACATGGCCTGCCACCTGGAGCCTGATACAGCTGGTTTCTCTCAAACACGCAAGGGGGATAACAAACACAATTTGTTGTTGGTACAGTATAAATATATGCCGTCCTTTTACCTTTCTTTCCATCTTTCATCCATTTCTCTTGGTATGGGCAGCTTACTACTGCTGTCTCTATGGACACTAGCCTCAGCCCGGCTTTGTAGACTGGCGAGTTAGGGTCGGTGAATGGAGCCGAGTACTCCTTCACAGTGCGATAATAGTTGATGAAATTGGTGTTGTCAAACTCCGCCTGGAAATAACATAACAGTATGGTAGTATGTATTAACTTAGATAAGTAGCTCATCAGTTAAGTACCGTGTACTGTAATATGCACGCTTTAATATTTCCCCTTGGTTTTCTTAGGATATTCATAACTCTACAGAATGTCTTTGATCCAATATATATTTCTCGAATAAATTTATGAAGGGGTTTCTTTATTCGGCGACTGAAGATGATGATTTGAATCATGATGTTGAATGACTAAGACCTTTATTTTGTTACTGAGTCTGAGCTAATACAGTATTCTGGCTAAATTTTGCAATTCTATATAGCGTAAGAGGCCTTAGTAAAAGACTCAACTTGCTCCATAATAAACGCTCTATTTCGCAATGGTGAAAAGCAAGTGCGATATCCCCTTCCTCAAAACATTATACACATAGAGCAGTATCACATATGCTAATAGTAGTGGCACTGTTCTGCCAAATCTGAATCTTTTGTTCCTGACAAATATTTCCTAACTATTATGATACGTGAGCATTTTATAGACTACTTTGTTCTTTTTGTAATTTTTATATCTAGAAAATGAGTCTGCTATTTTGAGGAGTAGAGGGTTAGGGTTTTACACCGATTTCAATTGCCTGTGACATATCGTGGCAAATTAGACACACAATCACCATAAATTCCTTCTCCTCGCGAGAATCGCTAGGGTATTTTAGTTGCAAAGGCACTACAGGGGGTAATTTACAATGCCGCACATCTGTATAGCGACTGTGCCATCACGCTATAGAGGATCCCGCGGAGATTAAAACTGCCACTTCGACTTGTAGCCTAAAGTGGTATTGGCCCAAAAGTCTCTGGATACATACTTGAGTGATCTTCCCCTCCTTGACGAAGTCTCCCCAGATCCTTGTGAAAGACAGAAACATGTCGTGCTTAGATAGCCTGTTCGTTCTTCCTAGATACTGATTCTGGTCATCCACACAAAAACCTGCTATAACCATCTGACCACCTAGAAACGAAAAGAACATAATAGGTAAATCCACAGCATACAACACCTACTACTGGTCATACAGACACTTAATCTGGTCATACAGACACGTAATCTGGTCATACAGACACTTAATCTGGTCATACAGACACTTAATCTGGTCATACAGACACTTAATCTGGTCATACAGACACTTAATCTGGTCATACAGACACGTAATCTGGTCGAACGAAAACTGATAATGGTAATAATACTCAACTTAATATCGGTCTTAAAAATACCTAATACTGGCCATACAATACCTAGTTCTGGTCACAAAAACAGCCGATGCTGGTCAGTTTCAATAACTAACTTGATTCGCATCTAGGCCCCACACGGGGTCTGACTCATCTATACCAATGTAACAAAGCAGTATATTTCTGGAAAATATCTGACAGAAAACTGTTGCTCATATTGCATTTATTTATTTCCATTTAAATATTTTTCAAATTCTATTCTCTTTGATTAGAATACACTTTTTCTAGTAATGATGATAGTAACACATTTATAATAATCATGTTGATAATAATAATAATAATAATAATGATGATAATACTAATGATAATAATAATTATAATAATACTACTACTACTAATAATAATAATAATGATAATGAAAATACTACTACTACTACTACTACTACTACTAATAATAATAATAATAATAACAATAATAATAATAAACACCACCTACCGTGCATGAGCTCTCTTGCCCTGAGTAGCATGATGTGTTCCCAGTCGGCCGCGGCCTGGGCCTTCCACGCCCTCTTCTCAGCCTCGTCACTCAGGCGGCTCATATGCAGAGCCCCAGAGATAGCACAGGGCCTAAAACGTACATTATTGTATATCAAAGCCTTAACGACTGTTCAGCAGGGCATTATGTGTATGTAATGTACATTCACAACTGAAGGCATCCTGGCCAGAACGAGGGCCGAAGGCAGGTTTTTATCGTTCACTGGCAAAGAATGTCCATCGGTAAAGGGACATGTGTCACTGTCAAGGCATGTCAGTGCCTGATCAATTATTTTGTTTTGGAGGAAATTGATGCGAGATTAAATGCCCTGTGGTGGAGGGAATTATGGGGATTTAATGACCTAAATCTCCACTTATCATATATGTTTATAATTTCATTAACACGATCAGTTCCAGATTTCGAGATCATAGTGGCTACAACCAGATTATCTGCATGCTGCATTACTATCAGGAGAGCTATTGACACCAAAAATCAAACAACAAAGACGAGACTGTTCGACAATCAGAGCATTAATGAAAGTCGTACTACTTAAGTAGTGACAGGAAACCCCGCTGATGGATTGCACAGAGTATTGAATACCATCGGGAGAGGTTTACCCTTATACTGCTGGTGGCTAATTTGGCAAATTATACAAAATGATGCAAAAAACCTAAAAATGAAAGAAACCCTGGCAAATGGGTACTCATCTCAGAGCACTCCGCGAGAGCTACCCAATGAATACCAACATGACAGGGTTTCGATGATTTTTAAAGATTTTTGCGTCCTTGTGCTTTCGACAAACGTAGGCTCAGCATTGGAAGTGTTAACACGTACGCAGCATTCAAAATTTATATATAGGACCTGTACATACGCCTCTACGTGAGCCCTGTGATAGCTTTATAATCTGTTTACCAGGAAAATCCGTCAGTGTAGACCGTGTCAACATCTTTGGAGACTGGGTAAAAGGATAGGAACACCTCGTACGTGATTAGCCTACAAAGCGGTCTCCTGTAGTAACACACCAGTATGGACCCAAGACATGCCTTTCTGGCAAGCACATTGGAAGGGGAAGCTAAAGCCTGATTTAATCCACTAGAATTCCAGTCTGCACCATAGTACCATTTCAAATAGCAAATGAAAAGGTGTGGGGAGAGTTATGCCTCTATATAATTTGCAGACCATATCCAAGATATTACAATTTATTTTTACCATATATTGCATTGTTGTATCATTGCTGGTGAAGCTTTTAGGGCTGACGTGTCTACTAGGTGGAAATTTAACACAGAACCTCTGACGCAAAGATTTTGACTCATTCTGGGCAAGATATGATCCATGGAAATATAGACTTACAGTTTGGATAGCCAGTGCATGGCAGTACTGGAGAAGCCGACATTGAGGTTTGATGATGGTAGACACTGGCTGTAGAAGCTGGTACCACAAGCAAGAGGGAAAACATTCTTTGTTGCAGTCATATAGGTTGGAGCTCCATCGACCAAACCTGTGCCAATGCAATTATACATACATGTATGAATACACACACAGATAAATAAATGTATGTCTGTATGTATGTACGGAAGTATATATATATTTATATATATTTATATATATATATATATATATATATATATATATATATATATATATATATATATATATATAAATATATATATATATATATATATATATATATATATATATATATATATATATATGTATATGTATGTATATATATATATATATATATATATATATATATATATATATATATATATATATATATATATATATATATATATATATATATATATATATATATATATATATATACAGATCGCTTAAAAAAGATTCCCTTGATATTTCACCTATACATGTCCCCGATTTCTAGCAGATCCATTTACAATTCGATACGCAAATGCCCATTTGGAACGACCATATTTTGGTAGAATTCAATAAGGAGAAGTAAATACAACTGAAAACACTTCTGCAGTGCGTTAAATCTATGACCTATTCTGTGCAGATGCCGTTACTATCATCCGACCGAGTCAAGGCCTAATCAGTCATAGTTTGTCTGATTAAGTGAAAAGGGTGTAGGCGATGAAATATGCATAGTCTCACAATGACTCTATGATCACAATATGATCACATACTAGTAATGCATATGGTACTCACCATGTACTCGTAGAAAAAGTGATTTAAAGTCGTTTATTGGCTGATCTTCATAGACAATCTGAATAGGGAGTTCTTCTCCATACTTTTTTCTCAGTGCCGCTGAAATGATATAAATTCAACATATATCTATATATTATATATATATATTATATATATATATATATATATATATATATATATATATATATATATATATATATATATATATATATATATATATATATAAACATATATAACAGAAAATGAATAACATAACCTTTATCTTTTAATCCTTTTTTATATTTGAATGCTATTTATTCAGGTGTGACAAAAATCATAAAACATGAAAACAGGATACATATGCTGTGTCCACATAGTAATGGTTTTCTGGAATAAAAATATCATAAATATTGATAATTATATTGAGAGAGAACAAAAAGATAATAGAATAATGTAAGATTGATGAGAAAAATTATTCTATTGTTGTTGGTACAAAAACTGTTGTAGTTATAGTACTATGTTATGAAGTATTTTTGAATATGAAATGGCTAATTGGCATTGTTGTTGTAATATCTTATTAATAAAGACCATTTTCTATTGAAAAGACATTGTTTGTTTTCTAAAGTGTATTTGTATTCATCATGCAAGAAAGATTGCCTAACGTTTGCTTTGACACGATGCAGAACTGGGATTTTCTCTTCTAGTTTGCATTGAAAAATAGTTTTTTTTGTATTTAAAATTATCAAGTTCAACTGGTCGGAGTTTTCAAGGTCTCCTAATATCTTTCGCCTGTCAGTTAAACAGTATGTTTCCATACCAAGTGATCTTATCCAGTTCTGCACTTCGGTCCAAAGACTTATAGTGGCGGGACAATCTATCAACATGTGATAGTTACTGTCAATTCCAACCTTACACATAGAACATAAGTTGTTGTCCATTATACCTATTTTGGCTAGAATGTCATTTGTAAAATAACGGTAATGTAAAGTTCTAAATTGGATGTATTTTAAATAAATATCATCCACAACAACATTAGTTTTATGAAAGGAGTATTTGACCTCAAGTGGAGATAAAATGATATTTCCTTTGTCAGCCCATTTTGTACAGATATTGTGGATTATATTACTATTTTTAACATACATTGATCGATATAAATTGGAAACACCTTTAGCATCTGAACATACAATAACATTGATTATACAGTTTGTTGGCCTAACAGGCTTAAAGTCGGGAATATCATTATTATTAAGAAAGTTTTTTAATGACAATATGAAACCACCATATTCTAAAAAATTGGTTTTAATGTTAAAAACTGATTGGAACTTATCTAACGACAAGAACATACAATTATCGTCTATGAGGTCTGCTATTATGGTTACTCCCCTTCTAAACCATTCGGGTTTCAAAGGTAGCCTAAGAACATCATTGTACCATAGAGGAGTTAAGAGGATGTTTGTCTTTTCTCGAATTACATTCTTTTTCCAAAGTGCCTTTAAACTTCTTAAAACGTCTGACCAAAAAGGTACCTGAGCAATTTCCATTGCACGTTCTGTAAAAGCACTTCCGAAACTGAATACCAAATTATGTAGCTTTAAACCTCCATTCCTGATATCAGCTATCTTTTAATCCTAGTAGTACATGTGGATGGAGCGAGCAAAACAAAAGGTCGACATTACATTGTGTCAAATCTAACGGATATCGAAAACTTTCAATTCTTTCACATATTTCTCCGCCTCTAATTTATTTTATCATTATGTATGATCTATGTCAGCTTAGGTTATATCCAACTCCGTTTTGTTCACATTTGTTTTTCATCTTAATTTATATTCATTTTGATTTCCTCCTTTATTTTGATAGTATTGAATTAGAAAATCATGTGAATAGGAATTGTTCACATAGTTATTCAGAATAGCAACATGCAGTCACCTGCTTCTCAAAATACTCTGCTGTTATCAATACAGTTCCAGCCGACTCTTTAAGTTTATATGTACGTTACAGGTGGTATCCATATTTGTAGGGTCAAAAATACATGACCATTTATTTTTGGTGATATCTTCTTAAAACATACTTTTAGAAGGTTTGAAGGAGAAATATCAAGACAATTCAAAACGGTGTTACTCATTTAATTATTTGATGAATCTAAGAATATTTCTTAAGCTGCTTCCACGTGTTATAGCTTGGAATGTCATTTTAGGGTGACATTCTAACACTTTCACATCGGGGGTGTATATATGATCTCACTAAATTGAAAATTAACCGACACTATGAGCTCTATTTCAATGTTTGAAATGGGATTGTTATACCGAACTAGAAAAACAGCTTTTGACAAAATGTTTCTCGAAAGAATGCTTTGTAACCATGGTATTTACATGTGTATCAGATCATGTGTACGATTATGCAAAGGAGTTAAGCATAAAGGGGTTAAACGACTTACCAATAACTTCCATCATCATGAACATCCCGATACCTCCATCTGCTGTACCATAGTCACAGAACACGAATGGACTTTCGCCATCACACGGAGCCTGGTCTAGTAAAGATAAAGTGGTTTTCGACATTTATGTTCTATTGCTGTATCTTGTATTGTATTGCATTGTATTGCATATCGCAAATCTCGTATTGCATTGTATTATACCGCATACTGTTGTTATACTGTATTGAATTGTATTGTAGTGTATCGAATGGCACACTGGTGTATTGTGGTGTACCGTGTTGTATTGTTTTGCTTTGCATTGTATTGTATTCGGTTTTATCGCATTTGGGTTTGTTATACACAGCATGAAGAACAGATACAAAGATATACAGACAGAGTGACGCATAATTGCACATTGGTTCACACAAATCAACCCAGGTAAAGAATTTATAATGCACACATTTACCTTTCCAAGCCTAGGTTATTACAGGGATAGACAATATATAAACAATAGCCTACATGTAGCTGGACTAATCTTGATAACCCTTTTAAGATACACATACGTATTCAGTGGGAACGTCCTTTGCAAATCGTATAACTTAATTTTTCAAATTAAAGGGGTCCTTTTATATCGAAATCAATGAAATGAAAAACTTTCCTTAAACGACTTTTATTATACGTTTTACGCACTTGAAACATTCACGTGATTCATTTGCCCTTCTCAAGTTACCTATTACCAACTATTACCAAAGTGATTAATACGTTTTCTCACACCATTGGTGTTATAAACAGTCTTGTGATAAAGGTATTCGCTTGCAATAAGCCTGTAGAAGCATACCTATGGCCTTGAGTAGGGTAGGGGTAGCTCTCTTTACGACGTTGTAACACCCCAGTGTGTTATCTGTATAGAAGCCAGATCCATCCGCACCATACGGGACATGACTGTGAGGCTTGTATCCGTTTTCAGACATACTCAGCTACAAGAAGAACACAGTAATTATAATTGCCATTGTTATGTTTATATACACAAGACATAGATCCACACCTACCAGATCCATAGACGCACATACATACACATATACATAAATGCATGCATACATACAATTTACACACACACACACACACACACATATATATATATATATTATATATATATAATATATATATATATATATATATATATATATATATATATATATATATATATATATATATATATATATATATATATATATATATATATATATATATATATATATATATATATATATATATATATATAAATATATATATATATATATATATATATATATATATATATATATATATATATATATATATATATATATATATATATATATATATATATACACTGTAAAAATTATAAGTAAACGTTTACCCTATTTCGGTGCAACTGAGCTGCACCCGATTTGGGTAAATGTTAACCGTGACAAATGTGAACCGGGTTAACGTTTCCGACTTCAATGGCAGTGCAGGTAAACCATTACTTTTGTGTGGAGGGTGAATGTTTACCCGCCTAGGGTTATAAGTCACCTTATAATATGGGGTAGACGTTTATTTCGGAGGGAGGGGTGAGTATTTATTAGTGTGATGCATAACCTTTAACATATACTAATATCAAGTACGATATAAGGTACATAAAACATACATCTACAATAAAACTGGCCGGCAGTCCAGTTATTAATGTCTGTTCTTTGTTATTTAAACATGGCTTATATTAAGTTCTTTTCGTGCATGTTTTTTCGTCTCTCTTCCCCTTCTTCTTCGTCTCCTTTACTACAAAATTGTGTTGGTAGGATTACAACGACTGATGGTTTTATGTTTTCACTCTGAAATATCATATGGATATGAATTCACTTTAAGTGTGCGAGATTTTAAGATATTTTTCTCTATCTCTACACCATGACCATTAACTCCTTCTACCGTAAATGCTGAAACGTGGTTAAGTGTGGCAATTCATGGTAGGTGAT
>OZ012689.1:32089901-32092478 GCA_963942565.1 Maea johnstoni
ATGTCAATATTCACCCTCTACTCGAAAATCAGACTCTACCATTTGATCATTCATGTATTTGGCACGGTCCAAGGACCTACCTCAACAGGGGATCTGCACAATTAGTATTTCAAAAACATTTTTGAATAAGCCTCCCATAAGCCTCAAAATTACTAACAGAACGTCCTTTATATAGTAAATGCTGCTTTTCATGGCATATCATAATTCAAGATTCTTGTGACATGACCTTGGACCCAGAGTGGGTTCATATCTGTCGTTTTCTAAATGGCTGACTTCGAAGACTGTATCTTTGTTCCCTTTCAACCAAAAAAGGAGATCAAATTATTTGTCAAAATGATCTATCTCGAGGGAATCTGCATGGTCAAAGCAGCCAGCCAAGTCGTTTGGGAGCATTTTACAAGGAAGACCCATATGTCCCATCAGCCCCGAGGATTTGAGTGGGGATGTGATACAGATGTGCAATAGCTTTTACTCCATAGACTTCCCATGGACTGTGACAAATTCCTTATTTATGAAGAAATACCTCCGGAAATGACTCCGGGCTGAGTTGTACCAGAAATAGGAATCAAAACGAGATCGTTCCGCCTTTGTTTTCTAGAGTGCACGTCATTAGAATGTCGCTTGGTCGAGATCTTCGGTCAGTGATCACTACTCATGTGTAATCTTTTGATTTGATATTGATAATTAACCGTTACGCTGCTGGTGGATAATTTGGCCATCACGAAATAATGCAAAAAAACGTGGAATATCCCTGGAACCCTGGCACATGGCTACATATCTGAGGCTACTCGACAAGAGCTTTCTGATGAGTACCAACATGACAGGGTTTAGATAGACATTTGCATCATTGTGCTTTGTAAAGAAGTAGCCTCAGCATTGGAAGGGTTAAGGGCCTACAGAGGAAAGCCGACAGCGCCCCCACCTAGATTTCCACCTTAATATATGCCGGTAATTTGCCACACGTCTGCTGAATGTAATAGGTTTGGAGAACTGGACAGAATCATTTGTATGCTTTTGTAACTGCAGTTACAGTAAATAAACACACTACTACGTAGCACACTTGACGTAGCAAGATGGCTGCGCTTAGTTCGATCGATGAAGAGTGCTCCGACCTTAGTGAGGTATTGAGCAGACTGGATCTGAAGGCAGAAGAAATTCTAGCGAGAATTGAAACATCAAACCGTTCGGAAATTGAGTGTGAGCTGACAGAGGTTTTTGATAAAGAATCACTGAGTAATCTAAGAGAGAAGATTTTTCAAATGGTTCGCGAGAAAGCCGCCAAGTGTCTACAACTCCAGAGCGCGGGAGGGATTTTTGGGAGTGCCTTTGTCATAGATCCTCATGACGACCAGCAGACCGCGCGAAGCTTCATCAATCAGTGGGAGCCGGTACCCAGACGTGCTGAACACAAATTTGCAAGTGACATTACAGAGTTCCTTGCTTTTGCCCTTGGAGTGAGAAATACTTTACCGATTAAGCTGATCCGTGGAACATCTCTTGATAGAGGTTGTGTTGAAGAAGAGTGCTCCACCAGCCTTGAGGAAAAACTTGTGAGCGATATAGAGAACTCTACAGCGCCGTTTGAAGTTGACGTGATCAACTCCGCGGAAGATAGTGAGACACACGTTGTCACGATACACCAGCAAGTGAATGCGATCGAACCGGAGGACAGGAGTGCCTCTACACATGAAAGTGACTCTGAACTGGATGAAGACGAAGCTGCTCATGAAACATCCGACCCTACAATCACCACCATCGCCTGCCCGACCTGATACAACCGAAACAAGTTTTTGACCCGAAAATTAGTAATGCTACATCCCACAAAACTCTGGAGAATGTATTTCCATTGAGTGATGGGAAGTTGCGAACGTTTAGAGTATGGAACACACCCATCATGATGGTTAACCACAAGCGGTTGCAAACCCCACGAACATACGTCAACGAAGGGGGTTTGCATAACACGTGGTCTGACCTAGTGGAGCGTGACCCTGGTGACACTTGTCATTACATGAGAACAAAATATCCTTGTTTACTTTTGAGTAATCAATGTCCGACTGGACCAAGTACTGCTCGTTGTGTCGGGACCAATCCCTTTCGGGACTATATGCTAACCATGTTACATGTTTTGAAAGAATTAATCTACCGTTTTGTATTCTCTTTTAAAGGTGTCACAAATATGAGATGGACATATGCCTGGATGATCATCACAAGTTCTGAGAGTGGGTACAAGGCAACGAAAACCTGCTGGACAACGGTAACAGACCAACGATTTCTTTTGGTGGTCATCCGTACACAATCCCTCCCGTACCCAAGCCGATGTCAAGCAGTGTTTGTATACATGCCTCATTCTCCAGGCTCTCGAACTTTACATGATCAACCAAGAGAGGTTAATCATAGACTCATAACGTCCCCTAGACTATGTGAAGGATATGAAATTATACTCTGTAGTACTAGGGATTGTAATGTGAAAAGGACGATTATGAGAATAACACGAATGTATATAATTATTAGAGATATGACTGTGATTATGCTATGTGATATATGTTCTGACGTTTTGAACTTTTACAACAGCAAAAG
>OZ012689.1:32095178-32122678 GCA_963942565.1 Maea johnstoni
ATGGTAGGGTGTCATTAAAGGGTTGCGCCTTTTACCGAGATAGTGTTTGTCATAAACTCAGTTTTTGTATGGCGATCAACACGATAGACAGTGCATTGCCATACAACGTAATGTTAGGTACCGTCACACATGGAGATAGACCGGAAAATGAAAGTGCATTCTCAAAACCATATCTGTCAATTAGGCGGACATTTAAAGTGCATCATCAACATAGTTACACAGTTACTTACATGTACTTTGACTAGTCATCTATATCACGGATTGTAGCAATTTAACATGTTTTTCACAATTTCCTGATAAAGAGTATGCTATATTATGAAAAACCAGGTGGACCATATGCAGTGATCAACAAAGCAAGGTGTAAGTCATTCATGACTCTATATCGAAACATAACTCTAAATACATGAACATACTCACAGATAGATAAATATGACAGATGATTTCAATACATGCATTGACGTAAGCATTTTGTGTTCAGATAACTTGAGATAAGTATTTATTTAAGCAAAGATTAAGCTAACATCTGAATCATTCTGACATTCGCTATATTTTATAAGTGTCATATAACTTATATGTGACTGTATAAACTACTGTCAATCCCAAATTCTTCCAAACTCTGATTGAGAGAGAGAGAGAGAGAGAGAGAGAGAGAGAGAGAGAGAGAGAGAGAGAGAGAGAGAGAGAGAGAGCACTCAGCGGGAACACCCTAAATGTCTGAGTTTTGGGGCTGCCCCCTTTACCTACAAACTCGTTGATACATATGGTGTCAACAATGAAGCTTTCTATCCGTTGCGCCCTTGCATTGCGTAACTTTAAAATTTGGCAGCTGGGACCAAGCTATATACATCAGTCATAGAAAACGCCATTACCAATGTTCAGTAAACAAGCAATATGCGCATAGATGTCATAAACAATTGAATTTGGCATCCTGATGACCACCACTTGCGTGCAGTTTATTATGGATGCCATTTGACCCTTGTGAGATATACATGTACAATGGGATTTTATAATGGTCATATTGTACAGCTGGAGTGTAATATCATTTTCATATTTAAGTTTAGAAACAGCAGTAGGGGGTATCAACATACTTAGTTGTACACTCTGTATGTACTCTGGGAATATAATGCCAACATGTTTAGCTATCGGCAAGGCAGCAGATGTTTTATCATTATCTGGTCCCAAACAATAAAACCTCGCATACATGAACAAAGCATTGCATTGAACGCAATTGCATGTTCCTATACTACTTATATCTATTCACTTTTCTTACAACAACAACTATATATGCATACTATTGGCAACACATTTCGGCACGCACCCTTTCCTAGTCATTATAATCTGACTCTGATGGAGATGATATGAAGAAATACTCTATAATCATCTGATGGCAGGGAAGAATGCCAACATTCCACTAAAGGGCAATTTCTGTAACTATCTACTTTAACTGGATAATTATTTTTGGCAATGAGCATCACTTAATCGAAGAGAGAGGACTTGCTGTGCTCCGGGTTTACTCTGGTTGATTAAGCAAAATTCCTCAGATTCAGATCGCTAATAGCGTGAATTAACCTGCTGTAATAAAATACAAAGTATTAACATGTTTGCAATTTCATGTCTTCAGATATGGCCAATCAACATAACGATTGCAATTACTATTACCATACTTTGTGAACTATAGTGCGTGCGATACAACAGGGGAAAAATCTGTTCACAACAATATTTCCTCCAAATGTATATTGTTCCTTAATATAATCATTTTTACCGTAATCGCCACTTTCTCAAAACTTCCTCTCATTCAGAAATAATATCAAACTGGTTCCTGCCAAGAGGTACTAAAATAGTAGCAACGTTTGGAGTTTATCTGTTTTATTTATCGCGGATTAATGTTCTCCGTAATATTGATATGCAAGTCTTCTTTGAATCCTGATGAAGAGGTTGAGGCTCATCACTATAAACACATGCGGTGTTATGAAGGTTTGCCGATGCCATGGCACGCCCCATATAGAATGCAAAGAAGTGGACCCACTCTGCCGACTGCATTAACCCATCCTACTTGCCAGCGTATGATGTCAGCCACTCGTGCCTGCCTCAGCCAGTCGTTCACAGACAGAGCAGTACTATATTACGCGATAAGGATATGGCATCTCTAAGGTGAGCTTAATGTTAATCATCCAAACCATCATCTGATTCTGGAAGTCATGGACTTCGTAGTTATACAAAAGGCTCGTATGTTCCTTGTGTTAAGTGGATGCTATATGTCATGATTCTGTGCCATGTTTAATTGATGAATGTTATACTAGTAATTTGATTATTAAATCATTTGTCATTTAAATTGATGGCTGTTTAGCTATCGTTGTGTGTAACTTATCTTTCAATCAGGCAGGACGAGGTCCTTCTCATGTAATTTGAAGGTGTGTGCAGCAGTCATCCTTGTAATACAATACTCACTTACAGTTATTATTGTTTTCTTTTTCTGTTATATTGATAACATCAGATATAGAAATATTTCAAATTGTGTGAACAATAACCATTGTTCACTCATCATTATCATTATCAGATTAAGTGACTCATAAAACATTGATTCGTATATTCATTCAGTTTCATGGATTGATAGCAATGTATTCATCCTCTTTTGATCCTATATTTGTCATCATAATGGTTTTGTTAGTAAAAACAAACTTTGGTCTTTTGACATAAATACTCATTTCATAGCCATACAATATGAAACATTCCAAGAGCAATCGATAAAAGATATATATATGATTATGATTGACCACTTAAATGCATATCCTGGTTAATCGTAATCTTTATTCTCATATTTTTGAAAATCAATTGGAATAAAGCAGAAATTTGTAATATATCTATAAGGGAATTAGATACATGTAGCATTCTGATTAACATTCTTTTATTGAATACTACTCAATATGAACAGATCTTTGTTGACTTTTTCGGAACCAATATGTAGGAATGTAGGGTAATTGAGAGTTAAGGGCTAAGAGAAGTTTTTTTTAAAGATTTTAGATGAATTGGGAGTTTTGAAACAATAGCATGAATTGCTAGTCATCGAGCATGTATTGGACACGAATGTGGAAGATTTGATTAAATATTTACATTTATTCATGCAATGACATTCAGTGAATAAAAAATCCTGAACCATTGTCCACTGCCTACTGTCTGTCTTAAAGCCCCCCTTCAACTTGAATACAGGCAGAAAATGTTATCATTCTGGTGTTGTTATGCCATATTTACAGTCGTATGCTGTATCGCAATGTCGTAATGATTGTAGAAAGTGATCAAAAGCAAAATAATTATATATTCCAAAGTGCAGATAAGCATGGCGGTCCCCCTTAAGCCATTTCCAAAATATTTGCTCTTTAAACTATCTGTAAACGATCTGTTAAAGCTAACAATAAACCAAAATTATTTGACAATTGTAAATATATGTGCATAATTGCCCAAATATCTCGTATACTTCCTGGGATGAAACAACATATTTGCTGAATAGATGATCCCCGACAGCTGCAGAGATATTGCACGGCACAGGTACACAGTCCTGATTTGTGATTACTTCATATTTGTAAGCTAGAGAACTAATGGATATATAATTACGTATCAATATCACTTTGGAGTATATACAGAGAACTGTCTTGGTTCTCTTCTCAAAATCTTGATTCTCTCTCTGACATCTTGTTTCTCACTCTCTAAAATTTGGTTCTCCTTCTTGCTATATTTGCACTTACCTGCTAATTCTGAATAACTATACAAAGTTCATGCAATAGTCAAGCCTTTTTTTATTTTTGTCATTTTCTCATTTCAGACGATCCACACTCTGCTACATGCTATCATTATCCCTGCTCACTACGGTGATTTACTACCTCCCTCATGTTCGGAAAAATGACCGGCTGAACAAGATGTCCACATGTTCTCACAAGCTGTCATTACACATCGGTCAAAGAAGAGTGACGAGGTATGCTGTATTCTCGTCCACTACGCCAGGACCACAAGATCACCCAGAGACTGATGCCAGACTAAGATATAATTATGCCTTTTACCTGCCTTTAACAGTGTTAGCTTGGTCGAG
The DNA here is from genome assembly GCA_963942565.1 of Maea johnstoni. Classification (NCBI taxonomy): domain Eukaryota; kingdom Metazoa; phylum Annelida; class Polychaeta; order Spionida; family Magelonidae; genus Maea; species Maea johnstoni. The sequence goes on from OZ012689.1 coordinate 32,099,260, forward strand.
GTTGGGGTTTGGAAGCATTATCATCCTAGTTGGACAAGAATCTGAGTGGATAAAGCAGAATCACACCAGGATCATATATGAACAGTTAAAGGCACTTGATACAATAATAGTTTTTCTTCCCGGAAGTCCTCAGAATGAGGTCATGCTTTGCCAAGTGGCACGTCTCTTTGTGCCCAACATGGCGCCTTTCAGACATTGGAATGATGTGATCTTCATTACTTCAGATAGTGACTTGATTCCTCTGAGTGGCAATCTGTATAAAATACCAAAACACAAAGAGGTAACAATAGTCAACTCTGAATGTTGTGGAACCTTTCAACATAAGGAGAAGACGTACAAAATGTGGCCACTTTCAAATATAATGATGAGTGCATCTACCTGGAGAAATGTGATGAAGTATGCACCTTATGAGGAAAAATGCATAACTCATGGAAATACCTTCATTCTTGGACATGATTTTGCTCATTCCATGTTATCATACCTGCTGGATGAGTTTGGGTCACTTGTCGAAAATCCAGTTTCAAAAGGGGAAAATGATGGCTGGTTTATGGACCAACATTTAGGAAGCGTACGAGTTACACAATGGATGGAACAGGATCTCAGAGAAAAGCTTGTTAATTTTGTTCCAAGACATGATATCACAAGGGATCGTATCGACCGAATTTTTTGGAGAAGGAATCTTATGAGAGCAAAAGAGGTGGTAGATAGTCATCTGCCCCTCTGGGGATACAGAGAGGAGCAGTGGGTGAATATGATGAAACCACTTCTCTTACAAGTCTTTGATAATTCCACTATGAAACTTTTAGAAGATTACAGACTGCGAATGCTTAAAGACTGACATACTTTAATGGAAAGAAATCCTAATCATGTAATTGCCTTCTTACTCACCCAGAAAAAATATAGGGTTCATAAATGAAATTGAATTGAACCGTAAAATGGTCAAATCTAATGAAAGACTTTTAGTTCACATCTATATTGGCCTGCAGTTGGCTGCTTTCCCTAGTTGTAATGTTTTCATGTAACGTCACTGTGTATGCATGTGATTGACTGCTGAAGATAGAGGTAATCTTGGACTCTAACTCTCTAAATGTAAGCCATTTTGTCATTTGATGTTTGTATGTCAATTGTTTTGTGATTTTCGACTGAAGTCTCACTTTAGAGAATAATAACAAGATTGAAGAAACCTACATTACTTAAACGTTTTGGTACATTGTCTATTATAGAATAGTATATTTACAACTGATTACTATGTGCTGCATGGATTCGATTTACTTACACTTGCTATATGTATGTATTTCAAATTCTAATTTTAGTTGTAGACCATTTGTTGCAAAAATTCTAGAGTGTTACACCCTGAAATAAATATACCTTGAATAAGCATTTATGTTCTGTTTACCTAGTTGGTGGATGCATCTGACAATTTTTGTATAATTAAATGAATATTGGTATCTTTCCGATTTTTCTTGGGGAAAATGTACAGAATGCCATTATCATAATGCTCTTGCATGTTTGGTTGTTTGGGAAATTTATCATTTTGAGAACACATCTTCCAAGAGTAGGGATTGAAAAAGTGGTCATTTACACAGGTAACACCTTTAAAGGTTTCACTGTGTATTTAAAACTTATAAACTGATATCACCTGCAATATATTTGGGGAAATGGAAGAGAAAAATGTGTTTTTATGATAGCATTTTGACATAACTGATCTCATAAGAAACTTAATATATACGGAGTTATAATCCATTGAAAACATCAAATGAGAAATGTAAATACATGAGTATGAGTATGTGAATACATGTGTCTACTTATAGTACCTTAAGTTTGTGGTGGCTTTACAAATATAGTACTAGTTTTGCTGAGACTGTTTAAGGTCCATGTTTTGGAAATTATACCAAAAATGTCAAATAATATAGATGGAAAATATACCATAGCCAATAATGCACATGAATAATCATGTTTTCATCACTACACTTATCCTTTCATCACCCATTGTCAATATTATTTGTCCGATACTGTTTAGATGATATAGCTTTGGCTGAAAAATATGGACATATCTTACTATATAAATTAGTATAAAAAATCTAACAATTCCGGAGTTAACTCAGCATCTGGATATGTACAAAAAGTTTTTACTGGAATACCCATTTTAAAAGCTGCCTAATTAAGGAACAGTTTAGCTTACTTAAAAGCTCATTTACGGTAAGAACAACCTGCATATCTATGCATGTCACATATACCGCTACGCAATTGCAGATTTATTGTTTTAATATTATTTGCTAATATGTGATACTTCAAAAATAGATATCAATATTATATCACACCTCAAACTACGCCAGACCTATACTATCACATATGTGCATGCTATCATGGTGTGCCTTGGACTAAATACTGCTAGAGTGTCCTTCTCCTATGCCCCTGGTGACTACACCTAGTGCAGGGTTTGAGGGAGCCCGGCAGCACCTGGTACCTCCTGCAAGGCACACGCCACGGCCCAGGCCATCTAGTGCCTGCTAGAGGGACTAGATGTATTGACTTACACATAGGGAGTAATATGATAACTAGATATCGATGACCTGACACCTATGGTGCAATTTGAAAATTGTATGTATATATTTGTTTCAATCATTTTCCATTAACAGGAAATGTTTTAAAGAAATATCTTTTTCATTTTCTCTGCTTTTTTAAAATGAGGGGCCCAAAATCAACGAGGGATTTTTCCTATAACAGAATAAAGAAGTGACCTGTGCATCGCAAACGTGTCAACCTTAGCAGTAGGTATATTATGCGAGAGGTAAATCTCGCATAAATGATTCGCCTATGTAGTATATAGTTGTACATGGGATAGTTTCGTTAGCCCAGATCACACTTAGCTTTTTTTTATCAGTATTGAAGTCTTACTTGATATCTTGATCCCATTTATACATGGATTGCTGTATACAATTATGACCATCACAAATAGATATGTATGGTTTTATACACTCTTCTTCGAGGGTGATCTTACGTTTATAGCCCATAACCAACGTTATGATACGGTACCAGCTAGCCTGATTGATGTAATTAACCGACTCAGAGGTGTATTAATATCAAGTATACAATATGAGAAGACTGAATACTTACCACAATCTTTGATTAGCGCAGCGTCGTGGCACAATGAGGTATTTTTGATACATATGCAATATGGTAATACCGAATACTTTTACTTTATTTCCATATTACGACGTGGCGCTGAACTCAAGGACATTGCCGGTTCTCCCCGTGGCAGAACCAAGCACATCATAGCACCTGAATGGCAAGGTCACAGTATAGAGGCATGGTCTAACAATAGCTCTGGCCCGACAAGCCCAGGCTAGAGACAGTGTCTGACAATAGCACTAGCCTTATTAGAGAGACAATAGCTCTGGCCCGACTGGCTAAGACTAGAGAATGGGTCTGACAATAGCACTAGCCTGACTAGCTTAGACTAGAGACAGTGTTTGACAATAGCACTAGCCTGACTAGAGAGACAATAGCTCTGGCCCGACTAGCTAAGACTAAAGAATGGGACTGACAATAGCACTAGCCTGACTAGCTTAGACTAGAGACAGTGTTTGACAATAGCACTAGCCTGACTAGAGAGACAATAGCTCTGGCCCGACTAGCTAAGACTAAAGAATGGGACTGACAATAGCACTAGCCTGACTAGCTTAGACTAGAGACAGTGTTTGACAATAGCACTAGCCTGACCAGCTTAGACTAGAGACAGTGTTTGACAATAGCTCTAGCCTGACTAGAGAGACAATAGCTCTGGCCCGACTAGCTAAGACTAAAGAATGGGTCTGACAATAGCACTAGCCTGACAAGCTTAGACTAGAGACAGTGTTTGACAATAGCACTAGCCTGACTAGAGAGACAATAGCTCTGGCCCGACTAGCTAAGACTAAAGAATGGGACTGACAATAGCACTAGCCTGACTAGCTTAGACTAGAGACAGTGTTTGACAATAGCAATAGCCTGATTATCCCAGACTAGAGACTTGGTCTGTCAATAGCACCAGCCTGACTATCCTGACAAACGAATTTCAACTGATTCAATAAACATTTACTTGTTCATGATACAGGAACTACATATGGATATTGGAATGATGAACAGAGTCATACCCTGGCCTGATACGGGTTGACATAAGGATAAAAATGTTTTCGGCCATAGATTTGCACAGCATTTCCTGCAAGTTATACAAATAAATAATCACTTTTCCTTCATTTTGCGGGTAGAGTCCCTCCCCACATCACACAACAGGAGGCAGCGGGAAGTTTTATAACGTTGTCATATCATGCATACCTCTAAACCCTGCCCTCTTGCATGCCCTTCCCATTCATTGGATATGTTGAAAAGTTTTGTGCTCAGCCTCTCCACGTGTACAGTTATCATGTTAGAATTAAAGCCGGTGTATTTCGTATGACTTTCCAATTCAGTATTCAAATAAAAGTAATGCAGACCCCATACATATCCACCTCTTATTGCTATTTTATGCCTAATACTCGCTAATGTGTATGGCGGTCTGTGTGCAGAGGTTCCAATTACTAGCATTCCGTCATTAACCTGTCGGACATGCTTATTTAAGATTGTTTCTGTTAATATAAGTACTATTTGTTTCACAGCTTACTTGGTACCAGACGTACGTAGGCACACACATCATAATAATAAAGAAATAAAGCATTCTGCAATCTATTGACTTGAGGTTTAATGTTTGAACAAAGGGAGGCAGTCCGTGTTTCATTTGTTAAATATTTAGTTTTTAGGGAATGCTACATGCACTAGCCTGGAAGAATCGCTAGTTGGGCGTGCAGCTCTTGTATAGTTGAGAAGTTCCAGTATGGCTACTTGGCAAACATCACCAATATGTCAAAGGGGTTGATTCCTGATCATAACCCAGTATTATAAGTCATCGTTGTTTTGAAAATGGGATATGTCAAGATGTCTTCGAGAAGTCAGATGTATCGCAAGAGACCATGGGCCGAGTGTAAAACAACTGGCGCAATGCAGACATTGTCAAATACACACTAGGTCAAGCTGAGTGACCCGCAAGAATTTGTCACTTGTAAATTCCTAAATCCATTTTTATAAATTCCTGCCAGCTTATCTTCTAGATATACACCATGTTGTCGTGGGCTCCAACTCAGCAGTGGCCGTCATTTAGAAATCCTTTTTTGCATTGGTATGCCCAACAATGGTTGCCATGCCAGTGCCGCTACAGAATTGTTGTCTGACCCCCAACGATGAACATTATGAAAAGCATTTTTAGGATCACAATACAGTCCATCACAACAAATAAATGACCAATTAGCAGCGACATTCAGACTGGAGCTGATGATATATACATACATACATACGTACATACATACATACATACATAAAATACATACATACACACGAACGCACACACATACATACATACACACACATACATACATACATACATACATACATACATACATACATACATACACGCATACATACATACATGCATGCATGCATACATACATACATACAAACATACATACATACATGGTGAAATGTACAGTTTTGAGATGTTGGATAGACTGGGGACACTAAAATTGATGCACTTTATCATGAACAAGAGTCACCATGAGTGATCAAAACAATCCACGGAACAAAACACCATGTGACCATAAACAAAAGCACGCCAAGACGACAAACCCCCAAAACCTTTTTCAGCCAGCGATGTATGTGCAAAACTAGTTTTTAGTCAACCAAACTTGAACTTCTAAAATAACGTATTTATCAAGACAATTTCATTTTTAACATATGCCTTCGCAAGACGTCAACTATATCATTCGTGAACATGCATTGCTCGTGAAATACATCCAACAGACCTTTAACAACTCCCCAAAACCATTTTCAGCCAGTGATGTATGTGGAAAAGTAAACATACAAAGTTTAGAGTATAGCTGCACTGACGGAGGGAGATCAACTCATGAGCTCACCATCTGTTTGACTCTTCAGCTCATGAGCACACGGACGTTCGGATTTTCCAAAAAAATAACTAATTTCCACTTTTAAATATGTATTTATTGGCGGAGATTTATTAATATTGCCATATTTATTCAATTTCAAAACGTGCTGACGAGGAACAAAGGTCGGAATAACCCTCAACACCGCTTGAATGTATACATTGGAGATTGTAAAGACATGACCGTGATAAGCAGTTATGTATGTTTATAATGTGTGTTAGGTGCTCTGTGTTACGTTTGTGTTCCCAACATAGACGAGTTTATGAACACTTCAGCTCGAGCTCGGCGAGTTTGGCCCAGGGCTCGAGACACTCGAGTTTGTGAGTGGTGAGTGCAGCTCTAGTTTAGAGTGCTCTTCAATCTGGCATATTATGGTAAATTTATACTGAATTCAAGGGTTAATTGATGGTCAAATAAAGGTCAAAATGTCATTTTTTCTCCTCATACAATTCACATTTTGATGAAGAGATTTTGATGAAGCAGTTGTGTTTTGTCATTATGTAGTTACCAAATCCAAGTTACCGCAATAATTGACAGATGATGTACCTCAAGTATGGTCCACTAATAGATTTTGTACCATTTACCAGTGGAAATAGAGTAGTTTTAAGTCAATATTGAGTTGTGGAATGTGGCATTTGATTATTCCATTCTTATAATAAGTGTTTAAGGACAGGTTATAAGAACGTTGTGTGGTATTTGGGAGCAGGGAAAGAAGGAACAACAACTTGCAAGCATGTGCTTCTATTCTTATTTCAGACAACAACTACAGAATTGATGATGTCACCAGTATATGTGTATTCCCTGGTGGGGACCTCTGGTGGGCAAATACTAAACTAATAATAAACAGTGGAGCCATCTATAATCTAACTGTAGACTAAAGTCAGTACACTACATCTCCCCACAACTCAATTGGAAACTACCATTATAAATAAATGAACGTCCACATAACAACTGATCTTCAGTTGCACAAAACTGTCCAATGTCATGTAATATCAAATTAAAGTTGTCACCAGGAATCTTACTTCAAGTCATCATTCAGTCGCACTCATAGTATATTTGAAAGAAACTATAGTCTGGTAATAATTACTGCAGGAAGCCATCCTAGTGTACATTGGTTAAGTTTGTGTTTAACAGTCTTTGCACATAGTTCAAGTAACATAGTCTTTTAGCCAGGTGGGTTGACTCCTAGACCTCATCGGACGTGTCGCAGGAGTGACACCTGGAGTAGGCTCTGCTTCAATCACACCCTCCTCGGTAAAGCCACTGCCTTCAGCAGAATTAGTTCCATCGGGTTCCCTCTCAGCGGACACCTCGCCTCCAGCAACTGATGGTCCAGCCAGCAGTGATTCACGTGGAATCACAAGCTTTTTTCATACACGCCACATTTCTCAGCTTCACAACACCATCTGGACCCCTCAGTGTAGCAGCATTACCATCTCGCTGCAAAACTTCGTATGGTGCAGATTCATAATTTGTGGTTAGTTTGTTTTGACGTTTCTGCTCAAGGAGGACCTGATCACCCTCCAACACATCACTGATCTCAGCTCCTCTCTTCTGATCAGCGAACTCTTTCTGCCTGAGTTTCTGACGAGCATCTCGCTCTCGAAGCAAACTCTGCCAGTCTGCTTCGTTTATCTTGTCATTGGAAATCAGCACTCTTGGCAATTTGTCACGCAGCTTCCTTCCCATCAACAGCTCAGCTGGGGACTTTCCTGTCACTGTATGTGGTGTAGTACGGTATTGAAACAAGAAGTCCTGCAATGCCCCTCTCCAATTCTTGCCTTCCAAATTAGCAATTCGTACTATTTTGAGTATGGTTGCATTGAAGCGCTCGACTTCACCATTGCTCTGAGGCCACAGTGGTATCCCCTTCCTGTGGTCTATCCCCAGGTAGCCCAGAAAACCCTCAAACTCTCGTGACTGAAAAGGGGGACCATTGTCACTTCTCATGGATTCAGGGATGCCATGTGTGCGAAAAATGGCCTCCATTGACTTGATGATATGTCCAGCATCCGTCTTGGTCACCTGAATGACCTCAGGCCATCTGGAATAGTAGTCTATAACCACCAGCAAGTGATTATCATTTGGTATATCCAGTAGATCAGTAGCGAGATCACTCCAAGGACCTCGAGGAAGAACAGTTGACCTGACTGGCTCAGGTTTAGGCCTGGGAGCTACCAACTGACATGGGTAGCACGACTTCACCAACATTTCAACCTGCTTGTCCATGTCTGGCCACCACACCCTTTGACGCAAGCGAGACTTAGTGCGGACAATGCCCTGATGCCCCTCATGAGCCAGTTGTAATGTTTTCTCCCAAAGCGATCTGGGTACGACTATCCGATCGCCACGCATGACAACTTGTCCCACCTGCCAGAGTTCATCTTTGAGAGCCCTATACATGGTTCCTTGCAACTTGGACCATTCACCTGACTTTAGGCACTCTGTCACCTTTTGTAGAGTAGGGTCTTTTGCTGACTCCTGTTCAATCTGACGTGCGGTGAGTGCAGCTGGCACGGCATCCATTACAATGCTGTAGATGTAATCTTCCGTCTGGCAAGCATCTTGCATTTCCTGTGAACCTGTTGGAAGTCTGCTGAGCACATCAGCATAGTTGAACTTCCCTGCGATGTGTCTCACCTTGTACTTGAATTGCTGCAAATACAGCAGCCACCTCTCTATTCTGGCTGAAGGAGGTTTTGACTTTGGGCCTAAGACATGGATGAGTGGCTTGTGGTCCGTGCAAATCTCGAATTCTATGCCACTGAGATACAGATAGAATTTCTGGCAGGCCCATTTCACTCCCAGCGCCTCTCTTTCAAACTGTGAGTAGCGTTGTTCTACAGGACTCAATCTCCTACTGGCATAATATATAGGACGGTATTCGCCATCTTGCTGTTTTTGCTCAAGTATGGCACCCAAACCTACTGGGGACGCATCAGTGACTATGCGTGTTTCAGCTCCCTGCTTGTGGTATGCCATTACCGGAGAGTTGGTGAGGAGTGTTTTCAACTCGCTGAGGGCATCGTCCTCTGTGGAAGTCCAATTCCATTCAGCATCAGCCTTTGTAAGATCCCACAATGGGCTGGTGACAGTTGCAAATCTAGGAATGAACTTGGAGCAGAACTGGGCCAGGCCCAGGAAACTGCGCAGCTCTGATTTATTTGTTGGCCTTGGTGCCCCCAGGATTGCTCTCACCTTGCTATCAGATACTTTAAGACCCTGGGACGTCAGAGTTTCGCCCATGAACGTCATGGTTTTAACTCCCATTTCACATTTATCATAGTTGAGTGTAAGGCCATTCTCACCGAGCTTCTGAATCACCTTTTCAACTCGTTCCCTCAACTGATCATGGTTCTCCGCGACAACCCGGATATCATCGTGAATGTTGCACACTCCTGGACAACCACTCACTATCTGCCAAATCAAGTGTTGGAACATTTCAGTAGCCATGTTCACGCCAAATATGAGGCGCCTGTAGCGGTAAAGACCATTTGGACTTGCGAATGTGGTGATGTCCCTTGAATCAGGGTGCAGTTCTATTTGGTGGAAGGCCATGTTGAGGTCCAACTTCGCAAAGACCTTTGCATCACTTATCTCTTGTAATGTTTCTTCCACAGTGGGGATGGGGTGTTTCTCCCGAATGACTGCCTGGTTTGCCTGGCGCATGTCAATGCATATTCTCACGTCTCCATTTGGTTTCTCAACCGTGACCAAGGGACTGACCCAGCTGGTGGGGCCTTTGACTTTCTCAATAACACCGAGTTTCTCTAACTCCTTCAGTTTATTGATGACCTTCACACGGCGGCTGAAGGGTATTCGGCGTATCGGCTGTGCCACCGGTCGAACATCATGATCGATGTGCAAGCGCAATTGGTAGTCTTTTAGAGTGCCTAGTCCACTGAAAACCCTTGGATATTTCTGTCTCAGTTCACTTAAGGCACCATCCCTGTCAGATGTACTACATTGGTTCACTCCGATTCCAATTTTTAGAATCTCAATCTCTTGTGAGGTTTGTTTACCAAGGAGAGTGGGGTGGTCTCCTTTGACAATAATGAACTCAGCCGCCTTGCACATGCCAGTTTCAGGAACAGTCACTTTTAGCTGACATTTCCCCATCAGTGGCAGGGGCCTTGTAGAAGCATATGTGTAAACCCTCTTGTCGCATCTGCGCAATTGTATGTCACTATTGCCATCTCTGTTGATGCTGTTGAAAACAGTTTCTGACATCAAGTTGCAGCTAGCCCCAGAATCCACGTGCATGACAATAGGGTTATTCTCCACAAGAAATGTCATTGATGCATCACCACCACCAGCTGTGTGGTATGCAACCTTGTTTTTGGCATAGCGCAGGGTTACAGTTCTGCATCTGAATACATAATAATCTGATGTTGCAGGCTCGACGTCTCCTCCCCCTTGTAGAGGCAATTCCGAGGACACCGCATTTGCGTAACCATGCCCACGGTACTGGTTCTTTTGTCTTCCACCACCCTGCCGATGTTGTTGTTCGCCTCCAGAGGGCTGCTGGTCATCTTTCTGTTTGGTGTGACAGCACACGGCAAAATGTCCAGCCCGACCACATTTCTCACACATGTGATTGCGAGATGACTTGCAGTCACGGGCAAAGTGACCCACTTTGTCACACCTGAAGCACTTCCCTTTTGCTTTACCAGAGTCTCTGGGCCCTCTGTCTCTAGACTGGCTACTTTTGCCTGTCTTTGAGGCACCATGACTAGTGTAGTTGGCCTGGGCAGCTGGCAGCAGTACCAGTGCTTCCTTGTCATGATATGTGCCTACCACCTCCAGTAGCTTAGCCAGTGTTAGGTTGTTCTCACGATATAGCTTGCTCTTCAAAGGCTTGTCAACAATATGAAAGATGACACGGTCTCTGACTTGAAAGTCTTTCTCATCACCATAGTCACAGTCCTCCACTAGTGTCTTCAGCCTAGATGCAAAATTATTTATAGTCTCTCCTGGCTTTGGAGTGGCAGATATGAAGGCCTGTCTTGCCATTGGCACATTTTTCTTCTGTTTAAAGTGTTCTGCTAAGAGCTGTACTGCTGTGTTGAAGTCACTGTCATTTCCCCTGTCTTCTTCACTAAATGTGGCAAAGATGTCCCTGACACCTTGCCCTGCCAGATGGAGGAGTAAAGCTCTCTTCTGTGTGTCGTCTGTCACACCAGCTGCAGCTACATACAGCTTGAACTCCCTTTCCCACCTTTTCCATCTTTGTGCCAGAGTGGCAGGCTCCCCAACAGTGTCAAAATGCCCCATACATGGCAATCCACTCAAAGCTACAGCCATGATGAAGTCAATTACTTCTTGAGGTATCAGTCCAGTGAAAGGTTCTATTCCTCGTCGCCAGATGTGGTATTTGGGAGCAGGGAAAGAAGGAACAACAACTTGCAAGCATGTGCTTCTATTCTTATTTCAGACAACAACTACAGAATTGATGATGTCACCAGTATATGTGTATTCCCTGGTGGGGACCTCTGGTGGGCAAATACTAAACTAATAATAAACAGTGGAGCCATCTATAATCTAACTGTAGACTAAAGTCAGTACACTACACGTTGTAGCTTGTGTGGCCATTGATTAGGTCATAAAAATTGTGAGCACCAAACATTAATTGCACTGGTATCAAACTGCGTGTTGTAAGACAATCTTTCCATTTCATGCAACCAACCTTGGGTAGGGTATTCCGTTGTGATATTAGAGGTCATTCAATTTTAAACTAACCCCAATGTCATGATTTATGGTATTTTGTATTTGAATTGTCCATTTAGCTGCTTTTTAAATTCCCTATTTTATCTAATATCTAATGGTATGTCAGCTTCCATGTTCACTTGGGGAAATAACCTCTACTTGTCTATTGTGTTTTTCACTTACAAGTAAAGGCAGTGTAAAACATTACTGATATTTAAACTAAAAGTGAAGGTATCTAGCAAATATCTGTACACTGCAGTTGCATATTGTTCAACTGAGTAATTTCTATTCACTTGAAAGGGAAATTTGACAATTATGAAAAACAGAAAGAGTTAGTTTACAACTTAAGCAACATTTCCAGGTATGAACAAGTTGCCCTGTATTTATATGGGAATCAAAGACTGAGACTTTCAGGACTTTACATAGAAGCATCATCTGAATTGTTCTAAAAAAAGGCCAATATTGACTTTCAGTGTCATTGATGTCCCATATATCAAACTGTATGCACAAGGTATACTAGTATCAACATTCTGCCTACAAATCCATTTTTAAAGGTGTAAAGGTCTAAGGTCAAACTAAGGTAAAACGGTCAAATAACAGTTACTTTACTACTACATTAACATTATCAGATGAAATAAGTTGCTTGTGAATGTATTTCAAGGTCAATGAATAGAAAGTATCAAGTATAGGATTGTTAGATATTTCAATCTTTATTTGACATGTCTACATACCTTAATCCATTTTCGAAAAAAGTGTATTTAATTATTTACATACTACACATTGAACAATCCCCATTTAAGTTTTGGTTCATTATGTTTTAACAGTTATGCTATTTGTAACTATTTTATGTGCATTCACAACTAATGGTGGCCTTTTGGCTTCTTTCAATACCAAACTCTCATACCTTAGTTTGGTTTAAGCTGAGTTATGAAGTTTTAGGGGGGCTTTCCTACGCCTATACTTATTATTTTGACCATTTTCGGGCCTTTTTTTTAAACATATTTTCGGGTCTTTAAGACATCACCACATAGAAAAGTCATTCTACAGAAAGTGGTCAGATGATTCCAGGTAAAGAAATATTGATAAATTGATATCAGTTAATTCCTGTTTACATATAATCTTTGGTAGTGGTAGGTAGATTCAAGTAATAAACAAAAATAAAATCACACATGGCTCTATTTCACTTTTTATTCCAACTCAAAATTTGTGGTTCAGCAAGGTAACGGGGGTTGAAAATCACCTAAAAATAACAAGAAGTGCGAACAGATTGGTCACTTGTTCTGTATACCAGTACAATCAAACAATTCTGCCATATAGAGTGAGCTAGAATCCATGCCCAACTGCAATAAATACTGATAAATATGTCGGAAAATGTATTCTGTATTGTTTATTCGCACTATAATATATTGTGGAATTTAATTGAATAACTGATTGTTTCTAAACACCATTCCTTTTCTCAATGAAATGCTGAATATATTAGTGTACAAGTTATACATATGCTTCTTTTCCTTAAATGACTAGGCTTTTCCTAACACTCATACACTCCTTTTGTATTTGAAAATAAACGTTTAGATCACTTTAGTGATGTTGTATTCAAGGTAACGGAGGTAAAAGCTCTCCCCTAAATTATGTGAATGTAACATATATTTTTTTGTATTTAGTTACAAAAAAAGGACATAGCACCAGAAGTCAATGAGGCTTGCTATTCAGTCGTAGAAGTCAAAGTGAAGATTGAAAATTCTAATATTTTTTGTTTAATGTTAGATTCTTGTGGGCTTTTTGTACATGTTTAAGTTAGATAACACAAATGCATGACTGAGGATATACATATTGTCGTTATTTAGCATTCATCAAAAGACTATATACATGTCAATCTTTGCTGTTTATATAAAGTGTATGGCTAGTTCTGTTGCTGGCAGAATATAGGTAATAGGTTTACATTTGAAATGTCCAATTTGTAGGTGTCCTTTATGTAGACCACTTTCTTTTTGTCCTTATTATAGTTCAGTTATCATACTTCTTTGTAATATATTGTGATCATAGATGTTGTGCATATCTAATACATATTCCATGATATATGCCAGAATTAATTGCATTTCTTTCTCATTTTTCTGGTTGTTTTCCCTGATGCAAATACTACGCTTATAGAAATGAGAAAATATATTTTCAACAACCTATATTCATCAAAAAGTTATATGAGTTTGTACCTTCTGCGAATTAAGCAATTAACCAGTTGATAGCAATATGAAATTACGCTTCACCACAGAAAAATATCTGGCCAGAACAATTTATACAATGTATACCACTAAACCACTTGCCATTCATTGGTTATGCAGAAAAGTTGCACTCAAGCTCTCTCATATCTCGAGTTATCACGCCAGCCTTTGTATTCTGAATAACTTTGCAATTAGATATTTCACAAAAATAATGTAAAACCAAAACATTTGTACCTATCTGTATACCTAACTCCCTAATTTGTATGGTAGTAGGTGTGCAGAGGTTGGAATAATTCCGTTTTTAACGTGTGTAGCATGCGAATTTACGATGGTGTCGGGCTCTGTTAATACTTTTTGTTTCATATCTTACTTGGTATCGGAGGTTTAAAGCATAACTTAAATAATAATAAAGAAATAAAGCTGTGCGAAATATATGTTTTAAAAGGTTTATTGTCTAAAAAAGCGACGCAGCTTGTGTTTCATATGTTGAATATTTAGTTTTGGTGGACTGCTGCATGTACTAGCCTGGATGAATCACCACTGGGGCGGTCATATTTCAGTGAATTGTTGTACAGTTGGAATTCGTCAGTACATTGTATTTTTGCCATTTATGAACTTATCATATATATATATATATATATATATATATATATATATATATATATATATATATATATATATAGTTTGACAATCGGGATTCTCCTTATCTCCATTTAGTTTCTTGGCATCCATATTCTAATTAGTTTTTTATGTCTGAGATGTTCTTATTAGACTTAAATCTGAGATGTTTGACATATTATCTAGATCTAATTCAAATGTTAAAGATGTAAATGTTTTGGTCCAGTTTAGTCGAGGGGTCTAGCCGCATCAATTCCATACCTGCGAGAGTTATGCAGGAATAATGAGAAAGTATGTATAACCGGACATTGGCTGCATCAAAATAGGTTAAATAAGCTAAATGAGATATCACATGATGTTAATCATTTTGGGAGATCTAGTAGACATGCCCCTGGTGACAATTTTGGCTATTATAAGGGACAGGGAGGAGTAGCAATTCTTTGGAAGAGCAAATATTCTAGCGTAATACCTCTCTTCCAAATACAATATGACAGAATCTGTGCTGTGAGACATCAGTGTGAAAATGCCACAGTGATTAACGTCTTGCGTGTATATCTGCCAGCACGAGGCTGCCCCGACGATCTAGACACTACTCAAGACGAATTAGAGGTGCTCTCTTAGAATACACTGAAATTGGTACCTAAAACCTGTTATGTGTGGATTTTAATGCAGATATGGGCAGCTTAGGGGGGGTAAGGTCCAAAAAGAAAGCAGACAGAAGGCACGGGGGGGGGGGGGGGGGGAATGGTCAATTTGTAGTTGGGAAAAAGTGCCAGGGTGTTGATTTGTTATGGGGAATTCTAGCGAGTGAAACAGAGGTGCGAGAAGACAACCTTGGTTCTGATGTCAAATACTGCAATAGCACAGGTAAGATGGTTTATTCGTACCCATCACAGGGTGCCCTATACTCCAAAGAATAGCATGATAGGGCGTTTTAGTGGCAATGTGCATGTTAAATCTTAAAATCCGCGCACCAGTGGAGTACCTCCCAAGCTGAGTTCACGCTCATGTCAACGGCCGTGCCTTCACAGAGCTTCCAGCTCTAATAATTGAGGTACAGTGGCTTTATTTTGACAAGGCATTAACCAAACTATATCCAACATGATTTCTATTTGCAAATTTGCCATGTATACCCAACATTTTAAGCTAAATCTCAATCAGAGTGTCGGACAGGGCCATATTGATTTGTTTGTGGGTGACTGACAATGTGGGCAATACTGGCAGTGATAAAAGGGACATTTTAGGATAAATATTGATTTTGTAATGTTAGAACAAGGAACGGCCTTTCGCAGACGTCATGATATAGGTTGCCAGGAAAATGACATAAATAGTTAGAAGATTGTTTATAGGTAATCCATATATGTGTAGACCTAATGGATATTCTTATCAATTGAGAAGTATCAAATTTAAAGATTCCAGAGACGATCTTTTGTTGCATGTGTAATAATTATTTATCATTTATATTGCAGGTAGTGCTGCCGCGCAATGAAGAACTTGGTCGACCGGGTTTGTATCCATTGTATGAATGTGTATGTTGGATATGACGTGACAGAGACGTTCTTATATGTAGTCCTGTATGGTCTTGTTGTGCTCCGTAATTGTAACGTCTAGTGGAATGCTTGCATATGCGTATGTTTGTTGACAAAATAAAACATGAAAAAAGTGTTGTATGTCTTAGGTGTGTGTTGTTTATTGACTTCATTAGTCCCTGATAGGTAGGGTAGTTAGTATAGTTTATGTAGGCTAGTTAGATGTCCTTACTAGAGTACCAGTGCATGTGAAAGTGTGTACTGCTCAAGTGATTGCGGTCTACAGGTAAGTGTGAAAACAACAGAGGTGCATACCATGGGATCTGTGCCCTCTATGGCTTTGAAAAGTTTCTCCATCCACTGCACACTGTACTCACTCATATCCACACAGCTATGATAACCCCCTTGTCTCAAGCTTCAAATTAAGCTGACACAAATGCAATTCCAATCACTGATACCAGATTTAACCTGGCGAGGGCAATTAAAATGGAAGTAATTAGTGTAAACAACTGTAACACTCACTCTTAGTGTAATTGACTTTGCCCTACTTGTACCCAGGTGTTCACTATAATAGGTTCTCAGGACTATTTTCACACCAAAAAAGTGTTCACTGTTCGGATAAGGGGGTGTTCGCACTTCGTAAAACTATAATGTATTAAGAAAAAAATGGGATCGGGGAAAAGTGTTCACTACAGGGGGTGTTCACACTTTCGGTGTGTTCCGAGGTTTTACTGTACAGTACTTTTACGACAGGACATCTTAGTAGTTGACGAAATAGCCATTTGTAATTGTAAATAAACAGGATTCTCTATTCGTTTATTTTCTTTAGTAAGCAGGTACTAAATATACAAATATTGTGATCTCATTTATTTGTTTTTGGCGGTTGCCGGGGAATGCAAAGATCAAGCTAAGCTAAATCAAAGCAGGCTCTCTTAGGTGAGAGGTTGTGTTTGTACGTTTTCCTATTGGTGTTGGCTTAGGGGCAATGAAACAAGCTATATGCATGTGCATACGATTGGCATGTAGCATGAACTCCACACAATTTAAATAGAGATTCTTAGGAATCAAGACGACATTAGATACAAATCATCATGATTTGCATTACGGCTTACAAACAGAATTCGTACGACTTTCATACGACCGGAAATGAAGTAAACAGCAAATATAACATAATCAATCTTTATTTTGTCGCATTGCGTGGTACATTCATGACGTTCGTAGCTACTGTGAAACTAAAGCTGCCAGTAGCGTACCCATTTGACCTGCATGGAGGCATCTGATCCCTGCCAGGTTGGCTGCCAGCCACTCCGACCATTCCAGAACTCTTCCGGGGCTTTACCACTTCTATTGCTCCACGGTTTACGTGGATTGTTCGAAACACCATCAGGAAAATAGCCATTTGTGCCTCCCACCGCTACATTCATGATGATATAGAACTGAAACAATACAAGAGGTGGGTGTAGGGAACGATGCTATTATTTTTCCTTTAACCCATTTATAATCACAGCAGCCAAAGACAGACTGACAACTTTGGTTAAATTCCCCAAATTAAAACAAAGTTGAAGGAGCAATGTTCCTAAGGATATCATCAACAAATCTCCTTTAAACATTTTTGTAAAATCGTTATCAATTCCAAAGTTATTGTCTATAGTGTTATCAATCCAGACAACATGTTCTAGACGAACTCTTAAACATTGGTAGTGCATATCATTAAGGCTGGGGCGCAATTGGATCTGAATGAATTGCCAATAAGTTTTCGACCAACAGTTTGCTTTCGAATATTTAAAAATTGCTCTCATCACAAACGTATACCTGAAATAACCAGGTTAATTTGGGCTTGCTGTCATGAATGTGGTAAAGGTTGGAAATGACGCACCCCTGCTTGAAAGTGCAGTAACTACAGTCAAATCTGCTGCAGCCACTTTAAAAGAGACCAGTGCTGCCACACTGTAGTACTTTAACAAAGTGAACGATGTCCGCCTTAGTCGTCCTTCTACATTGCGCCATCTATATGTCATTGATAACACTATATTACGGACAGTGAACTCGGAGGGAAAGTATGACGTATCAGTGAAAGCTACTACAAGCATTTTAGTTGTAGAATCGTTTACATAAGGCTTGAAGTGTTTATCCATTAATGCCCACCGCGGTCAAGCGTAGTATGACATGTTTGGAGAAAACTTTCAAGTGAAAGCAAATTTGGGAAAATATTTGAAAAACAAATATCATTCGAAACATTACCAACAACTTTCCTTCAAATATTTGGTAATACCATTCCTAATTCCAAAGCTATTGCCAAATGTAACTTAGTTCCAGACGACAATTTCGGGAGGTATTCATAAGAATAAGGTGGTTAACATAGCAATGCGTATTTCCTTACTGCCTTATCAAATGGAGCATCGCGGCGTCCACCCGCCCAAATGTTAGGTCCATTGAAACCTCCCCATGCATAGTAGCCGTTCCGGGGTGTCTTAATTTCCATCACCAACTTATCATCCACCCATGTCCTAAAAGATCAAAAACGTGTAACAACATTTTAGTGAGTGTTTGGCCAATTGCAGTTCCTTGTCAAAGATAAATATTTCAAGACTTAGTAGAGTTACTAGCAGTTATCCTTGTTGTGATAATGGTACACGAGAAGCCAGTGGTATCACACGAGGCCGTACGGCTGTGTACGGTACCGCTGACTGAACGCATACGTCATTGGCCATATACCAATTTCACGACAAGGATAACACATTTATCATCAGCTCCCCTCCTACCCTAAATACACTTTCAATTACGAGAAGCAGAACAAGTTCTAAGTGTAAGGTTCTTGCAGCAGACCTCTGAGAAAACTATTCGTCAGACTCAACTCACACAGCGAACGACAAGGAGTTCTCACTTGAACTCGTAAGTTACATAGCTTGATCATCTACTGCCATCTTATCTTTCAAATATACACCTTGTTGGCAGATTATTATGCACGTTATTGTGCATCCAATATAAAATTAATATTGGACTTCAAGTAAAGAGCGTTGTGAAAACCCGGTCAGTAACGACAAACATATTGACCAATCGGCAGCGAGATTCAACGTGGAGCTAATGATAATAGTAGGTGCGCCCTGTTTGGACGTCTAGATTGATATACACCCGTGTTCTCATTTTGTATTTAGGTCATCTTTATAGTTAATAAGATGTGTTTGCTTGTTTTTACCATTTTCTATTTTTCCATTAATTACAAAATAAAAATACAATTGTGAACAAGATAATTCTTATGACATCCGAATTATAGATATCGATGAGAAAGTTTTAGGCAATGTTTTTAATTTTAAGGTTAAGAGTGTGAACGGCTACATGTATGGCACCAATTGACCAATCAGCATTGAGAATCACAGTGGAGAAGGAGATAATATGAGTTATCCGGCCTCGTGCGATACTGCTGGCTGAACGCAGATACCAGGCCGTATCCCTTTTTTACAAGGGGGATAACGATTTCATCATCAGTTTTTTTTTGTTTTTTTTAAGTCTTTAATTTAAAAAAAAAATCAAATTAAAAAAAAAATTCTATCTATTTTATATATATTTTTTTAATTTTTATTCATTTTACTTCAAAAAAATTTTTTTTTTTTTTAATTTTTAAAAAATATTTTTATTGATTTTTTTTTTTGATTTTTTCTTTTTTTTTTTTTTTTTTTTTTAATATTTTCAAAAAAAAAATTATATTTGATTTTTTTTTTTTTAATTTTAATTTTTTAATTTTGTTTTTTATTCTTTTTGTGTGTCTTGTAATATAAAAAAACAACGAGGCTGTGACCTGTAAACTTGAGGTCAACCATGGTAACCATGGCGAAGGAGGATAAAACATTGAGCCTCGATTTCAAGAGTGAGGATAAAACACTTATCCCCATCCTGAAATTGACAACTAATAAAAAGCAATAAAATACAGTCCAGTACCCAACAGCAATTGACCAATCAGCTGCGAGCATCAGAGTGAAGCTGATGATAAATATTCCTATTTCATTACTCATAAGATAACTGCATTGTGATCATGCAAACGGTCAACAGTAGTACATAAACAAGTTCAAAGTTGTTCAGAGATTATGTTCGTATTGTCCGTATTCGTACTAGAGCAATGTAACCTAACATATGTCTACACGTATTGCCTTGCTTCCAAGAGAAACTAGAAAGTTTTCCACCAAATATCTAACACGAACATTTTACCGGCTATTTCATTTACTCAAGATGTTATTATCCCGTAACCTATACTATGAAGGGAGCAGCCAAATGTACTCACGTTAGGCCATCTGGATTCCACTGCAGGACGTACTTATGGAAACCATCCGCCCAAGTGTGACCCTGGCCATACCTGAAAAAGAAACAATCACCCATCCACGCTAACTCTTACAAACGGTGTCCCTTTGATAGATGAATGTACATACGAATAGGTTCGTATATGATTGGATATGTTTATATTTCACCTGGAATATGTCAGAAGCGGGATAGTCCCAAAGTAGACTTTTTAGGCACTAAAAGCATAAATGTTCAACCATGAGACATCGTGATCGTGATACGAGCACGGAGCAGGTGACAACCAATTAGGGTACCATAGCATATGCTTGATTAGAATTTCCAATTTTGAATATTGTCTCCTTTTCTGTCATAGTTGTTACGCTAAATCGGGACTTTCCAATTAAAATAGTGGATGAAAGTAGGCGAAAAACACAGGCTAATTCCAGATCACTGGCGACTATTGTACATTCCGCTGCCGGCATCCGAACCCAGGCAGTGCTGAGAGACAATGAGTAGTCAGTGGCAACGCTTTACATTGTAGATCACTCGGCCATCAGGGCAGTCGATATGTGTTTGTTATGGATGTGTTCTAACTGTTCCATAAGAAAGAAACAACCTAAAGTAACCAAGCAAATGTGCAATTTATGTCATCTTATTCTTATTTGCAGGTTACTGCATGCAGTTATCGTAAAGTGTACATGAATGGTACAATAGGTAATTATAAAGTAATTATACTTAAGAATCTTTGAATTCGCGCAAACACTATGAACCGAATGCATCTTTAAATGTGTAAGTATGTATCAGTGATGGTTTCTCTTATCTAAAGACTTGTATGCCGAAATAACCTCCATTTGAGTAATTACTAATCCCCTCTGCCATTTTGAAATGTTCAGATGTGTATGAGTGGCTGTATTGTCGTACCTGCTGCCGTGAGTCATGCGGTACTTGTTTTGACCAGGATCGATTCCCCAGTGCATCGTAGACTCCATCCTGTTGATTCCAATATTTCCAAAATTCCTATTTCCTGTGGATATTCGAAACGCATGATATTAAGTCGACCTGTCAATTGTCCTTTGAAGACAGGGGGTAAAGGAATTTCAATCCTATCATTGTTGTTACATTTATTGTTAAATTCTGTATGTATTTTTGTGGAAGGGGATGGACTCTAATGATAATCATTTTATATTGACTCAACTGTCAACTATTCGACTAATTCATTTAAGCATAGAAATCGTATTCTTTTTTAAAATGACGAAAAGTTTATCCACTTTTTGAATAACTAAATGATCATTCACATATGGACCTCAACATTATTCAAAAGTATATTTTAGTCCATAAATATTTGACGTCATGATATGTTTTACACCACTGAAAATACTTTTAAGTTGTAAGTCAAACAAAGCGAGCCAGAAAACGCACCTCTTGCTTCACAAACGTCTATTTCCCCAGATCTGGGCCATCCACCGTACGCCGACTCTCGTGGCATCATCCAAATGGCTGAAATTACAAACATGTATGTATATATGTATGTACTTATGCATGTATATATGTATATATATATATATATATATATATATATATATATATATATATATATATATATATATATATATATATATATATATATATATATATATATTTATTTATACAAAAATAACTGAATGATGTGGATATTACAGTAGTAATCGGAGAAATCATTTGAATACACTAACAACCTCATGCATGTTTACCTGGCCATATCCAGTCTCCCCGTGGTAGCTTTGCCATCACCTCCATGCGTCCATAGAGGAAAGCCTTCTTGCTCATCAGCTTGCCGGACATGATGGGGTTTAACAGACCATTCTTTCCCTCCCTATAGCAACCGTTCCATTTGGACTGCGTGCAGCGCCCATAGAGTTCTGGATATAAGGTGTTGACAGCAGAACGTAGTATAGGAATACAACTAGACACATTATAAATATCTGCAGACTTGAAGTCAACAAGAATAAAATCGAATTCTTAAATATGTGTATGAACCTAAATGTTTATGAATGATTTAGTTAGAAATATGAGTAATATACACATTGGATGGGCCATCATTAAATCTAATATTTAGCACTATCTAGATACAACTTTTAAACGTTATATTCGTATCCATATTCGTTATGTTAAGTACGTTTTGCCGTCTGATTGCATAGTGTGCTATATAATACATACGTATTTTAATGTAATGTCTGGGTTTTGACGGTAGGAAATAAAAATGCAATTTCACAATAGAGTACAATCTACTACGCATTTCATCAGAAATAATGTTAAGGACATGAGATAAGGTAACTGTACTAATAAAAAAATATATCAGGCAAAACTGAGAACATTGACCAATGCCATTCATGTACCATACCTCAAACTAGTGCATCCTTAAAATGTCAACTTCATACTTATCACCAAAACGACCGTTACAATACACCGCGCAAAATGATATTGGTACGGGGTCATATACTGTTTGAAATTCCTCTTTAGTGGTTGAAATCGTATTTTCGATTACCGTCACCTTTTCTGCTATCTTGCAGCTACTTCGTGACTAGCCAGTTGTAAGAGGGGAAGGGAACCAAAGTACCCGTCGAAAACCACTAAATAGCCCATATAGTCAATACTCAGACCTGG
Organism: Maea johnstoni; assembly: GCA_963942565.1. Taxonomy (NCBI): domain Eukaryota; kingdom Metazoa; phylum Annelida; class Polychaeta; order Spionida; family Magelonidae; genus Maea; species Maea johnstoni. The sequence goes on from OZ012689.1 coordinate 32,122,255, forward strand.
CAAAAACGACAATGTATACTATCTTCGGTAAGACGTATTAGTGTCTTCAGTAAGACGAAGTCTATGTTCACTATATTCAAGATCTTGTAATCATACATACTATGCATATCAAGGACACCATTGCGAAGGAAGTCTTCTCCAAATTTGTCAGCGGTCATGGTCTGCAACACAACGTGTAATAGTGAGCAATGGGGATGGTATAATGCCCATTCGTATTTTGGATGCATACGTGTGTTACAACATCAGATGTAATATAAGATATCAAATGTAATATAAACCGTTCACGTAATTAAAAATGTACACTAAATGTACTATCAACCATAAATGTAATAATACATTTACACCAAATGTACTAATTTACCAAACGAATAGTCAGTCACAAATGCAAATAACAATACATTTACGGTTGATATTACATTTGGAT
>OZ012689.1:32125178-32133440 GCA_963942565.1 Maea johnstoni
TATATATATATATATATATTATACAAATATGGACTGATCCCGAGGGCAATATCAGGTTATATGGGCCGAGGGAGAGCAATATTGCCCAAGGCCAAATGCCGCGGGCAATATTGCTCTCCCGAGGGATCAGTCGAGGGATCAGTCCATATTTGTTTTATTATATGACCACTGACAAATGGAAGAAGCATTAATTACACATCAGACAGATTGTTAAGAAACATTTTGATTAAACTACCACTATGAGGTGGCTTCCAAATGTTCAATCAGAAAAGTTCAGATCTTATCAAATCCCTCCCTCATTTTTTTTTTCATTTTTTAATTTATTTATTTCATAATTAAAAAAACATTTTTTTGTTTATTTATTATATGTATAAAAAATTAATTTTAATTTTAATTTTTTTTTTATTCTTAATTTTTATTCTTTAAATTTCATTTTTTTTTTTTAATTTTTTTTTAATTCTTAATTTAAAAAAAATATATTTTTTTTAATTTTTTTTTGTGTGGGGGGGGGGGGGGGCAAAATGGTGGCCGGTCAAGTCACAGCCCATCTGCTTGGCTGTTGGCATGCTGGGAAAATCTGGGGGTGTGTCACTATTCTGGCACTCTCATTGGATGGTGTGCCTGATCAGTCAATATTGCCAGTCCATCAACTGTTTTGATGGACTGGTTGGGAGATATTCCCTAGTATACACACGGGTGCACTTGGAGATATGAGTTTAATGGAGAGAAAAGCGCTGTCTTGGTATTGGGAGAGAGCAAAAACGAACATGAGTCGACCTCGAAATTCAGGCAATTTTCTTTAGGAAGTCAGAAAATACCGGAAAAAGTAAGGTATGACCATCTAGGGACTGTATCTACCATCTATGACGAAGACAGTCATAGAGTTGGGGATAGACTAAGCAAAGCTCGAAGGGTATTAAACGCAGTCACAGGAGTGGGCATACGAGGCAAAGGACTCAATATGTATACGTGCAACATAATTTTTTGGTGCATAGTAGTACCAACGGCTTTATTCGGGTGTGAAATATGGTGCCTGACGGCAAACGATATATCGTGCATAGGGGACTTCCAGGTGTATGCAGGCAAGAGATTACAAAGATTACACCCAAGATCACCAAACATCTGTGGATTTGTTAGTCTTGGCTGGATACACTTGGAGATTCTCATACTTATAAGGAAAGTGATATTTGTAAGGTCAATTATGGTAATGGGCGAGAATGAAACGACTAGAAAAGTTTTGATCGATCGCGCAAATAAATTTTGCTCCGACCCAGAAGTTACGTCGAGAAATTCTCATAAGAGCCCAGTATTTGAAATACTAATAGCGGCCTTACGGCTAAACATGTTTAACGAGGTAATGAATCATATCTTAGGGAAAAGAGTTTGGTCCAAAAAGGCATGGAAAGATTTTACTTGGAAAAAGGGGTGGGAATTAAATGATGCCAGAAATGATGTCAAACTCCCACATCACAAGGAGCTGGACATGATACACTGCGTTTCTGATAAAATATCGTACTCGGTATGGTGGTCAATCTCCGATGCAAAACCCGAGTATGTATATTTTTGTGAAACAATGATTAAACTACTATGCCACGCAAACGACCTTAAGTGCGACGACCTGATGGTGAAATCAGGACCAAGAAGTGGTATAATGTGTACACGATGTAATACAAACGCAATAGAGAATTCCAAACATTTGATAATGTATTGCGAAGATACAATCAGAGAACGTGATACTCTGAGGCGGGACATTGAGCAAATTATGGGAGAATACATGCCAAACAGCGTTAACAACATATTTGCAATGATTATGGGTAAAAGAATAACAGGCACACCCGACGATGTCCAATTCAGGACATGGATAACTGCAGGGCAGGCAGTGCATCGTATGTATAAACGTAGAACAAAGAATGCAGAGGGAATAGGTTGATTCCAACTGTATTAAGTAGACTAACTACTAGTCCAAAGGCTGACTGCTACTATGTTTCTTGATTAAGATTTGGACATTAGTAAACCCTTACGGCGCCAGGTGGCGACGATACGATACTCGTTCAGAGAATCTACGGGCATTTTTATGCGTAACGATATTTTGGTTTACATGTAAGGCACCTGAGGGCGCCACTGGATATTTGTAATTTCACGTATTAACCCCACACAATCACCATAACTTGAATTTTCGCGCAGTTGCGCCTGTAAAGGTGATTCGTTCGTTAATTTTCTTTTCACTTGATTTATAACTACTTTAAAGCCCTCCCGTCAAACAACTTGACTCTAGGCACTCTGTTCAGTTTAAGTTTAAAATCGGTTGAATTTATTTTGTATTCACCTTTTGGTAGTATAGAGTTCTTTATATTGATGTGAATGTGTGAAAACTTTTTGTATGTCGATATACAGCCAATAAATATTCATTCATTCATAGGAAGTGGTCGTAGCCTGAATTAACCAATCAAAAGAGAGATTGGTCAGTGGTCATATAATAAATATATATATATATATATATATATATATATATATATATATATATATATATATATATATATATATATATATGTGTGTGTGTGTGTGTGTGTGTGTGTGTGTATTTATATATATATATATATATATATATATATAGATAGATAGATAGATAGATAGATAGATAGATAGATAGATAGATAGATAGATAGATAGATAGATAGATAGATAGATAGATAGATAGATAGATAGATAGATAGATAGATAGATAGATAGATAGATAGATAGATAGATAGATAGATAGATAGATAGATAGATAGATAGATCGATCGATCGATCGATCGATCGATAGATAGATAGATAGATAGATAGATAGATAGATAGATAGATAGATAGATAGATAGATAGATAGATAGATAGATAGATAGATAGATATACAATGTATGTATATAATGTTAGTTACCCCTCCTCCGGCGGCAGTCACTTCCTGGTCCCATTTCCCCAGATCTAAGCGACTGAATGTGTCTTCGAATACCACTCGTCCCCAATAGGTGTCCTCCCTGAGTGTCTGAGGGGGCACCACTGCCTGCAGGGCGCCAGTATGGTTTACTGCAAAATAATATTATATGTAGGCAGCTCTGGATTTGCACACGCATATTTCACGCACTGCTAATTTCTGTGCTATTTGTGCCGGTTTAAAGTTAAACCTGCTCCCCATCGGAATATAGATGACCTGCTGTGCTTTATGTTTACGTAATCTTGATTTAGTGCTTTTTATTAAATCGCGATTAGCATGAAATTAAAACAGCTGCAATAAAGAAAATTTTATTCAGTGAACACATGAGTGCTGTACAACAGGAAAAGCATCTACATGTAGTAAAACAATATTTCCTCCAAATGAATATTGTCCCTCTATGTAATGAATAAGTATTAAAGCCGCCGCTCACTTAGCAATCTAGTTCGTGGCAAGCGATAATACACTAAAGATAGCATATGGAGGTTATCTTTTTGTTTGTCGTCACTTTTCTCGGTAATATTACGTTTCAAGTTATCGCTGAATCCTGATCAACGGTTTGGCTATACCAATATAGCCAATTTCTACCCATTTTCACAACATTTTCATGACCTTTTTGACCTTAGTTGACCCTTAAACGACCTCTTAGTATTGATGAATCAGAACATGTGCATTTTGAAAAAGTGCAGGTAAAAGTTTTACACATTTGGATATTTCATTTATGGAAGTTGGTTATGCATAACGTGAAATATGATCAAAAATGTTACCAAAAACCATCTATTTCAGGCTCATAATACTGCAGGTTTTCAGCCTCGTGACCTTTTTGACCTTTGTCTACCCCAAATGACCCTTCACAAGTGATCAATCAGAATGTGGCTGGTTTTAACTCCTGCGAAATTAAAAGTTATACATGGTGATGCCTCATTTATTGAAAATAAACCAATATAACAGAAGTTATGATAAAAAATGTTACCCCTACCCCCATAATTGTGACCATTTTTTGCAATCCTGAGAGGTCATTTGCACCAAATAATATTTAGCGTGATAAAAAAAATTGCCCAACACTTGGAAATTAGCATCCGACAGTTTCGTTGTTCTTAGGGTATGTACATTGCATTTCCATCATAAAACCATGCAGGAATCAACATTGCAAGGTTCACATACTTGGCATATAGGGCTGGCTAGTAGACTATTTGGCTTGGACGCCACGAAATGTATAATGTGGAGAAGGGTTGTTAATGTTGCCCTTGTATCTGGGAAAAACTCTTTGGACGGTTTTATCACCTAGGGTAAGGCCTAAATTCGTAAAAAGGCGCACATATGTATCTTTCCTAATCCAGAATAGTGCTTGCTTTAAAAATGACACCATGTTGCTTGAAAATAACCAGTCCATTATCAATTCCAGGTACATATATTTACAACAAGAATGTATGGTAACATAAGGCAAATTGACACACGTGTCTATGAAATAGTAATAAATGTACCACATGTCAAGTGCTGTTGAATAACACAAGGATAATGCCACATCATAAAATGCTTTATATATATATATATATATATATATATATATATATATATATATATATATATATATATATATATATATATATATATTTATATATATATATATATATACATATATATATATATATATATATATATATATATATATATATATTTATATATATATATATATATATTTATATATATATATATATATATATATATATATATATATATATATATATATATATATATATATATATATATATATATATATATATATATATATATATATATATGTATATATGTACGTATATAGATATAGTTTGCTAGATAACAGGTCCGTTAGGAAACCTCAAATTTGTATTTTAAAATGAATTATTATACCTCACGTGAAGATTCTTGATTCTGATGGGTCAAGGGCCATGGATTAATCGTCATGATTTCCTCACTACTTAGTAACAGGCTGTTGTCCTGCACAGCTAGGGAATTAACATGTTAATCACGGCAACATGCAGCAGGTGATTAACATGTTAATCACCTCTACCGGGCAATGGGCTCGATGCGCATGCGTGCATATCAAACGTCAGCCATCGCCGACGTGAAATCAACAAGGCTGACCGCCTCAAATTTAAAATCGTGCCTAACAGGCACCATGCAACGGATTTTTATCAAATAAAGATAGAATTATACAAACAAATAAGGTATGGTACGAACGTGACTGGTTTTGGGGGGTGTTTCAAGTTATACATATGAGCGCCCAATAAAGACAGTAAAAGTACAAACAAACAAATAAGGTTCAGTGTCTTGCTAATACATAAGCACATAGATTGATTAAGAGGTGGTGTCAATAAATGCAGTTTAAACTTTTTCTGATACAAATTTTATTTGAAAAAGGAAGTGAAACATCGAGTAGACTCATTTGTTCATGTTTTCAGAAATTTTTCTGAGTCAAACTGAAAATTTTCTCCTGTTGTACGTTTTGGGGCTTCTCTTTCACTCTGATGCGTCAATGCAACAATCCCTGTTATTGTAATTTGTAAATTTTTAATAAAAGAGTATTTATCCAAAATATCTGGTGTTTGTCAATTTTCCCCCTTTTGTGTTTTGTATGTTGTTCGGTATAATAAAACAAATATGACATCACTGTGTGGTGTACAACAGGAATAACTCCCCCGAGAGAGGAGTGTCGCCCGAGGGCGTACCCCGAGGGCGACACTCCTCTCTCGGGGGAGTTATTCCTGTTGTACACCACACAGGGATGTCATATTTGTATAATGTATTCACCCGGTGTAATGCCTGGCCAGTCTGATGTAAGACCAGTTTATATTTGGTTGTTTTCCAGTCTTTGATTTGGCAAATAGTGACGATACAATTCCAAACACCAATTTCGATATATTATTAATGGCACACTGATAGCTTACGTCCGGTGTAAGCCGAAGTCCTAAGATTTAGGATTTTAAAGTGGCAAAATTGGCAAATACGATGCTTGAGGCGAATCATTGTCAAACAATCAAGTGTGCACACCTACCTGGCAACGCAAAGCAAAGGTCAGCACCGAGAACTAACAACAACAAATACATGGTAAACCTAAAATAACTTGTCTGGAAATCAACAGCTGTTTATATACCTGCCGAGGACAAACTTCTGATATGACGTGTTTCATATTAAGTGATAACCGACAAATCATGGGTGAGAAAATAAGAACACCTCGTTATCGATATTTTAGTGTCAGTGGCAGGATACGACAAAACAATATTTAGTTTGAAATAAGCAATCAATTTGAGAAATTAAAAGTCACGCATCAAAACAGAGAACCTGAAATAGCTGGTAAATCTTGACACAACTTCGATACGATTGTACTGAAACAAACTATCGTTAGTCTGATATACGCAATTTTTAAGGAAGAATTGTAATAAACACACGCACATACATGAATGCATGCATGCATACATACATGCATGCATCCACACATACATACATACGCACGCACATACGTACGAACGTACTTACATACGTACATGCGTGCATGCCTACTTGTCTGCATGCCTATACCTACCTACCTACCTACATGTACATACACACACACACACTCACACATGCATACATACATGCATGAATACATACATACATACATACATACATACATACATACATACACACATACATACATACATACATACATACATAAACATACATACATACATACATACATACATGCATGCATGCATGCATACATACATACATACATACATACATACATACATGCATGCATAGTAGCCTCTAGTCAAAGAGTTGTATAGGGTTAACCCCACGGAGGCGTATTATGTTTGTCAAAAATGCTTTATTCAGTCGTGCGAGTCTTTCTATCCATGCGCGTACACGCCTGATTTCTTTTGCTGTGTACTGTATAGCGTCCTCATGCAATACCTGACACTCACCAGGGACGAGGACGAATGTCGTGGAGACCTTGAGGTTGTATGCAGCTGTTTAAAACCGTTTCAGCAAATCTAAATAGAGGGTTATAAAGATTCTTTAGAGCTATCCCAGGTACCCGGCAGCAGTTTTAGAAGTAATATCTTTAGTGTCCTTGGCCCGTAGAAACGGAATTGTAAAGTACAGAATAACCAGGAACATGGAGCAAAGCTTATACATATAGAAAATCGACATTCATGGAGCAAATCAACTCAATTTAACATACCCTAGCAGAAAATGCAACAAGAAACTATAGCACTATAACTTTAAAATGACGATAGCCCTTAACACCAGTATAAAGGACGGTGTAGTAGAAACATTAAATAATGCGCACGTATACGTAATAACCGGAATTGGGTCCAAGTAAAGAGGCTTGTTGATATCAAATCCGACCTACAGTAAGAGTTCCACAGTTGTCCAATGCCTATTATGTTTTCTAGCACCTGGCTATACTATAGAGTATTGCTGTGCATGTATCACTGCTTCCTCCTCATCTAGCCCAGCCTGTTCAATTGGCCTACTTATAATCCAATAAGAAAAAAGAACGAGGACTTTTTGCAAAAAATATATTTGATCGTTCTGAAACTTGTATATATCTCTGCATACATACGATCGGACTCCTCCTCATAACTTAGACAATGCATTATAATGTGTTGTTTACCTTTCATTACATGTAAATAGAAGTTACACCTGGTATAAACGCATGTGCTTGACGCAAGGTCTGTTCGCTTTACGTAGTCACATTTTAGGCTGCTGCTAAATCCTGAATAATCATTTAAATGGAGTACCGTAGTACCCGGGGAAAGCCGCCAACTAGCCCAATTAGTTGGTTTCTTTTTTACAGGCCTCGAGCTGAATTCCACGATTTGCATTAGAGCGGGGACTGACAGCCAGGCGTCCCCTTTACCCTAAGTGACCCTAAATGGCTGGTACATTCTGGCACGCAGCAAACATGACCTTTTGGCCTGGTGGCCCAACATAGCAATTAGATCGGCCATAATTTGCTATGAAGGCTAATTGTCAAAAGTATCATCTGCTAATGATAGTGTTTGTATTGGAAAAAATTGCAGTGCCAAAATTCTAGAGGTCCGGGGTTTGGTAATCCATATTTTTCAAGGTAACAGCTATCCATATTTTATTTTGTCTATGATACTTAATTTTGTTGGGACATTACCAGCCTAAAATATTTGCGGTAATCTTTTGTGATCCATATTGTGTACTTTTTCTTACAGAACACGGCCTATTTTCAACAATGGAGAAATATTTATATTTTCTCACTTCATCCATATAAACTATCGTTTGGCTTACTGTAACTC
>OZ012689.1:32133640-32303640 GCA_963942565.1 Maea johnstoni
GCACAAAACAGTATGTTAATACCCTATAGGCAAAACTAATGATTCTATCGAACTATTTGATATCTCACTGTTCATTTATAAATACGAAAATAATATAACACCCCAGCTGTGCACTGTTACTATCGTAGAATCTCTTTATTCGCTATATCTCCCATAACATCAAATCGCTGCCATAAAACTGCATGCAAGTGGTAGTTATAATATATCTTTCACTAGCTTATGGTATTAGTGCAATTATTGCTCACTTTGCATCCATCGCGAATGATATTATATTGGATGTCTGATACACACACACACACACACACACACACACACACACACACACACACATATATATATATATATATATATATATATATACATATATATATACATATATATATATATATATATATATATATATATATATATATATATATATATAATATATATATATATATATATATATATATATATATATTTGCACGAAAACCTTGTAAGACGGGTTATCAGAGGTCATGCCCATACACACACACTCACTCTCTCTCTCTCTCTCTCTCTCTCTCTCTCTCTCTCTCTCTCTCTCTCTCTCTCTCTCTCTCTCTCTCGGCAGCAATTTGGAATTGTCGGAGGTTTTCCCCGGCTGCTTCGTATTTCTCCACCACTAACAACCGTCTAGCCTTCCTATCGCTGCCGTAAAAACGTGTCGAAAAGATAAAAGCCCCTCAACTGCAACTTACAAACCAGCATCTGTTTTATTGGTAAAAATCTGTTTCAAAGATCAGTTCTGCTAGCGGTATACCGTCCTAATTATCCAAAAGGCGCTGTCAATGGCTTTGCTCAACATAGGTTAAAATTCTCCTTGTCGGCAACGACTATGTGACAGTTATGTAACCATTTTAAAGGGGATATTATAGGAATATATTTATGACATTTATTTTCATTTCTTCCTAAGACATACAATTATCACAATAATAATCATAACGTACATCGGTGATCTATATTCAATCACGTAAAGCTACTTGAATGGTTAATTACCTTCATCAGCCGAGACTCTTTTATTGGTGTCTTAGTCTTGGGTTCTATTATCTCTATTGTAACCTCATTTTCATGCGTTTATCCTTACATCCTGTAATTCGCCGTGTAGGTACCATACTAACTAGATAACTGACTTGATGTGAGTGGGTTTCCATTTCAGAACTGGGAGTTCCAGGTGTATACACCCGAGGCAAGAAACACCTTCACCAGGGATAACACTCTATTTATAGAACCGGTACGTATTCTATTTCTACTTGCAAGTAGGTCAACACGGTAGAGATAGCATATCCATTGTGACCTACTTTCTTAGTTAACAATTCGCACCAATATCGTGTGCCGTACAAGGTACTATCTTGCAGGAACTCCAAATTTGCCAGCAAGTTGCCATAGCCTATTACAAATAGCAGTCATGCATGATATTTACAAATCAAAGTACCCTTTATTGATCAAGAAAACCTCATCTGAGGTAAAACATTGTAAAATAGAAACTTTGGTCCTACCTAGGTAAACTCAGGCACCTAAGTTAAAGAAAACTTAGAAAGCTAGTTGAAACACCAAGACCTCGGGGATTAGATAACAACCATTGTTTAAAAGGGGACAGGAATGCTAAACTATGAGATGTTTTATTGAAAACCTCATCTGAGGTAAAACATTGTAAAATAGAAACTTTGGTCCTACCTAGGTAAACTCAGGCACCTAAGTTAAAGAAAACTTAGAAAGCTAGTTGAAACACCAAGACCTCGGGGATTAGATAACAACCATTGTTTAAAAGGGGACAGGAATGCTAAACTATGAGATGTTTTATTTTTAGTGTTTCACCAGCACCACCGCCTTAAACACTCAATTGTTATCATAACTTGCATTGAGCTTAACTTGTGTCACATTCAAAAGAGGGCTCAATGCCAAATTCAATGTCTGTACAGTTGTCATTTGCCATTTTCCCACTTGATAATATGGGCAAATGTAGGTTTCAAGGTAAATTGATGTCTTATGATAAGATATACATGTATGGTGGATAAAGTGGATCAACTACGAGTAAAACGCAGCTATTAGCTTTGCTAAGTACAATATATACAATATGTACAATCATTCTCGCCAAATAGTTGTGTTTATGAAATAAAAATGATGAATATGAGGCATTCTTAAAAGTAATAAAGACATCTCTTTTACTTAAAAAATGGGAATCCTTTTATTTCGAGATATTTCAATACAGTGTGTTAGATCATTGTATATTTGTTGCCTGTGGCGATACATGGTGTTCAATGCATGCATCATACATTCCCCTCTAACTGTGCTCTTTTCACTTGAGAGCAAACTGTTTCAATGTTTTCTTTACATGTTAATTTCTCCGACTTAGACGTCGAGGGTACACATGGCCTGAAACCAATGCTGATGTATTGATAAAATAACAATGCTTTGAGAAAGATTTCACTGCAAGGTGCAGCCCAATTGCTAGAGTCGACAAATTTTCTTCAGACATTTTCTAACTATAAATGCATTCAATAAGCTTGGTTGAAGATTTCAGACCATGTGTGTTATTACACCAAATGTAAAAGATTACATCATATGTAATAGCAACCGTAAATATAATAGATAATTACACCAAATATAATAACAGCCACAAATCTAATAAAAATTACATCAAATGTAATAAACAACCAAATATATAATGAATGATTTACTCCAAATGTAATATCAACCGTGAATGTATTGTTATTTGCATTTGTGACTGACTATTCGTTTGGTAAATTAGTACATTTGGTGTAAATGTATTATTACATTTATGGTTGATATTACATTTTGTGTACATTCTTAATTACATTAACGGTTTATATGGTTTATATTACATTTGATGTATTCTTTTTTCTCATTGCATGTGTGGTTTATTGCATTTACGGTTGCTATTATATTACATCTGATGTTGTAACACACGAATGCATCCAAAATACGAATGGGCATTATACCATCCCCATTGCTCACTATTACACGTTGTGTTGCAGACCATGACCGCTGACAAATTTGGAGAAGACTTCCTTCGCAATGGTGTCCTTGATATGCATAGTATGTATGATTACAAGATCTCTTCGTCTTACTGAAGATACTAATACGTCTTACCGGAGATAGTATACATTGTCGTTTTTGCCAGGTCTGAGTATTGACTTGGGGTTATTTGGTGGTTTTCGACGGGTACTTTTTGTTCCCTTCACCTCGTACAACTGGCTTAAGTCACGAGGTAGCTGTAAGATGGCAAAAAGGTGACGGTAATCGAAAATACGATTTCAACCACAAAAGAGGAATTTCAGACAGTATATGACCCCGAACCAATGTCATTTTGCGCGGTGTATTGTGACGGTCGTTTTGGTGATAAGTATGAAGTTGACATCTCAAGGATGGCTAGTTTGAGGTATGGTACATGGATGGCGTTGGTCAATGTTCTCAGTTTTTGCCTGATATCTTTTTTTCATTAGTACAGTTACCTTATCTCATGTCCTTAACATTATTTCTGATGAAATGTGTAGTAGATTGTACTCTATTATGAAATTTCATTTTCATTTCCTACCGTCGAAACCCAGACATTACATTAAAATACGTATGTATTATATAGCACAATATGTAATCAGACGGCAAAACGTACTTAACATAACGAATATGAATACGAATATAACGTTTAAAAGTTATATCTAGATAGTGCTACATATTAGATTTAATGATGGCCCATCCAATGTGTATATTACTCATATTTTTAACTAAATCATTCATAGACATTTAGGTTCATACACATATTTAAGAATTCGTTTTTTATTTTTGTTGACTTCAAGTCTGCAGATATTTATACTGTGTCTAGTTGTATTCCTATACTACGTTCTGCTGTGAACACCTTATATCCAGAACTCTATGGGCGCTGCACGCAGTCCAAATGGAACGGTTGCTATAGGGAGGGAAAGAATGGTCTGTTAAACCCCATCATGTCCGGCAAACTGATGAGCAAGAAGGCTTTCCTCTATGGACGCATGGAGGTGATGGCAAAGCTACCACGGGGAGACTGGATATGGCCAGGTAAACATTCATGAGGTTGTTAGTGTATTCAAATGATTTCTCTTATAACTACTATAATATACATATCATTCAGTTATATTTGCTTATATACAAATATATATATATATATATATATATATATATATATATATATATATATATATATATATATATATATATATTTATATATATATATATATATATATATATATATATATATATATATATATATATATATATATATATATATATATATATCTGTATCATATCTATAGCAGCCTCGGGTGATACAGCCCTCTGATTGCGAGATATAAGTTGTATCATACTCCAAAACAGTTGATAACGAATTTATCTCATGATTGCCCCCTCAACCTGTGCATAGGTAATACAAATGAACAAACTCAAAAAGGTGTTTAAGATTATATGTTTTGCTCAAATTGGGGATTGCATCATGAACTTAGGGGGTAGGGAGAACATAAGTATACTTGGCGGTTAATATTAAGGATTCTGAGAGGTTAGTATAAGATCCTGAGAGGTGAATTGAAGGAAGTTCACAACAAAGCTTCATATCATGGGCCAATACCCAATAGACCAATCAAAAGCCTAGAATTTTGCCAATCATGAGATATATATATATATATATATATATATATATATATATATATATATATATATATATATATATATATATATATATATATATATATATATATGTATACATGCATGTTTGTAATTTCAGCCATTTGGATGATGCCACGAGAGTCGGCGTACGGTGGATGGCCCAGATCTGGGGAAATAGATGTCTGCGAGGCAAGAGGTGCGTTTTCTGGCTCGCTTCGTTTGACTAACACATTAAAAGTAATGTTAGTGGTGTAAAACACATTATGGCCTCTTATTTGGACTAGAATATACATTGTACTGTCGAATGATGTTGAAGTTTATATGTGACTGCACATTAAGTTACACAAAAAGGGTAAACGTTTCTTTATTCTAAAACGAACACAACTTTGTATGCATGAATGAATTAGTCAATACCCTTTCCAAAAAGAAGAAAAACACATACAAGATTTATCAATATAAATAACAACAGTGAATACGATTGAAATTCCTTTTCCTCCTGACTTCAAAGTACAATTGAGAGGTCGACTAAAAATCATGCGTTTCGAATATCCACAGGAAATAGGAATTTTGGAAATATTGGAATCAACAGAATGGAGTCTACGATGCACTGGGGAATCGATCCCGGTCAGAACAAGTACCGCATGACTCACGGCAGCAGGTACGACAATACAGCCACTCATACACATCTGCAAAACTTCAAAATGGCAGAGGGGATTAGTAATTACACAAATGGAGGTTATTTCGGCATACAACTCTTTAGATAAGAGAAACCATCACTGATACATACTTACACATTTAAAGATGCATTCGGTTCATAGTGTTTGCGCGAATTCAAAGATTCTTAGGTATAATTACTTTATAATTACCTATTGTACCATTCATGTACACTTTACGATAACTGCATGCAGTAACCTGCAAATAAGAATAAGATGACATAAATTGCACATTTGCTTGGTTACTTTAGGTTGTTTCTTTCTTATGGAACAGTTAGAACACATCCATAACAAACACATATCGACTGCCCTGATGGCCGAGTGATCTAAAGCGTTGCCACTGACTACTCATTGTCTCTCAGCACTGCCTGGGTTCGGATGCCGGCAGCGGAATGTGCAATAGTCGCCAGTGATCTGGAATTAGCCTGTGTTTTTCGCCTACTTTCATCCACTATTTTAATTGGAAAGTCACGAATTAGCGTAACAACTATGACAGAAAAGGAGACAATATTCAAAATTGGAAATTCTAATCAAGCATATGCTATGGTACCCTAATTGGTTGTCACCTGCTCCGTGCTCGTCTCACGATGTCTCATGGTTGAACATTTATGCTTTTAGTGCCTAAAAAGTCTACTTTGGGACTATCCCGCTTCTGACATATTCCAGGTGAAATATAAACATATCCAATCATATACGAACCTATTCGTATGTGCATTCATCTATCAAAGGGACACCGTTTGTAAGAGTTAGCGTGGATGGGTGATTGTTTCTTTTTCAGGTATGGCCAGGGTCACACTTGGGCGGATGGTTTCCATAAGTACGTCCTGCAGTGGAATCCAGATGGCCTAACGTGAGTACATTTGGCTGCTCCCTTTATAGTATAGGTTACGGGATAATAACATCTTGAGTAAATGAAATAGCCGGTAAAATGTTCGTGTTAGATGATAGTTGCCAACTGATCATTCCCAAATATTTGGTGGAAAACTTTCTAGTTTCTCTTGGAACCAAGGCAATACGTGTAGACATATGTTAGGTTACATTGCTCTAGTACGAATACGGACAATACGAACATAATCTCTGAACAACTTTGAACTTGTTTATGTACTACTTTTGACCGTTTGCATGATCACAATGCAGTTATCTTATGAGTAATGAAATAGGAATATTTATCTCCTACTCCACTGTGATTCCCAATGCTGATTGGTCAATTGGTGCCATACATGTAGCCGTTCACACTCTTAACCTTAAAAATAAAAATATTGCCTAAAACTTTCTCATCGATATCTATAATTCGGATGTCATAAGAATTATCTTGTTCACAATTGTATTTTTATTTTGTAATTAATGGAAAAATGGAAAATGGTAAAAACAAACAAACACATCTTATTAACTATAAAGATGACCTAAATACAAAATGAGAACACGGGTGTATATCAATCTAGACGTCCAAACAGGGCGCACCTACTATTATTATCAGCTCCACGTTGAATCTCGCTGCCGATTGGTCATATGTTTGTCGTAAAGCCCCGTTTACACTGTGGCGGTTGTCCGCCGTGTTCGGCGTTTCTCGGCGATTAACTGAATCGCCGAGAAACGCCGAGAAACGCCGAGAAACGCTGAAGCACTTCAAAGAAATTGTTTCTTGGCGTTGTCCATGCGGTCATGGTCGACGCCAACACGACCATAGGAGTTTTCTGTGCGGTGCCTGTGCGCTGTGTGGCGATGCCTGGCGTTCGTTGCCGGCAAACCGCACTGAATCCGCCAACGATGTCTGCGTTAGGCGGCGTTCGATGGCGGAAGGTCGCATGTCTACCGCCATTGTCGGCGGTAGTGACACGGCAGCGCGGAGGTTCATCGCGACCATGTGGCAGAAGCAGTACGCTCAGTGGCGGTTAACCGCCACCACGTGCTTGCTTCTGGGAGCGGTGGAATTTCCCAAAATGTGATTGGAGTAGACCAGTAGACTTACTTTTAATAAAACTGATGATGTTTAGATTGATACTTGTGAGGTGCTAAATGATTTTTTCAAAAAACTGACTTTGGGCAAACATACATTCTGTAATAAAAAACAACAACGAAGAACACGATGATGATATTCGATAACGATGATGATGACAATGATGATAATGATTGAAATTATGATGATAATGGTGGTGGTGATAATGGAGATACTACTACTACTAATAATAATAATGATAAAAATGATAATAATGATGATGATAATAATGATATTAGTGATAATGATAAATGAAATATCAATGACTGCAATAATGTAATCAATCAATAAAGTAATACTGATAGATATAATAGTAATAATGATACTGACGATGACAATGATAATAATGATGATGATATCAATAAAAAAACTAATAATGATAATAATGTAACCATCATTATCATCATCAATGCTCTTCCGCTCCTCTTTCTATTATTATTGTTATTATCATCATCATTATTATCATCAATATTACTTTTATTAATGCTATTATTATTATCATTAGCATTATTGTTATTAATGACATCGTCATTGTTATTATTATTATTATTATCATCATTATTATTAGTATTATTAGTATTATTATCATTAGTAGTAGTAGTGGATTAAAATGCGTCCGTAGAGAAACCTTGTTGCAACCGCACTGCTGCCGTCATGAAACGCAGAGAACCGTACAGCAATTGCCGTTGTCCGTACCTCTGCCGCCACAAACCGCACTTAAACCGTGTTGCTACGTTGCTCCATGACGTACGAGCAAAACCGCAACACAGACGCCTAGAAGCGCGGTTTACAGCGTTAGGTGACGGAAGACCGCATTGATATCGCAACGACAACGCCATTGACATCGCGGTCAATGGCGTTGCGTGCACGGTTCTTTTGCGATTTATAATAGGACGCCAACCTCGGCGGAAGTTTTAAACAGTTTAAAACTTCCGCCGAGGTTGGCGTTTAATGGCGTTTCATGAGATTCAATCGCGATTGCGTTGCGGATGAATGCAGTCACTGGCGGTTCTCTTGGCGTTTCATGGCGACCCAAAAACCGCCGCCTAACGCCGGCAAACGCCAAACATGAACTCCACAGTGTAAACGGGGCTTTACTGACCGGGTTTTAACAACGCTCTTTACTTGAAGTCCAATATTAATTTTATATTGGATGCACGATAACGTGCATTATAATCTGCCAACAAGGTGTATATTTGGAAGATAAGATGGCAGTAGATGATCAAGCTATGTAACTTACGAGTTCAAGTGAGATCACCTTGTCGTTCGCTCTGTGTGAGTTGAGTCTGACGAATAGTTTTCTCAGAAGTCTGCTGCAAGAACCTTACACTTAGAACTTGTTGTGCTTCTCGTAATTGAAAGTGTATTTAGGGTAGGAGGGGAGCTGATGATAAATGTGTTATCCTTGTCGTGAAATTGGTATATGGCCAATGACGTATGCGTTCAGTCAGCCGTACCGTACACAGCCGTACGGTCTCGTGTGATACCACTGGCTTCTCGTGTACCATTTTCACAACAAGGATAACTGCTAGTAACTCTACTAAGTCTTGAAATATTTATCTTTGACAAGGAACTGCAATTGGCCAAACACTCACTAAAATGTTGTTACACTTTTTTGATCTTTAAGGACATGGGTGGATGATAAGTTGGTGATGGAAATTAAGACACCCCGGAACGGCTATTATGCATGGGGAGGTTTCAATGGACCTAACATTTGGGCGGGTGGACGCCGCGATGCTCCATTTGATAAGGCAGTAAGGAAATACGCATTGCTATGCTAACCACCATATTCTTATGAATACCTCCCGAAATTGTCGTCTGGAACTAAGTTACATTTGACAATAGCTGTGGAATTAGGAATGGTATTACCAAATATTTGAAGGAAAGTTGTTGGTAATGTTTCGAATGATATTTGTTTTTCAAATATTTTCCCAAATTTGCTTTCATTTGAAAGTTTTCGCCACACATGTCATACTGCGCATGGCCGCGGTGGGAATTAATGGATAAACACTTCAAGCCTTATGTAAACGATTCTACAACTAAAATGCTTGTCGTAGCTTTCACTAATAAGACATACTTTCCCTCCGAGTTCACTGTCCGTAATATAGTGTTATCAATGCCATATAGATGGCGCCATGTAGAAGGGCGACTAAGGCGTACATCGTTCACATTATTAAAGTATTTCAGTACAGTATGGCAGCACTGGTCCTTTTTAAAGTGGCTGCAGCATATTTGGCTGTATATACTGCACTTCAAGCAGGGGTGCGTTATTTCCAACCGTTACACAATTCATGCGTATGGACCCAAATTAACCGGGTTATTATAGGTATACTTTTGTGATGAGAGCAATTTTTGAATATTGGAAAGCGAGCTGTTGGTCAAAAACCTTTTGGCAACTACTTCAGATCCGATTGTGCCGCAGCCATAATGATATGCACTGCCAATGCTTAAGAGTTCGTCTAGAACATGTTGCCTGGATTGATAATACTATAGACAATAACTTTAGAATTGATAACGATTTCACAAAATGTTCAAAAGAGATTTGTCCATGATATTCTAATAAATATTTCTCCTTCAACTTCACTTTAATTTGGGGAATTTAACCAAAGACGTCAGTCTGTTTTTGGCTGCTGCGATTATAAATGAATTAAAAACATGAATAATAGCATCTTTCTTTACACCCATCTCTTGCTTGTTTCAGTTCTATATCATCATGAATGTAGCGGTGGGAGGCACCAATGGCTATTTTCCTGATGGTGTTTCGAACAATCCACGTAAACCGTGGAGCAATAGGAGTGGTAAAGCCCCGGAAGAGTTCTGGAATGGTCGGAGTGGCTGGCAGCCAACCTGGCAGGGCTCAGATGCCTCCATGCAGGTCAAATGGGTACGCTACTGGCAGCTTTAGTTTCACAGTAGCTACGAAAGTCATGAATGTACCACGCAATGCGACAAAATAAAGATTGATTTAAGTGAAAGGATATATACAGACTTCGTTATATATTTGCTGTTTACATCATTTCCGGTTGTATGAAAGTCGTAAGAATTTTGTTTGTAAGCCGTAATGCAAATTATGATGATTTGTATCTAAAGTCGTCTTGACTCCTAAGAAGCCGTATTTTAATTGTGTGGAGTTCTTGTGGGCTTTATGACAGTCGTCATTTGTCGTATGCCTGTCACAATTAGTTTGTGTGGCAGTAGTTCTGGTCATGTATCATGCTATGTGCCAATCGTATGCACATGCATAGCTTGTTTCATTCCCCTTAAGCCAACATCCATAGGAAAACATACGAACACAACCTCTCACCTATGAGAGCCAGCTTTGATTTAGCTAAGCCTGATCTTTGCATTCCCCGGCAACAGCCAATCTATCTATCTGAACTCTTCGAGTTCAGATAGATGATTCATTCTCCGCATCACAGGAAATCCTACGGTCTGTACCACAAGGATCAGTGTTGGGCCCTCTGCTCTTCCTGATTTACCTCCTACCCTTAGGAATACTGATACGAAAGCATGGTCTAGAACTCCATGCTTATGCGGATGATACACAACTCTACATCTCTATCAAACCTATCAATCAGCGTGTAGTGGACGAAGGTGTAGCTAAGTTGGAAAACTGCCTCATTGACATCTATACATGGATGTCTCAAAATAAACTGAAATTGAATGCAGACAAAACTGAGGTGCTGGTCATGGGTACCCCACAGATGCGGGCGAAAATCTCCATTCCTAGTATTACCGTAAATGGTGTAATAGTACCTGTTCTTAATGAACCCGTCGGTAATCTGGGCGCTGTTTTTGATCCCAACATGAATATGTCTGCACATGTATCAAAAAGTATCAAGTCTGCAAATTACCACCTTAGGAACATTGGGAAAATAAGGAAATTTCTCAATACTGATACAACCAAGAGTGCCATCGTCTCACTGGTGACATCACGTCTTGACTATTGTAATGGACTTCTCTGTGGAATTACTGATGAGCTGCTATGCAGGCTCCAGAAAGTCCAAAACAATGCTGCTAGAGTGGTTAGTGGCTCCAGAAAGTATGATCACATTACACCAGTTCTAAAAGATCTTCACTGGCTGCCCATTAGGAAATGGATTGACTTCAAGATTCTGCTTCTGACTTTCAAATGCATGCAAGGATGTGCCCCTCTATACTTGAGGGAACTGTTAGTCAAACAAGCTAAAACAAGGACTCTAAGATCAAACACTAAGAACTTATTACAGATACCACCCACTAATCTGAAAAGGTTCGGTGACAGAGCATTCTGTGCCTATGCACCACGCCTTTGGAATGAGCTCCCTGACAACATCAAGGCTGCTGATAGTGTGCAAAACTTCAAGAAACAGCTGAAAACATTGCTATTTCGAAAGGAGTTTAATTGACTATATGGACCATGACAACTGTCCAATGACTCTAAAGCGCTTTTGAACATTATAGGTGGAAAGGGCGCTATATGAGATATCAAATATTATTATTATTATTATTATTATTAACAGTACTGTACTTAATAAGGCTCTTGGGATCTGTCAAAGTGTTCTCTTTGTGTTTTTTGTCATGACATTTACCCTTAATTATTCAATGTATCTTTGTATTTCTCTTCTTAGTTTACATACAGTGCCGACATTTAATTTCTGCACTAATTGTGTGGGCAGCCCGGGCATAATACACGACTGCACACCCGATTGCCGCCCAGTTTCCTGGGCATGGATGCATGGATGACCTCCCGACTGGACGAAGCTCTGATTTGTAAGCTACGTGGGTCGTTGATGTGTACAACAAGGCATTGAACAAAGTCTGGTCGACTGGTGCAGGAATCAAATGTCTGTACTGTATATTCCCCTCCTTCCCTTTTTGTCTCTTCCTTTATATGTGGATTTTTGCCATTAGAATAATGCGATCTGTCTGCTTTTCCATTTCTTTCTCCCCAAAAGTTGGAAAACATTTAGCTTTTTTCTTTTTCAATCATTTCGCTGATTATTTTATCTGCTGTCCCATTACATAATAATCAAATGCAACATCATCATGTCACTTTGAATTATCAAACCCTCCATATATATATATATATATATATATATATATATATATATATATTATATATATATATATATATATATATATATATATATATATATATATATATATATATATATACTGTAATATTCCAAAAGTATAGTCATAATATAAGTAACACAATAATTTACAAAAGAAGGGTTAGTGTATTAATGATTTTGTTTATCATTTGTGTATACAATAAGGGTCATTATCTTGAATATCATAACGAATAAATTGTTGCGTTATTCTTACTTAGCAATATAAATTGATAATAACATAGGATTTTAACATCTAGGGCTTACATAGTATTCTTACTACTGCAAACACGTGTCATAATGCCCTAATTTCAATGTCGGTTATCATACACTAGGTCCAGCTCCATAACATTCAAGGGATTGATGAGTATAGTATGTGGCTTATCTGGAAAATTACTTGTACATACACGGCTAGAATGTATTGGGTAACTATAAAATCATGGACTACTTAGTTATGATGTGTTCCCCCACAGTTGCTAAGCATCTCTAGGCAAACGGATGGGAAGTTAAAACCTATCTGTGCAAGTGGCTGTCTTTTGTGCATACCAATTCCCCGACAATGTGATGACAGAGAGGAGTACCTCTGCCTTATGCCGTCTGTTTCTTTTCTCCTGCGCTCATGTTATATTGTTGTGTGTACCTCTGAGCCCAGTATATCATTAAAATTTATTTTGTTCGGTTCTCCTGAGTTTATTTCTGTTTATGTTCATGTTTAGTTTGTTTCCTGTTACCTTTATTAATAGTTATATTCCCACTAGTGTCTGTGGATCCAATAGATCACCTTATGTGAGGATTTTTTTCCTCGTAGGCACATTATTTGTAATTTCTTTTTTTTGCTCAATATTTGCTCATGTTTATTAATAGTATATGTATGCGTACGATTTTGTAATATGTGATTTACAGCAAATAAACGTACCACTAATTCACCATTAGCAGAAATCTGTCAGATCGATGGTCTTAAAGCTGACCTGCCGTTTGCGAAACCAGTTGGATACAAAAGTGCAACCTGATTTCCCAAAAAACAATAGCATTTTACCTGATTTGTCTTTCCCATAATAAGCGCTAATAAAGACAATCTTTCTTGATACATAAGGGACTACCCAAAGCCTTCCCTGTTTCTCAATATGGTTGAATACATTTGGTGTACGTACGTACCTACTCTTTTGTAGAAGTAGAGCATCATTTCAGGGTCTGCATTATCAGGCGGTTTCCCCAATAGTATGTGGAGGATTTTTATTGAGGGGGGACCTGATATTAAAATCGTAGTGTCTTTCCAAGGTACTTATTTCATTAAACATTGCTTCTCTTTTCTCCTTAAGAAAGGGGCAGTGCATTAGGAGATGCTCTACATTCTCTATAGCAAATTCATGGCACATATCACAATATGGGTGAATGATAATTGTCTCTCTTTAATTTGCTAGCTTTACATACCAATTTAGACATAGTTTCGCAGCATAACATCATATCAGGAGATATGTCACTCAGTTGCCACCATACAAGTGGTTTGACAACGTTTATTGTAGCATTTATATATTTTGTAGATTTGAGTAGATTCGTTCTTATATACCAGTCTTGGTTCTCTATTTCCCAAGCCTTGACCAAACAATATATCTCCATTGCTTTTTACTATATCATTTTTACTATATCATTTGACCAACCACATGTTATAGACCAAATATTGCAGATATTCTTAACATATCAAAAGTAGGGCTATAAAGCATATTCTCCCTAGACATCTGCTTATTTTGATTAAAGTCTAGATATCTGTGTCGAAATCTACGTTTATACATTGAGTCGTTGTCCAACATGGCTATTGTTCTAATAAAAAGTAACTATTTTACATATATAAATAACTCTAGCCTAATCCATCCTAGCCCTACAAAGCTGGTGTCCTGTCTGAACAGCTTGATTCTAGGTCCCGCATAAGTTTGAAAATCTTCAAGAAGCCTAATATCTTCATCATCTAAGACCCATAATTCACAGGCGAATGTAATAACTGGTACCACCATTGCCCAGAAAATCATACCGCAAGCTTTTATTGTTAAACCACCAGGTTTAAGGCCCAGACCAGAGGCTGCATTTAAAACCTTTTTTCCCTTATTTATCTTTTCGGTAGTCCGCTCTTTATTCTGCCATAGAGTGTGATTCTTTAAGATGAGATGATCATAGCTGTATGCTTCTTTAATTGGGTCATTATCCAGTTTATAGGTGCGGAGTTATTTTTATTCTCTTTTTTGCTTTCTCGAAAAACAAGGACTGCGCTCTTCTTATGGTTGAACTTGTACCTCCACATACTGCTATGATCATATACAAGCTTAAGGACTTTGTCGGTCTTGTTCTTACTTGTGCTAGCGGAGGCCACGTCGTCAGCGTATCCAAGGGGGGATACGCTCACGCCGTAGATTGCACTGCACAGCCCACTCTGCTCAAGACTAGTTAGCAGAGAGTTAATAAATGCTAGATATTTAATCAACAAGAGATACCCCCTGTATTTCACATCTCAGGGGGCACCATTCTGACGTCGTGATCTGCACCCTAGCTTTACACTTTAAGTCCTTATATGAGTTGTAGGGCATGTGCGATGTTCTACCACAAATACCTATTTCCCATAGTCTGTAGAACAACCCCCCAATCCAGACTCAGTCGAAAGCCTTCGACACGTCTAGATATGAGGCGAAGACTTTCGAGTGATTTTGTAGTAATGTGGAAAGAGATTCCTGTAACACATAGGCAGAGTGCACACAATTATGAGATGCCTTTTCTGCATGCACCCTGTAAATTTGAAAGTGCCCCGGAGTCAAACCACCATTTCTCCATTCTTTTCCATATGATAACTTCGAAGTGTTTATTGAAGAGGCTTAAAAGGGTTATACCCCGGTAATTGTTAACATCCAGAGTGGAAGTGTTTTTCCTTTTATAGAGAAGTATTTGGCCCCCTCTCCGAAAGTTGGTTGGGATGTACTCCATAGCATTAAGAATCCAATTGAAGAGAAATATTATTATTTGTACCATATTTGGACCAGCGTTTTTGATATGCTCTTTGGTGATCCCATTGAGACCTGGTACTTTTCCCGAATTTAATTTCTCACTTCATCGACGCTGACCATTTCATTGAAGAAATTATCTATGTCTCTAGAGGATTCTAATTCTTCCAACTTCCGATTAACTCTATCAAAGTGTACCTGATCGAATCTATGTGACTCTACAGGTGTACCAAGGGTGGCAAAGTGATTTCGCCATACATGTTATATTTCATCCACATTATGTACTGCCTTCCCCTCAAAGTTTTTTTTATAGAAGGAGTCTTCACTCTTGGAACGTCCCTTTCTCTTTTTAGCATCTTCCAAAAAGTGGTATGATCTAACTCGGCTTTTTGAACAGCTTCTTTTATCTTATTTTCGTCATTATCCCTTGATATTTTCTTAAGCCTTTTTCGGAAGTTCTTCTTGGCTACTTTGTTCACTTCGAATAGGGGGTTGGTACACTCCCTGGGTCTTCGTGCATCAGTCCATGCTTTGAAGGCTTGGACTTTGACCTGCTTTAGGACGTCTAACTCAGGACACCAATATGATTTAATATTCTTTCTATAGCGAGACTTAGGGACCTTTCTTTCATGGTGTTTGATAGTGACAATAATTTCCTGCATCAGTGAGTCAATGTTTTCATCTCTGGGTTCCCTATTCCCGGCCCTATGTAATATACCCCCCCAATGATTCCTCAAGCGGGATCATGTATCTATGGTCAATGGCTTCTGGTGACATCTTATCCCACCTTAGTTTGGGCTGCTGTTCCCCTTTTACTACACCACAAGGGATACTGCCTATTTCAATATTGATATTAATCGGTGTTTGATCAGAAGTGTATGACATAACAGAACATTTTCTTTTAGATGAGCTGGTTTCATTATGTAATCAATATACGACTTCCCTGTGGGCCCATGGTGTGTGTTTACTATGCTGGTTGTTTCTTGAGTCAGGTTTACTGGACATAAGTCAGAGTGATTGGAAAAATTTCATAGGATACCTCCCCTTCCATAGGGGGGGGGGCGTCGAACGATCAATTTGTAGTTGGGCAAAAGTGCCAGGATGTTGATTTGTTATGGGGAATGCTGTTGAATTTATAAATGGCAAAAATGCAATGTATGACAAAAAAGAATGTCACTTATGCGGGAGCTGATGATGAATTTGTTTCCTTGTGGTGAAAATAAGAGTTGGCCGATTTTTGCATACGGTCAGTTGATTTGCTTAAGGCGCAGAGCCTTTTGTGATGCAGTTGGCTTTTTCAAGACATCTGGACGTATTCCATTTTCACAACAAGGATAACTAATATTATTGTGTCGTGATCAAGAATCAACCCTTTGCCATTTGGGCACCCTTGGGGATTTTGAGAAATCGCTAATATTCGCCTAATTTGGATACTGACAAATTCCAACTGTACAACGATTCACTGAAATATGACCAGCCCAGTGGTGATTCTTCCAGGCTAGTACATGCAGCATTCCACCAAAACTAAATATTCAACACATGAAACACAAGCTGCTTCCCTTTTTCAGACAATAAACCTTAAACATATATATTTCGCACAGCTTTATTTCTTTATTATTATTAAAGTTATGCCTTAAATCTCCGATACCAAGTAATATATGAAACAAAAAGTATTAACAGAGCCAGACACCATCGTAAATATGCATGCTACACACGTTAATAACGGAATCATTACAACCTCTGCACACCTACTACCATACAAATTAGAGAGTTAGGTATACAGAACCAATGACAGGTACACATGTTTTGGTTTTACATTATATTTGTGGAATATCTAATTGCAAAGTTATACAAAATACAAAGGCTGGCATGATAACTCGAGATATGAGAGAGCTTGAGTGCAACTTTTCTGCATAATCAATGAATGGCAAGCGGTTTAGTGGTATACATGGTATAAATTCATCATAAAACCGCCTGCTGCCTCCAAAGAGGATTTTCCTGCAATATGAAGGATAAGTGATTATTTATCTGTATAACTTGCTGGACAAATGGAGATTGTCGTGATCAGAATTTCTGAATTTCTTTAGATTACCATTTCTTCTGGCCAGATATTTTTCTGTGGTGAAGCGGAATTTCAATCTTGCTATCAACTGGTTAATTGCTTAATATGCAGAAGGTACAAACTCGTATAACCTTTTAATGAATATAGGTTGTTGAAAATGTATTTTCTCATTTCTATAAACGTAGAAAACAACCAGAAAAATGAGAAAGAAATGCAATTAATTCTGGCATATATCATGAAATATGTATAAGAATATGCACAACATCTATATTCACAATATATTACAAAGAAGTATGATAACTGAACTATAATTAGGACAAAAAGAAAGTGGTCTACATAAAGGACACCTACAAATTGGGCATTTCAAATGTAAACCTATTACATATATATTCTGCCAGCAACAAAACTAGCCATACACTTTATATAAAAAGCAAAGATTGACATGTATATAGTCTTTTGATAAATGCTAAATAACGACAATATGTATATCCTCAGTCATGCATTTGTGTTATCTAACTTAAAAATGTACAAAAAGCCCAAAAGAATATAACATTAAACAAAAAATATAAGATATTTCACTCTTCACTTTGACTTCTACGACTGAATAGCAAGCCTCATTGACTTCTGGTGCTATGTCCTTTATTTGTAACTAAATATAAAAATATATATGTTACATTCACATAATTTAGGGGAGAGCTTTTACCTCCGTTACCTTGAATGCAACATCACTAATGTGATCTTAACGTTTATTTTCAAATACAAAAGGAGTGTATGAGTGTTAAGAAAAGCCTAGTCATTTAAGGAAAAGAAGCATATGTATGACTTGTACACTTATATATTCAACATTATATTGAGAAAAGGAATGGTGTTAAGAAACAATCAGTTATTCAATTAAATTCCACAATATATTAGAGTGCGAATAATCAATACAGAATACATTTTCTGACATATTTATCAGTATTTATTGCAGTTGGGCATGGATCCTAGCGAACTCTATATGGCAGAATTTGATTGCACTGGTATACAGAACAAGTGACCATTCTATTCTTACTTCTTGTTATTTTTAGGTGATTTTCAAGCTCCGTTACCTTGCTGAACCAAAAATTTCGAGTTGGAATAAAAAGTGAACTAGAGCAGACGAGTGTGATTTTATTTTTTGTTTATTACTTGAATCTACCTACCACTACCATATATATATATATATATATATATATATATATATATATATATATATATATATATATATATATATATATATATATATACATATATATTTATATATATATATATATGTATATATATATATATATATATATATATATATATATATATATATATATATATATATATATATATACATATATGTATATATATATACATATATTTATATATATATATATATATATATATATATATATATATATATATATATATATATATATATATATATATATATATATATATATATAGATGTATATATATATATAGATGTAAATATATATATATATATATATATATATATATATATATATATATATATATATACATATATATATATATATATATATATATATATGTATATATATATATATATATGTATATATATATATATATATATAAATATATATATATATATATATATATATATATATATATATATATATATATATATATATATATATATATATATATTGTTGTGACCATCCTTTCTATGTGGTGATGTCTTAAACACCCGAAAATATGTAGAAAAAAGGCCCAAAAATGGTCAAAATAATAGGTATAGGCATAGGAAAGCCCCCCTAAAACTTCATAACTCGGCTTAAACCAAACTAAGGTATTATTGTTTGGTATTGAAAGAAGCCAAAAGGCCACCATTAGTTGTGAATGCACATAAAAATAGTAAAAGATAGCATAACTGTTAAACATAATGAACCGAAACTTAAATTGGGAATGTTCAATTGACCAAGCCAGACAGTGTGGTATGTAAATAATTAAATACATTTTTTTTAGAAAATGGATTAAGGTATGTAGACATAGTTGATATACTCTTGGTTGCATGGGCTAGATGTCAAATAAAGATTGAAATATCTAACAATCCTATACTTGATACTTTCTATTCCTTGACCTCGAAATACATTCACAAGCAACTTATTTCATCTGAGAATGTTAATGTAGTAGTAAAGTAACTGTTATTTGACCTTTTTACCTTAGTTTGACCTTAGACCTTTACACCATCTATAATATACACTGGCGGCTCTAATTCTGACAAAAATGGATTTGTAGGCAGAATGTTGATACTAGTATACCTTGTGCATACAGTTTGATATATGGGACATCAATGACACTGAAAGTCAATATTGGCCTTGTTTTTTAGAACAATTCAGATGATGCTTCTATATAAAGTCCTGGAAGTCTCAGTCTTTGACTCCTATATAAATACAGGGCAACTTGTTCATACCTGGAAATGTTACTTAAGTTGTAAACTAACTCTTTCTGTTTTTCATAATTGTCAAATTTCCCTTTCAAGTGAATAGAAATTACTCAGTTGAACAAGATGCAACTGCAGTGTACAGATATTGGCTAGATACCTTCACTTTTACCTTAAATCTCAGTAATGTGTTACGCTGCCTTTACTTGAAAGTGAAAAACACAATAGACAAGTAGAGGTTATTTCCCCAAGCGAACATGGAAGCTGATATACCATTAGATATTAGCTAAAATAGGGAATTTAAAAAGCAGCTAAATGGACAATTCAAATACAAAATACCATAAATCATGACATTGGGGTTAGTTTAAAATTGAATGACCTCTAATATCACAACGGAATACCCTACCCAAGGTTGGTTGCATGAA
This sequence comes from Maea johnstoni, assembly GCA_963942565.1. NCBI lineage: Eukaryota > Metazoa > Annelida > Polychaeta > Spionida > Magelonidae > Maea > Maea johnstoni. Next base: position 32,154,016 of record OZ012689.1, read on the forward strand.
ATTGAAAGATTGTCTTACAACACGCAGTTTGATACCAGTGCAATTAATGTTTGGTGCTCACAATTTTTATGACCTAATTAGTGGCCACACATACTAAAACTTTCTTATAACCTGTTCTTAAACACTTATTATAAGAATGGAATAACCAAATGCCACATTCCACAACTCAATATTGACTTAAAACTACTCTATTCCCATTGGTAAATGGTACAAAATCTATTAGTAAACCATCTGTCAATTATTGTGGTAACTTGGATTTGGAAACTATATAATGACAAAACAGAACTGCTTCATCAAAATCTCTTCATCAAAATGTGAATTTTATGAGAAAAAAATAACATTTTGACCTCAATTTGACCATCAATTAACCCTTAAATTCAGTATCAATTTACCATAATATGCATATTCCAGATTGAAGAGCGCTCTAAACTAGAGCTGCACTCACCACTCACGAACTTGAGTGGCTCGAGCCCTGGACCAAACTCGCCGAGCTCGAGCTGAAGTGTTCAAATCGTGAGCTCGTCTATGTTGGGAACACAAACTTAACACAGATCACCTAACACACATTATAAACATACATAACTGCTTATCGCGGACATGTCTCAGTGAGGGTTGGAGCGTGGCGCGTCTCGGCGTCTTATGCGTCTTGACAAGACGCCAAAATTGGCTCGTTTTTTGAGGGACTGATAATTATTTCAGTTTAACACTGAAAGTACTACTTGCAATACCGCTAATACTTCATCGGCAAGACATGTTCATACATAACAAGACTGCAAGACCTACAAGACGCTTTCGATAGGCACGCTCCCTTGTCAAGACGCGTTCAGAAAACACGACAAGACAGATTCGTGCATAACAAGACGCCAAGACCTACAAGACGCTTTCAATAGGCATGCTCCCTTGTCAAGACGCGTTCAGAAAACACGACAAGACGTATTCGTGCATAACAAGACGCCAAAACCTACAAGACGCTTTAAATCGGCACGCTCCCTTGTCAAGACGCGTTCAGAAAAAAACACGACAAGACAGATTCGTGCATAACAAGACGCCAAGACCTATAAGACGCTTTCAATAGGCACGCTCCCTTGTCAAGACGCGTTCAGAAAACACCACAAGACGGATTCATGCATAACAAGACGCCAAGACCTACAAGACGCTTTCAATAGGCACGCTCCCTTGTCAAGACGCGTTCAGAAAACACGACAAGACGGATTCGTGCATAACAAGACGCCAAGACCTACAAGACGCTTTCAATAGGCACGCTCCCTTGTCAAGACGCGTTCAGAAAACACGACAAGACGGATTCTTGCATAACAAGACGGCAAGACCTACAAGACGCTTTCAATAGGCACGCTCCCTTGTCAAGACGCGTTCAGAAAACACGACAAGACGGATTCGTGCATAATAAGACGCCAAGACCTACAAGATTTTCCCAATGTTCCTAAGGTGGTTATTTGCAGACTTGATACCTTTTGATACATGTGCAGACATATTCATATTCGGATCAAAAACAGCGCCCAGATTACCGACGGGTTCATTAAGAACTGGTACTATTACACCATTTACGGTAATACTAGGAATGGAGATTTTCGCCCGAATCTGTGGGGTACCCATCAGTTTATTTTGAGACATCCATGTGTAGATGTCAGTGAGGCAGTTTTCCCCGGGGGGGTCACTTGGGTATTTAGGGGGGTGCATACGTTCGTTATCAAAATTAAAAAATACCCCTAAAGCACTGATTTCTGGTCAAAAAAGCACCCTTATTTTAATAAAACGCTGATTTTTTCCACTAAATAAACACCCCTTCTTTTGTCAAAACACTGACATTGGATGAACGGGAACACGTATTTTAACTTAAGATTTTATAATCCTCTGCTTGTTTAGCGGCAGCAAGTGGCTGCAGCAAACTGGGAAGCCCAGTCACTTCGGGAGTCACTCGGCGTCAGAGCCGCGTATATTTCGTGGATTGTAAGGGGTTTTGACCCCCAAACTTCGTACCTGAGTACAAAAAAGTACCCTTCTTTTACAAAATCGCGGACATGCGGAGGTCTTAAAAAAGACCCCTTCTTCCGCGAAATACGTAACGCAGGTGCGCACCCCCTCTGTACCTGAGTGCCCCCGCCGGGCAGTTTTCCAACTTAGCTACACCTTCGTCCACTACACGCTGATTGATAGGTTTGATAGAGATGTAGAGTTGCGTATCATCCGCATAAGCATGGAGTTCTAGACCATGCTTTCGTATCAGTATTCCTAAGGATAGGAGGTAAATCAGGAAGAGCAGAGGGCCCAACACTGATCCTTGTGGTACAGACCATAGGATTTCCTGTGATGCGGAGAATGAATCATCTATCTGAACTCGAAGAGTACGGTCACCAAGATATGAACGGAACCATTCAAGGGCTGGCCCTGTTATACCCAGAGTGCTTTCCATTGCACCCAAGGAGTAGGTCCTACTGTGGCACAGCAGGTGGCGCCAGCGGCCCCACAGACAAGCATGCTGCGGCTTCCTGGCCAACAGCATGTGTATATATTGGTTTTTAGAGATATGTTTATGAACAATTAGATATATGTCATGTTGTTTTAAGTAATAATGTCCTGACATAATCAGGTAATGTCCGCATGGGGCACACTGCTTTGCATGTGCAATAGGAGTTTGGCATCTCCCGGGCAACCCTACGCCAAATACTGTTACATTCTTTCCTGGTAACTGCAATTCATATATGCAAGTCATATCATATGTTTAAAACTTACTCTCACGTCGTTCAGTTACTCTGCTATCGTCTTTACCTTTCTTCGTGATAATGCATTTCCTTGATGAAGCAAGCAATTGCTGTTTCATTGAATGTTATTCAATTTATGTTACGTTGTTTGCTGGAAAGCGCAAATCATATCATATGTTTAAAACTTAACATCATAAACTTCTTCAAGTTATCCATGTCGCGCATGTTAGCGTAGTGTCGTGCCATGCCTCAATGATAAGCAAAAAGGTGCCTTGCCTAGTCCTATATTACCTAATGTGCATGGTCCTTTGGTTGTCACCTTGAACGACTGATGTACTCTCACGTCGTTCAGTTACTCTGATATCGTCTTTAACTTTCTTCGTGATAATGCATTTCCTTGATGAAGCAAGCAATTGCTGTTTCATTGAACGTTATTCAATTCATGTTACGTTGTTTGCTGGAAAGCGCAAATCATATCATATGTCTAAAACTTAACATCATAAACTTCTTCAAGTTATCCATGTCGCGCTGGTTAGCGTAGTGTCGTGCCATGCCTCAATGATTAGTGAAAAGGTGCCTTGCCTAGTCCTATATTACCTAATGTGCATGGTCCTTTGGTTGTCACCTTGAACGACTGATGTACTCTCACGTCGTTCAGATACTCTGCTATCGTTTTTACCTTTCTTCGTGATAATGCATTTCTTTGATGAAGCAAGCAATTGCTGTTTCATTGAATGTTATTCAATTCAAGTTACGTTGTTTGATGGAAAGCGCAAATCATATCATATGTTTAAAACTTAATATCATAAACTTCTTCAAGTTATCCATGTCGCGCATGTTAGAGTGCTGTCATGTCATGCCTCAATGATCAGCGAAAAGGTGCCTTGCCTATTCCTATTACCTAATGTGCAGGTTCCTTCAGTAGTCACCTTGAACGACAGGTGAACTCTCATGTCATTCATTTACTGTGCTAACTTTAAATCGCATGAATCTAGTGTGAGCCTCGTATGTGCAGTGCAGTGTGTCGATGATCATTGACTGTTCTCTCATTATTCGCCATCGCCGTATGTGAAGGAATTTCCTCTTAAGACCAGACTAGTCATGTTACCGAATGTACACGGTCCGTCAGTAGTTGCCTTAAATGACAGGTGTGTTGTCCATATATGGCTTGGAAGTTTGCTCAGTCAGTTATTGTGCGATGGTCTATACTCTTCCTCGTCCTAATGAATTTCAATGAATGAACTTCAATTCAACCTACGTTCTATCAAGTCATATAATATGAAAGTCATAAAAAGTCATATAATATGAAAGTCATATAATATGCAGAAAACATAATATTGTAACACTGTACTCTCAAGTCCCATTCTTTAGTCTTAGCTAGTCGGGCCAGAGCTATTGTCTCTCGAGTCAGGCTAGTGCTATTGTCAAACGCTGTCTCTAGTCTAAGCTAGTCAGGCTAGTGCTATTGTCAGTCCCATTCTTTAGTCTTAGCTAGTCGGGCCAGAGCTATTGTCTCTCTAGTCAGGCTAGTGCTATTGTCAAACACTGTCTCTAGTCTAAGCTAGTCAGGCTAGTGCTATTGTCAGTCCCATTCTTTAGTCTTAGCTAGTCGGGCCAGAGCTATTGTCTCTCTAGTCAGGCTAGTGCTATTGTCAAACACTGTCTCTAGTCTAAGCTAGTCAGGCTAGTGCTATTGTCAGTCCCATTCTTTAGTCTTAGCTAGTCGGGCCAGAGCTATTGTCTCTCTAGTCAGGCTAGTGCTATTGTCAAACACTGTCTCTAGTCTAAGCTAGTTAGGCTAGTGCTATTGTCAGTCCCATTCTTTAGTCTTAGCTAGTCGGGCCAGAGCTATTGTCTCTATAGTCAGGCTAGTGCTATTGTCAAACACTGTCTCTAGTCTAAGCTAGTCAGGCTAGTGCTATTGTCAGTCCCATTCTTTAGTCTTAGCTAGTCGGGCCAGAGCTATTGTCTCTATAGTCAGGCTAGTGCTATTGTCAGACATTGTCTCTAGCCTGGGCTTGTCGGGCCAGAGCTATTGTTAGACCATGCCTCTATACTGTGACCTCGCCATTCAGGTGCTATGATGTGCTTGGTTCTGCCACGGGGAGAACCGGCAACGTCCTTGAGTTCAGCGCCATGTCGTAATATGGAAATAAAGTAAAAGTATTCGGTATTACCATATTGCATATGTATACAAAATACCTCATTGTGCCACGACGCTGCGCTAATCAAAGATTCTGGTAAGTATTCAGTCTTTTCATATTGTATACTTGATAATAATACACCTCTGAGTCGGTTAATTACATTATCAGGCTAGCTGGTACCGTACCATAACCTTGGTTATAGGCTATACACATAAGATCACCCTAGAAGTGTAGAGTATAAAACCATAAATATCTATTTGTGATGGTCATAATTGTATACAGCAATCCATGTATAAATGGGATCAAGATATCAAGTAAGACTTCAATACTGATAAAAAAAGCTAAGTGTGATCTGGCCTAACGAAACTATCCCATGTACAACTATATACTACATAGGCGAATCATTCATGCGAGATTTACCTCTCACATAATATACCTACTGCTAAGGTTGACACGTTTGCGATGCACAGGTCACTTCTTTATTCTGTTATAGGAAAAATCCCTCGTTGATTTTGGGCCCCTCATTGAAAAAAAGCAGAGAAAATAAAAAAGTTATTTCTTTAAAACGTTTCCTGTTAATGAAAAATGATTGAAACAAATATATACATACAATTTTCAAATTGCACTTTAGGTGTCAGGTCATCGATATCTAGTTATCATATTGCTCCCTGTGTGTTAGTCAATACAACTATAGTCTCTCTAGCAGGCACTAGATCGCGTGGGCCGTGGCGCGTGCCTTGCAGGAGGTCCCAGGTGCTGCCGGGTTCCCTCAACCCCTGCACTGGGTGTAGTCGCCAGGGGTATAGGAGAAGAACACTCTAGCAGTATTTAGTCCAAGGCACACCATGATAGCATGCACATATGTGCTAGTATAGGTCTGGTATAGTTTGAGGTGTGATATAATATTGATATCTATTTTTGAAGTATCATATATTAGCAAATAATATTAAAACAATAAATCTGCAACTGCGTAGCGGTATATGTGACATGCATAGATATGCAGGTTGTTCTTACCGTAAATGAGCTTTTGAATAAGCTAAATTGTTCCTTAATTAGGCAGCTTCTAAAATGGGGGTGGTGAAAACTTCTGGGTATTCCAGTAAAAACCTTTTGTACATATCCGGATGCTGAGTTAACTCCGGAATTGTTAGACTGTTTATACTAATTTAAATAGTAAGATATGTCCATATTTTTCAGCCAAAGCTATCATTTAAACAGTATCGGACAAATAACATTGACAATGGGTGATGAAAGAATAAGTGAAAACTAGGACCTTAAACAGTCTCAGCAAAATTAGTACTCTATTTGTATAGCCACCACAAACTTAAGGTACTATAAGTAGACACATGTACTCACATACTCACATACTCATACTCAATATTCACATACATTTCTCATTTGATGTTTTCAATGGATTATAACTCCGTATATATTAAGTTTGTTATGAAATCAGTTATGTCAAAATGCTATCATAAAAACACATTTTCTTTTCCATTTCCCCAAATATATTGCAGGTGATATCAGTGTATAAGTTTTAAATACATAGTGAAACCTTTAAAGGTGTTACCTGTGTAAATGACCACTTTTTCAATCCCTACACTTGGAAAATGTGTTCTCATAATGATAAATTTCCCAAACAACCAAACATGCAAGAGCATTATGATAGTGGCATTCTGTACATCTTCCCCAAGAAAAATCGGAAAGATACCAATATTCATTTAATAATCCAAAAATTGTCAGATGCATCTACCAACTAGGTAAACAGAACATAAATGCTTATTCAAGGTATATTTACTTCAGGGTGTAACACTCTAGAATATTTGCAAGAAATGGTCTTCAACTAAAATTAAAATTTGAAACACATACATATAGCAAGTGTAAGTAAATCGAATCCATACAGCACATAGTAATCAGTTGTAAATACACTATTCTATAATAGACAATGTACCAAAACGTTTAAGTAATGTAGATTTCTTCAATCTTGCTATTATTCTTTAAAGTGAGACTTCAGTCTAAAATCACAAAACTATTGACATACAAAAATCAAATGACAAAATAGCTCACATTTAGAGAGTTAGAGTCCAAGATTATCTCTTTCTTCAGCAGTCAATCACATGCATACACAGTGACGTTACATGAAAACATGACAACTAGGGAAAGCAGCCAACTGCAGGCCAATATAGATGTGAACTAAAAGTCTTTCATTAGATTTGACCATTTTACGGTTCAATTTAATTTCATTTATGAACCCTATATTTTTTCTGGGTGAGTAAGAAGGCAATTACATGATTAGGATTTCTTTCCATTAAAGTATGTCAGTCTTTAAGCATTCGCAGTCTGTAATCTTCTAAAAGTTTCATAGTGGAATTATCAAAGACTTGTAAGAGAAGTGGTTTCATCATATTCACCCACTGCTCCTCTCTGTATCCCCAGAGGGGCAGATGACTATCTACCACCTCTTTTGCTCTCATGAGATTCCTTCTCCAAAAAATTCGGTCGATACGATCCCTTGTGATATCATGTCTTGGAACAAAATTAACAAGCTTTTCTCTGAGATCCTGTTCCATCCATTGTGTAACTCGTACGCTTCCTAAATGTTGGTCCATAAACCAGCCATCATTTTCCCCTTTTGAAACTGGATTTTCGACAAGTGACCCAAACTCATCCAGCAGGTATGATAACATGGAATGAGCAAAATCATGTCCAAGAATGAAGGTATTTCCGTGAGTTATGCATTTTTCCTCATAAGGTGCATACTTCATCACATTTCTCCAGGTAGATGCACTCATCATTATATTTGCAAGTGGCCACATTTTGTACGTCTTCTCCTTATGTTGAAAGGTTCCACAACATTCAGAGTTGACTATTGTTACCTCTTTGTGTTTTGGTATTTTATACAGATTGCCACTGATAGGAATCAAGTCACTATCTGAAGTAATGAAGATCACATCATTCCAATGTCTGAAAGGCGCCATGTTGGGCACAAAGAGACGTGCCACTTGGCAAAGCATGACCTCATTCTGAGGACTTCCGGGAAGAAAAACTATTATTGCATCAAGTGCCTTTAACTGTTCATATATGATCCTGGTGTGATTCTGCTTTATCCACTCAGATGCTTGTCCAACTAGGATGACAATGCTTCCAAACCCCAACCTCGACCAAGCTAACACTGTTAAAGGCAGGTAAAAGGCATAATTATATCTTAGTCTGGCATCAGTCTCTGGGTGATCTTGTGGTCCTGGCGTAGTGGACGAGAATACAGCATACCTCGTCACTCCTCTTTGGCCGATGTGTAATGACAGCTTGTGAGAACATGATGACATCTTGTTCAGCCAGTCATTTTTCCGAACATGGGGGAGGTAGTAAATCACTGTAGTGAGCAGGGATAATGATAGCATGTAGCAGAGTGTGGATCGTCTGTAAAGAGAAAATGACAAAAATAAAAAAAAGGTTTGGCTATTGCATGAACTTTGCACAGTTATTCAGAATTAGCAGGCAAGTGCCAATATAGCAAGAAAGAGAACCAAATTTGAGAGAGTGAGAAACAAGATGTCAGAGAGAGAATCAAGATTCTGAGAAGAGAACCAAGACAGTTCTCTGTATATACCCCAATGTGATAATGATGCGTAATTAGATATCCATTAGTTCTCTAGCTTACAAATATGAAGTAATCACAAATCAAGACTGTGTACATGTACCTGTGCCGTGCAATATCTCTGAAGTTGTAGGGGATCATCTATTCAGCAAATATGTTGTTTCATCCCAGGAAGTATACGAAATATTTGGGCAATTATGCAGATATATTTACAATTGTCAAATGATTTCGGTTTATCATTAGCTTTAACAGATCGTTTACAGATAGTTTAAAGAGCAAATATTCTGGAAAAGGCTTAAGGGGGACCGCCATGCTTATCTGCACTTTGGAATATATACTTCTTTTGCTTTTGATCACTTTCTACAATCATTAAGACATTGCGGTACAGCATACGACTGTAAATATGGCATAACAACACCAGAATGATAACATTTTCTGCCTATATTCAAGTTGAAGGGGGGCTTTAAGACAGACAGTAGGCAATGGAAAATGGTTCAGGATTTTTTATTCACTGAATGTCATTGAATGAATAAATGTTAATATTTAATCAAATCTTCCACATTCGTGTCCAATACATGCTCGATGACCAGCAATTCATGCTATTGTTTAAAAAACTCCCAATTCATCTAAAGTCTTTAAATAAAACTTTTCTTAGCCCTCAATTCTTAAGCACCCTACATTCCTACATATTGGTTCCCAAAAAGCCAACAAAGATCTGATCATATTCAGTAGTATTCAATAAAAAGAATTTTAATCAGAAAGCTATCTAATTCTCTTATAGATGTCTTACAAATTTCTATTTAATTTCTATTTAATTTCAAAAATATCAGAATAAACTAAAAGATTAAGATTATTTGGATAATCACACTTTTCCAGACAACCAGGATATGCATTTAAATGGTCAATCAGAATCATGTGTATCTTTTAGCGCAATGCTCTTGGAATGGTCCATATTGTATGGCTATGAAATGAATATTTTTGCCAAAAGACCAAAGTTTGTTTTGACTAACAAAACCAGTATGATGACAAATACAGGATCAAAAGAGAATAAATACATTGCTATCAATCCATGAAACCGAATGAACATACAAATCATTTTTTATGAGTCACATAATCTGGAGATGATAATGATGAGTGGTTATTGTTTACAAAATTCGAAATATTTTGACATATGATACTAGTATTTTCAATATAACAAAATGAAGTAAAATAATAGCTGCAAGCGAGTATTGCATTAAGAGGATGGCTGCTGCACATATCTTCAAACTGCATGTGAAGGACATCATCCTGCATGATTCAAAGATAAGTTGCACACAACGATAGCTAAACAGCCATCTATTTCAATGACAAATGATAGAATAATCAAATTACTAGCATAACATTCATTACTCAAACATGGTATAGCATCCTGATATATAGCATCCACTTAACACAAGTCCATGACTTCCAGAATCAGATGATGATTTGGATGATAAACAAAGCTCACCTTAGTGATGCCATCCTTATCGCGTAATGGAGCTTATAGCTAATAGAGTACTGCTCTGTCTGTAATCAACTGGCTGAGGCAGACACGAGTGGCTGATATCATACGCTGGCAAGTAGGATGGGTTAATGCAGTCGGCAGGGGGTCCACTTCTTTGCATTATATACGGGGTGTGCCATGGCATCGGCAAACCTTCATAACACCGCATGTGTTTATAGTGATGAGCCTCACCAGTTTCATAAGGATTCGGCGGAGACTCCAAACGCTGCTACTATTTTGGTACCTCTTGGCAGGAACCAGTTTGATATCATTTCTGAATGAGAGGAAGTTTTGAGAAAGTGGCGATTACGGTTAAAATGATTACATTAAGAAACAATGTACATTTGGTTGAAATGTTGTTGTGAACAGATTTTTCCCCTGTTGTATCGCACGAATTATAGTTCACAAATTATGGTAATGGTAATTGCATTCGTCATGTTTATTGACCATATCCAAAGACATGAAATTGCAAACACGGTATTACTTGGTATTTTATTACAGCAGGTTTAAATTCACGCTATTAGCGATTGGAATCTGAGGAATTTTGCTTAATCAACCCGAGTAAACCCACAGCACAGCAAGTCCTCTCTCTTGGATTAAGTGATGCTCATTGCCAAACATAATTATCCAGTTAAAGTAGATAGTTACAGAAATTCCCCTTTAGTGGAATGTTGGCATTCTTCTTTGCCATCAGATGATTATAGAGTATTTCTTCATATCATCTCCATCAGAGTCAGATTATAATGATTAGGAAAGGGTGCGTGCCGAAATGTGTTGCCAATAGTATGCATATATAGTTGTTGTTGTAAGAAAAGTGAATAGATATAAGTAGTATAGAAACATGCAATTGCGCTCAATGCAATGATTTGTTCATGTGTGCGAGATTTTAATGTTTGGGACCAGATAATAATAAAACATCTGCTGCCTTGCCGATAATTAAACATGTTGGCATTATATCCCCATAGTACATACAGAGTATAAAACTAAGTATGTTGATACCCCCTACTGCTGTTTCTAAACTTAAATATGGAAATGATATTACACTCCAGCTGTACAATATAACCATTATAAAATCCCATTGTACATGTATATCGCACAAGGGTGAAATAGCATCCATAATAAACTGCACGCAAGTGGTGGTCATCACGATGCCAAATTCAATTGTTTATGACATCTATGCGCATATTGCTTGTTTACTGAACATTGGTAATGGCGTTTTCTATGACTGATGTATATAGCTTGGTTTCAGCTGCCAAATTTTAAAGCTACGCAATGCAAGGGCGCAGAGGATACAAAGCTTCATTGTTGATACCATATGTATCAACGGGTTTGTAGGTAGTAGGGGGCAGCCCAAAGCTCAGACATTTAGGGTGTTCCCGCTGAGTGCTCTCTCTCTCTCTCTCTCTCTCTCTCTCTCTCTCTCTCTCTCTCTCTCTCTCTCTCAATCAGAGTTTGGAAGAATTTGGGATTGACAGTAGTTTATACAGTCACATATAAGTTATATGACACTTATAAAATATAGCGAATGTCAGAATGATTCAGATGTTAGCTTAATCTTTGCTTAAATAAATACTTATCTCAAGTTATCTGAACACAAAGTTCTTACGTCAATGCATGTATTGAAATCATCTGACATATTTATCTATCTGTAAGTATGTTCATGTATTCAGAATTATGTTTCGACATAGAGTCATGAATGATTTACACCCTGCTTTGTTGATCACTGCATATGGTCCACCTGGTTATTCATAATATAGCATACTCTTTATCAGGAAAGTGTGAAAAACATGTTAAATTGCTACAATCCGTGATATAGATGACTAGTCAAAGTACATGTAAGTAACTGTGTAACTATGTTGATGATGCACTTTAAATGTCCTCCTAATTGACAGATATGGTTTTGAGAATGCACTTTAATTGTCCGGTCTATCGCCATGTGTGACGGTACCTAACTTTAAGGTGTATGGCAATGCACTGTCTATCATGTTGATCGCCATACAAAAACTGGGTTTATGACAAACACTATCTCGGTAAAGGGCGCAACCCTTTAATGACACCCTACCATAATCTATTTTGCCGAACAGGAAAGGCGCTACCAAATGGTGGATAGGATTAGAAGTTACGAATTAACTCCTCGCTGTCTCTCACAAATATACATGCACAAATAATGATATTTGTATAATTCATTCCTCTGTGACGGTGATTTTCCAGATTATTCTGGTTCAACAACTGGCCAATCATGATCTGGTTTTCAATGGCAGAAAAGGACACAATAAACGAAATTTAAATCCAAATATGTGTCCACTTTCATTTGTACAATTGGCATGCATGTAATTCCATTATTTGTTATAGGATGTTGTTTTGAATAGGTTGTTCGCAATACCTTAGCGTAGTAATACCAGAGTAAATACCTAATAGAGATTTATTTCAATTTGTCATTTCCATGATAGTTTATACTTTTGAATCCTTTGTATATATATATATATATATATATATATATATATATATATATATATGTATATATATATATATATATATATATATATATATATATATATATATATATATATATATATATATATATATATATATATTATGATAATAATAATCAAATTAATAATAATACTAATGATAATAATAATAATAATAATAACAATAACAATAATAATAATAATAATAATAATAATAATAATAATAATAATAATAATAATAATAATGATAATAATATTGTCATTTGATATTGCGCCCTTTCCATGTAAACATGATCAAAGGCGCATTACATCCATTGTCAAAGGAGAGATGTTGATATCCACACAGTTTATTGACATATACATCTTTGAAGAGATGCGTTTTCAGTAGTCGTTTGAAGATTGCCACACTCCCAGCTGCCCGAATATCATTTGGGAGCTGATATTATTTGGGGCACGGGCACAAAACAATCTGTCACCGTAGGTTTTCATGTCGTGCTTCATTTATATATATATATATATATATATATATATATATATATATATATATATATATATATATATATATATATATATATATATATATATATATATATATATATAGATAGATATATGTATATATATATATATATATATATATATATATATATATATATATATATATATATATATATATATATATATATATATATATATATATATATATATATATATATATATATATTTATATATATATAAATATATATATATATATATATATATATATATATATATATATATATATATACATATATACATATATATATATATATATATATATATATATATATATATATATATATATATATATATATATATATAATTGGTCATCCATTTATCTCATGAAAAACGTAAGAAATTAACAATGTTTACCTCGGAAATGAACATTTTTGAATTGTACATGGATGTTATCAATTGTTATTTCAAAACCCACTGCAACTAGTATGTCAGATATATCTCGAACATGAGAGATAACACATGATAAGATATACGACACTAAAATGTGGTATATTTTAGAGATTACAATATATCATTTAATCTATCTCTTATAGGTTAAATGATAAGTTTTAATGTCATGATCGTTTTATGAGTACAAACAATATTCCTTGTGACAGCTTGCTAAATACAAGTTACACATACTCACGAAACAAAACATGAACTTGGGGAATATATATGTTCAGCATTTCGAGTACAGTTGGATGGTTTCTTTTTACACGGCATACATACAATTAGTGATATATTGACAGTGCCATCTGTTCTGAGGGAATATTGTTTATACCAAGTGTGAATTTCAGAGTCCCAAATTGGGCAGAAGTGTAGCGCCTCATCAACTGACTGCAGTTGCACAAATAGGCCATTTTCATAAGTGACCCCATTCAAAAAATATTAATGCAATATTAGTATTCAGCATAATGCATTATTTCTAATATTTCAAAGTGTAACATATGTTCTTAGTTATGATGAGCGGGTATTCTGCCCATAATGTCTACTTGGTAGGTACTTCATTGGGGGTCTCATTAAAAGTATAAAATGGATCGATATTACAGTTCCACCTGTTTTGCTGTGTAATAAACATAGCAACACGTTGCAATACACATGGGGCATGCCATGCAACTTCCAATCCCTATATGCACGTCTCCGCTCCGTCAAAGGCACTGTCATTAGTGTATGAGATTTGATGAAGAAGGTTGATAATTGAGGCCTGTGACTCGAAGATGATTATAAGTGTTTTAATTATTTAAATTAGGGTATTTGAAGTTTATATTTTTGAAAGTATCGTCATAATGGCAACCGTCTTTGTGCAGGAAAAGTAGTAGTGGCGCCATCTCGTGTCTGAAGTCCGCAGCTTTGCTATCTGTTTCGATGCGAAAGTAGGGTTTTTTGGGGGTTTTTTTTCAAAGGGTTCGCCACCCTTTTTTAAGGGTGGCTCAGACATGTAAGAAGGAGAGCATTTTTGTATATGCATGAACGATAATGTGAAATGAATATGAAACTCTTCAAAGTAATCTCTCCCAATAATTGGGCAACAGACAATAAAGAGTCAGAAATGAAGGTTTTCGGTGGTTGCCCCAGTTTATAGAGGAATCGAACCCCTACTCGCCCCGGCTTGGGATTGAACTCTGGACCCCATGCCTCCCAGCACTCAGGCCGACAATCTTGCCACTGTACCATTGAGTCTGGTCTTTACAAAGTAGGGGTTAAACCTGACAATATTTACCTGACTCCATCCCACACACTTACTTTGCATGTGAGCTTATTTCGGCATTCATTCATATTCTCCTCTTGCATTTATTCTGTACATCTTTACGATCTGCTCCTATGCAGCTTCGTTATAACTACATGCTAACCCTCTTCCCCCTCCCCTTAATAACTAACTAATAACTAATTTCTTCCTGAATCCTATTTCCTTCCATCTTCTTCCAGGGTGGGTAACAAAGGACCAGATGCGCGGACATTGCTCGTGAGCTAGTATTTTTCTCGTCAATGCCAGCTATAATGTCTGTGAGGAAGCTTCCTGGTCACATGATAAGTTTGGGAATGTGGCAAAATAGAAATTCCCAGAGGATATGCGCGACACCCATATCAATTGTTATAACCTTAGCATATTCACACATATATCACTTATCACTAGGCGCACAAATTGAGTGCTGATAGGGAAGGTCCGTATCAGATATGTGTATAAAACCAGATGTGTGGAGGAGAAAGCATTCCCGCTCTGTCCTTTCTCTATAGGGCTCTTACAGGATGCTGCTTTGCCTTCTCGCGCTCTTGGCTTTGGCTTCTGGTAGGTGTCAATTGATAAATGAATATATATATATATATATATATATATATATATATATATATATATATATATATATATATATATATATATATATATATATATATATATATATATATATATATATATATATATATATATATATATATATGTATATATATATATATATGTATATATATATATATATATATATATATATATATATATATATATATATATATATATATATATATATATATATATATATATATATATATATATATATATATACACGAATGAGTATATTGTCAATGGGTATTACATAGTAACAATGAAACGTAAATCACCTCTCTATGCTTGCAATCAAAACAATGCCTTGAATCTAATCAACTGCAATGGCTTCACAATTAGATACGCCTTAATCGCACACGGACAATGTGAAGTAAAGAACATAAACAATTGGATTCTTGGAGAGGATAGAACACTTGTTTCCATTTGTTTCAGCCCAAGACCTGAATTGTGGAGAGAGTTCAACATGGCAGGGTGTTGGACTAGAGAACCCTCAGATTGTTGGAGGTACTGAGGCACCAAGACACGCCTACCCTTGGCAGGTGTCCCTGGAGAGATGCTCCTCCTGGGGCTGCAGTCACGCCTGTGGTGCCGTCCTCATCTCCAGTAACTACGTCATAACAGCCGCCCACTGTGTCGCATCTTACGCTATGTGAGTATATGTTAGTGTTTTATATAATTTTAATACTAGTAGATCGAAACTGTGTACTAGTATGTTGGCGATCCGCCCCAATAACGTAGCTGTTTAATGTATTGCCATTGGCTGTCTCGGACCACTGCCTGATTTCGTATCCCCCGCTATTGACTTAGAGTTAGGCTAGGGCTTTTCCTCCAGGACCTATCACTGTCGATAAGCAACCATATATACAACAGACAGCCCGTACTGTAACCTGTTTATTGTTTGTTTTCTATATATGCAAAACTGAATAAAGATGATTTAAAAAAAATAAAAATATATACAACTTGTCACCTGTATCTTGCTATTATTTAAACAGCATTATATCCATCTCAGATATTACAAAATACAGGCGTCGGTGTGTATATTATAGTTAAATGTATATGTCTTGTCTTGGAAAATCTACTCATAAAAACAAAACTCTGGCATCTTCAAGAGCGTGAATGCTGTAATAGAAACACGCTTTTACTTGATTTTACCTGTGAATCTTACTTTACCTTTTTGAAAGGCGTGCATACATATTCGTTGTTGGTCAACATGAACGTGCAGAGTTTGAAAAGGGTGATGAACGTAGAATCCAACCATCACAAATCACAAAGGTAATATACAATTCATTTATATATATATATATATACAATTCATTTATATATATATATATATATATATATATATATATATATATATATATATATACATATATATATATATATATATATATATATATATATATATATATATATATATATATATATATATATATATATATATATGTGTGTGTGTGTGTGTGTGTGTGTGTGTTTCGATGTCTTTGCATTAATTGAACTGCATTGGAATAAGTAATATAAGATCTATAGGGTATTCAGCGAATTGAGTTGATTACTTAAATACTGATTATTTTACTTTGTTAAAGCGAAAGACAATATTACAATAGGAATATATAAGCGACATTTTCAAGTTTGGTTTCATTAGTTGAAAGATATTTTCAATCGAAATAAGTTTAAAGATGAGTATGTTGAAACTGCAAAGATGGGTGTGTACTTACAGAGCGTCGAAATGCCAACATACCCGTCCATAAATACATGTATTTTGGGAAGACCGAACTAATACACGGCTGCTCTCCCGATCGCCGACCTAATGTCTGGGGCTTTTATGCGACCGCTCGTCCGTGACATCGCAACTAGGGATAGCTTGACATGCATCTATCTGGATCATAGATTTGCGTACCTAGGCCTTATAAGTCATCTTGACCGGTCAAATTGGGACATTTTGTCATCCGGTCGACGACAAGTAGTTCAAGACACAGGACTGGTCGGCTTTTGCAGGAATCAAACGTCTTTACAGTATTCTAAATCTTATACCTAAAGTTTGTGTCTTTTTGAGTTCAAACATTATTCGCCTGTTCATTTTATACATGTCCATCTTATATTTCTTTATCATTAATAGCATCCAGATTGGAAGAACAATCGAAGATTTGGTTTTCCAAATGATATTGCTGTTGTGCGTCTGTCTACTCCAGCAAAACTTGATAACACCACAGTCGTCCCCGCGATTATACCTAGCCCAGCTAATGGCAACTTTACGTCTCGCGAGTGCTGGATCTCCGGCTGGGGCAGAACCCATATAAGTGAGTACCGAGATGTAAATTCATTATTGTACATATTGGGCAAAAATAGCTGTACGATTTTTTCGATATCTCACTCAAAAAGCACATTTCAAAAAATGATTGAACAAGAAATATAAATCGGAATTCGACAGACTCCCGTCCTATTTACTAATGTGAAATTATGCTTCTTTCATAAGTTCCTATATTGAGCTTTATATGTCCGAGTCAACTTTTACAAGGGAACGCAGGACATGAGTAGATACATAATCAGTACGTACATGTAAATTAATGTCTATCATCATCTTGCTTTCAACATGCATGCTGTTAGATCAGAATTTGCAGTTCGGCAATTGGTATCCAACAGTTTGACCTGGGAGTACCAAAGCAGCAGTCTGTATTTTATGCAAGAAATTAAATGAAAAAGAATTCTGGAGTTATTGGACAGTGGATCATATCGAATTCCGTGTTATAAAAATGGCATCTACCTATGCTATGTTAAATTGCCAGGTATGCAAATTTGGCAACTTTGAGGCGTATTGCTTCACCACAATATAATTATAAGATCAATGGATACATACCACTGAGAGAAGAATATGACATAATGAGAGAAATGTGAAGTTATTATGCAAGTCTTATGCGCAGAAAATATAATTCCAATGTTCTTTTACAGGGCATTCTTAGATGACAGCAACTATATCTCCCTACGCTTAGTTAAAATATTGTTTAAGTACAAGACATTTGTAGAATTCAAATAGATCTGAAACACAATTATAGTGTGTAGTACCATTACAATTGAAGTGAATGTAGTATGTAGCAATGAAATATTTCGTGTTAGTAAAAAAAAGGACGGGTATGATTGCAGAAGAAATAAAACATATTATTCTTTTATTTCAGAGGAGCCTGTTGCAAAGGTCCTTCACCACGCCAGAGTGGACATACTGAGCAATGAGGATTGTAGAGAGCGATGGGGAGGAAAGAGGATACAAGACTACCATATCTGTATCTTTGATCTGGCTGGCCAAGAGCGTGGGGCTTGCGTTGGTGACGGAGGGGGACCCCTGAACTGCAAGGCTGATGAATCCAGCTGGATGGTCGCAGGCGTGGCATCCTGGGGTATCCGTGGTTGCATGACGTACTACCCATCCGTCTACTCCAGAACCAGTTACTTCAGGGACTGGATCAGTAAACAAACAAACGAAGAACTTTGTTGATGTAGCATACAACTTAATTAGCATGTACTTTGCAATGTCCAAATTTGTATATTTTTGTCTTTAATAAACATGAATATATTACATTGGTTTTTAAGAATGATCTTCATCAATAGGAACAATAAGGCCCACACTTTTTTGACAATATATCGAGAGTGTTTTGTATGGACATAACAAATCATCATTGACATACCGTTCGAATTAATATCAAGTGGAAAAAAATAGCAATGAAATATCTTTATAAATCTTTCGATTACCACAATGTGTTTTTCACAAATATACAAATAACATTATTATGGAATCAGTATGATGGGAATGATTTTAAAGTGTCCGTAAAATTGTCAAATGGGACCTTGGTCAACATTGACTGGTTGCAATCGCTTATCAATCGGTATCATTAGTCGGATACATCAACTATAATCTAGTTCATCTAATCAGCATGCTCATTTCACACGCCTATCTATAGATTCAACGCAGTTACATATAATGAGTAAGATAAGATACCAAAAAGAAGCATATCGGATGACCTTGTGCCATTCCATCAACGCTACGAGATGCGTATTTTACTGAATTGTGTTTTATTACAATGTGTGTACTCGAGGTACAGAATCATTCATTGCAACACGACAAATATTACAATTTGCCAATACCGACTTCTTCTTCGACACGAATGAACTGAACAAAACCAACAAGTGAATCTTTCTATGGTAAAATCAAACTTCACGAATTACAGAGCTTATTAATACTTACCACCATACGAGGAAACGTCCCCACAGCGATTAAAGTGAAGAAATACCTATAAAATCCTTACGTCCATCGAATATCAAAGAGGTCAATGAACAAAAGGTTGCAAGAAAATATAGATATAAAGTACACTCGTACCTATGCATATAAACGACTCTGTTCCGGTTAATCAAAATAAATATATTATCCAGAAGTGGGAAGCTTACATTATGAATGTGCCAATATATGTTAGTAGAAGCAATTCAATGGTATGAATATGCCTTTTTAGGGGAACACTCATGGCCGGGCAAAAGTGAAAAGTAAAAAGACACAAGATACAACAGTTATGCATGAGTTATGGCTTTTGTAGTATCCGTATAGTCATATTCTTAAGTAGCGAAGCATGACCAGCCATTGGTTAATGGAGCAGGAAATTCAGAGTTCATGCGGAAAACTAACGACTACGCACCCTTAGTGATGAAGACTCTCGGATCTTAAGGTTTCTACATTGAGCCTGATTCTCCCTGAATTCTAATTAGCAGCTTGTCCTATAATGGTAGCAATTATCTCACATATTATGCTATTGTTGTCAATCTGTGAACATTTAGTATTTTGAGGTTTCCGCAACAGCTCGAGCATCCCTTAAAAAGACATTTGATATTGATGAAATATAATAAATAGCTATAAATGGAGTATTCCAAAACATAAGCAGTTACCGTGGCAACATTCACAAAACATATTTGTTTCCGAAATGGCATTCTGTGCCCAGTTTACGTAGAAATGCACTTCCCTGCCATTATAACATTTGAAATTGATAGAATGGTATCATTATAACGAGCGAAACTCGGAAGCTGCAAAGCAGCTATAGAGCGAAGCTCGTAAAATGGTAACGTGCGAGATACCTCATTGTTGTCAGGAGTACGATGGCGTACATTTTTTATCAACCAAATTTTCTGAGGAGTGACGTCAGGGACGCGTGAAATGGGTAAAAACTGAACTTTGTTATGCCCATTCCCAGGCCCATTTCTCTGTCTTACAAAATATAAACTATGGATATGTTTTAACAACCCACGGTTGCGAACAAAAAAGAGAAATATACGCGTTTTACCGTGAAGCCTATCGCGAAAGTGGTCATATTTTAAAAAACAGTGTCTCCTATAAATGAGCTACCTTAATCTATTTATTACCATTTCATCATACTTAGGTGTACACTACTCTAACATATTAGATCAAAAAATACAAAACAATAGAATTTTATTTCAAATGCACTTGTTTGCTTGATATAGACAAAGAAATCTAGGCAAATAACAAAAATATGGATGTCTCCACCAACATAATGCATACATATTCCCCTATATAGTTTACAGTTAATATTCCTTCTTTTGTGTCAATGCAGAAATGGTTGATTTTGGTAAGAATTTCTAAAATCAGAATTTATACCCAGGTTTTATAATTGCCAAAATATATTTTTGTATCCTTGAAAAATGTCTTGATTCCTGTGTTAACCTCCGTTACTGAAATCTTTTCTTGTTGAAAATTAAGAAACATGAGGAATATACAACTTTTTAATGAATTGAGAAACTCTTGAGCATAGTGGTTGAATAAATCCACTATGTACATTGCCCTAAAAAGAACTTTTTTAGGTTAATTCTGCAGTCAAATGATCTAATTGCAAAATGGCTCAATTTTTTGTTAACCTCCGTTGCCATATATTTTGCAGTTTCAAGTAACAGCATCTTTGGTGATTACGTAAGGAATTGAAAGGGTACTGGAATAAGAAAAATCTGACAAACTTTGGTCTAGAAAAATAGTATTTATTTTAAAGAAATCCCTATTAAAAGTGGAAATTGGTTAACCTTCGTTATCGTTACCCTCCATTATCATTTATTGCTTCTGAGTTAAGTTTTTAACTAAAACTTAAAAAGAACATTATCATATTGGTAAATTATTTGTTTTCTTTGATGAAAAACGTAATTGGGCTTTTCCTTACATGTATTGATAAGTTTCAAACTATCTATTTCATATTCTATGGTCTTCTGTTATATGCTAAACTATATCCAAATCTCATAATTTTCAGAATATTCAGTAAAATCGATTAGTATGTCTTACCAAATCACGTACAAAAAGAAATTGTTTTGCAATAATAATTTGGAATAGATATAACTAATTGGAAGATTTTCAGTCTCAGAAAAATATTGAAAATATTACAAAATATGTCTATTTTTATTAAGAGTGTCACCTTTTCAATAAAACGTCAATTTCAAAGAATATATTAGAATCAAAGGTTATTAAAATTTAGCCGTCCTTGGCTACCTAGCTGCATAGCCATATTAGGTTTAACCTGACAGCAGCTGTTACTGATGTCTTAACCATATTAAAAGATCACACTAATAACATTCATCACAGTTCTTAGTAAATCACCTTCGTCTGTGCTTAAACCTCCTAAATTGGGTTCCGAATAGGTTTAGAATGGCCTGAAATAATCAATACATATATACTATTAAGACAACTGAATTGATTTCTAACCTTTACTGGTGTTTCAGATATTTAGCACTTCCATTCTCAGAGGAGAGTCATAACTACCTTTTTACAAGTCTGATTTTCCTATCCAAAAAACTGGACTAGAAACACACTTTTAGAGATTCGTTTGTTCTAGGCAACTGGGCAATTCATTATGTTACCGCCTCATGGGTTTGCAATATATTAGTACTATTTTCACTATCGAAAAATAGGATATTCTGGAAATTTAAGAATATATTCCAGCATTACAAATTATCATTGATGTAAGGGTAGGAGAAAATATCCCAGCAGAAAACCTCCACACAGGACAAATTGAAATTATTTTGTTCTATTCTGCAACATCTGCTACCTCGGGATAAGGGAAGATGTGAATCACATTGTCATGCAAAGCTCGTTTTTTGAAGGTACTAGAAAGGAAATGTTGTGTGATTAATGCCATAAATGATGAACGTATAGCTCTTATTCTCGCCAACCCACAACATACCTTTGAAATCCATATGGTGCACCCTTTGAAACGATGTTGAAAATATGGGTGTTATCTGGTAAATATATATCTGGCATCTACAGACAAGTAATATCCTTACGATAACCTTTGGAGTGCTTGTATTTTGCCTTGAGTACCGTTTTACATCATTAATGTAGAATCATTACCTCTACATACACTACACAGTATCTCCGTAACTTACAATAGCTCCTGCTACCTGTCTTCTCTGAGCAGTGGCTCCGGTGTAGTGAACAAAGTGTTACCGTAAACTTCCTTGAGAAGCAATACTAGTTTTCATTAGACACTCAAGTCCTAATACTTGTTAAAGTTCCAATACTAGTGTAAATATGTTACGTTGGTAAACCATTTTGGTAATACCTTCTTTTTTGTGTTTTGTTTGTATTAACTTAAATCTTAATTCCATATGTTTGTCGTTACTTTTGTTAATTTGTCTTTATGTTGTCTTTAAGTTTCAAATTATCTATTTCATACTCTATGGTCTTCTGTTATATGCTAAACTATATCCAAATCTCATAATTTTCAGAATATTCAGTAAAATCGATTAATATGTCTTACCAAATCTAGTATTTCCGTGACTTACAATAGCTCCTGCTATCTGTCTTCTCTGAGCAGTGTAGTCAACAAAGTGTTACCATAAACTTCCTTGAGAAGCAATACTACTGTTGATTAGACACTCAAGTCCTAATACTAGTTAAAGTTCCAATACTAGTGTAAATATGTTACGTTGGTAAACCCTTTGGGTGATACCTTCTTTTTTGTGTTTTGTTTGTATTAACTTAATCTTAATTCCTTATGTTTGTCTTTACTTTTGTTAATTTGTCTTTATGTTGTTGATGTATGATTTATTTATGTTGTATTTGCTATGATTTTGTACCTTACCGGGACAGTCAATAAACATACAATACAATACAATACAATTAAGCAAGAAAGAGGATATTAGCATATAATTTAAATACAATATGGTGGTTTTGTATATTTCTAATCCCTGCCGACCCTACCTCGACAAAAAACGAAGAAAGAACATAAAGTAATTTTAAGTTACAACAATTATGCAATTTTTAAAATACTAGTAGATTTTTGTTATACTACAGATATACTGAGCTGGTGAAAAGTATTTTATAACTGTAACAGTAAACAGCTAAACAGCTTGGTTTATCTGGAATACCCTGGTTTATTGCAACTGACCACACCTAACCCGCAAAGAAATACCTCTAAAATAGGAGATATAAATCTCACCTAGCACCAGGGAAATGCACCTCTAATATGAGTGCAGAAGCTTATCTGAACAACTTGAGAATAAAAAGTTTTCAGATATACAACTTTCCAAAATTCTTTAGGTGTTGGGGTGTGTGATTTCAGTTGCCAGTTTATGGCCCATTTCAGAGATTTAAAAACATGTGCCATGGCCAAAGAATCCAAAGCCAGTGCAAATAAGCTATGCTTTAGTACATGTTGAGGCATTTATGAAATGAAAGTAAATTCAAATTTCTAAAAATATGATGCCCAGCTGCTGTGATTGGCATGAATCAAATCGGAATAATTTAGGTTCACATGATTGTAAACTAGGACACAGAAGTTACAGTACTGGCAAAAAGAGCCATATCAGAAGAATCTGATATGGAAGCAGTTACTATTATGGAATGACAAGGAAACATGAAATTCCTTATGGTTAACATTCCTTACCTTTGGAACAATCTATCAATAGTCAAGGAAGCAGTGTACACATTTCTGATAATGAGAGATGGTTAGACATGATTAAGGTAAATATCAAGTGAATATCATGTTAAAGTGGATATATGTTTTTGTGATAAAGTGCTGATACCAATCTATATCGGAATAATTTGAAATCAGAGAAACAACTCGAAATAGTGAAATGAATAAATAGTTCGAAAAATGCGTGTGCATAGTAAAAAGAATAATATTCCATTTATAGCTATTCATTGCATTTCATCCATACCAAATGCAATGCTGTTCTGGTATTAGAGATCCATAGTTAAAAGGCATTTGTTTAATACCATAGCTTAACTTGGAGTACAAAATGCAGCGCGCCATATGTGGGATGTTTGGCTGTTGCGATGATTTTCCATAATATAGACTATAGAAAAGTACCAGTCTTTACCTATAGTGTGTGTTTCTTGTTCCTAAAAGTTCCTGATTAGGTGATAATCAGCTACTTGCTGCAGCCATAAATGGTCAGTAGCGGTTATTTTGGATTTTGGCTGTTGCCATAGCTAATGACAATACGTCATTAATACAAAGTGACTATATTTAATGAATTCAAACTGTGTTTTCAAACTATATTCCGTCCTCTCCAATGATACATTATTCGTGCTATTAATATTTTACAAATGAAAAAGCAATTTAGAAAATTGATAGCTTTTAGGCAAAGATAGTTTTTTCTACAGTGTCAACAAATATTACTAGATCTAGTAATGAAGCATCATATCTTTCGCAATGGTAAGTGTAGTAACTGGTTAGCTCATGACAAGCACATTGTTTGATGATTCATTATGCTTGAGGTAGCTTAATATTAAGAGATTAGATTTTAAACTCGGGTTTTCCTCTATGAGACAATATAGGCCATGCAAAGCAATGTCGTATACTGAAATGTCGTATACTGATGATTACATTAATCATGAAAATGGTACCCTCCCGATAAGATGTTAGGGGGCAAATGTAACACACTTGCGAGGTGATTTCAAACGGAACTTCTACCCACAATATTGTAGCAATGTTCACCAAATTGCACACATGTGGAGAAAACGATGGAGGGGTATTACATTTTTTTCTCTGATTTTTTGCTCCTTCCAAATTGCATAAGTATGTCATTATGATATTTTTGTTGAATATGAGAAAAAGTGCTGTCTTCAACTTCTAGATTGCAACTTTAGAGCAGAATCAAAATTTAGACAAATGTGATACCCTTACCTCTGTAACACTCCAAGTTTACACATGCCCTGTTGTATACAAACCAGTTAACATTTGAAAGCCAACATATGTATCTTATAATCAATCACCTCCTTTTCAATTCTTGTCAAATATTGTTGAATATATTCAAATGATAATACATATACATAAATTCGCGCCGTTGTTATATTTTTGTTATTGTTGTTGATTTTTGTTAGGTTTTGATTTTGTCCGTTTAGGTTGTCACTATCAGCATTTTGTTGGTAACGTGTATTCACATGCAGCTCTAAGTGGTGTAGGAAAGGATAGAGTGGAAAGTTTTTAATCATGACATAAAACGTAAAACGAAAAAGTTCTCATACATGTACAATTTTAATCTCAACCATATTATGATCCAGCGGTACAAAAGGAAATCTATTCAACACACATATTCATCTTTGGTGTTGTCCCTGATGAATTGCAGATAGTTGCTGACTCTGGTGTAGACGGATGGAGTATACGTCGCGCAACCCTGGACACCAAAGGACGACACACCGGCGACGGTCCAGGTCGAGTTGTCGGTCCTACAGTTGAGCGGTCCCCCGCTGTCACCATTGCAAGCCGCCTTGGCCTCGTTGGCACGATCAAAGATACAGAGGTGATAGAGGTCAGTAATGACGTAACCCAGGTGCGACCTGCACTCCTCCTGCGAAATGGCATCCACTCTGGCGTGCTGAAGAGTAGGTGCCAGAGGCTCGCCTGAAAGAATTAACCAATATGACGCAATGCATGACGTAATGTAATGACCAATTTATATAAAAGGCAACCCGGTCACGTGTGTAGTTTATAACACCGTTGACTGCAACATGAATATACCTAACCGTTTCACTCAGCACTATAGCCCATTACTCTTTGGTTAAGGCAGCTTAGAGAACATAGGCTTGAAAAGAGTGCGGAATCTGAAACACCACACATTGCAAACTTTTCGATACCTGTGGTTGACAGACGGCAATATACAGTGACATAGGTACACGAATGATAATCCTTTTTTGTGATACGCCACAAGTGTAGAATGTTAGTGTAGAAGTGTAGAATTTTAGTGTTTAACGGTTGAAAATGGTGTTTTCGGAGCCAGGGATTCGGGTTCGTGTCCTGCGTGATTATATATCAATATGTCGCTATGAAATGTTTGGCACTTTGAAGGACTGTGCTTGGTAGATTTCCACTTAAAAGACTACATGTATTACATACCTCCCTCCTGTCGTCCCCAGCCTGATATCCAGCATTCGCTGGAGGTGAAGTCTTGGTCGGCGTGCGTGGGCAACTTGGCGGGCACCACTGTGACGTTATCAATAGGCGCAGGTCTCTCCAGCTTCACCACAGCTATGTCATTAGGGAAACCACGGCGCCCAATGTTCCTCCAGAAGGGGTGCTGTGAATGGTAGGTAAACGTGTTTGCATTAGCTAAAATACTGTACGTCCTCGGATGCCTTCTTATCATTAATCTTTATCGGTGCATGATTTTTTTTATTCCTTAATATATTCAATAAACATACACATACAAATACAAGTTCGCTATGAAATATCTAAAATATGACAAAGCGAGGTACTACTTTAGAGTGACTGGCGAGATTCATGCCATGTCATCGCAATTATACATTGGAACATACTTGCCAGAGTTATTATTCTTGAAGACCAATTTTAGTCTGATATGTTTCTTTTGGTGTTTTAATTGAAAGTATATCAGTTCAATGACATACCACAACTAGTAACTGCTTGGGTCGCACATCTGTTAAATTTGTGAAATTATAATCAAAACCCAAGAGTTAATGCGCTTATTGAATTAATACATGTCAGAAATCTATGACTTGACGCAGAAAAATGGTACACATGAGTTGATCATTGTCATCGAAAATCATGAATTAGAAAAGCAATTTTCATTTACAACAAAAGCCAATCTGTGAGAAGACAATAGTGTTGCTTTAAACCACAGGAATATGTCATCTGCTAAAATACATTTATCTATTGGTATGTTAGTTGTTAATATATATTGCATATATATTGAACATGTCATAGTGATGCAATAATTGCTCTCATTCCTCTTTGTATATTATCATATTTGAGTCTGAAATATATATGAAGGTTTTCTGTCTTTTTATATTTTGACAGGCTGGATCTGTATCGATCTATAACACACGCTGTTCTTCCGCCAATGCAACCTACCCGTTTAACTCTAACTGCGCCAATTCTACGGGTGTCATTCCTTGCAAAGTCCTCGCGCTTATGCATTCCCACAACAAATCTGTACCTAGTTCTGAAATCAAACCATAATCCATGGAAATCATATGCATGCAACAACAGACATACAGCTCAAGTTATGTGAACATTAACTACAACGCATTTGAGGACATTTTACCACATTAAATAACCCATGCACCTTGCAATGAAGAAGCATTCACTATTGTAGCTCAGTTATGACGAACAAGTTAAACTAAAAAGTTCATGAAAATGGCATATGCATCTATGCTACATGTACCTTTGACAAAAACTTGGAGGTCAAGCACTGACAAGAGTGCTATGCTTTTAATACACTACAGTATTTAATGATCTCCGACATCTTACATAGATACCATTTGCATGCATCCCAATCCCATACTTAAATAGTATCAGTACAAAAATATTGATGCTTGCAAAATAAAGATTCTGCTCAATTGATCATTTTGGGAAGTATTGAATATATACTACATATTCAAAAAAACATTTTCAAAGTTTTATTTCAGAAGAAAAACATATGAATTTGAAAATTTGTGGCTTTTTATGATAAAACTAAAACAAACACACAATACATAGTTTTTGGTAAGGCCAATAGATGTCTCTCTGTGCCCGCAACGGGCCCGTTATGGCATCGTTACAGTGTCGACTTTTAACTCTTGCACTGAATGCGTGGGCAGTCCGGGCATAACACACGACCGCAGGCCCAATTGTCACCGCACGCCAAATTGTTTCCTTGGTAGGAATACGACCACAAATCCCTGACCCCATAACTGAACGTAGCTTTACTTCGCAAGATACGTGGGTCATTGATGTGTTTGGTCTATTATTCTGATAATGTCATCTAAGGGTGTTTTACAACCAGACACTGGCAGATGTCCGGTCGATTGATGCAGGAATTAAATGTCGGTACTGCATGAGATAGAAGTTCTGGCCAACTACAGTCCCGTACAGGCACGCCCTCTACGGCCTAAAGCATAGGTCCCTTACAGGGCCTGATGCATACCCGAAACTTAACGGCATCCAATTTAGAGGTCCTGAAATTTCCCAATGGGCATGAAACAGGCCTATTCAGACGGTCCCGCTATATTGTTTTCAACGAAAAGGGCCTGTTAGAGTCACCACAATTATATCACATAATGTTAAACCAACACTAATGTATTTGTTTATTAAATGTTGTATTAACAGGCCCATAACGAGCCCTTACAAAATTGCCCGTCATATCAACAAGCCCATTCAAACGGGCACGTTATATAAAGAGGCAGGTGACGTGCATGTAACATGACTTTTACAGACCCATTACGGGCCCATTGAAAAGACGGGCCTGTACAAGCCCGTACACTTTTACCTGTGTGTATACTACTATGAAAACATGCTATAGTAATGATTTCATCTCCCACGCATGATGTACTCACATGCCTGGTGCAGCCACACAGTGGGCGGCTGTCAGGACGTAGGTCTTAGAGAGGAGGACGCCGCCGCAGTCGTGGGTACAGCCCAGGTACGTACATCTCTCTAACGACACCTGCCAGGGGTAGGCGTGTTTGGGGGCCTCGGTACCCCCCACGATCAGAGCGTCATCGTCACCCACCCCATCCCAGGTGGCGCTCTCTCCGCACTGGAGGTTTTCGGCTGAAAAGAAACAATGGGGAACAATTGCAACAATGCGCTGTAACAGTCAAAATTATCCTATTGCCCTGTGTGAAGAATGTAATTCGAATCTTCTACATTATAGATACATTTGTAGGCTAAAATACATCTAAATATTTTCTAATGCAAAGATGCAATGATAGAGAAGGGATGACTCAACTATACCGGGTAAAATAGTAGTTTACAAGTGGAATCTGGTAATACTAACACTCCCAGGGTCGGTCGTTTAATGTACAACTGAAAGTATATTGTAAACTTTTTGGCCAAAACTATCAGGAATTTGAATCCACTGTTTCCAGATCCGTTCTTTAGCATAACCCGATCTTCCATCGTACATTGCACTACCGTTTGTAAACGTTTGATCATAACGCAAGCAATGATTTTCTCCTATACAAAGAGTGAGAATGCTTACAATGGCTATAAACCTACTAACAATGATACCTATACCTGTATCTAAATACGAACCTGATGCTACAGCCAGGAGCGCAAGTAGGAAAGGCAACATCTTGTGCGACTGAAGACCTTTACCAGAGTTACTGTATCACCTTTTTATGCAGCAGGTAACTCGTAACTGTTATCAACCACCTGTAGGGAGATTATATATTCCTTGCGGGCGATAAGATGGCATTTCTATCTCGAAGGAGGTCATTTCATGGAAGCTGCCTCAACATACGATACAACATTGTAATTTGGACACACTTAAAAAAAACTGAATAGAATAAATTAGTTTAATCTGAACCTTTTTAAAATGATAAATAGTAGATCCGGATGACAATTTACACGTTCATACTTTAACGCACCTTCCAGCTCTGAAATATAGTTTGATACTAACTTTCATAGCACTTAAAAGTCGTACGAAAATAAAGGGGAAATTATTTAATTAGATATTTGCCTAAGGATGCTTTCGTTTCCAGCATCGCTCCCCCTCCTAAAAAGGGCCAGCCAATTTACGACTCCGTGCATTGGTTGAATACAGACACCTGGATTACCTCTTAAATGCTGCTCTGCCATGTATGCACTGCTCTGAATGTGTTATATCTTTAAACCTGCTTGTGAAATGATTTAACAGTATAGAGGTGTACATTTCCTCGTCGTGGGGATCTGCCCCGATACTCGAGTGGTCTAAAGTATTGTCACTGGCTACAAGCTATCTCACCACTGTCCGTAAAGAATCCGCCTCGAGGTATGTGAGAAATATGTTAGTAACTTTGTGTGCTCTTTCCCGGGTAAACCCGGTTTACACTATCACCATCAGCTGGCCAGTCTCAATATGACAGAAAAGAGACGATTAAATATATAACAAGTATCCCCTAACTCGTTACATGTAAGTCAACAGAAATAATACAATATAATACTGATGCAATCAATTATCAATATTTTGGTTGGAGAGGGTCTTACGGCCTGTAGATGTGGGTAATGGGCTCTATAGCATACTAAACAAAACGCTGTGCGTGCTGTGAACGTTACCTAAAGAATTTATGTTTTTTAATATGACTTGTATAGATTTTTTTATGAAAGAAAGAATCTTTGTGCT
Organism: Maea johnstoni; assembly: GCA_963942565.1. NCBI lineage: Eukaryota > Metazoa > Annelida > Polychaeta > Spionida > Magelonidae > Maea > Maea johnstoni. The sequence goes on from OZ012689.1 coordinate 32,184,910, forward strand.
TATATAAGGTAAGAATAGCATGAAAGGAACATTATATTTTACTGGTAGTTCTACTTGGTGAGGCTATGATTGGTACATTCATAGAACTACTATGCCCAAAACATAGCGTGGAAACCAAAGCAGAAGAGATAAGACAGTACCGATATAGTTATGATGTATTGCATCGAAATAGATAGCGCACGTATATCTTTGGCTATTGCATACCAGGTGCACCACCTGCATTGTTTCCCATCGATAAACGAACACCGTCGGTTTTAAAGACAACAAACGGAATACTTCAAAAACAACCTTATTATTATGGTGAGGTCTTGATGTATTCTGATATATTCAATAAGGTAACATGTCTGCATTTAAACATAGGGACCCATATATTGTGGACATCCATAGAACCGGTCATAGAGTTCACTATAAAGAGGTGTTCATAATAGAGGGGCTTTCATTGATGGCCGTCAACTAGCGGCACAGTGGGCATCATATTGTATTACCAACAGGGATTTATAATGTGATTTTATAAACATTAAAGATCTAACCAGCTATTGAATGAAAAAAACTCTGTAGATAAACTAAGCAGGAATCAACAGCAAGTGCTTTTCCCGAAGTTCAGATCCTTTTCAAGGCATATTGAAGCCTCTGTTTTACTTGATACTCAGAAACTATCATGTCATTCAGTGCTGCTCTGTGTTGTCTTTTCTTATCTTTGATAGCAGTATAATCAATAGGGCCCATGTGCTCAGTTCACCTTTAGATTACTTTTAAAATGTCAGGCTTGACCAAGTCATTCATAGGACATACATTTCGACAGCTGAGTTTCTCACTCAGGCAACTATTTATTCTGATCAAGAATAAACGTTGGCCGAATATTTCATTGATATTGTCAAACTTAATATAAACAACACTTAATTTGAATAGTGGTTAACCCTTTAACCTATTGGGCTTATTTCATTCAATGCCATCACTTAATGAATATGACATCAAAATAGTTGTTATACTTTTCCTTTCTAAAAAGGAGTGAGGTTTTTCTGTTACACTATAAGGGGATATATAAGTTGTTTTCACTAGTATCAGGGATATTAACTGCTAGAACATCAAAAACACAATCTATCACATTTTTGCCACAAGGGGTTTGAAATTGTATTAAGGATTTCCCATGTGGATACATCCCTGAATTTAATTAATTTGTGGATTTTGAACGTTTCAGCCCTATTAGTTTAGGCAGATACTCTTGAATTTCTTTGTTAAATTTTGGAGGTTTAAGGTATAATGTGAATGACTTAATCAAATCATCTAATTTAGAGATTTTTCTCTCTTTTGGACAATAACAAGCTTTTCACCACCACTTTTTTCCCAAAGGTGTCATGTATTTATTTGTTAATATTGTGATCAGCTTGTTGGTGTCCTTTTTCTATATCTATGCCTGCAAGCAGTTCCATATTGGCTATATAATATGTGATCCCTCAGGACACACTAACTTTTTGAGTCCAGCATAAGTTAAGATCATCCCACACCCCAATTGTGTGTCTTCTCCGTGTTAACATTATGCCCAGAGATACTCAAAAATATCTTTAGGGTTGCCATACATTGTCTGAGATTATATTTATACGGATCAAAATAATCGTGTCGTCTGTGTATTGAGAGATTTTGTGTTATTCGTTGAAGATGTTGAGGTCTATTATTTTTTTATAAGACTTGAAGGCTTCTGCTAAAGATTGCGCTGCCAAAACAAACAGGTAAGAAGATATTGGATCCCTATGTCTGTATGCCCTCCCAACATAACTTTTTCCAGGAAATTTCCATTTTGCAAAAATTTTGGAAGCTGATTTTGTTTTTAGTGACCTAATCCAGTCCAGGGTATCTTGCCCAGATTTCTAATACTTTTAGTATATAATACCATAAGATCGAATCAAAAGCCTTTTCTTTCTAAAATCAATTAAAGCAATTAACTCTTGTAAGTGTTTGAATTTACATTCTTGAATTATATCAAAACATAAACTGGAGTTTTCCCTGATAAATCATCCATCAATAAATTCTTTCTGATCTCTATGGATTAATTTGGGTAATAACTTTTTTTATTTCAATCTTTCACCTAATATTCCAAAATAAAATTGATAAACTGAGTTTAACAAGTTATTTTTCCACTTTCGGAATACATGTAATTACTCCCTCTAGCTCTAGTGAATCTAAGAGTCCTCTGATTATGTAAAGTTTTAAAAAGAGTAAAAAATATTTTTTCTAAAGAGGACCAGAATATTTTATAAAATTTTCTGAAAAGCTGTCAGGTCCTAGATTTTAATTAATTTTACTCTTTTTTATGATTCCATGTAGTTTGTCTATAGAAATGTCTTCCTCCAGGTGTTTTCCGTTTTCATCATTGATGTTTGGCATCTTATTTATCAAGTAGTTATAATCTTAGTCCTTTATGTGTATGGTATTATGTGTTTTAAATAACTATTGCTAGAATTTGTGCATTTCCCTCATGACTTTTGGCTCATGTATTCTGTTATTCCCGACTTTTAGTTCTTTTATAAGTTTGGATGCAATTTTTTTGTTCTCGAGATTGAAAAAAAAAATCTTGGTTTTTTATATACATTTATGTGGTGTGCCCTTGAGCGTTTCAAAAAGACTTTCAGTTTCTGCTCTCTACTGTCCCAAAGTTCAGAGTCAGGCCATGCCTGCTCTTCTTTGAAATGATGGTGACCTGATGTCAAGGGTAGCAAGGAGACTTATTGAGTTGGGAGAGGACCAGGGCGACGATAGCGGTCATGACAGAGCAGCACGATACCTCTTGGGAAGAAGAGGTAAGAAAAATGGGTTTGGCCGTGTGGTGGAGGATGTTTTCATTACCGAGATAGACTGGCTGCATCTTAATGTGTATCAAAGCCCTGAACTCCGATCGGTACGCTGCAATGAGCTCAATTTATGGAAGATACACTGAACTATCCTTTGCAAAGTGCACACAATTTTTATAGAGTCCTGAGGTCATCGATAGAGTTGAATAGGATCCAGTGGGATGACCAAGTGGGCATAGCAAATCTATATTATCAGTTCTCTCACTGCGTGCCCAATACTAATAGAGTGACACCGAATGCCTCTGTCAGGAATGACTCCAATATGGCACCACCCAATAATAAGACATATTACGCCTACTAGCAAGGAAACTGTAGGGAGGCTGCCGATCATGCTGGGCTGGCCCATGCATGTGGTTATTGCTTTACAACCAAAGGGTTCTTGTGCGCTCATCCAGAAAAAGACTGCAAGAGGAAGATGGCAGACTCAAAAAGCAGCCAACCGTGGAGCAGTAAGTCCCTCCCCGATGTCAACAAATAGAGGATTAAACAACAGATACTCAGCCTCAGTGGAGTCAATCGGACACCCAGCGCCTCTATGACATTACCACTCCCTCAGCTCCCACCCCCTGACGTACCTCTCAGAGGCTTCCACACAGGATAATGCTCCTTCTCAGGGGTATACAGGCGTTGGACATGATGGTTTTGGGAAAGATGGGTTAGATGAGCAGGTAAGCATCAGTAATGTAGATAAAATAGGTGCACTTAATCCCCCAGCTCCCATGTGGCCCCTGCAATTTAGTGGTTGCATTACCAACCCTAGTGATAGCAACACCATAGAGGGGGTCATGTCACCTTGAGCAGTCGCACTGTAAAAGGTGGGGTAGGATCCCTTAGTCACATACCCATTTGCAGCATAGCATGGGATAGTTTTGCCAGGTTTCAGGTAGCCTGGATGCATATCAAGAATATTACCAAAGGCATCTCATTGATATACTTAATGCAGTTAGGAATAGTGGGCATCCCAATTATTGCTCAGCAAGGATCCCGCTCCCCTTAACACAGAAGCTTGGCAGGGCCACCCAGACACAGAACTGTTAGACTTTCTCAAATATGATATGATTAGGGATGAATTGATTACATCGCCCCAATCATCAGCTCAGACCACAATCACCCATCAGCTGCGGAACCCCATACTCGAGCCCCCCCCCCCCCCCTTTAGCCCCAAACGCAGAGTAATATCACTCAGAAACAAACAACATTCTCATATATGCCTTTATCACACATCTTATTGATTCCAAAGTTACAACTATTTCACGTACATCAAACACGGTGTATATTGCAGACTAACAGACATGTTCGCCATTAGTTTGTGTCCTGATCCAGTCCTTGAAGTAACTGGTTCTGGCATAGACGGATGGATAAGATGTCAGACAACCTCGGTATCCCCAGGATGTGACACCAGCAACCTTCCATGAGGATCCAGACCTGCAGTTAAGAGGTCCACCGCTGTCACCATTGCATGATCCACGTGTTCTTCTGGCCACATCAAAGACACAGATGTGGTAGTCCTGGATAGAGTTTCCCCATCGAGCTCTGCAGTCTTCCTTGGACAATACAGTTACTCTGGCATGACGGAGTGCAGTTGGAAGTGCTCCACCTACAGACAATGCAAAACAACCAATCTGATTACACAACAATAGGAGTATTGATAGATATCATAAAGTTATTTGGTTTATAATCTTGTATCCTCCGAAGTGCTCATATGACCTTCCTCCCCTAGCAGGCCTGTACACATGGAAACCATTTCAATCCCCCGAGGGATATTCCAGAGCAGTTGGTAGCATATAGCACACAAGCTCTAAGCACTGCCTTATTTATGCTAGGTACCCATTTTGCAGCTGGATAGACTGAGACAATATGGAATAAGCTGTCTTGCCCAAGGACAGACAAAACTGAACCAGCATCCTACTGATTACTAGTCCGACGCCTAACCAACTGAGCTACTTTGTCCCCATATCACAAAATCAATTTATTGCAACTACAATTTTCATCAAACACAAATGGTAAAGAAAGATATTCATGTGTCGCTGGAAAGCCTCATATACTTGATCAATTGCTACCCTGAAATATTTAATAAAACAAACATATCATATTGATAGATATCATGTCACAAAATCAATTCATTGCAACTGCATTCGTTATTACACACAAAAAAAGGAAAAGAATGTATTTGGATTTTGCTAGAAAACCTAATATACTTGATCAACTGCTACTCTCTTTCTATATTTGTCAGCATCATACGTCAGTAGAAGGTTTTCAAGTGAGTTTCACTTGCTCATTTTACGATCATTTATAAACTGACCTCCACTTATTCTCCCCCATCCAGAGATCCAGCATTCATTTGATGTGAAGTCTTCCATGGTGAGGCTTGGGAGAGTCGCAGCAGCGATTGTGCGACCATTGATTCCTGCAGGAGTAGCAAGACGGACAACAGCCATGTCATTGGGGAATCCTCGTCTTGCATCTCTGTTCCATTCAGGGTGCTATTTGGATGATCCAATGGATAAATTGGTACGATCTTGCGCACAGATGATACGAGGACAATAGTATAAGCTCAAGTATGTTTTTGTCCTGTCTAAACCAGTATGCATTATTATTATTCCTTACATTTACATATGTAATATAAATGATCGAATTATGGAGAAAAAGCTGTTTAATGAAAGACCTTTTTGTATTTATACATATTTCAGATTCATAGAATCACCTGATTTTTAATTACTAGCCATATTCCCTGGGGTTTTTTTGAAATGGCTTTCACACTCTGAAAGGGAGCTGTCCCGATATCCAAATGACCTAGGAATTAACCATTGTCATTCCTAATTGCAAAGGTGCTAATCCTGCTCCAGGCATAAAAGAACGATTTCAGTGATTTGGGGTAATACGGTATTGTCCCTATTACCAAACAGCCATTCACATTTCAGATTTAATAGAGCAAAAAAGGAGTTGAATTCCAATTCATATTTCAAAGTTTAGCAAATCAAATTATGAAAATAAGCACTTACCTTAGTGATTAGGATTGGTGAGATTATTCTCGCGTCTCCTCTTGCAAATTCCCCACGTACATGTTGTCCAACGACAAATTTGTAAACATTCCTTGAAAATTTATAGATAGTATTGAAGGTTAGCAAGGTACACACGATGAATGTTGAGAGAATTGTGAATAATCATGCATTGAAACATATCGCAAACTAATCGCGATAGTCACCTATCAGGATGAAATATGGAGCAATCTAACCCCCTTTTTCTAAGTGACGATTTGATATACAGTATATATTTGATATATACTCAATTACAACCATTGTATTAACTATACACCATGTGTGTGTATATATATATATATATATATATATATATATATATATATATATATATATATATATATATATATATGTGTGTGTGTGTGTGTGTGCGTGTGTGTGTGTGTGTGTGTAGATCGATAGATATGTAGAAATATATAGGTATAGATAGATAGATTAAGAGACAGACAAAGAGAAAGATAGATAGATAGATGTGTGTTTATATTTGTATGTGAGTGCCTGCTTATGTGTGTATTAAATTACTAATTCATCATCAATGTGTTCCAAACATAAAATGAGAAGGATGCATGCAATTAGCCACACCGATAAGCGATATAAAAGTATGCATCATTACTTACATTGATGGAGATGAGAGGCAGTGGGCAGCTGTGATGATGTGAGTGTTAGAGATAACGACAGCACCACAACTATGGCTGCAGCCAAAGTGGGTGCATCTCTCCAGGGACACCTGCCAAGGGTAGGCGTGTCTTGGGGCCTCAGTACCACCAACAATCTGAGGGCTTGCTGGACCAACACCCTGCCAGGTCGTGCTCTGACCACATTTTATGTTTTCGGCTAAAGACAAATTCATATATATATATATATATATATATATATATATATATATATATATATATATATATATATATATATATATATATATATATATATATATATATATATATATATATATATATATATACATATATATATATATATATATACATATACATATATATATACATATATATATATATATACATATATATATATACATATATATATATACATATATATATATATATATATATATATATATATATATATATATATATATATATATACATACATACATACATACATACATACATGTACATACATACATACAGACAGACATACATACATAAGTTAGCGAGCTAGCTTAGGAATAAATTGGTGTGCAGCTTATGAATGGTATGCATAGAATGAACCCAGCTGCGCCCTTGTGATTGAATTTATCTGATGATTTATGCATATAAGATGCAGCTTATATTGACGATTTGACCAGATAAAGTAAGCATTATTGAAAATAAAAAAGTTTACAGAGAATTGATGAATAGCTATATAAAAAACTCCCTCAAAATAATTTATTTTTAGCTTAGAATAAACAAACTAACTAAGTAAACGAGGTTTTAAAAATGTGCAGAACAATAGTAAAAGAACAGAGGGAGAGTAGACTACATAATGTCCTTTAAATGTATCATTAGATATTACCTGAAGCCAAAGCAAGTATTGCAAAGAGTAAAGGCAGCATCTTGGCCGAGTATTGGACTGGCGGAGAAGGACTGCACGTGTTTATATATTTCCCACTCTAATCGTAACTATTATCAGATCCATGCATCCACATGTATTCCCCTGATATGATTAGGTGCCGCGCTATCGATGTAACAGCTTTTGCAGCACCCAGGACTCAGGGATATGTTGAATAAGCGTTTTCAAACAGCTAACGCGTATAGCATTCTCTCATGACAAATGAATGTAAATGAAGGGAAAGAATGAACTGTAAAGTAGGATATAGCCATGTGGTGAAGCCCTGTCTTAGGAACATCTATCTACGTATTTAGAGATACGGTAGTGACACCCATTCATCAATGTAGTGTTAACACTATGATATCAATAACATCTATGTGTTTAGAAAAATCTCAAAATGCGAAATACTTCATTTTTAAAAATTATTTACAAAGGAAGTAGAGGTAAAAGAGAAAGTCATTTCCTTTACATATGTGGTACGTCACTCCATTATGATATTGCAGATGTGAACCTCTTTCAATGTATACATATACTAGTATTTTCATGTTGTATGTTTCATCTTAATAATGTCCGTGTAGGTTTTGAGATATGGCCATTAGCTAAAGAGCATATCAACGTCATTGATTGTGTAAATAGAATATTGTTTTGTATGTGGATAGTCCAATTACCCCTGAGAAATATTTCCCACTTGCCACCTCTGTGAAAATGAGTAAACCCGAGGAGGAAATGAACAACACCTGAAGGACAGTTCTCAGTGAATTCAACTTGTTGGTCAAATTTTTTGTCAACGTTCTTCTTTGTTAGTAATATTTCAACAAGGTCCCTTGGCTTGGCAGCTAATATACATATTTTCAGCCAGGTATGGTTTTCGTACTTATGTATTGAAATAAAATCAGTAATACACATAACGGAACATATTCCAACATATTCCAAAAAGATAACCAAGATTTCTAAATGTGAATCAAAACGGGAATGTGGATACGATTACTTATATTGATACGTAAGTTAGACATCAAAGAGTCCTGGACGGTTACACATATGACGTCATCGCAAATCAGAAAGGTCAGTGTGTGACCTGCACTTTTACCTTTGTGTTTTAGCCTAACTTTGCTATGTATCTCGATCCGTGCGATATCTCTAGAATCATCAGGGTGATCTTATTTCAGTCCATTTTTATTTGATGTGGGAGAAGGATTTTTCTTTGTAAAATCAAGATCTTGTGAATCTGCCAGTCTTTCAAATTTTAATTTTCTTTCAAACCGAACAGAACATTTGAGGGAAACATGATCTCCACTACTATGTAAAGCACGTGGCTCTAATGTGCTGATGTAAAACGATGGGCCATTGTACGAAACAAAAGAATGTATGAAATAGCACTATAATTGCGATTGCAATCATTCTGCATATTTGTCTTTATTCATTTGTCATTTATGCAGGTAGGAATTATACAGGTTCCACTAAAAGATATCGTCTGCTACTCTCTTACTTTTGAAAATAACTTGGGAATAAAGAGTAAGTTCACAAAATATTTGAAGGAGAGTTGTCGTTTGACTACTTATCAATATTTATTCTTCAAATGTCAAGGAAATGCCTGTGTAAATGTACTATTTCCATAATCATCAGGCCTCCTTTGACCGCTCTGAGTGCCAATAGATTAAAAGGTACGCCATTCAAACGTGTGTGTGTTATTAAAGGAGCCATCTTGATGGTCACACAAATATTGTATTAATTTATTTATTTTTGGTAATGTTATTAGCATTCACTCATCTACCGAACCCATAAATCAACGGTGTGTGCAAACATTCCATTTAGTGTCCGTAAGACTGTAAGCCTTAAATAAAAACCCTTATGATGTTGGGGGCTAATTTAGTCAATACAAAATGATGAAAAAAAACCTGAAAAATGTCTGAAACCCTGGCACTCGAGTACTCATCTGAGATTGCCATTTTGGACTTTGGACGAAAATGGCATTGGCATGTTTGAATGGATATGGTTAATACAAAAACATACAATGGAAGGGTTAAGAGTTCAACAAGGTAAATAACCATGAACATCGAAGGAGAATCCTTTTTGTAACTTTTCCATTGCAGTGCGTACTGAACTCGACCCTAAACCAAAGTCAAATGACGTGGGATGCAAGATGTCTTGGATTGGCCTATGATGACTGCCAGGGACAATTGACCATAAACTAGGCACACACAGAGGCCGAAGTGAATATGTTTTTATGCGAAGTTGGAAAATTTCACTTCGTGTTCACTTTGCAGAAAAAAATTACCACGGCGGCCCCGAAGTGACCAGTGTTATGCGGAAGTGGCCACGAACTGATTCCGGTTGATCGGGAAGCCAAGAAGAAGCTCCGCGATGTTAACAAGTACTGGATTTCGGCCATTTCGAGTAAAAACATATTCACTTCGTTCTCTGTGTGCGCCTAGCTTTACACATATCTAATTCGACATTGACCAAACCTTGTCATATGTGCAACAGTAAAAGATGTATTTGTAATATCTAAACTTAAGGGAGTCATTCCAAGATCAATTACTGTGTATACATATACATATATGTAGTTACTTGTATAGTCATATGTATATTATCGTTATAGAAACTGGCATTGGTGAATTCCTCAAGTCTGTGTGTTATGTTATCATGTGATAGGATTTCGACAATATGATTTCTTTTATGTAGCTGTAATTGACCTTATATGTGGGTAGTAGGGCAATGTACATGTATCTTTGTATCTATGTATGTTAGCATGCGTCCATGTATGTATGTTTCTTTGTTTGTATTAATGTAAATTAGAAAGATATCATCAATGTATAGGAGGTATGGGATGAATAAATTAGAATTTAATGTTATGTCTAATAAGGCCAACTCCAAATAAATTACCTATTTAATCTAACAGACCTGTTTGATGTCAGTAAGACAGTGAAAATGGTATGCCTTTTATAGCAAAGGCAAGCTTTGCCACAAAATGTATCTCATACACAGGCTATATGTTGCGTGTTTCTAAATATTGCATTTAGTAAATAAATGCATACGGGTTTATTTCTATTATGTTCAGTTTGCCTCATAGCTATAGGAGAAATACAGACATTGTTCATGTTTGTGTTCATATATTGACATACAGTAAAGGACTAGTTAATATAAAGAACCTATTTTGTGATATCCTTAACATGAGAAACGAGGTCGGTAGTAGAATTTTGGAAAATGCTGAAAATATACTATGGGCATTACTAGGAAAACCTGTGGACGGAATGAACTGGTCTGATATGATTGATTTTTGGTCCATTGCAGCCAAACATATATATATCATGTACCGCATAGCGATAAAAGAGAGAGCTGGAATAGGTTAGAACACACTACCGTATTGACCCAGTTTAATAGCGGACCCCGGATCCCGATATAGACATTGAAGTATATTGCTGCCATAAGACACCACACCTCATACTTGATTTATAATTACACATGTTGAGATCTTTATTTAATACACAAGATACACCTTGTGGGTATCTATTTTCTTATGTTCGTAACATTAGTTTTTGGTTTATATAATTTATGATATATTTGTACAATTTGATTTCCTTTTGTATGATTTTTGTAACTTCGATTACAGTCAATTAACATACATACAATATAAAACTGATTGACTGTCCATGGGGGTAAAGAGAAACGTGTGCACATGTTATGTCATGAAAACCTTTATTCGCTTGTTAAATTTCATGATATACAAGCATTTGACATGATAATAAATAATACATGATAAATAATTCTAATTATAGACCATTTAGCAGAGGACCTCATCTCTGGCTTGTGCCCTGATCCAGTCCTTGAAGTAGCTGGTTCTGGCGTAGACGGATGGGTAAGAAGTCAGACATCCACGGATACCCCAGGATGTCACACCAGCAACCTTCCATGAGGATCCAGACTTGCAGTTGAGAGGTCCGCCGCTGTCGCCATTGCAGGATCCACGTGTTCTGCTGGCCAGATCAAAGACGCAGATGTGGTAGTCTTGGATCATGCTTCCCCAGCGAGTTCTGCAGTCTTCCTTGGACAAAACATTCACTCTGGCGTGACGGAGTGCAGATGGAAGTGGAGCACCTGTAATGGAAAACAAAGCCAATGGATGTATTTTGTTTTTTGTATTTACCTATTTGTATCATCCTGTCATAATCATCCTTACTTTGCAGACAGAGAACTTTAATTATATGTAAGAAATACCTAAATGTGACATTTACAGTCAATGCCATTGCGTTAAGTTATGAACTGAAGTATGTCCAATAAACTGATTAAGCAGTATCTGGTTAATGGCGTGAAGTCCTATGAATATTATGCATGATTACTTTGTGAACCCTGCCCCCCCCCCCCCCCCCCCCCCCAAGCTTAGCATTTCATTTTGTTTGCCATGGTTTGCTCCTCTATTCATTGACACGCTGAGTATACCTGCAGGGTAGTCATTTGAGTGTCCTTGACACAGCGGCATTACATCTCAGAACATTCATTGAGGGTGGAGTGTACTCTCACGTCTGCTTCATAGTACTAGTTAAATGTGTAGGTACACAAGGTGGCTGGTCCATAGTTAGGGACCTTCATTGACTTTTTCCACTATGAAAACTGTTACTGTAAATCACTTATATATGGCGTGAACATTATATAGCGCAATTACGGTACTGCCCTGGCTAGCGTGATCTAAGTATAGCAGCAGCAGCAAGTTCAATTAAGAATTTAATAAAGATGGAAATTTATAATTATAGCGTATACGGGCAGAATGCTATTATCGCTATAGTATTGTTCCCGCTATACTTAACTGATTTACAGTAATCGATATATCAAAATCATATCATCAAGGTAAATACATAGCTATGAAAACTTACTTCCGCCGGTTCTTCCCCATCCAGAGATCCAGCATTCACTTGATGTGAAGTCTTCCAGGGTCTGGCTTGGGAGAGTTGCAGCAGCAACTGTACGGCCATCAATTCTGGCAGGAGTAGCAAGGCGGACAACAGCCATGTCATTGGGGAATCCATTTCTTCCATTGTTGCTCCATCCTGGGTGCTGATGGTAAAAACATTTATCAGATACTTCTGCATTATTCATATCACATTACATGATCCAGATAGATATATAACAGAAGTAATCTATATGCTGATAGTGTGGAAAACTTCAAGACACAGCTATTTCGAAAGGAGTAAATTTGACTATGTGGACCATAAACATCTGTCTACTGAGTATTCTTTATAAAGCACTTTTAAACCTTATAGGTGGAAAGGCTGCTTTATCAAATATCATATATTCTTGTTGTTATTATTATTATTATTATTATTATTATTGTTATTATTATTATTATTATTATTATTATTATTATTATTATTATTATTATTATTATTATTATTATTATTATTATTATTATCCAAGAGTAAGGACTTTAAGACTGAATAGAATTGTTTTTGGGGTCTGATTATTATCTGTTGATCTCATTGCATAAAGACCTTCACAATTCTTTCCACACCATACTCGACTCTAAAACAAGACCTAATTGAAAGTCCTTCCACTGGCGAGTACCAATTTTCCCATGTTAACATATGCTAATCATATACATATCAACTTAAACACATGTATGCTAACCAACCACATATTTTCGTTCAACCTAGTAGTGCAGTAACTGTTAACACTATTTGTACTCACCTTTGTGATTCTTGAAGGGGTGATTCTCCTTGCGTCGTTGGCTGAGAACTCTCCTCTCACGTGTTGTCCAACAATGAATTTGTAAGCAGTCCTAAAACACATTATAATCTTATATATAAATCAGATTCATGACACCACACACAAATTGGTTGTGAAAACATTTGATGCAAATGCTATGAAATGGTACCTAGATTTGAATTAACTACATTGACGTTTAACACACACATTATGGGTGGTAGACGTGACTCACATGGATGTGGATGAGACGCAGTGTGCAGCAGTGATGATGTAGGAGGGTGAGATGAGGACGGCACCACAGCTATGGCTGCAGCCATAGTAGGAGCATCTCTCCAGGGACACCTGCCAAGGGTAGGCGTGTCTTGGGGCCTCAGTGCCACCAACAATCTGAGGGCTTGCTGGACCAACACCCTGCCATGTTGAACTCTGACCACAGTTCAGATTTTCGGCTACAATATAGAACATCATAATAGTATACATATTAATGATCAAGGACTGATATTATTGATATTGGCAATACGTTATTTCCATCGAATATTCATTCGCGTCTTTTATTATTTCCAGTTGTTCATGTCATACAGCTACCAGATTATTCGGAACACCTCGCATACTACAAACAAGATGGATCATTTTCGGTTGATTCACCCCTCAGTTAAAAGCCTCACATATACGACTTCAATATATTGAAAAAAACTTTGATGTAGAAGAAGACACATTGTTGCACTATAGATTTGCAATATCTTATTCAACACGATATGAAGAACCTTACAGAATACAAAGTAGATGATGAAAAAAAAACTTTTGCTGTAAACGAATATGTTGATATATATTAGATTGATATGTAGATTGATAGACTCATACATGTTCCATATACTAGTATATGTTGTCCTATACTTTGCGATATTTATATATATATATATATATATATATATATATATATATATATATATATATATATATATATATATATATATATATATATATATATATATATATATATATATATATATATAACTGTGTGGAAGATCCTTTCTTTCCTTTAAGCGTGCATATCACTTACCTGACGCCACAGCCAGAATTACTGCGAACACAAAGGGAAGCATCTTGAGCGAGGACTGGAATGCTCAGTTGACAAACCACACTCTTTATATATGTTTCCTTCACTATAATCTTAAATATAATCAGGTCCGTGCATCTCCTATCTCTATGATAGATATAAAGAGATAAATCATTCTGATGACCTTTTAGTATCATTACAAACCGGAACCACTAATATTGAACGTGTCAACCGGGATATATATATATATATATATATATATATATATATATATATATATATATATATATATATATATATATATATATATATATATATATATATATATATATATATATATATATATGTATATATATATATATATATATATATATATATATATGTATATATATATATATATATATATATATATATATGTATATATATATATATATATATATATATATATATATATATATATATATATATATATATATATATATATATATATATATATATATAACATAAAACATCCAAAAAATATTCTTCGGAAGGATGTCAGCTGGGAGAGTTAAAATAAAAAAATATGACATGCGCAATGTATTCAAATGGAGCTCCAACATATATTAAGAGCTGGTGTCCGGAATAGGGACAATTATATTTCATTAATGTTGCGGTCCAATGCAGGGGAAAGGGATCTCTTTGTATTCTTTTCATGGTACAAACTTCAACCCTTTGTCGGATGTTTGGTTGATGGGGAAAATTTTCCTTTTCGATTGAACATAAAATATTATTAGTTATGCCCTGTTGGAAAGTTCAATCCGGCCTGCTATCCAACCGAAACCATCCAGATCCAACGAGGCGGAGCCGAGTGTGATCTCTATGACTGAGGGCGGATAGCAGGCTTTGAACTTTCCTACAGGTCGTAACGAATTTATCACCTGCTCGTTTATGCTAAGAAAAAATAACAAATACATCACATAAAATGTTAAAATAACTTTCGAGGTCAGAACTAGGCTTGTGGCCAAGTGATAATATCAAATTCGCCGTTGGGTATTGAATCTACAAATTGTGAACGGCTCCAGATCTAACACCTATTGACCAATAAGCATGGAGAATTACAGCAGAGCAGTTGATTAAATAATATCCCCATTCTGCGGAAATCCATTTGGATGTACTATTTAAAGCGACCATGTTTTGGTGGACATCAATTTTGAGAAGAGAGCCAAAAATCATTCCTACAAGTATCTTAATCGTCAACAAATTCTCGTAGACATGTATTTTGCATGTTATAATGCTAAGTGGAGCTCAAGACAGTAGCCACTGTTCTCGTTTAATCAAGAAAGTGATGCGGGTATAAACAATTCGGAAATACCATCAGAGAACCTTATATTTACGTGTGTATGTATGTATGTATGTATGTATGTATGTATGTATGTATGTATGTTTGTATGTATATATTTACATACATGTATGTATGTATGTATGTAGTTATTTATGTATGGCTGTCTGTCTGTCTATATTTTTTTTTATGTAAGTCATCAATAATATTTTGTCCTGTTTTGAGTTTGCACTTCTTAGCATCTTTATGCATAAGACTACATTATACAAATATGACATCCCTGTCGAATTTCCACCAGGAATAACTTCCCCGAGAGAGGATTGTTGCTCGAGGGCGTAGCCCGAGGGCGACAATCCTTTTGAGGGGAATTTATTCCTGGTGGGAACCCCTAGTGGATGTCATATCTGTTTTATTATACCGAACAAATACAAAACACAAAAGGGGGAAAATTACAAACACCAGAGATTTTGCATAAATACTCGTCGTCTGCCTTGTTGAACTAGTTTCACCGGTAGGTCACTCGGCAAACTCCGTAGGTGTTCGGGCTAGAGGTCATTATTCTTCGGGCTAGCGGTAATTATTCAACTATTTCATGGCTGTTGCCGTGAATTATTCAACTATTATTCAACTGTTAAGGACAACAGCCTGTCACTAAGGAGTGAGGAAATAATGACAATTAATCCATGGCCTTTGACCAACCAGAATCAAGAATCTTCACGTGAGGTATAATTAAAGCTTAGATGGAACCGACTATCCAGTAGGTTCACCGAAATGTTGTAAGAAAATGTGTTGTATAGTTTACGACTCCTTTAATGTGGTCGAGTGCCATTTAGCATAGTATCTAAAATGGGATCGATATCTAAAAGAGTCACATTTCAGAAAAGGGTGTTTCAATCTGTATTTGTTTTGACTCTTTTAGATTTACTGTTTCATATCTTATATTATTAATATCACTAACGAGAGACATGTATCGGTGCTATCAGTTGCGCAGTGATGGCCTTTTCGTTTATCATACCAAAAATGGCAATCATTTCATTTGTTCTGAATTATCAGTCGGCCCCTTTTAACAAGTATATTGCCGTATTGTTCTATCTAGAAGTGGTTGCCTGCAGTGCGGAACTTGATCCATAATCCGTTTGGTGAGTGACACGGATTACTCGTTTCATTTCGCACGCATTTGTGACAAAAGAAAAAAAACCTACATTTCTCGAATAAGTTAACTCTGACTCGTGATTAATCAGACACTTATTTTGTCCTGCCTTTACTATTCGTTTTATTGCAGCCACATTAACTGATAGAATATGTAAATGAATGAGCAACATTCTTTACATACGGGTTCTAAACGTTATGTTACTTTTACCGTGGTTGGCAACGTGTGCTTGTCGAAACTTGTATAGTCTTGTACATGGCAACTTTTCTAGAATTACAGAGTAAATTTGTTAGAAAGAATTCTGCTTTGTTATGGTATGTACCTGTTATTTTTCTGTTCAGAATATAGTTTATTATGAAACATCCCGATATATTTTGACTAATTTTCTCTTGAAAACATCGCTTTTACACTATTAGCAATAACCTTGTCTCTGTAAATTTATTTTTTGCAACATTGTTCTCTCTGAAAAAGATTTTAAACCTTTCTACCTGGAAACATTCAATGGACCTGAGAAAATAGGTGAATAGAAACACGGATAAAAGAAAGAAAGAATCAAAGATTGATCATCCGATCTATAAAACCATTCTTTTCTGAATTTTATATATATATATATATATATATATATATATATATATATATATATATATATATATATATATATATATATATATATATATATATATATATATATATATACATATATATATATATATATATATATATATATATATATATATATATACATATATATATATATATATATATATATGTGTGTGTGTGTGTGTGTGTGTGTGTATGTATGTGTGTGTGTATGTGTGTGTGTAAATAGTTTCGGATGGAACTGTGATCGTACAGAATAGCACCCAAGCATATATCATTGATGGGAGATATTGAAGGCATTTCTTCGGAAACATCTTATCATCAATTAGTATAGTACATCTTAGATAATGGACAGTCATATCAGTTAAGATGACACTCTATAATGTATATAAAGGTGAAGTCTATCTGTGTAGTTCATTCACGGAATCGAACAGGATGCTTTCTCTCCTCTTCGCACTTTTGGCTGTGGCTTCTGGTGAGTTTATAGTATAGTTACTCGATTCTACTTAACCGTAGCGATCCAATTGTTGTTATTTATTGATTTCGTAAGTGAAGGAAAGCAACTCTAACGGTGGATATTTCGTAATTTGGAAGTTCAAGGGAGGTTTTACCGGTAGATTTAAAACTAAAGGTGCGTCTACATAATTTTCTCTCCGATTCCGTGTACTGAATCTCTTACTATAAAAATACACTGCCTGATATATGCCTTATTCACGCTAATTCATTTTCGCGTCAGGACCAGGTCCTGACCTGATGGCCAAGTGATGTTCTATGGCGCTGACATTGACTGTTAGCTGTCATTCGCCAATGACCAGGTTTGCATCCTTGAAAGGATTGTGAGAAAGTTGCTAGTGACTTGCGTTTAGATTGTGGATTTGCCGGGTGCTCCAGTTCCACCCAGAGCATATAACTGGGTAGTTACGATTTAGCCTATGAATATAGCTGAAAAGTAATTTTAGTTTAAAAAAATCTTATTTCCAATTTTGCCGAGACCAGATTGACTATATTTTTTTGATATGCCTAATTTGCATTACTCTTGTTTCAGCCGAGCAACTGCAGTGTGGTCAGAGCACCACCTGGCAGGGTGTTGGTCCAGCAAACCCTCAGATTGTTGGTGGTACTGAGGCCCCAAGACACGCCTACCCTTGGCAGGTGTCCCTGGAGAGATGCTCCTACTATGGCTGCAGCCATAGCTGTGGTGCCGTCCTCATCTCACCCTCCTACATCATCACAGCTGCCCACTGCGTCTCATCCACATCCATGTGAGTCAGGTTTCCAAAATGTGCTTACCTTAATATCACTATGCCTATCATGGTTCATAATAAAAAGTATAAACCGTAGTTTAACTCATCACATAGTTGTTAACGAATACAATATCTTAAATACAGCCATTCAGTGTGTTAGGGATTGCCAAAGAGTAAACGTTTTGTATTAGTATCATTTCCCGCGATGATATTGCTATGAAACATGTGTGGCCTGATATGTAATGTTGTTTCCGCATGAATTGTGTGCAAACGTTTTTCGCATTTGCTTCTAAGTGATATTTGTTCGAGGTTTGTTTTGAGAATAAATTGTATTGAATTGTATAACGTTGCATTACCATTTCATCTAATGGAAAAAAATATGTATTGTTTTAATTTAGGAGTGCCTATAAATTCATCGTTGGTCAGCATGTGAGAGGAGAATTCGCAGCCAATGACGCAAGAAGGATTACTCCCTCAAGAATCACAAAGGTGAGTACATGCATGAAATTGGAAATACATGAAAGTTAGGTTCATGACATGATATCTAAATAACATATTGACAGCAGGTTATATATCTACATGTAACTTACCTGTTGGATTACTTGTAAAAACTATTTTGAGAAAGTTATTTTCCCTTCCAACCAGAAGTACACTGCTTGTATGATGGCGTTATTGGCTGTTTTCTGAGCATTTGATCTAATTTTGTTTGCCTTTTTTGTTTAACAGTTGAAAAAGGCTGCAAGTTTATTATCGCAGGTAGTGGTAGCTGGTCTTTCTTTCCAATATCTCTTTAAGGATCATTCAACCCTACATCCTTTCAGCCATTCCAAATAGTTTAAAGAATATATCCTATTACCAACAGCACCCATTATGGAGCAACAATGGAAGACTGGGATTCCCCAATGACATGGCTGTTGTCCGCCTTGCCACTCCTGCCAAAATTGACGGTCGCACAGTTGCAGCTGCAACTCTCCCAAGCCAGACCCTGGAAGACTTCACATCAAGTGAATGCTGGATCTCCGGATGGGGAAGAACTGGAGGAAGTGAGTTGTCATAACTATGTATATACCTTGATCATATGGTTTTGATATATTGCTCAAGAGAGTTTCTATCTATATTTGAATATCTTATGAATTTTCTTATTCATTGAAAATTTATTTGACAAAGAAATGTGATGACGTTAGATTTCATTCATTAGGAGGTCACCATATTTAGCCACTCATGTAATAGACAATACAAACGAGACATGTAGTAGATAACCATCTAAATGAGTAGAAGGACAGCACAGTTATGAATCTTTGAAAGAAAGTATGTTAGGACCAAAAAGTTATAAGGGCTGTTCACTCAACGAGGTTTCAATGCCCGGTGTCATATACCTGACACTTGTCATCATCACTATAAGCTTTAAACAGATTAATCAGTCCATCATCCTTAATTTGAATACAGGACACTTGATCTACTGTAAGTCACTTAAATATGGCGCGAACATTATATAGCGCTATTACGATACTGCCCTGGATAGCGTGATCTAACTATAGAGGTGAACGGGAACACCCGCAGCAAGTTCAATTAAGAATTTAACAAAGACGGGGATTTTATAATAGCGCATATGGGCAGAGCGCTATTATCGCTATCTTATTGTTCTAGCTATACATAACGAAAATAGGAATATGTGATAGCAATACATTGTCGGTTTGGTTTGGATAGATCATGTTAAATAGACATACCTCCATGCAGAAACTAACTATTATTAATATTTCTGTTATAGGTGCCCCACTTCCATCTGCCCTCCGCCATGCCAGAGTGAATGTTTTGTCCAAGGAAGATTGTATATCTCGCTGGGGAAGCAGAATCTCAGACTACCACATCTGTGTCTTTGATCTGGCCAGCAGAACACGTGGATCCTGCAATGGTGACAGCGGCGGACCTCTTAACTGCAAAGCTGGATCCTCATGGAAGGTTGCTGGTGTGACATCCTGGGGTATCCGTGGTTGTCTGACTTCTTACCCATCCGTCTACGCCAGAACCAGTTACTTCAAGGACTGGATCAGGTCTCAAGTCAGAGATGAGGTTCTCTGCTAGTCGTTCATTTTTTGTTTTGTTTTCATTTATTATGTCAATTAGATGCACATTGCAATATGGTAAATAAATATGTTACATATATATATATGTTGTTGTTCATTTAAAGTATAATAATGTATAAGAAACCTACGGCATATCAATCCCGTACATCCTTAGGTGACTAATGTTAATAGTAAGAAATCCTCCATATGTCAATAACGCTTGTGTTCACCATCTAGCTAAACAGGTAACTGAGGAAAGAATATTAGTGAAAATTCACAATCAAACGGTCATACAGACAGGGCAGCTTTGGGTGTTTAGAATCTAAAAAAGAATTAAATCACTAAGTTTTTAATATTTTTACCAATATTAAGAGACTTGCTTGTAGCATTTTCGAAAGGTTTCCATTATATTCAAGACATATTGAATGGTAGCATAATACAATACCTACTCCAAAGGTCAATAGTGGGTAAGATACCATTGCCGAAAACGTATACGTCACTCAGCAATGTTGTCTGGAGAAGGTGGAAAACAACAATACAAGACCTAAATAAACATAGTATGCCCTTCCTAAATTCAGGCTACTCATATCTTTATCGATGTCTAATCGTGTAGTATTTAGTGATATGAAGTTCCATATTTCTCTACACTCATATTCGAACCTATATGGGTTGATAACATACTTTGAGTAATCTCGAATAAGTTTTTTTTCGAAGTTTTTCAACATAGAACATACTAGTAACTGTTATAATGTTCAACTTGCAATGTTTAAATGATGAGACTTACTTTGCAGCAATCGGCAAGTCTAAAACTCCTTACATTGCTGAATTTGACATTGCTCGAAACAAACCCGGTACTGTCCATCCATAGACGTGGTAGGCTCAAGGGTACTGAGTAATCTCATGAAATAATTGTGAATTCAATCAGACATAGATGAAGGCATTGAAGACTGATTTTGGTCCAATAGTTGGTTGAGTATGTTGTCTTGTCCACAAAATACAGTCAGACTTGCGAATAAGGACCGCCCTTGGGAAGTAAAAAAAACGGTCTTTGTTCACATGTGGGCTTTGTTCGGGGGGTTGATTACTTATGCTAGTTTCATAAGGGTGCATAGACTGCATACTATTTTTTTCACTGTTTTATCTGTTTAAAAATAAATCACAAATTGGTGGGTAAAATGTAATGAAGACTAAAATGTATCTGAATAAAAGGTTTATTAATATCACATATTATATTTCATAATACCACAAATAAAGGTAAAGCTAGGAAAAGCAGTACATGTTTTGGCAGTAATCATATGTATGAGCATTCAGAATAAGAAAGTTGTACTCATTCAGAATGAGAAAGATATACATGTACATGTACTTGGGAACTTGGGTTTTTCCAAATCCAAAGTCCTCGGCTATCTTACGAGCACTTCTGCTCTTACTGTTGAGCTCTATTACCTTAACTCTTTCTACCAAGGTAAGAAACTTCCTTTTAGGTGGCATCTCTACCTAGGTTATCAACCGTACTGCACAAAATCTCAAAGAAAACTAAAGACATGTGACCTCATTTTTCATCAAGACAAAGGATGACAAAATTGCAATTGAACATCTGCTGGCTTGGGTTAAATTTAACTTGCACAGGTCCCCACCCAGGCTTGGGTTAAATTACAATCGTATCCCACTGCTGCATGTGTGTGTGTGTGTGTGTGTGTGTGTGTGTGTGTGTGTGTGTGGTATGTATTCCTTTAATCCCCTCACAAAAAGTAATGGTTATGTCTTACTGAAAATCAGGTTGAGAAATTTCTGTCAACAAAGAGACTTGGAAATGTCTATTTCTGAAAGTGGTCCTTGTTCACAGGTGAAACATGGGCTTTGGGAAGAAAAAAGGTTGTATCTGGTCTTTGTTGACAAGGGGTCTCTATTCGGAGGGGAAATATAGAGTAATTTCTCTCGGGGGGACTTTGAGCGGTCTTTGTCGGGAGGGGGTCCTTGTTCGGGGGTGGTCTCCCGGTCAGGTTTGACTGTACATGAATTGGCAAAAACAAACAACACCACTACTCCCTCACAATGGACAATCTACTCATCTTATTTATTACTGGATAAATTCATTTTCGAAATCAGGATTTCTTATGCCCTTAAAATATTAATCATACAGGAATATTGTCGTCACATTCCAGAACCCGCAGATCCTCTGAAACGATGTTTTGAACTATTTACCATGTATAAAGTAATTCTCTTCTGGAATAAGTATTTCAAGAAAAAACCTTCTGCTCTACTGTATATTTCTATAAATTTGGATTCTCCTAATTTGAAGGATATCGATAATAGTAGAGTCAAGGTCCTGGTCTCCAAATACTGTTCACGGAGTCCTGTTTGTATATAGTTTGCATTTTAGAAATCTAATCGTAAACCTTTAGCCATAATAATATTACACAAGAGCATTATATTTAAGCATCAACAATGGTTTTGCCAAACTCATCACAGAATGATAACTTGAATCGTCTTCGGGTGCCACATTTTAGAGTGTCTGTTTCAACTCTATAATGTATGGTCTTAATGTGTGACCAGTTGTAACTGGTGGAGGAAGCCGAAGTACCCAGCGAAAACCACCGATTAGACCCAGTCACATTTCTCACGTGCCCCAGACGGAATTGTAACCCAGGCAGTGGTGAGAGACAATAATGAGTCAGTGGCAACGCCTAAGACTACCTGGCCATCAGGGCAGGTCATGTATGGTCTTAAATGGTACATTCATTTAAAAGCAATATTTTAAAACCTTAAGTGAGCATTCTAAAGCAGGTTCTATTATCTTAAAATCAATATAACTATCTTATTAGCTGAAACCTTTACTACTCACTATTTTAGAACATTATTGATGACGCTGATTTATATGTAATGAATATTCAACATGACATCCGCGAAATCTCTAAATAATATATTTTGATGACAGCCTTGGTTTATCACATGGCTATTGTACCTGTTTAGTTCTATACATTGTCAACAATGTATTCTATTATATCAATACCTTTTTCCCCATTAGATCCTGAATGTGATTTTAAAATTAGGTAGGGTACGTGATGATTCTGCTAAATCTGTTTGGTCTTCTCATGAGAATTCGTTCTTCCAGATATATTGCTACCTACCTCCAGAATTGATTGGTACTACAATTTACAATTTCAGTTTAAAAATGTACTCCATAAATCAATTCTCTATCAGCAATATGCGTCTATCGGGTTGCAAGAAAGCCAAAATTGCCATATCAACTGATGAAGCCCTTTCTGGTTAAACACTTTGAGTTTACACTCACTAGCATATTTTGATATTATTTGCGAATAGGACTCATACCTTTTGCAGTATGAGGTCATTAATATCATAATATCAATATGACTTTTACATTTATAATTCCTTTTTAAATGCATTATATGTTTTCGAGCTTTGGCTACAACCACTGCCAAATGCATCTGCTGCATTGTAAGTTTAATGATATAAGTAGGTTTTGTAAATGAAAAAGAAATATTGCAGATAGGTCTCATGCTTCTTGAGATCTGAGGTTACCAAGTGCATGCTATCAATCTGGCTTCCATAAGATATATCATTGGTTTTCAAACTTCGGATAAAACCACCAATCAATACATCCAATGCATTGTGTAACTACTGATATAAACTAAGTTTTGTAAAAGTTGAATTTCTTTTGAGCATTCAATGATGAAGAAAAAAAGTCTGTCATCTTTCTGTAATCAGCCATCACTGGTCTTTGGAAATTTCGCATGATTTTATGACATAAACATCATTTAGTGTTTGCTTATCTATGCATACTGAAATGGTCAGAAAAAGCACTGTTCAGGGTACCTTACATTAATCAAAGGACAATTCCACCATAAATAAAGCATAGGCACAAATAGCTTCTTAGGGTATTCTCTACTTAACCCAAGTTCCCACCACTGCCAACCTTCATACAAGAAGAATATTGCTGTTTAAACACATTCTAAAACAGACAAGAAATGGAGTCACTGGGAGCGACCATTTTAGTCTATTAATAGATTATCTGACCTGCTGGCACATGTATGGCATTAGCAACTACCTTACTAGTCAGGCCAGGTCAGAGGTCTGCTGCAGTGAACTGTGGAAAGATGGATTGTGACAGAACAGGTTCTGCCCAACCCCAGGGGGGGGGGGGGCACTTGGGTATTTAGGGGGCGCATACGTTCGTTATCAAAATTTAAAAATTCTCCTAAAGCACTGATTTCTGACCAAAAAAGCACCCATATTTTAATAAATCGCTGATTTTTTCCACTATATAAACACCCCTTCTTTTATCAAAACACTGACATTGGATGAATGGGAACACGTACTTTAACTTAACATTTTCTAATCCTCTGCATGTTTAGCGGCAGCTGGTGACGGCAGCAGACTCGGAGGCCCAGACACTTCGGGAGTCACTCGGCGTCAGAGCCGCGTATATTTCGTGGATTGTAAGGGGATTTTGACCCCCATACTTCGTACCTTGGTACAAAAAAGTACCCTTCTTTTACAAATCGCGGACATGCGGAGGTCTTAAAAAAAGACCCCTTCTTCCGCGAAATACGTAACGAAGGTCCCCCCCCCCCCCCCCCCCCGGGTGCCCAACCTGGATATATGACTAATTAGCAAGGGGGAACAACTTTACTTTTTGATATCTGAAACTTCTCACCATGGGGCCGAAATAAAAGCACTCGCAACCTGTCCTTTTCACAAGTAGTCAATGAAAGTTTTTATGACATTTTGATAGATATTCTAAAGAGAGCGGTTGGAAAAAATGATAAGGGATTAAACGAAGACATGATGTTCCCAAGAACTTTGTTATTACCCTTCATGAGAATGTGTGATCTACATGTATGCTCCCCTGAGTTTTCTAGTGGAGAGACTTTCTTGAAGTTTGGAAAATGTCTCCAAAATGTGATCAAGCTTCAGATGACGTCACACTCAGAACTGAAGGAGATTTTTTATTGTAAATGTACGGGCTATGTCAGAATTAAAGACTACATGGACGCAAAAGAAAGACTCAATATCACCAATAGTGACAAAATTACTAGCAGCACACAGAATTTAAGAGTTGGCCTTCTCACAAACCATGTGGCATCATCAAGCAACAAGTGAATTGACAATAACATGCTTATAACATTTTAGGACTATTTCTTGGTGTATTACCAAATGTGAGCAAAGAGTGATTTGTCACAGCCAGGACTAATTTCAATGGAGCCGGGACTAAATGACGCCCCATACTTGATACTGATAAGACAAGTGGCTAATGTCGTTGAATGACAATAAAAGTCCTGGACATTCTGTTGGGGTGTTCTATATTTATCCCTTAAAATAATTTGCTTGTGGATATATGAATGTTAGCCGTTTTGCCAGAGTCGGACACTTTTTGTGTTTATCCTATTTTGCTATCAGAGCATAAGATTCTTGCATAAATTTCAAGTATGAGACTCCTGTCAGGATATTTGCACTAGTTACAAAAATCCTTGAATCTATATGATATCTACATGAATAGGCAAGGAACATTATACTTCACAGTAAAAGACATTCTTCATAGTTTCAAGACAGTGAGTCTTAAGTTATACTGATACAACATATTGACATCTCCCTATTGCTATATCATCAAAATGGAACTGTTGTGTGATGACCATTAACAAGGCTACAGATTCTCATTAAATAAGGTCAAAACCATGATAAATATTCATTCCTGTAATGATCATTATTACATTAGTGCAAGGGGGTTGTGGGTGAGCCATCTTGCGTAGTCTTATTAATTGGACATTACATTATTTATAAGTACAAAAAGAGAACGCAACAAAAACTACAGCAATTTGCATACAAAATGGTTTTATTTATAGTTCAATATACACCTATATAAAATGCTCGATATTAAAAATGAAAAATAGACGTCTAGCAGAGAACCTCATCTCTGACTTGAGACAAGATCCAGTCCTTGAAGTAACTGGTTCTGGCGTAGACGGATGGGTAAGAAGTCAGACAACCACGGATACCCCAGGATGTCACACCAGCAACCTGCCATGAGTAACCAGACCTACAGTTAAGAGGTCCACCGCTGTCACCATTGCAGGATCCACGTGTTCTGCTAGCCAGATCAAAGACACAGATGTGGTAGTCTACTATTTGGCTTCCCCAGCGAGCTCTGCAGTCTTGTGTGGACAATACATTCACTCTGGCGTGACGGAGGGCAGCTGGAAGTGGGGCACCTGTAACAGAAGAAGAAAGGGTTAACATGAGTTCATTTTTACATTTTTATATGTATGACTTACATATATGTAGTGTTCTCTCCTTACTGGTCCATGCAGTCAATATATCCCTATCTTTACTACCCATAACTCAGGTTTCCGGTAATCAAGAAAAGGAATGACAATGAATTCTAATTTTTTTTATGGTGGGCAGTTTTGGACTGGAAAGAGACAACAGGATGTGTGTGAATTTGGATAGTATCAGGCCTTTAAATAGTGACATTATCATATGGGGTAAGGTTTCGTGGATGCCAAAGAGCCATCAATCAATCTCAATTATCTTCATTTCCGTAATGTCCATCCCATTGAATTTGAAAATGAGGAGCGGATACAGGATTTCAGGTGTCAGGCTAGGGGGGGGGGCTTCAGATTTAGATGTACGAAGTCCGTAAGTGGCATAGCACAACGTCACTATCCTTAGCAGGCTGTTCATTTATTCATAGAAAAAAAGGAATATCAAGTATTGAGGATATATTAAGTGAATTTGCAGAAGAATGACCCGGAAGTCTGTTCAGAGAGATACCAGAAGTTAATCTGAGTCAATATGTAAGAAAATAGATAAACATTGTCATATACTTATAATTTAGAATATTGCATAGAAGAATTTTTACAAATTGACTTTTATATCGTATGGAAGTTGTGGAAAGTCCAGAATGTCCTATATGTAATAACACACTCAAGACGATTGAGCATGCTTCCTTTGAATGTCAGGAAATACATACATTGTGGTGACAGGTTCAGTTCTGTTTAGGTGTAGCAGTAAGAGATAATATCAAAATTTCAGATTCGGAAAGAATATTTGGTACTGTCTATAAGAACTCCATAATCGATACATTGCCTGTATTGACTAGCAATTATTACGCAAATATACAACAACAGACAGAAAGGTAAAGTGACTAATATCGCCGAAATCAAATATATATATCAGTGCAGTTACAATATGAACCGTATGAACAGTATTATGCCGAAATTGAGGGGCAACCTCCAATAGTTAAACAGAAATGGTCAGATATCATTCACATTTGAGAGTTAAGTGGAAAATCTAATCTGATGTTGACGAAGAAGAATTCTTTTTTTAAATGATGATGAATTACTAAGTAATTAGGCTATTTACAGTTTTATTCTGATGGCTTATTTCAGTTGGGCCATTTTCGGAGGCCTGTTATTCCCTGTAAAATGGGCCTGTTATTCCCTCATTTTAGCAGACCTACTGTTTGGTCTTAACAGACGCTGTCATTTGATGATTTATAAGTGTGTTGCCCTAGAACTGAATTAATTCAATATCCATTACTCATATGTTCATAATTTCCGATTTTCATTGTCTATAAATTGTGTATCTGAATATCATACGTGTTCTATTTGCTTAAGGCGAATTTATCAAACTTCTCCACTTATTGAATTGACAAGCAACAGAAAACTCAAAGTTGATTAATTGTATTGTATGAATATAATTAGAAACTCACCTCCCATAGTTCTCCCCCATCCGGAGATCCAGCATTCACTTGATGTAAAGTCTTCAAGGATCCGGCTTGGGAGAGTTGCAGGAGCAACTGTGCGACCATCAAGTCTGGCAGGAGTAGCAAGGCGGACAACAGCCATGTCATTGGGGAATCCAAGTCTCCCATCGTTGATCCATCCTGGGTGCTAGTGGTAATAAGAAACAGTCGTCAAATTCTTCATTTACACTATGTATATAATATATTTCTTATCTATGAAACTGACACTGTTCTTTACATTTACTTAAGCCTAAGGTAGTATGATTTGAAGCCATGCGTGCATGACATATTACTATTCTGCATTCATAGGCTATCCAAACGCAATCACTTTGACTTTCAAAACACCGTTTAATTTGCAAGCCATTCTGTGAGTATAATGTTTCCTGAAGTTTAATGAAGTTTGCTAACATTACATTTTTGGACGAATGAATGACTATTAGTTATAACTGTGTGGATCTCCCTCCACGTTTGCTTACTGTGATACTGTATAGTGAATGCTTGCAATCCTTGGATTAGTACATCTTGTAAGTCTCCTTTAAGATGCACACTATCCTAACTGACACAAAACATATGGCATCTAGGCTTAGTGATCTGTGTTCTCCATATGCTGCATTATTGTGATTTTGATAAACACCAACACAGTGCAACATTTTCTTGCTGTATATATAAGTTGGAAAGATATCTAAACTCCAGTTCAAATGACCGATTCCCACCTATCAGGTATGCATTAATGACAAAGGGTGCTCTTCTTGAATATGGCTTCAATGTTAACATTTGGAAAGTATGAACATATAACTTACATGACATATGTTGAACTTGATTGCTTTCATAATTCAACGCAAATATCTTTCAGTAATAGTTGTGCTCACCGTTGTGATCCATAAAGGAGTGATTCTTCTTGCGTCGTTGGCTGCGAACTCTCCTCTCACATGTTGTCCAACAACGAATTTGTAGGCAGTCCTGTACAAATGAAGAATACATACCACATACAATTTAGTCCTAAAAAGATTTAGATTAGGGAAATTAATCAAGCACATGTATAAACTCTTATATAAAATCTTGTTTTGTAAACAATATCATAAACATCGATGAAATGTATTTCAATGACTATTTTATTTTTTGACACCAACGCCTGATTTAAAAATAATCCTTAATGTGAAATATCGATATGGAAATATGATATACATTCTAGGTAACTAGGATTTAACATACATGGATGTGGATGAGACGCAGTGGGCAGCAGTGATGATGTAGGAGGGTGAGATGAGGACGGCACCACAGCTATGGCTGCAGCCATAGTAGGAGCATCTCTCCAGGGAAACCTGCCAGGGGTAGGCGTGTCTTGGGGCCTCAGTGCCACCAATAATCTGGGGGTTTTCTGGACCAACACCCTGCCAGGTGGCGCTCTGACCACACTGCAGTTGCTCGGCTGAAATGATCAAGTTCAGAGTTGGTATGTTGTTTGATAAAAAAAAACTATGTATTTTGGTTACACTCTAGTCAAAAGCAATACTATGGCCCTGTTTTCAGAAAATAGACAATTAACTGCTGGGTAGTTTGAGGTTTCTTACCCATTCATGTTGATTGTTTACCCAGGTGATGAACAGCAGTATCTTTCATGAACAAGGTCCTTTCTTAAGATGTCTATAATGATAATATAATGAACAAAAATGTGTCAACCGAGTATGAAGAGACTTACTACAACGTAAGGTCTATAGTAAATGCTTTTTATATCAAACCTTTGATTTTGCGGCAAATTATAACGCTCTTCTTACTTTACAAAGCAGGGAAATTCGCATATATCTGAATTACAACGTCCAGGTAGAATGAAGCTTGCTTGAACAAATACCTACCAGAAGCTACAGCCAAAAGTGCGAAGAGGAGAGGAAGCATTTTGTTTGATTCCAGGAATGAATTATTGAGAAATGCTTTCCCCTTATATACATTTTACTGTGTCATCTAAACTGATAGGGTCATTCTATATCTATGTTAGCTGAGGTTATTCAATTGGTGATAAGGACTCCTCAGGAACCAGATACCAGCACTCCCATCCTTCTGATAAATACTTGTACGTGGTGAGAAATGGCAAGGTGTGTCATTATTAACCTGAACCTGCTGTTTCTAAAAATTGACTGCCAAGTAGTGGATGAGACTATGGCACATGAAAGAGGTGAATACCCACTATATATAACTGCCCCCAAAATCAATGATACCTAAATGATACTTAGTAACTCAATATAGAAGCGCACATCAGCTCAATTTTGGAAAGGTGGATAGTAGGGGAAGACATTGGCAAGGACTCATTGTGGATGTATGGCTTAGGAACTTTAACGTATGATGTATGGAAGTTTGTACATTTTTTATTGACTATGCATTAGAAAATAGCGTTAAAAACAAGTAGCCCAACTTAGGTTTATGACTATCAGTATGAGTTAAAATCCTACTTAGTCCCGTACTCAAACGGATTTTAAAAATGTTCCATACAGTATACGAAATTGTCTGGTTCTGCACGGCAATAAACTTCCCATTATGGAAAGAGCGTGAAGTTGACATTGTTTTTTATTTCCCTCAGTTGACCAGGTTTACTTTGGAAGTTCAGGTCTCATTATATTGAAATTAATTTCTGATGGGATGGATTAGTTATCCTTCCAAGTTACATCAAGTTCTCAAATCTCCCCTATCTATTTAGGGGTGAGGAGAGTGTTTTAACAAGGATAAGAATTGGTCACTCAATCCTTCCTGTTTTAAAAAGTAGGCCTCTCCCTAATATACAGCCTGTGACTGTCGTTTGACCATAAACCACATTTTTCCTGAAGTGGATTTCATTGACCCAAGAAATAAACACTTTAATACAAGCATCTTAAAGGAACTTTTCTTCAGAAAGTTCTTTCAGACAGGATTTCATTTTATTTAAATAGGATTGGTCTGTTTTATAGATTGCGAATCATTTTGATAATTAATTTCTCTTAAAACAACCTTGCATGCATTACTTAGAACCTGAAATTGTTCATTGTTTTGTGACTATTTCCATTTATTTATCGCTTTGTTATTGTTTCGACAATCACACTGAACAATTACCTTATACTGATTGTATGGCACTTAATGGCATTTATGTATCGTTTTGTTATTGTTTCGACAATGACAATGAACCATTACTTTATACTGATTGTCTGGCACTTAATGACATTTATGTATCGTTTTGTTATTGTTTCGACAATGACAATGAACCATTACTTTATACTGATTGTATGGCACTTAATGACATTTATTTATCGTTTTGTTATTGTTTCGACAATGACAATGAACCATTACTTTATACTGATTGTATGGCACTTAATGGGATTTATGTATCGTTTAATTGTTTCAACAATGACAATGAACCATTACTGTATACTAATTGTATGGCAATTAATGGCGTTTATTTATCGTTTTGTTATTATTTCGACAATGACAATGAACTATTACTTTATACTGATGTTATGGCACTTAATGTCCTCTGTGTGCCCATTTGCGGCTCCCCAATGCATTTATTCATTCTTTGCCAACCCAGGGATAATCCACAGTTGATACATTCACTTTGACCCCATCGCATGGATAAGAGCATCAATGCCAAATGAGCATGTTTCATCTATCTTGGAAAGCAAAGAAGATTAAGATGATTTTAAAACGAAAATGTAACTGTCAACATCATCCCATCGTCCTGAACAGGAGTGGACATGTTTGCACCGCAGTTATATATCGAAGGTTAGGTTCACATTGCAATAGAACACTTGGTCAGGCGAATAGTATGCCAAATGATTTATCTACAGCAAAATATGTTCAGGAGTTATATCGAAATCAGACATTGGTACCACGTCCCTATGTCTATCTTATTATTTGCCTAGTCGCCAAAAATATATAAGAAAGCTTAACAACCCATTCTGATACGCCAATTCCTTCAATGTTTCTGTTTTTGTTTTTTGGGCTTTGTATGTTTGTATGTTTGTTTGTTTTGCTTTGATTTTTTTTATTTATGTGTCGTTGTTTCTGTTTGTTGGTTTTTTGTTCGTTAGTTTGTTTGGACATCTCAAATAACTTAATGTGTACCATTCAGATATTTCTTAGCGATAACTATCTAAGGCAGTACTTTAAGCCCTGCCAATTGATGTGTCTTCACTGTATCTTTTAACCTAAAAATTAATCTAAACTGTTGTAGTTTCAATATATGGCCTACTGATGCTGGCCTCAATATTGCCTTGATTCGAAATTGATCTCAAATTATGATATGACAATATTGTTGCGGAAACCATGTCACATGTCAAGCAAATTTATGAGAATATTCTTTAGTTTATAACTTTTATGACACTAATTTCAATGTTTGTGCACTAAATACACAGCAGTAATAGAGGTTAAATAATTATCAAATAAGGGTGGCTTATGGGGATGATTTATAAACATTGGGTCAATTTCAGATTTAAAAAAGAATGTTTATGACTACATCATCGTAATCATATTAACTCTAGACCATCACTGAGCAAGGAAAGACTAACTATTTCAGAAACTCCCACATGTGTTGCAGACAAGAGGGAAACGTGCTGGGCCAGTTTTTCTAATTTCCCCTCTTTCACACGATTTTAACCAATACACGGTTTCATCATACATTTTGGGTAAACAGTGAATAGAATTGCTTTGACTATGGAAAAGTTAAAGCTTAAAGTATTTTGGAGATAGGTGTGTCACATAAGTTTAACATTTGTTCAAAAGCAATGCAATCAAAAAGCAGAGAGAAAGGTTCAGTGATCACCGGGTCTTATAGGAGTTCTGTGTGAAAACACTGTGCATGTTTTCACAGTTTTTACCTAAAAGATCTGACACCCTGGACAATAATTATGTGATACCAGAAATGTAAAACATGGAAATGTGCAACTAGAATGGGTGTATTTTACTCGATTGTCTGTGCTTCGTATTGCTGGAAATGAGTTAATGGTGCTTTATTCATTTAGCAATATGCATAGAAAACTCTGTGTGCACGTATTATAAAGCTTGACTATTTCAAATCTTGTTTACTGTTCCCTATTTCCTCCATCTTTACATGTAGATGCTGTCATTAAATGTGGTCAAGTGGTATTAAACTTCAAACATAGGTGACGCATATGTGTACAGCACAAGATACCGGTTTGACCTCACGCTGTCAAACCAATCAAGCTTGGCCTTGGCTGGTTACTATCACCTACATAGCACATAAGTGACCTCGACCTCGTTACAGTGTCCACCCTCTCACTCTGCGTATTTGACTGATGTAAACTGATGGAATTTCTCATAGGAGCTAGGGACAGATTTGACCATCAAGCCTATGTAGGTAGAGATGCTATAGGTCGTAACGTTCTCGTAGAATAACTCGTTGTATTCTCAAGATGATTTTGTGACGAGCTCGCTTTACGATCATCGTAATCGTGTGTGTGTTACGAGATCATATATATATATATATATATATATATATATATATATATATATATATATATATATATATATATATATATATATATATATATATATATATATATATATATATATTTATATATATATACATAAATGATTTTTGAAAACGTGGCCTATTCACGGTCGACGAATGACAAGTGCGGAACTCTGGTCAATTAATATTCATGAGCAGCTATATAACAACATAGGAAGTCACCAACAGACGTGTTAGGAGTAAAGATAAAAGAATAAAGAATCTTTCTCTCAATAGGTAAATTCTCAACTATTTACTATTTTGATAAAGCAGATGAGTTTGTTGCGTTATATTTATAAATTGCATTATAGCCAAGAGAGAGTCAAGCCCAGTCAACGATTGCACGCTTTCTCTCACCATTTTCCGACATCCAATTATGTCGGGGCACGTAGGGAGAATGGCAATGGGTGATGAGGGTATATGGATGGTGTTCGCCTTTTACTACGGCACCAGAGCGAGCAAAGTTACAAATTGATAGATCATAGTTCGTGTAGAACAATGCATCAGCGTATGATATTCAAGGGCAAGAGGCTTTTACATCTGAATTCATGAATAATACCTTTCACCAGGATGAACCAAATTAGGACTAATAATGCAAATGACATACGCTATGTCATACTTTAACTTTGAAAGTATGGATATTACAAAACGAAAATGATGTTGAGTAGAAAAGATTAGAATTGACTACAAGTGATGTCATTTAGGATCACTTAGCAGGGCGTATAGAACAAAGTAATTGTCATTAGTGGGGGGTTGTAAGAAAATCATAAACAGTAAGGGGGTAGTATGTTACATCCGAGGGTGAAAACGGAGATTCACCGCGTCCCATCTCTGTGTACATAATATTAATTCAATTCTTGTATGTCGATTGTTTGAAAGATAATTAATTGTGAACTATATGGTTTCTCTCGATTTTTGTTACAGGGACAGAGCCCATACCTGGCAACTATATATATATATATATATATATATATATATATATATATATATATATATATATATATATATATATATATATATATATATATATATATATATATATATATATATATATATATATATATATATATATATATATATATATATATATATATATATATATACCTGGCAACTCTGATTTAAAACGATCAATGATAGTCGAGACAGTGGAATTAACGCCATAAGGCTAATGCTTACGACAAAACGGGCGTCTATGACCAGATTAAGTTACCAGGACTTGCCCTAGGATACAATCTATGCTTTATTTTAAACCTTAGTTAATAATTCCTCGTACTTCCTTTGTATAACTACATTTTTTCTATGTTTATCATTTGTTACCTCGTTTCTATATATTTATATATGTACTTTTGTAGAGAAACTACAAGTCAATAAACTATATATATATACTGATTCAACATATTGACATGTCCCTGTTGCTGTATTATCAAAATTGAACTGTTGTGTGATGACCATCTATAAAGCCACAGATTCTCATTCAATATGGTTAAAACCATGCATATGATAAATATTCATTTCTGTGATGATCATTGTGACATGGGAGCAAGGGGTTTGTGTGAGAGTTTTTTTTGCGTAAAGTGCTCTTATGCATTGGACATTACATTATTTATAATAACAATGAGAGAACGCAACAAAAACAACAGCAATTAGCATACAAAACGGTTTTATTTATAGTTCAATGTACACCTAAGTAAAATAGTCGATACTAAAATGAAAAATAGACATTTAGCAGAGAACCTCATCTCTGGCTTGTGCCCTGATCCAGTCCTTGAAGTAGCTGGTTCTGGCGTACACGGATGGGTAAGAAGTCAGACAACCACGGATACCCCAGGATGTGACACCAGCAACCTTCCATGAGGATCCAGACCTGCAGTTAAGAGGTCCGCCGCTGTCGCCATTACAGGACCCACGTGTTCTGCTGGCCAGATCAAAGACACAGATGTGGTAGTCTGCGATTTGGTTTCCCCAGCGAGCTGTGCAGTCGGCCTTGGACAATACATTCACTCTGGCGTGACGGAGGGCAGATGGAAGTGGGGCACCTGTATCAGAAAATAAGGAGTTAACATGAGTTAATTTCTACATTTATATATGTATATTTTACATGTGTGTAATGTTCTCTACTAAGTAACAAGCAGTCAATATATTCCTAACTTTATTATCCATAGATCAGTTTTCCTGTATAAAGGTAAAGAATGACGATGAATTCTAACTATTTTTTTATGGTGGGCTGTTTTGTGAGGTGAAGAGACGAGGATGTGTGTGAATTTGGATAGCATCAGGCGTTTTAATAGAGGTATTTTGTCATATGGAATAAGGTTTTCTTGGTTGCCAAAGAGCCATAATTTTGTCAATCTCAATTTTCATCATTTCCGTAATGTCCATCTGATTATCTTTGACAATCAGGCGCGGATCCACGATTTCAGGTTAAGGGGGTGGGAGGGGGTGGGCGTAAGATTTAGATGGACGAGGTCCGTGATCGAGTGGCTGTTCACGTATTTTTAAAAGATTAATATCAAGTATTGGGGATGTATTAGGTAAATGTGCAGAATAATGGTCTGAAAGTCTGTTAGAAGAGATATCAGAAGTTAAGCTGAGTCAATCTTTTAAGAAAATAGATAAAGGTTTTGATTGCGCAAATGTCAGACACTTACGAATTAGACTGTCTATTACATAGAAGAATTTTTTGCAAATGGACTTTTATATCGTATGAAAAATCTGGATAGTCCAGAATGTCTTCTTTGCGATCACACACCCCGGACGATTGAGCATGCATTTCTTGAATGTCAGAAAAGAAATTGTCAGATGATTTTCATTTAATTGTTTATCTGAATATTCCGTTCTGCTTGCTACGGGCAAATTTATCAAACTTCTCCGCTGGTTGAACTGACAACCAACAGAAAACACACAGTCAATTGATTGTATTGTATGAATATAATTAGAAACGTACTTCCTCCAGTTCTTCCCCATCCGGATATCCAGCATTCACTTGATGTGAAGTCTTCCAGGGTCTGGCTTGGGAGAGTAGCAGCAGCGATTGTGCGACCATCAATTCTGGCAGGAGTAGCAAGGCGGACGACAGCCATGTCGTTGGGGAATCCAAGTCTTCCATTGTTGTTCCATCTGGGGTGCTGGTGGTAATAAGAAACAGTCGTCAAATTCCTATCTTACGCTACTTATATATTATATTTCTCATACATGAAACTGAAGTTGTTCTACACATTTACTGGAGCTAAAGGTTGTACGATTTGAAACCATGCAGGCATGTTCTAATATCATTCTGCATACATAGGCTATCCAAACGCAATCATCTTGGTTTTTAAAACATTTTATTTGCAAGCCTATCTCTGAGTATGGTTTGTCCCCCAACTGAAGTTTACTAACAATACATTTTGGCCGGCCAAAGTGTCTATCATTCATAATAGTATGGATCTCCCTTCACGTATGCTTGTTGTGTTAGTGAGTGCTTGCAATCCTTGGATTGGAACATCTTGTATGTCTTTTTTGAGATACATACTATTCTAACTAACACAAAACATATCACATCTATGCTCAGTTTTCTCCATATGCTATATTGCTGTGCTTTAAATATACACCGACGCTGAAGTCAGCATTTTCTTGCTGTAGAAATAGGTTGGAATGCTATCTAAACTACAGTTCAGTTGATAGATTCACCCTCAGGTATGCACTAATGCCAAAGAGAGATCTTTATGAATATGGGTTTATGGTTAACATTTGGCATATGTCCAACTTGAATGTCTTCATAATTTAACGCAAACACATTTCAGTAATATTTGTACTCACCTTTGTGATTCTTGAAGGAGTGATTCTTCTTGCGTCGTTGTTTGAGAACTCTCCTCTCACATGTTGTCCAACAACGAATTTGTAGGCAGTCCTATACAAATGAAGCATACATACCACATAGAATTTAGTCCTATAAAGATTTACATTGAAGAAATAAATCAAGTACCGTACACGTATATGCCTTCGTTATAAACTCGTAAATGAACTCTTGTTTTGTAAACAATTTCGTAAACATCGATGATATTTATTTCAATGACTATTTGTTTTTTGACAACAATGCCCGGTTCTAAAAATGTGAGAAAATGTAATCCTTAACGTGTAATATCTATATGAGAATATGAGACACATTCTAGGTAACTAGGAATTCACATACATGGATGTGGATGAGACGCAGTGGGCAGCAGTGATGATGTAGGAGGGTGAGATGAGGACGGCACCACAGCTATGGCTGCAGCCATAGTAGGAGCATCTCTCTAGGGACACCTGCCAAGGGTAGGCGTGTCTTGGGGCCTCAGTACCACCAACAATCTGAGGGTTTGCTCGGCCAACACCCTGCCAGGTGGTGCTCTGACCACACTGAAGTTGCTCGGCTGAAACAAGAGTAATGCAATTTAGGCATACTGGTATACCAATAAAACATATTTGGGGTACAGAAATTTCCTGGTTGGAAACCGAATTCTCAGTGCACAGTAGGCCGATTTCGGGATCTTAGAATTCTTGTTGAGACCTATGAAACGCAGCTTTGCCGAAGCAAATGAGACCATGTAATCTTGGAAATCGTCTCATCTGAAACGTCCACTGCAATTCATTGCTGCAGAAGGTTCCAAATGATTTGGGCACACGTCTCTGTCACCATAGTTTTTGTCCAAGATATTAACGGAGGTTTTCTTGGTATGCAGGAGCTTGCACATCTCTAATGTATTAAACGTATTCAGAACGTACATCTCTCGTTTAGTATTAATTACAACGTTTTATATTGCAAAAACTGTTTTTCCAAAAGGATTCCAGCCTATCTGTTTTGAACTCGTACTTGTGCTTTAAGGTTAAACTATAACTGTATTCATCGGAAATAGCATTGTCATATGCTAAATTGGCAATAGGTATGTATAAGTAAATTCCAACCCACAGGCAAACCAATCCATCAGATTTACTTGCGAGGAGCCTCCTTTCCGAAACGAGGAAAATTCGATTGTAATAATAATGATAATATTTGATGACTGTAACTTTCATTACAAGATATCATATTCATAAAGATGGATAATAGGACAACATAAACAGTGAACATAAAAGAGAAACGGGGATAAAAGAAACCAAAGGTAACTAAATATGAAGGTAAGGTTGGGTAAATGAAAGCTAGTAGAATCATAAACCTACCAGAAGCCACAGCCAGAATAACGACGATCAGGGGAAGCATCTTGTGGGACTGATTCCTAGAATGAAGTAGGAAGAAACTTTCCTTCTTATATACTCTATCTATTATCATCTTAACTGATATGCTGCTCCAATATCTAAATATGAGGGAATATTGCACAATGGATGATAAGATGTTTCAAGTGAATGCCGTACAGGCACACGTATGAGTAGTACCTTTTAAGAATTTTTGGTTTATTCATTGCCTGCCAGCTATGGCGATCGTATAATAATACATACTATAGGTTTGAATACTCACAGGTGAGTAATCTTACAAAAAGTAGAAGGTTAATGTGACCTCCATTCTAGGACACTAGAATATCTGGGAGGATTTTTCCTGAAAATAAAGGGTAATAATTGTACATGGAATATTCATTATAACCATTCGTTTACAAGAAGATGCCATTCTTTCTCAATTTTTTCTATACTGTTTGTAATGTTTGCCATATATTTTGAGTGTATATATTCTTGATTCAATAAATTCTTAAAATTGAAAAAATTTGGTATAAAATTGAAAAAATTTAGTTTAAATTGAAAAAATCTGGTTAAAATTGAAAAAAAATAGTATCTTCTCCTGATGAAGAGCCTCTGAGGAAAATGATTCATCGTCGCGGTGTCCATGTCGACAATTTGAGGATCAAGTTATTAACTTGTCAGGTCTACTCTATTTCACTACAAAACAGGAATATAAAATTTGGTCAGTGTTGAAGGATATTCCATTGTTTGTTACACAGTTCCTCGACCATGTTTACATTGGTTTCCTTGTAAAAGAAAAAGATATGAAAAAGTCACCTACATTCGATTTAATTTATAATCATATGTGACACTTTATTGGTATTAAGTTATTTTTGGCTTCTTGCTCCCTTGTAATGGCTAAGAATTAAGATTCTGTATCATTGACCAGCTCTTACGTGAGAAACTAGTTTGGATAAGAATGGCAAAGACTTTATCTAAAATAAATTTTGTAAATTTAGTAATTACCGAAATGTTTGTAACAATTTTAAATGTGATAAAAATGGAGAGTTATCCCAATGGTTTATTTCATACCTACTTTTAGAATGATTTCCCTAGTAAACGTATAGCACCAACAAATACTAGTATATGCCTTTTTGTCATTTTTGAATGGAGAGGTACATGCCAGCGACACGTTGAATATATATATATATATATATATATATATATATATATATATATATATATATATATATATATATATATATATATATATATATATATATATATATATACATATATATATATATATATACATATATATATATATATATACATATATATATATATATACATATATATATATATATATACATATATATATATATATATATATACATATATATATATATATATATATATATATATATATATATATATATATATATATATATATATATATATATATATATATATATATATATATATATATATATATATAAATATGTATATATATATATGTGTATATATATATATATATATATATATATATATATATATATATATATATATATATATATATATATATATATATATATATATATATATCTGTAAGCATATGCCCAAAACTTCTTTTAGATGGCGCCACTGTACTCAAAATCTAGCAGAGAGCTCCAGCCGCCTTGCTCAACCTAATTGTTAGAAAGAGAAGTTTTCAAGAAACCTTCATGCACAAAATGTTTGAAAGATAGTAATGACAAAAGTGGATACCTTAACTCTCATCGTAAAAGAATATCAGTTTATTTCCATATAAGTATATGGTTTTGGTAGCATCTCATGAAAAAGGTCCATCTTTCTTATCTTCTCAAAATGATTAATTTATTTGTGGCTGTATTATATGTTTTGTCTTTTCTGCTGACCATTAGGCTGGACAAAGCACATGGGAAATTGTTAACCCTTCCAATGCTGAGGCTACTTATGTCTAAAGCACAAGGAGGCAAATATTTTTCAAAACCATCTAAACCCTGTCATGTTGGTATTCATTAGATAGCTCTCGGTGAGTACTCTCAGATGAGTACCAATTTAACAGGGTTTCAGTGTTTTTCCAGGTGTTTTGCATCATTTTGTATTGTCCAAATTAGCCACAGCAGCATAAGGGTTAAGGTAAAAGAACATTATCGTCTTGCGGTCGCACAATAACATGTGTATCTGACCCAGTATATGTTCCTCCGCATTAGGGCAATTGATTAAAAGGGAATAACTTCCTTCCTGTTGATATTTTAGGTGCATCAGCATTGTTCAGCCCGTGCGACTGGCCTGTCTGTTGCTATTGATAACATACGATATGACCGTTAACCTTATCTGGGAACAAATGACCAGCTTGCTTCTTCACAGATACAATGATAAGCTACCACTTTAAATCATTTTAAAAGTTTTAGTTTCAATTCTGTCCCAAATGATTATTTTATATCTGCTAAAGTTTCTTGCTGTTGATCCCAATTATTTAAAGGCAAATAAATACTTTGAAAAGTGGCGAACATTCGTACTTGAGTGTACTTGGTTTGCAGTGGTAGCATAGCTTGGCCATAGTTTAAAACAGATAATATTGAATAAAGGGTTGGTCTTAGCATGCTCTTGTTAAATACTGGATAGTACATGTATCTGTAACGGGGTTATTTCGTCCGATAGTAAAAATGGAACTCCCGGTGAAAAGCTTTAATGAATACAATTACCGGTAGTTACTAATCAGAGTCTGAAACGTTATTTGCTGCGGTTCTGACTGCTGTGATCCAAAAGAAATTTAGGAATCGATGGTCGATACAAGGCATCATTGGTTTCTAGTTAGATCGTTGGTGATGTATAATATATGGTTAGAGAATAGTGCACCAGAGAATTGGATTGCTTATTGAGGAAGGGCAATTTCTGGATAATTGGAAAGTGAAATGAAAAAAGACAATATAATAGTACTACCATGACAACTGTAAGAGAAGAAGCCTGGAGACTTGAAGGCCAAAATCAGCAATGTAATGTTTATTTCAATGATGAAACATCTATGTCTAAACAGGTTGTAGGCCAACCCAGATATATCCCATGGTGGACAATAGCGGATAAGAAACCCAATTTGATCAGAGACGTCGAACACTTGGTGAAATTTTATGCCGCTCAAGTCAGTTGAGAAGTGGCGCCTTCAATCTCATTGGAAACTCGTATGTCACAAAGTATGCCTAAATTGCAACCTAGGGATTCTGAGTCCATCGTTATGCAATGCCCATCGAATGAAATTAAAAAGTGAGAAATATTCGATGGACTCAGAGATATCGAGAATGGCTCAGAAAACGGTGATAGCGTCCTTAATATGATTCTGGGAGCAAGTGTGAACTGACTAGCAGACGAACAGCTGTTCGTTATATGGGAAATCACTGGACTGGCTGTTGACATGATATATACAAAGATACTTAGGGTTAGAGCAGGCGTGGGTTCGGTCTTCTGAGGTATAGAGCCCATGACAGTCATACCTGCTAACTTGATTCCGACCTGAACCTAACCTTTGTGACAATATAACGTGTGTAATTCAGAAAGCCCCCATATGTGCAAGTTTACGTATTTCTTGGCATAGACAATCCACCATTACCTAGGATATTAAATTTGAACACCTGTCACAATGATCATTTTCATAAATTTTGAATAAGACTGAGACGCCTGCTTTAATGTGTCTGCTTTTTATCGATATTATTACCTAGTATGTATTAATCGTATTATCAGTCTATCTTTGTCACCAGTTACGTATTTATTTGTTACAAATGCACACTCCAAACTATGGTGCTATTCAAGTTAAGTTAAGCACGGATCTATCCACTGCGTTTCTTTTGTTTTAGTTTTCTTTAACTTTAATTGTATTAGTCTTGCAATTCTTAGGAGTTAGTTTGTGGTTGCTTTGCTTAAAGCTCTGCAACAGTTTGGATATAGATCCGTAATACTAATGATATTGCTGTTAGTGGCAATCCTTTAGCTAATATTACTAATATAGTTTCTTTCTGCTGAGTACCATAGCACAGAGAAAGACGTATGATTTTGTATCTATTGTATCCTCGTGATGACAGTCAATAAAATACATACATACGCGTTAATATACATAATTCCGAATGGAGGTATTTCAAAACTAGATTAAACCTTGAATCAATCACAGATTCAATAATATTGAAATGAACATAGTTTGTTGTGCGGCTGCACTTAAGTTCATTTTGGTCATCCACAATTTTGTTGAAATATGTTGCATTAAAGAAATTTGGAATGGTTATAAATGTCTTACAAGAAAAATGATTAAACATGCATCCCCCCATCACTTTGTGGCAGACAGACCACTCGCAAGTAGCAATAATAACATGGGACATGATGGCCATACATCACGTGGTTTCCTGGTGCATATATGCACAGGCATTGCCAACATTTTCACAATATAGATGGCAGCACTGCTCATACTCACAATAACGATATTTTACAAATATGATACAAACAACAACTCGAAGTTCAGGTCTTATTGACGTATCGTGTACCAAATGATACTGAATCCTAAGCGAGCCAGCAGCAGGAGTTCATGGGATTTGTGATACGAAGATTATGATAAGTCAACTGATGATTGGGAGTTTATACTTGTTTGCATACGGTATACAAACCCGGTTTACTTTGCCGAAAATCAAGTAAACCATTGGCTTTGCTTATGTGAGCCTCTCTTTTTGAAAGCTTAATAATCCATGTGTTGCTTTAACCTAATTTAGCTCAATTTAATTTGTATGCCGATGTTAGATTCTATGATATCTTAAAAAAAAGCATTTAAAGCGTACATTGACAAATTATTTGATGAAGAGAGGTAGATTGCTAAGCAATCATTATGCCTCAAATCTACTCTGGAAGAATCCTTTATGAGAAAGATATCACCCATACAGTAAGGCACAACAAGAATGACTGGGTAATGTTTGTATCTTCTCTATGTCCTATTTAGAAAGACATTTGGTGTATTTTTCATTGCATTTACGGTTGACATACCTGTCAGCTCTACTGATTTGAGCAGTAATTTCCTGAGTTCAGATCCCAAATGTGCTGTATCGTGACAGAGCACCAGATTTGAAGAAATATCTTGATAAGCAGATTTGCTGACTTTCAAATATCATCCCCCCTTTTCCCAGCCAGTAAGTCCGTTAATATTACATTTTGTGTAAATAATATATTACATA
The DNA here is from genome assembly GCA_963942565.1 of Maea johnstoni. Taxonomy (NCBI): domain Eukaryota; kingdom Metazoa; phylum Annelida; class Polychaeta; order Spionida; family Magelonidae; genus Maea; species Maea johnstoni. The sequence continues at coordinate 32,229,118 of OZ012689.1, forward strand.
TGTGGTTGGTGATTACATTGGAAGTAAAATTGCTATCACAGTTGTGGTTGATTTTACATTTGGTGTAATGGTCTATTACATTTGCGGTTGCTATTACATTTGATGTAATTTATTACATTCTTTGTTGTAAAAAGCGTCCAATAGACAGCGCTGCTTTTCTAACAACTATATATAGATTCCAATAGAGCAAGTCTATATAGCTCTCAATAGATGGCGCTGTATTTCTGACAAGTCTACATAGCGTACGATAGATACTAGTAGTGTGTATGTTCGTAATCATTCCTAAAATCACTTTACAAACCATTTGTCAGAATACTATCTCCATTAATTAACAACAGAATGGAATAAATGTGTCGATTTTATTTGTTTCTGATTGTATATACTATTATATAGGTTATCCTCCACTTATATAGATCACGTTGATATAAACATAATACATATTCTAGTATCTTACATGTACGAAGTAGTGAGATGAGACGTTAAATCGGTTCATTTTGAAACGTAAGTACATGGTTCTATTATCAGCCATACGACATCTCATCTTAATATCTTACATTAATTGGCTGTTATTCACCTGTCGGTGTGTGTGTGCTGTGCTCTTTGGAAACTTTCCCTTTTGTATTCGTTATGTACTTGTTTACGTGTGCATCTCTTCCACACGTAAAATACAATACAGTGCAATACACTTCAGTTGACCCAAACCAGAATAGTGAAATGTTTATATAAGTCAACTTCAAAAAACGCTCTTACAGCTCGCATTGTTATACTTTGCTGAACTTTATTTCAACCATGAGAAAATATCTTTGATCAGTCACATTTCCTTATCTTTTTCTTCGATGCCTATAGTACACCAAATGCAATAAGTATAAGTATAAGTATTTATTGACTACAACATAGTTATAAAATATACATCACTTACTTTCATAATAATTGAATATACAAAAGTACAATAATAGACTAGTCCAAAAACTTTTTTTTTGCGACCAGTTGGATGTCCGGGATATGAGATAATTTACGTCAATACCAATTGCTCACCTTAAGGTGGAGCTAGACAGTGGGTCGTGTATAAAAATTAATTGCGCTGATGGGAATGAGCCTCGTCTGCAATACAACGGTCATTAAGTGGCCAACTGTCGCATTGTCGCGCCTGAGCGTGCGGCAGATTCTTCAAAACGTGCGACAGGCCAAATCCAAGCACTGTTCAAGTCGGTCAATTATCGAACTGCGTCGTCAAACGGACTACACGACCAATGGAGCCTTTTAGATATTATCAAATTATCATTTCGTTGAAGATGCGAACACCATCATTTTCAGGTGTTTTCTATTGATCAATAGAGAACACTATTAAATAGGTGCAAAGTTAGCAACCAAGACCTTGCCCTACAGGCTCGGTTTTGACTGCTGGCTGGGCCGGGCACTGTATGGCCACCTACCACCCTTAAACTATTCCTACAATATACAACCCCACCTTAGCAAGTTTTATTTATAGTTCATAGGTGCAAGCCACACCACACCTGCTGTTAAAACGTATTGATTAACATAACGGCCAGTCAAACAAGTTCGTTTTATAGGTCGTTTAGTGAAAAACGCACATAGTTCATGGATACTAGAGTACATCGAGGAAATTTCTAGGGATAGATTCTAGAAACGCTTTAATATAGTTTTCCATTCTCATATTTTCACATATTGATGAAAATTCTTGATTCTGCTAAGGTCCATGTCCTGATACGGATAGCGGGTTGGTCAAATGCTTTCCCACTAACTGCTTGCTGTCTCCCGCCTCTATAGTGTAGAGATATATGTGCATTGACTGTACGGGACTGTATCAAATCATATCAATTACAAAAAAATGTGTAACAGGACCAACTTAAAACAAGAACAGGGGAGTAATGAATAGAAATAATGACATGCAATCGAAATCATCACTAACTAACCAAAGCTAAAAGTAACCCTAAGAAAAAATTAAGATAACGAAACCAAAAAGAAAATACATAATAAACGTTTGGCTTTAGGTTACTTAGTGACGTTTAATATGTGTTTGAGTATTTTTTTTTTTATTAAATCTACAGTCTAATATACAGTGTATAAGTTGGAGATACAGTTCGGCCGAGCTGCAGAGAAGAGTAAATATGAGTTCCCCATTCCCTTTTAGCCCAAACAAAGACGAATAGATGTTTTGTTATATAAGCAAGACATTGGACCAGTTCAGATTGGCCGATCAATTACCATTGTATGCCAGGGTTCGAATTCGCCCCTCTCATCATGTCTTAGTGGCGTGCGATTGGTGTAGTTCACATACTTTTCATGATAAGAAATACGAAAATTCATTGAAACCCCACTATAATCTTCATCGGATGAGGCAGATTGAATTCTAAGATAGGAGGGCTTATGCAAACACATCTATCATATGTTCTAAGCTACACATATTCGTAACGTGTGCCCTCCCTAATCACAAGTTGTGAAAATGGCGCCTATGCACATAGGCCAGGCGGTAGTGTACAGAGAATAGCAGTGTGCTTGTATAAATATTATTGTACGACCAGTGTATAATTGATGAAATCAACCGCATGTGTGTAAATAGGTCAAAATCATTAAATCAATATAGTAATATGAAAAATGAAATTGGTATTGGCAAAATGGCGTGCTTAAGTATATTTCCCTATCTTTCCATATTTTCCGAGGCACAATTTCCTTTCAAAATGTTTAAGATTATAGCAGGTAGATTATATATGTTATACTTACAATGTTGTGTTATGTCACCCAACGCTTATAAAAATGATGTATAATGGCTGAAAAGTAGTATACATCTCAACATATTTATATATTTTTGCAATAACAGTATTGCAATATTTCTGGAATGCCTTGTTCAGTCATTCAAGTATACGAAATGGTCATCAACATTACATTAACCTACATATAATTATATGCCTCAAAGAAATCAAGCATGAATAATAGTCACATGGATAGTAGGGTACTTATTCGTATATAATCCAAAATCAAATCATTTAAAAGAAAGCCTCACGAACTATATTGAAGCGGAGCTCTTGAAACAATCCTAGTTGAATATTGGTCTCAATAATTTCCTAAAAGAAATTAAGTCATCACTTTCTTATATGTATGAGTTTTCTTTTACTGACCAGTCAATTTGAAGGAATTGGCATCAGATGGTTTTCTGCACGACATAGATAAGTGACTTATATTCCCACTGTAAAGTTATCGCTAGTTCTCCCTCCCTCTAACTGTGGCCATATGCAGTATATCCCATGACAGCATTAAATACAGTAATTGTTGTTTCATACTTTGAAGAAGTAGTACGTTCCGCAAAGGAATGTCAGTTACCCCTGTAAATTAGGAAACACGAAAGTTACACGCTGATAACTCATCTAAAGAGTTAATTCTTTCGATTGTAATGTCCCAAAATGACAAAATGGACCAAAACGATTCGTGTGTCCATTTTTTAAACAATGCTCCATCGCCAATTATACGTTTGAACATCACCCAGTCACCCACTATAAATACAGTATTAAATCCAATGTGTTTTCAATTTGCAATTTATAATTATGTTCTGTTTACCCTGTCATACCTGTTAATACGTTGTATATACTCCTTTTACCTTACGACCTGCATATAATAATTGCTATACACGACAAGAATGTGATATGAAATAATAGTCATTCGATTTTTCATGCGTAATTTGTAATATGATGCGTCATAAAGTATTGATGTTTGTGATCTCTTCTATTCAAATGCTTGATAAACCATTTTATATGCCCGCTGTTTCCAGATCATTTGAGCATTGAACACATAAACTAGTTATTATAATGCAATATATTGACGATGCAGGAAAATGAAAGTAACTGACTCCCATTCTAACTCATCATCGTCTTCCTGTTTGATAAAGTATAATGTAGGAAGAGGAATTGACTTTATATTATGAAATTTAAATTTGAATTCTTTTATTTCTTGTTTTGCTACGTTGCAAATCTTTATTTGAATTTCTTAACATTTTTTACGATATGCAATATATATTTTGGTACTGTTAGGACGTAATAGCATAACAATGTATTCTTTCAATAAGAATAATACATATTTGTTACACAGTGTATTAAGTGATTAACGCCACTTATATCTCGAGTATATACATAACCTGACAACTTTGGAGAAAACTTGCCAGACGTGTTATTAACGTATAATGGAATTTGGAGTTTTGTTTATAATCAATTCTTTCTGTCATATCATGGCTAATTGACTGGCCAGTTATCAAATGTCGGGAAAATCGAAATACTCAGGAAAAGTCGCCACCAACCCTGTATATAACCTTTAAGTTACTGGTAACTTACTCGCTGCCAATATAGTCAGATTCGAACCCCGTTTTGATCTCCCTCCAGGAAATATTCAACTATGGTGGTGATCGGTTGAATTGTAAGCTACGTCATTAGTATGAGTAATCAATAACAACCACAATGAATTATGCTATTTCAGTACCATTTATTTTCTATATAACAGAGTGAATAATTAACCCACTGATGCTTGTATCAACCCCAAAAAGCCTTTTTATTGTGGTAATATGTATATGCCAAAAGTATCCGTAATTGAAAAATGTTCAGTAGAATTAAACAAATAAATCTCCTTCGAATATTTTGTGAATGCATGCATTGGTCCAAAGTAATTTTCAAAATCCAGAATGATCCCGACGAACTTTGAGTTATTACTGGGTTAAGCGAATAAGACATGAGAGCAGACCAGCCATTTTCGCAGCGTCTAAGCACATTAAGATAACTATTTCTCATTTGAAACGTAGGCACGTAAAAATGGTAAAGCCTTATCATTCCCGTCCCTAATTATCTGTAGTTTCGTGCGGTCTATCTTTTTGATAGAGAGTTGGCAGTTTGTTCTGAGGGGCAGTTTTCTCCATGAATAAAACGTGTTTTTCTTCGTCCTGGAAGATAAGTTTCTCTTCCAGTTTCTTCCTCTTTACGGAAGAACCCTATGCCTTTCCACCTTCTGGGAGAAACTTTCCTGAGAAAAAAGTAACATTTATATGTAATGTGGGGCAGCTTTAAATATGCTCAAACTTTCTGTTTTCATTAGAAATATTGGCCACTCTGACCAAAGACGGATGTTATTCAAGTTGAAATTTGCTGTGTCATATATCTGACTGTTTTTATGTACGTGTGGACAGTATGCTGATGTTCTGGTTGCTCTGCTGGAGCTTGCCATATTGAAGCAAGTGTATGAGAGGCCTCCGCAACCTGTGGCAGTAAATAGGTACTCGTTTTGTTTCGACTAATTGATGCGGAAGGCAATCGAATATCTCCTAGTTTGGTGTTGGGCCGGGATACGGTCAGGCAACATGTACCTGGTTTAAATATTTTGGAAAATCATGATTGATTGAATATTTTGTTAAATCGATATTAATCGGTTAATTTGCAATATGAATGTTCCATCTGAAAATATTGCATTTCCGAATCATGCATTCGTGGCAGTTTCTGAGGGTAATCAGCGTATTGCACTGTTATGGTAACGCATAACTTGCACGATATCAAATGCAAAATAAAATGCCTCATGAAGTCAATCTAATTGATGCAATGGTTCGGAAAGTTTACGTAAATATAAATTAGAGCGGGCCACTTCACAGGCTTCCTGCTGTAATATACACCTCCGCACATGGCGTTAACACCTGGACCATATAGATCTGACCATTCCGCATCTACGCCATATAGAGGAATCCGCCAACAAGGTTGTACTTTATCACGGCTAAAGCCCAACAAACTAAAAAGTAAGTTAACATTTTTGTCGAAACGTCATCCTCTGAATTTAAGGCATAGATTATGTATCATTATAACGACTTTGTTTAGTCGCAGCCAACCCTCATTCGTCTTATATGTTTAGCGTATTTAAAACGACGTATTAGGCATTTTATATATATATATATATATATATTTATATATATATATATATATATATATATATATATATATATATATATATATATATATAAATATATATATATATATATATATGTATGTATGTATGTATGTATGTATGTATGTATGTATGTATGTATGTATGTATGTATGTATGTATGTATGTATGTATGTATGTATGTACGTACGTACGTACGTACGTACGTACGTACGTACGTACATACATACATACATACATACATACATACATACATACATACATACATACATACATACATACATACATACATACATACATACATACATACATATATATATATATATATATATATATATATATATATATATATATATATGTATATATATATATATATATATATATATATATATATATATATATATATATATATATATATATATATATATATATATATATATATATATATATATATATATATATATATATATATATAGTTATGGAAACCAGTAGTGGCCATATTTTGCGTTTTAAGTTTTATTGATTGTTGACTGTTGAAACAAGTTTTTGTATCATATTCATGTTCGTGCTCAAAGGCGAACATCATTCCTTTCGAACTTCGCATTCTGCCGCTCGTGCCACTTTACAATGTTCCATAATCATACAATTGTGTCGCTCTCGTACAAATGCACAACATATGTGTTTTTCTTGCAGTAGGTTGTATATACATATCATACCAATGGGGGTCACAGGACGTGTCATCGTTGCCATAGCCATAGTCTACTTACTAACACTTACGTTCCCTGAGGCAGAGGGCTCGTCCAAGATTTCAAAGGATTACCGAAAAGCAAAACGAATGCTGACGCGGGCTCAAAATGAAAAAAGATCCATATGGGCTGAATTAAAGTCTATTCGCTGTGAGTAAATTATCATTATATGTGCCACAGAGTATATATATATATATATATATATATATATATATATATATATATATATATAGAGAGAGAGAGAGAGAGAGAGAGAGAGAGAGAGAGAGAGAGAGAGAGGAGGGGGGGTTATAAACCTTTTCATTACAATTGGCCATACTCATTGATTTACTATTTAACTTTGAACTGTGTTCCAACTTGTTTTGTGTTTTGTGTTTTAGTGCCCGCATCTGCCTTTGTTGTAAAATGATTCACAAGTAAGTAATTGTCCAAGCATAGACAAGCTGGTGTTCCCTCAGAGAGCATACATTTACCTTAGAGTCAGTGAGGAAGACATATAGTTGGACCTTATTCTAAAAGTATTATTCTTCTGGTGAAGCGAAAATGTTCACTGGTAGCTTTCTGATTATTAGTGATCCAGTCAGTTGGTTTCCGACTATAAGGTCTGGTTAATTGCTATTGAAGAATTAAATGCGGATTGGGGGATAATGGCGGTATATATTTTGATATATCTTGATATATTATAGGTGGTTAAATATATATATATATATATATATATATATATATATATATATATATATATATATATATATATATATATATATATATATATATATATATATATATATATATATATATATATATATATATATATATATATATATGTGTGGTGTGTATGTGTGTACCATTGGCTGCTAGGGGAAACTCTTCCCCCTCCCCCCTATGGTATTTTCGGGACCTATACATGTCTATAAACCTTGGTGCCAGAACTGCAAGAACCAGGTTGTCTAAGATCTGGCCAGTGGTGGGTGTGGCCGGTTAGCACTGTCAAAGTCGGTAACATTACCCCCAGACTGTGAAAAATCCATATATAGACACATTTGGATAAGGTGTGATAATTCTGGAGGAAATCAGTGTTTTTGACGGAAAACGTCACTTTAGTACGCTTATTTTGCATTCTCTTCACTGTTTTGGGGAATTTGTATACTACCATAGGGAACAAGACACTAGTGTCAGTTATATCAAACTGTTTCCACTGTCTGTTCTGATAATGATGATACCCCCAATAAATTTCTGGGAGAAATGTGGCCTTCTTTGTGGACGAGTCTTTTCCCTTACCCCATATTAGAAAAATGCGTCAAAAACGGCTGAAAATTGGAAAATATCTTCAAAAATTAGAACTCCACAAGTTAGTGGCAGTTAAGACAGCCGTCCTATTACAACTAGCTTTGGCTAGGCGAGGGGGCTGAGTTCATTCCTTCAGGATAAACTCAGGTCATGTGTGGTGGGAAAATGGAGGAGTTCTCTCATCCCTGCTATTGGATAAGAACCAATTGGCTTCTTTCACACCTAGCTCGGTGTTCCTACCCAGCTTAAAAGAGTTTCCACTGGATGATAGGGTGCATTGCCAAGAAGCCCCTCTCTATCGCAAAGCACTGTGTTTGGCTGGCTCTGGGAGGCCATCTCTGGGGCGTACTCCCTCTTAGCAGGTGCGCAGAGACAGCAAATTGTCATTCTGACCCATAATATCAGAAGGGTTGCGACCACATGGTCAAGTCTGGCCGGCATGCTATTCGAAGAGATTTTGGATGCTGCGGTGTGGAGTCGTCCACAAACCTTCGCTCAGTTCTACCTGCAGGATCTCCCTGCCACGATGGGACAATTTAGTAGACCATTGTGGGTTACAGCTGGCACAGTGTCTAAAAATTGAACAGACCTGTCTACAGTACTTCCAATGTGAGTAGGTAAGGATTTAGAAACAAAACAGGAAATTAGAAGTAATTTCATTTTCATGATACATACTTACCTGCGATCATTGCTCACCCTTCTGAATCCTCCCCAAGTTCGCCCTCCCCTAGTTCTGTTCTTACCAGCCGGTCACATCCACAGCCAGTTACAGGTGCTGCCCACAGTGGTACATCGACAAATTAGCACTACTTTTAAAATTTTTGTAAAATGAATTTTACAGCAAATAAATGTACTACTACTACTTTAATTTTAAGAGGCTAATTCTACTGAGGGCCTATTAGTATAGACCTTCAAAATAGAGCCTCCCCTTTGGGTACAGGAGCAAGCCCTGCGCTACCACCATTCATTCCATATCCCTAAGATCCATATCTGGTCCATCTATGATATACATGTACTGCCTATTCAATTTCTCGAATTCTGATTTTTGAAAATATTTGTTTCTGATTTTTGAAAATATTTGTTTCTATTTTTTGCTATTCATTGGCATATTTTTCTAATTTGGGGTAGGGGTAAAGACTACGGAGAAGAGAGAAGGCCACATGGTTTCAAGAAATGTATTGGTGGTACCATTATAATCAGAACAGACAGGGGAACAGTTTGGTATATGATACTAGTGCCTTTTCCCTTATGGTAGTATAAAAATCCCCCAAAATAGTAAAGCAAATGTAAAATAACTAAAAGGAGTGACGTTTTTTTCCATCAAAAACGCTGATTTTCTCCAGAATTATCACAACTAATCATAATGGCTCTATTCAGCATGTCTACCAGTGCTATTTAGAAAAGGCATAAGCAATTTGGTGTAGTTAGGGGCCATATAATTGATTCTGTGATCAGTTTTGGTATTTTGTGATTTTTCACAGTCTGAAGGTGAGGTACCCACATTTCTCCTTGTTATTTCCAAAGTATGTGATCATCCAACTGAGGCCATTCTCACAAAGCCACGCGCAGAACACATTATTATATCGCATGTCCATTTTTTGACCATCTCTTGGTCGTGCGTTATAATCATGGCCTTAATGCATGTAAAGGTTTTAATAGAAAAGACACTTTTGATTGAATAAAACTTGTTCAAAGAAGAACTAATCTTATTCCATCATTCCCATTGACAGTCAAACTTCGTGCACTCCGGAAGAAGAAGGATTTGAAGAGATCACAATGGAAACGCGCATCTAAAAAGGTAGCCCGTGCCAAGAAGAACCTAAGGCAGGTTAAGAAGGTCTACACTCGTTACATGGGGCGACTTAGTAAGTAATTCTTCTTATCGGGTTGTTTACTACTACTACTACTACTACTACTACTACTACTACTACTACTACTACTACTACTACTACTACTAGCAGCACCACCACCAGCACCACTACCACCACTACTACTATAACGGATAGTAGTAGTAGTAGTAGTAGTAGTAGTAGTAGTAGTAGTAGTAGTAGTAGTCGTAGTAGTAGTGGTAATAGTAGTGCTACTACTACTATTACTACTACTACTACTACTACTACTTTTGTGCTGATAATAATAATAATAATAATAATAATAATAATGATAATAATAATAATAATAATAATAATAATAATAATAATAAAAATGATAATAAAAATAGTAATAATAATAATAATAATAATAATAATAATAATAATTACTATTATTATATACTACTACAACTACTACTACTACTACTACTACTACTACTACTACTACTACTACTACTACTACTACTACTACTACAACTGCTGCTGCTACTACTAATTACTACTACTACTACTACTACTACTACTACTACTAATAATAATAATAATAATAATAATAATAATAATAATAATAACAATAACAATAACAATAACAAATATAATAATAATAAGTATAGGTATAATAATAATAATAATAATAATAATAATAATAATAATAATAGTAATAAGAATAAGAATAACTCACAGCCGCACTGTAGAAGTGCGAGACAGTGAGTAGTAAAATCGCGTAACTAAACACCCTTTTAAATACTAGAGAGTGGCATATAGATAGATATGACTGATTTAAAGCCGGTATATAGACACCGGTATCATGAATCATGTTCTTATACAACATTCCATTATTATCGATCTCCTTGTTTGTTTTACAGATGCTCGGAAGATAAAGGCATCTAATACTATGCCCGAATTTGGCCTCAGGTGGTAGTCTCATTACCGTGTGCCTCCTAGCGGCTCCTGCCTACACTATTGCAAGGCTCATTAACGAGAGCACTTCGCGTTATGATGTAAACTATACCCTAACCCTTTATCTTTTTTGTCTAATTAGGAATATTCTAAGCTATAAGAACCGTTTGTGATATCTACCACAACAGAGAAGTGCAGATTGAGGTTGGGGAATTCCTTCAGGCCACTCCAATTTAATTACTTGTCTTACGAGCTTTTTTTGGAAAAAAAATCCTGTCACATTTTTCAACTTTTTTTAAATTCCAAAATGGCTCATTTCCTACCTCCTGAGCACGTAAGACAAGTGAATAAATTGGAGTGGCCTCACCACAATATGCAGGTCACGATATTTAGCCTAGATATGGCAGAAACGGTGCTAATGATAAAAAATCCAAATTCCGGTAGGGGGGAAATGCAAGCCAATCTAACAATATAAACTACTGACATTATAATATATAATATACAAATTATGAGGACTCGTATTGTATAATACAGCAACAACTTCACATAGAGAAGCACAAAGGAGACAGTGTCAACTAGGACTGTAGAGACACCCACGAGTTGTCATCCCTGACCCCAGGTCAATGAGCACTGGCGGACACTCTACTTTGGTACATCGGTGTACATGTTGCGGAACTTCTCCTTTCACTTGAATATTACGTAACTTGATTTCGACATGGTTCACAACACGTTCAATCTAACTTGTTTTTATTCATCAAGGAATCTTTGGACAATGGTACCAAAACTATTTCAAGGAGATCATGGTTTGATTGAGGGAACCATCTGTGTAATTGAGAAACAACCCAAATCGTCTTCACGTCATTTGTTCTGATAAATGATTCAAATGTTTTCGCGTGTGCTGAAATAATTCTAGTTGTAGAGGAATTTTATTCAGCCAATCCGATCGCAAATGAGTTGTTTACTGAGGAAGGAGGAAACCCGGCACAGTATACTTATAGCGCCTTTTAGAAAAGACATGTATCGGACTTCATTTTCCCCGCTGGTTGGGGCATATATATGTCCAAGTGTACAGGTGGCGCTTTTGAGTCAGAGATATGTAAAACTCGGTAATGTGCATGTACTTCTCTGGCTTAGTTATCAAAAACGTGAACGAATTTAGCTATTTGGTGGAAAGTCGTAAGAACCCCATAGAATTCATGGAAGGTCTTATAATCTATAATGTAATCAATTTTAAGTTATAACTCAACAATGTTTTTTCGATATGCTTGGAGTAGTCTTAATAAAATAAGCATTAATACCATTTTGCTACCTTTCAAAGATTTGTATAAGGGTCTTGAACAAAGACTAACGGGGAATATGCAACAACGGAGTGAGGTAGTGTTATGCGTCATTGTCGGACACAACAACTATCATCGTTAAGGCTGTGATGCTGGTGACACACTCAAAATAAGACAACTCCTAGTTTAGCACTCCTGTACCCTTTCTAACAATAGTTATCCAATCCCTGAGGTCTTGGTGTTTCAAATATAAGTTTTCTTTAACTTACCTGCTTGAGCTGACGTCAATATAAGTACAGTTTCAATTTTACAGTGTTTTACCTCAAATGAGGTTTTCTTGATCAATAAAGGTTCATTTTATTTATAAATACCATACATGTCTGCGAAATATACTAAGCTAGGGCAACTGAAAGGCAAATTTGGAGTTTCTGCAAGAGAATACCTTACAGCATGCGATTTTGGTGGAAACTTTTACTTAAGAAAGTAGGTCACGATGGTCAGACATGTTGACACAATGGTCAGACATGGTGACCTACTTTCCTAAGTAAAATTTCCACCAAAATCGCATCCTGTAAGGTATTCTCTTGCAGGAACTCCAAATTTGCCTTTCAGTTGCCCTAGCTTAGTATATTTAGCAGACATATATGGTATTTATAAATCAAATGAATCTTTATTGATCAAGAAAACCTCATTTGAGGTAAAACACTGTAAAATTGAAACTGTACTTATATTGACGTCAGCTCAAGCAGGTAAGTTAAAGAAAACTTATATTTGAAACACCAAGACCTCAGGGATTGGATAACTATTGTTAGAAAGGGTACAGGAGTGCTAAACTAGGAGTTGTCTTATTTTGAGTGTGTCACCAGCATCACAGCCTTAAATTTACTTTAAAGGATATTTTATAAATGAAATTGCGTATGTCGTATTTCACTTACAAAAACAATAATGATAATACCATAGGTGGCTGCTGATTTTCCTTTCAACAGAGCGCCCCATCGATAGTTAGTACTGCAAGGTCCTCTTTGACACAGCCTCGAGTACTGAGCTCTGCATATTTCTTATTGAAACAACCTCTTGATGACCAGTACTGCATTTTCCAACGATCATATCAAAACCACCAAATGAACTCCAAGTGCTGATTGGCAAGTGTTTTAACTAACATATATTAGTTATAGATCCTGTATCCATTACCATTGGAATTCTTCAATTAAAAGATTATGCTCAAATAGTTGTTTTGCTTTTTTATAATTAACCCTTTCCCCAAAGAAACCATCATGTAAAGGACCTGTTCTGGTTTACTATACAAATTACCCAATGTTTTCAAGTTTCATGAATTTAACCGAAACTCATATGATCATGTAGCTGAGGTATTGCTTGTTCATAATTGCTAACATGTTCCCCAACCCGCGCCCTGGATATTGCATATGACCACTCTGAAATCACATGTGTCAGCACATTTGCATTGAAACAGATTTCAGCTATAACTGTACCCAGTTGATCAAAAACCTATTTTATGGGTACACTATGAAGATGTTGGAGGTGCTCCAGTAATGACATTTCATAGAAGGCCTTACCTATGGATTTTGATGAAAATCAGAAATTTTCAATGTAGTGACATTGACCTATGACCTTCAACAAAATGGTTGCCTCCATGCCTACTAATGAGATTTGAGCCTGTGCGGAAATGGTTCCAAATAGTAACTTTGCCCACCGAGCGTGTTCAAGCCAGGCTCAGTTCTACCTGAAATTGGCAGAGGTCCCAACCCCATTTCTGATAGTTCCCCGTTAAGATACCAATGTTGAGATATACAACATGTCTGGGAATAGGCAGCTTCTTAGGGCCTTTAGAGTACTTCACAAAATGTATGTAGGAAGCTAGCGTTGATGAAGTTAGATGGTAACACAGTTGCCCCTAAGCAAGTGTCATCTGGATACATGAAAAAATATCTGAGGGAGAGTTGTAGAGTTTTATATACACATTTTATATATATATATATATATATATATATATATATATATATATATATATATATATATATATATATATATATATATATATATATACTGTAGAACACGAAATTCACGCGTGTCCCAAGTATAGCGAATTTGAGAGTTTTGCGTCATATCGTATCTTTATATTAGCGTCTCTGTACCGTAGCAGCCGCCGCTGACAGCGCCATCTGTCGCAAAAAAGACGAACTAATTTAAGAAGAGAATGCTTGCTGATCGGCAGTTTGATTGAGCATTCTCTCAAAAGAGGGCGCCCGTAATTACATCATTTGGCGGAGTCCAGGTTGACAGAAGCCACACTACTGAGCTCTTGATCTAATGCTGCCAGAGTGAAGCAACCAGATGGACTTTCTAAATTTAGCATTTGTTTGTGTGTAAACAGGGCCGCCGGAACAATAGCTGGGCACCTATCCTTCTGGTTGCTATGTGCAACACTCACTCAGTATTCTGGCTTCTGTCAACCTGGACTGTGACTTTTAAATACTAGTACTGTAACTATTAACATCATTTAATGCTAGATTTTAAACATTTTTATCAAAATGCTTGCCTGGCTGAAAGGAGCTAAGCCTACCAAGGAGAGATATGAATTGTGCAGACCGCTCAGTTGCTGAAACTTTAAAACAGTCAGGGCCAGCTGGCAACAATCATTACTCAGCTGAGCAACGGACTATGCCCACCAGAATGGAAAAGAAAATCTATCAACAAAATAATGAAAAGTTTCTAGCAAGGGCTATTCCAGGAGACAGGGGCAGGAATGCAGGGTTTTGTGAAATACCCATCCAAAGATACTGTACTGTAACTTTTAACATCATTCAAAGCTAGATTTTTTATTATGTCTTTTGCTTCCTAAGACCAGAAAAACACAAAAAAGAATGGTTCAAGAAGGGCTACGTATGCATCATGTTTGTACTAGTGGCGCCATCTAGCGGTCACCACGAAAACGAAAATGGCGTCTTCTGAAATGCCTGTGCTAAAGGCATGCTAAAGGTGCCATTTGTTGTTGTTTTTTGATTTCAAAATGGAATGTTTATTAATGGAATCATGAGCTAGTCCACAAGCCCAGAAACCGATTTTGAAAAAGGGTTTCAGCAGGGCTACGTATCTTCTATTAGATTTACAAGTGGCGCTATCTAGCGGACATCACTAAAACGAAAATAGCGGCTGCACAAGAAGAATTGACGTCAGCGCCACCAGTGGCTAAAAAAAAGACAAACTACAGCGTTTTTATATATAGCGAAGCGGCACGAGACGCTAAGTACGCTATATATAAACACACGCGGAAATTTCGTGTTCTACAGTATATATATATATATATATATATATATATATATATATATATATATATATATATATATATATATATATATATATATATATACATGTATATATATATATATATATATATATATATATATATGTATATATATATATATATATATATATATATATATATATATATATATATATATATATGTGTGTGTGTGTGTGTGTGTGTGTGTGTGTATGTGTGTGTGTGTCTCAAGTCAATTTCATTGATGCAATGGTTCGGAAAGTTTAAGTAAATATAAATTATAGCGGGCCACTTCACACACTTCCTGCTGTAATATACACTTCCGCACATGGCGTTAACACCTGGACCCATATACATCTGACCATTCCGCATCTACGCCATATAGAGGAATCCATCAACAGGGTAATACTTTATCAAGGCTAAAGCCCAACAAACTATTAGTACAGTAGCCAGCCACCCATTTTTGGGATTCAGGTTAACCCGAGAGCTAGAAAATTTCCGTTGGTATCATGTTTTAGGCCCACACTTGGGGCATACCGCCAGGGTGGATGTAGACTTCAGAAGTGGTGCACATCTTTTTTATGGGGTCATGTCTTAGACACCCCAATATGTGTACAAAGGCCCCAAAATGGTCAAAATAATAGGTATAGGGGTAGGAAAGGCACCCTAAAACACTCATAACTCAGCTTAAACCAAACATAGGGATGAGTGTTTGGTATCAAAAAGTTGGTATGAATGAGAAGTATCTTTTGAAATAGTAAATACATAACTAACTCTATCCCATGATGTAATAAAGGTCGTTCAAGGTCAAAATGGCTGCCAAATCAAGAATCTGGGATTTTCCGATATTCTATAGTTTCCGTTTTTAAACTTTTCAGTTTTTTTGACGGTATGTATTTCTTTTTTGTAGCCACTTTTTCTGAAGGAATGTCTTTTAATGGAATTGTTGAACATTTTAGAAAGTTCATTGACTAGAGTTTTAAGTCCAATTTTGAGCTGTAAGGTACAAAGTAGGGTACCAAGCCCACCTGGAGACCCCAAAAAGTGCCTAAAATGGTAAAAATTTGAAAATCAAAATGACTTTATCTTAAGTTTTATAATTAGGAAGGGAGCAGATGATGTACCAAAACATCAGGTTTAATTTTCTCCTCAATCTGGGAGATTATGGAAAAATGATATTGAAATTAAGGGGTTGTTGAAGGTCAAATAAAGGTCAAAATGTCATTTTTCCTCTAAAAAATTCATATTTTGATCAAGAAATTTTGATGAAGTAGTTGTGTTTTGTCACTTTTTAATTTCCAAACCAAGTTACCACAATGATTGACGGATAAATAATCTCAAAATTGGTCCAACAAATCATTTTTTACCATTTACCGGTGAAAATGAAGTAGTTTTAAGTCAATATGGAGGTGTGGAAGGTGGCATTTGGCTATTCCATGCTTATAATAAGTGTTTACGAACGGGTTGTGAGAAGGTGCTAGTATGGGACCACTGTTTAGGTCATAAAAGTTGTGAGCATCAAACATTATAGGCATTGTTTGGTATCATTTTTTTTGTTGTAAGACAGTCTTTCCATTCCATGCAACCAACCAAGGGTAGGGTCTATTGTTGCGATACTAGAGGTCATTCAAGGTCAAACTAACCCCAATTTCATAATTCGAGGCATTTTGTCTTTGAATTTTCCATTAAACAGCTTATCATATTCTCCTAGAGTACATATTTTATCCTGGAAATACTTTTAGGTGAGATATAATTTTTAAAAAGGATTCTGAGACACTTTTAGGTCATTTCAAGAGAAAGTCTGGACCAATTTGGAATATTTCAGGACCAAAATTACAAAATGCCTGGTTACGGGTGCATTCACATATTTAAGTGAAGCAGCAGAAAGTTGACATAACAGATCGAGTCATATCTTATGGTATGTCAGTTTTCATTTTCTGTAGGGAGAATAAGCCTTTTAACTTGCGGCATTACTTGCCTATTGTGTTTGTCATGTAAGATTATAAAGGCAGTGTAAAATATCTCTGAGATTTAAAGAAAAAATGAAGGTCAAATAAAGGTCAAAACATCATTTTTTCTCTAAAAAATTCAAATTTTGATGAAGAAATGTTGATGGAGTACTTAGTGTTTTGTCATTACATAATATCCTAACCACATTACCACACTAATTGACAGACAAGATACCTTAGATATGTCTTAGCAAAACATTTCCACCCTTTACCTGTGAAAATGAAGTAGTTTAAAGTCAATATGGAGGTGTGGAAGGTGGTATTTGGCTATTCCATATATATAATAAGTGTTTACGAATGGGTTGTGAGAAGGTGCTAGTATGGGACCACTGTTTAGGTCATAAAAGTTGTGAGCACCAAAAATTATAGGCATTGTTTGGTATCTAAATGTTTGTTGTAAGACAATCTTTCCATTCCATGCAACCAACCTAGGGTAGGGTCTATTGTTGTGATACTAGAGGTCATTCAAGGTCAAACTAACCCCAATTTCATGATTTAAGGCATTTTGTCTTTGAATTTTCCACTTGGCAGCTTATCAAATTCTTCTAGAATACATATTTTATCCTGGAAATATTTTTAGGTGAGAATTTTTTTTCTAAAAGGATTCTGAAACATTTTCAGGTCATTTTAAGAGAAAGTTTGTGCCAATCTGGAATATTTAGGGGCCAAAATGACAAAATGTCTGATTACGGGTGCACTCAAATATTTAAGTGAAGCAGCAGAAAGTTGACATAACAGATAGAGACTCATATCTTATGGCATGTCAGCTTTCATTTTTAATAGGGAGAATAAGTCTTTTAACTTGCCTATTGTGTTTTTTATGTAAGATTATAAAGGCAGTGTAAAATATCTTTGAGATTTAAGGACAAAATGAAGGTCAAATAAAGGTCAAAACGTCATTTTTTCTCTGAAAAGTTCAAATTTTGATGATGAAATTTTGATGAGGTACTTCTTTTTTGTCAATACATAATTTCCTAAGCATGTCACCACTTTAATTGACCGACAAGATACCTCAAATATGTTTTAACAAAAAAAGTTTGCCCTTTACCTGTGAAAATGAAGTACTAGTTTCAAGGTAATATGCAGATGTGGAATGTGCTATTGGACAATTCATGCCTAATCGAGTTGTTAGCAAGTGCCAGTAACATATGGGACCATTGTTTAGGTCATAAAAGTTGTGAGCACCAAACATTATAGGCATTGTTTGCTATCAAAATGCTTGTCGTAAGACAATCTTTCCATTTCATGCAACCAGGCTAGGGTAGGGCATTTTGCTGTGATATAAGAGGTCATTCAAGGTCAAACTACCCCCAATTTCATGACTTAAGGCATTTTGTCTTTAAATTGCCTGTGTAGTATCTCATTAAGTTCTCCTAAAATACATATTTAATGATATTTTTTCCTGCAAATATTATTTTTAGGTGAGAAATATCTTTTAAAAGAGAAACTCATGCCTTTTAAGGTTATTTCAAGACTAAGTCCGTTCTAATCGTGAATATTCAAAGTCGAAAATGATCTATGTGTCCTTTTGACCTTGGTTTGACATACCATTTTTCCTTAAATCTCAATAATATTTAACGCTATCCTTAACCTTACGTGGCAAACACAAATTGGCAAGTTAAAAGGCTTATATGCCCAATTGAAAATGAAAGCTCACGTACCATATGATAAGGCTGTTGTGTCAACTTTCTGCTGCTAAATTGGTATTTGGGTGCACCTAAAATCCGGCATTTAGTCATTTGATGCCTAAATATTCACGATTAGCACAGACTTTGTCTTGAAATAACCTTAAAAGGCATAAGTTTCTCTTTTAAAAGACATTTCTCACCTAAAACTAATATTTGCAGGAAAAGATATCATTAGATATGTATTCTAGGAGAATTTGATGAGATAATACACAGGCAATTCAAAGACAAAATGCCTTAAGTGTGAGCACTTCGGTGGATACAAGACTATAAACTGAATACCTTTAAGTCATGAAATTGGGGGTAGTTTGACCTTGAATGACCTCTTATATCACAGCAAAATGCCCTACCCTAGCCTGGTTGCATGAAATGGAAAGATTGTCTTACAACAAGCATTTTGATAGCAAACAATGCCTATAATGTTTGGTGCTCACAACTTTTATGACCTAAACAGTGGTCCCATATATGTTACTAGCACTTGCTATCAACTCGATTAGGCATGAATTGTCCAATAGCACATTCCACATCTGCATGTTACCTTGAAACTAGACTTCATTTTCACAGGTAAAGGTGTTTTTTTTGTTAAAACATATCTAAGGTATCTTGTCTGTCAATTGTTGTGGTGACAGGCTTAGGAAATTATGTAATGACAAAACAGAAGTACCTCATCAAAATTTGAACATTTTAGAGAAAAAATGACATTTTTACCTTTATTTGACCTTCATTTTGTCCTTAAATCTCAAAGATATTTTACACTGCCTTTATAATCTTACATAAAAACATAATAGGCAAGTTAAAAGGCTTATTCTCCCTATTAAAAATGAAAGCTGGCATACCATAAGATATGAGTCTCTATCTGTTATGTCAACTTTCTGCTGCTTCACTTAAATATTTAAGTGCACCCGTAATCAGGCATTTTGTCATTTTGGCCCCTAAATATTCCAGATTTGCTCAAACTTTCTCTTGAAATGACCTGAAAATGTCTCAGAATCCTTTTTAAGAAATATTTTTCACCTAAAAATATTTCCAGGATAAAATATGTATTCTAGGAGAATTTGATAAGCTGCTAAGTGGAAAATCCAAAGACAAAATGCCTTAAATCATGAAATTGGGGTTAATTTGACCTTGAATGACCTCTAGTATCACAACAATAGACCCTACCCTAGGTTGGTTGCATGGAATGGAAAGATTGTCTTACAACAAACATTTAGGTACCAAACAATGCCTATAATGTTTAAAGCCCACAACTTTTATGACCTAAACAGTGGTCCCATACTAGCACCTTCTCACAACCCGTTCGTAAACACTTATTATATGAATGGAATAGTCAAATGCCACCTTCCACACCTCCATATTGACTTAAAACTACTTCATTTTCACAGGTAAAGGGTGGAAATGTTTTGCTAAAACATATCTAAGGTATCTTGTCTGTCAATTAGTGTGGTAATGTGGTTAGGATATTATGTAATAACAAAACACAAAGTACCCCATCAAAATTTCTCCTTCAAAATATGAATTTTTTTAGAGAAAAAATGATATTTGACCTTTATTTGACCTTCATTTTTTCCTTAAATCTCAGAGATATTTTACACAGCCTTTATAATCTTACATGACAAACACAATAGGCAAGTAATGCCGCAAGTTAAAAGGCTTATTCTCCCTATTGAAAATGCAAACTGACATACCATAAGATATGACTCGATCTGTTATGTCAACTTTCTGCTGCTTCACTTAAATATTTGAGTGCACCCGTAACCAGGCATTTGTAATTTAGGTCCTGAAATATTCCAAATTGGTCCAGACTTTCTCTTGAAATGACCTAAAAATGTCTCAGAATCCTTTTTAAAAATTATATCTCACCTAAAAATATTTCCAGGATAAAATATGTATTCTAGGAGAATATGATAAGC
Source organism: Maea johnstoni (assembly GCA_963942565.1). Classification (NCBI taxonomy): domain Eukaryota; kingdom Metazoa; phylum Annelida; class Polychaeta; order Spionida; family Magelonidae; genus Maea; species Maea johnstoni. The sequence continues at coordinate 32,250,026 of OZ012689.1, forward strand.
TGTTTAATGGAAAATTCAAAGACAAAATGCCTCAAATTATGAAATTGGGGTTAGTTTGACGTTGAATGACCTCTAGTATCGCAACAATAGACCCTACCCTTGGTTGGTTGCATGGAATGGAAAGACTGTCTTACAACAAAAAAATTGATACCAAACAATGCCTATATTGTTTGATGCTCACAACTTTTATGACCTAAACAGTGGTCCCATACTAGCACCTTCTCACAACCCGTTCGTAAACACTTATTATAAGCATGGAATAGCCAAATGCCACCTTCCACACCTCTATATTGACTTAAAACTACTTCATTTTCACCGGTAAATGGTAAAAAATGATTTGTTGGACCAAATTTGAGATTATTTATCCGTCAATCATTGTGGTAACTTGGTTTGGAAATTAAATAGTGACAAAACACAACTACTTCATCAAAATTTCTTGATCAAAATATGAATTTTTTAAAGGAAAAATGACATTTTGACCTTTATTTGACCTTCAACAACCCCTTAATTTCAATATCATTTTTCCATTATCTTCCAGATTGAGGAGAAAATTAAACCTGATGTTTTGGTACATCATCTGCTCCCTTCCTACTTACAAAACTTAAGATAAAGTCATTTTGATTTTCAAATTTTTACCATTTTAGGCACTTTTTGGGGTCTCCAGGTGGGCTTGGTACCCTACTTTGTACCTTACAGCTCAAAATTGGACTTAAAACTCTAGTCAATGAGCTTTCTAAAATGTTCAACAATTCCATTAAAAGACATTCCTTCAGAAAAAGTGGCTACAAAAAAGAAATACATACCGTCAAAAAAACTTCAGAAGTTCATAAACGGAAACTATAGAATATCGGAAAATCCCAGATTCTTGATTTGGCAGCCATTTTGACCTTGAATGACCTTTATTACATCATGGGATAGAGTTGGTGATGCATTTACTATTTCAAAAGATACTTCTCTTTCATACCTAACTTTTGATACCAAACACTCATCCCTATGGTTGGTTCAAGCTGAGTTATGAGTGTTTTAGGGTGCCTTTCCTACCCCTATACCTATTATTTTGACCATTTTGGAGCCTTTTTACATATATTGGGGTGTCTAAGACATGACCCCATAAAAAAGATGTGCACCACTTCTGAAGTCTACATCCACCCTGGCGGTATGCCCCAAGTGTGGGCCTAAAACATGATACCAACGGAAATTTTCTAGCTCTCGGGTTAACCTAACTTCTAAAATAGAGCCCTTTTCTTGATCTGGCTACTGGACTATAATAAGTAAGTTAGCATTTCTGGTATATTTTTTGTAGAGACGTCATAATCTAAATTAAGGCATTAATTATGTATCGTTATTACCACTTGATTCTTTGGTCGCAGCCGCCAATAGTGGTTGTCATTTTCCCCATGCGTTTAGCGTATCGAAAACGACGCAATATCTCTCTCTCTCTCTCTCTCTCTCTCTCTCTCTCTCTCTCTCTCTCTCTCTCTCTCTCTCTCTCTCTACACACATAAACACACATATATATATATTTATATATATATATATATATATATATATATATATATATATATATATATATATATATATATATATATATATATATATATATATATATATATATATATATATATATATATATATATATATATATAGGTATGGGAACCAGTAGTGGCTACGTTTTTTAAGTTTTATGGATTATTGACTATCAATGAAAAACGTTGTATCATATTCATGTTCGTGCTCAAAGGCGAATATTATTCCTTACAATGTTCTACAATCATACAATTGTGTCGCTCTCGTACATATGAACAACAATATATTTTTCTTGCAGTAGGTGGTATATACATACATAACTAATGGGTGGTACAGGACGTGTCATCGTTGCCATAGCCACAATCTACTTACTAACACTTACGTTTCCTGAGGCAGAGGGCTACTACAGGAAATCAAAAAAGTCACAGAATGGATTGATTGGAAAAGATTACCGAAAAGCAGAACGAAAACTGATGCGGGCTCAAAAAGAAAAAGAATCAATATGGGCTGGATTAGAGTCTACTCGCGGTGAGTAAATTATCCTTATGAGTGCCACGGAATATATATATATATATATATATATATATATATATATATATATATATATATATATATATATATATATATATATATATATATATATATATATATATATATATAAATATTTATATATACTAGTATATATATATATATAAATATATATATATATATATATAGAGAGAGAGAGAGAGAGAGAGAATTGGCCATACGTATTGATCTACATATCATTGATATGCAGATCATTTACCTTTGAACTGTGTTTCAACTTCAATGGTTTGTGTTTTGCTTTAACAGTGCCCGCATCTACTTTTGTTGTAAAATTAATCACAAATAATTGTTCGAGTATATGTAGTACATATATATATATATATATATATATATATATATATATATATATATATATATATATATATATATATATATATATATATATATATATAAATATAAATATATATATATATATATATATATATATATATATATATATACATCTCTCTCTCTCTCTCTCTCTCTCTCTATATATATATATATATATATATATATATATATATATATATATATATATATATATATATATATATATATATATATATATATATACATACCATGGTTTACTGGGGGAACCCCCCCCCCCCCCCCTCCTGGGGGAAACCCCCCTCCAAATGGTGTAAGCCAACTCTAAATAGCACTGGTAGGGATGCTATATAGCGACATTTGGAATAGATGTGACACTTTTTTGAGAAAATCAGTGTTTTGGATGGAAAACGTCACTTTTTTACAGTACATGTATTTCTACGTTCACAAGTATTCCGGGGGATTTTTATAACACCATAGGGAACAAGACATTAGTATCATATACCATACTTTTCCACTGTCTGTTCCAATTGTAATGTTCTCACCAATAAATTTCTGGGAGAAATGTCGCCTTCTCCGTAGACAAGTCTTTACCCCTACCCCAAATTAGCAAAATGTGCCAGAAACGGCTAAAAACAGGAAAAATATTTTCAAAAATCATAACTCCAGAAATTGAATAGGCACAATTGCATAGATGGACCAGACATGAATCATAGGTATATGGAAAGAATTATGGTTGCCCTCCAACCCTTCGATACTAAAAATAATTTCCATGGCTTGCTCATGTACCCAAGGGGGAGGCTCTATTTTGAAGGTCTTTCCTAATAGCAAGGGTCTTAGAAGACATTCATATGATAGGACTATTAATATAGCCTCATAAAGTCAAAAGTAGTGTTAGTTTGTCTGTGAATCGCTATGGGCAGCACCTGTAACTAGCTGGAAATGTGACCGGTTGGCAACTGCGCACATCCTCTTCTCAGTAAAGAGTAGCACCTCCAAGGTAAAAACAGAACCAAATGAAGGATTCAGAACGGTGAGCAATGATGGCAGGTAAGAATATATCAAAATTATTAAATTAAAAAATTACTTCTAATTTCCTGTTTTATTCCAAATCCTTACCAAATGCTCACACTGAAAGCGGAGTACCACTGTCCCATTAAAGGCTGTGGAAGGGTCTGTTCAATTTTAAGACACTGTGCCGGCTGTCACCTACACTGGTGGGTTCGAAATTGCTCCTTGGTGGTAGGGAGATCCTTCAGATAGAACTGAGTGAAGGTTTGTGGACGACTCTAAGCCACAGCATTCATAATCTCTTTGAATGGCACGCCGGCCAGACTTGCCCATGTGGTCGCAACCCCTCTGATATCATGGGCCTGAATATCCATTTGCTGTCTCTGATTGCCATCTAAATGTGAGTATGCCCCAAAGATGGCCTCCTTCACCCAACCATACACTGTGCTCTTGGTTGCCTTTCAATAAAGCTCACTTGAGGTGATGAGGAGGGCCTTCTCGGTTGCCCTGAAGGGTTCAGACAATTCTAAGTACCATTTTAGATCCCTGGCAGTGCACCCTGTTGTCTTATAAAACCCCTTTTAAGCTGGGTACGAACACCAAGCTAGGTGTGAAAGAAACCAATTGGTTCGTATTCAATAGAAGGGATGGAAGAAGACAAACTCCTCCATTTGCCCACCACAGATGTCCCCCGGGGGGGGCACTCAGGTACAGAGGGGGGCCGCACCTTAGTTACGTATTTCGCGGAAGAAGGGGTCTTTTTTTATGACCTCCGCATGTCCGCGATTTTGTAAAAGAAGGGTACTTTTTTGTACCAAGGTACGAAGTATGGGGGTCAAAATCCCCTTACAATCCACGAAATATACGCGGCTGTGACGCCGAGTGACTCCCGAAGTGACTAGGCTTCCGAGTTTGCTGCCGCCACTTCCTGCCGCTAGACACGCAGAGGATTATAAAATCTTAAGTTAAAATACGTGTTCCCGTTCATCCAATGTCAGTGTTTTGATAAAAGAAGGGGTGTTTATTTAGTGGAAAAAATCAGCGTTTTATTAAAATAAGGGTGCTTTTTTGGCCAGAAATCAGTGCTTTAGGGGTATTTTTTAACTTTGATAACGAACGTATGCGCCCCCCTAAATACCCAAGTGCCCCCCCCGGGAGATGTCCTGAGTATGTCCTGCAGGAATTAACCCAGCCCCTCACCTAGCCAAAGCTAGTCGCAATAGGAAAGCTGTTTTCACTGCCAGCAATTCTGAGGTGCCGTGTGTAATGGCTCAAGTTAGAGGGGCCTGAGAGAAATCCACATCTCTTTCCACACACCACCTTCGGCAGTTGATAAGATGGTAATAAGTTACCAATACACTGCTAAATGGCAAATCTTTAAAGGGCAATTCCACCATGAATAGAACATGGGCCCAAATAGTGTCTTATGGTATACTCTACTCATATCCAAGACCCCACAACTGCCCACCTCCACATTGAGAGTTTATTGCTGTTTAAAGTCATGTTTTGCCGTGTATCTGGGGGCGGCCATTTTGAAGCTAGGTCATGACAGATTAGTTGCACAACCTCTACAGTAGCCAATAGCTGCATCTACAAGGCTAGGAGTGTGCCCAAATACATTGTGTCCTGTTTCTTCTTGCTTCTAATCGTAGGAACTTGACAAAGATTATATGACATATTTATTGAGTTTACAAGGACACACTAGATTCTGTAAGTTTAAGATGTAAGAGTAAAATACTTACCCTTCCCATTGTTCGAGACCACATTCAGATAGTACACTAATTGTAAATTATTGTTTGTTTGAACTGATTTACATTGTACATGTACTTGTTAAAAGGCAGGAAATGGTAAGTTGGGTAGATAACAACAATTGCAAGCACTTCCCAGAGTTGAAAACACCCTGGGGACTTCAGGTGCTCAGGAAACAGCAATCTCAACACAATTTTGTTGATTGCTATGAAGTGAATCTGGGGAACTACTAATCAATCAGTCATGCAATGCAATTGACCTGACCTGACAATTTAAGTAACACTTTCCCTGATGGGTTTGCAAGTCTAGTTTTAGGATTTTAAAATTCAACCAAAATGATGAGTTATATGACTGTGATGTTGAGGGTATAGAATAAATAATCAGCAACTTAAGGGGTTTGGCAGAAGCAAACTTAATCCATAACAAATGTAAAGTGTACTTTAATCTCTCTCCCTGTCTTAGGCATTTTATTGTACCCTTTAAAGAGAAATTGTCTTCCAACAATTCGATGTTTCAGATATTGCTTTCGTTTTTGAGCACTTCTGGACCCTTTCTTTTCTCTCTTGTTGAACCTGGCTCTGTGTGGGATCAAAATTGAATATTGTAGCCCCTGCACCAGATCTCGGGTGTTTACACCTCTTTAATCCAAATTCTGTTTGTAGTTTAGCCTCAAAAGAAGATTCCTCAAAGTGTTCATGACAAACACTTTTGGCTCAACTTAAATGAATAGTTTTTTATTGTCCATTCTGTCCCAATGTTGAATAACCATCTTGCTTCTAAATTCTTCTTTTCCAGGTTAATTGTTGGGTTTAAAATGAAGAAAAAGGAAATTCCCTTTCCTTTTCCCCTGTCAGAGCTGTTGTTGCATCCAATAAACAGCACAAATCACCATTTTCACAACATTGTTGTCATGGTTTCATGTGTGATGCTGGATGCTGTACATACAGTAAGTGCAACTATTCTGGACTGGACTGCCTGTCAGATGAGGAGTAGCAGTGCATTGTAGGATACAATGGCTCCCATGGTCTTGAGCTTAATGGCTGGTTGGGGGTGGCAATTAATATTAAGTGCAATTTCACTGGTAAGGAAGCCAAACAGTATTCAGGTGAACAGGGACTGTAAAGTATACATACTAAAGTAAGTTCTCAGCATATATTAGCCTTAAGGTGTAATTGTCCTTTGATACACCAGAATTACCCTTCAAACTGTTGCTCATGATGTTCCTTTTCCTTGCGCAAAACAGGAACTATTTCAAAAATATTCCACATTTATAATCAAATTGTTATATTTTGTACTTAGCACTTTTTCTCAAAGATGACATCTGGAAAGTCTAGTAGTACAACCTCTTATTGATCTGCATCCTCCTGTGGGTCTTCTGATACAGGATTAACAGGAACATCAATGAGTTCTTGTGACATGAGATCAGCCTAACTCCACTTAACTGTGCATTTTCCCTTAATGACCTCGCAACCATGTCCATCAGGTCGAGGGACGTTAGGTTTGGACAGATAAGCTTGATACCTTCTGGTAATTTGCTCTGTTGATGTGCATTCTAAGTGAGTCTCTATATGGTGGAAGAAGGCATATTTTCATCCCATTTTGGCTGTACAGCAGGTTACCTCATGTTGGTTTAAATCATTCCATACCAAGAGAATCTAAAGGGTAGGTCGACCATTCCTACAACCGGACCTGACATAGTCAATCGTAATGGACGCCTCCAAAGAGGGCTGGTGAGGTGATCTCTGGACAGTGGTCACCGACATGGGCCAAATGCCACATCAATTGGCTAGAGGTACAGGTGGAGTGGCTGACCATGAAGCATTTCTTGCCCCAGTTGCAAGGTGTAGCCATGGACGTCTTATCAGACAACTCTACTATAGTTCCATACATCAACAAGGAGGGCGGAAGTCAGTCACCCTCCCTGTGCCGACTGGCCTAGCCGTTGTGGGAATTGTGCAGACAGCATCAAATATTACCAGTGGCTAGGCACATTGCGGGACCAAGGAACGTCTTAGCAGACGCCTTGTCCAGGGGGACACACCATCACCCTACCGAGTGGTATCTTCACAAGGTAGTGGTCAGTGTGATGTTTGAACATTGGCGGGTTCCCTGTGTTGATCCGTTAGCATAGAAAAGGAATCACAAACTGCATTGTTCTTCTTGACATGCCTGCCTCTAACGTCGAGCGGGATAAAGGCCTTAACACAGATCTGGGAACGCCTCTATGGGTCTGCATGCTCACTAATAAATCTCATACAAAGGGTACTGAGGAAGCTGCGACTGCAGCCAACAGCTCGCGTACTACTGGTGGCCCCTTTCTGGCTTAGCCAGCCATGGTCTGCCAGCAGACAAGCCTGTTTGGACAGGGGACAACCTCCTGAAGAACTTTGTCACGGGTATATTTTACCCAATACTGAACAAGCTGAAGCTAACTGTATGGCCTCTGTCTGCAAATCCCTCGCTGATTTTCAGCATGGGTTGCTAAAACAGCATCCAGAGCCAGGTGAGAATCAACTCGTCGGATTTATGACTCCTGTCTTAACCACTACTGACGGTGGTGTGTGGAAAGAGGTGTGGATTAAACTCAGGCCCCTTAAACAGAGGTGGTTGAGTTTTGGGCTCTGGCCATAATTGTTGGCTATAGGTCAGCCATAGCAGCCATACACCAAAGGTTCCCTGATGGCTCCACAGTATCCTTGGACACTGATCTCTCAACCATTTTAAAGGGGTATACATAGTAACTGCCAGAACAAGGACTCTCAGAGAGACATGGGACCTCCCGACCTTGTTGAAACGCTTGATAAGAGTATTAGAGGGATTTTGAGCTTTTTTTATAAGTATAAGGAGTTTTCCTTTAATTCAGATAACATATAAGTAAATATGGATATTAAGCTTCACTGGGAGATATAAGGGTTTCTTAGAATAGATTAGGATAGATATTCATGTATATATTTTGGGTTTCTGATCAGCCAGTAGTACAAGACAACTACAGTGGCTAATTAAGTTAATACCTCTAGCTCAGCTTTTACTCAGCTTATCCCTACCAGCTGGCACTATTGTTTTGATTGGATTGCAATCCAATCCACAGACTCCTTGTCTGCCTGCCAGCTCTGCCAACCCCTTGAGCGGCCCAAACTGCAATTAGGGGGAGCTGCCTGCCAGCTCTGCCAACCCCTGAGTAGCCAACACATTGTAATTAGGGGATTAGAGATACCAGACTGGCTGGGTGAGTTGTAGGTTTAGCCATACAAACAAAGGTTGATTAAGATAAATTGTTCATTACTGTGTATTGTAATATTGTATACTTGTACCAGGTGGTCAGAGGAGCACAGTGCAGGTCAGGGTCTGATTCTGATTGGTCAACCAACTGGAGGTGCCAGTGCACTGCCAGGTGGCATTATTGGACTGTCCAGTGATTGGCTAATCAATCCCATTGGTCAATCCTGGTCTATCCAATTCATACTTGCATACAAATACCCCTGCCTGACACTGACTCCTCAGTTCATCCTGGGACACCCTCTCAGTGATAACCAATAAAGCTATTCTACTGCAACTACAAGACTTCCTAGTTTTCCACTACAACAACTGGTGGAGAATCCAAGGTCCAGACCTCTTGATGCCAAGGCCTGAAAACAGCACATCAATAGGACCAGCAGCCAATACTAGGAGTAGGCAAACCAGCACCCCACAACACCGGGAAACAATAGCACAAATTGTGAGTACCATGGCTGATGACGCCATTAAACCACCCCTATTCAAGGGTTTAACCTCTGAAGATGCCCATAGATGGCTTGACAAATTAAATGGGTATGTGCTAGCCACTAAGAAAGACAATGAACAAAAGAAAGGCATATTTGGCCTCCTTTTGGATGATGGTGCCAGCGATTGGTACGATTCTTTACCAATTGCTGAAAAAGAATCATATGAAACCATGTCCGCTGCTTTTACACAGCGTTACATTGCTAAACAAAACAATTGGCAGGAATCCACCGCTTTGTTCCAACAAAAACAAAGGCCTGAAGAGAACATTTTAGATTTTATATCAAATATCAGAAGACAGGCACTTCGAGCAAACATTCCTGAACAACAGGCTATGAATGCCATTTTGAGTGGAATGCATGACCACTCCCGACCATTTATTCTACAACATAACCCAGTGACAATTACTGACATAATTAAACATGCAAGAACATTAGAAAATGCACAGGGTAAAACACAGGGTAAACAGCAAAATTCCCCTGCACAATCCAACGAGAATACAACTCAACTGGCAATGGCAGTAAATGCAATCACCGACCTCACTAAAAACCTTAGCGAGCTTATGAAAGGCCACCAACAGACTGTTTATGCCTTGCAAGAAATGTCTCATAGCAGACACAATGACTATCAACACCACGGAAGTTCAGAAAGGAGTAACCGGTCTAGGAGCCCGTACAACAATGGAAATCATCAGAGAACAGGACGTTCTCCAAGTCCCTACCCCCGCGGACAACAGCCAAGCAGAGGGAGATCACAGAGTCCCTACTCAAACAAACAATCTCAAAACCAAGGAAAACGAGTGAACTGGAAACAGGGAGATGACAATAGGAAACAAAACTATGGAAAATGCAGATCCTGTGGTGAGTACCATAACCGTTCTACTTGTCAATTTCGCAATGCAATTTGTCACCAATGCCAGAGACAAGGACATATCCAAAAAGTGTGCTTCTCGGGAAAAGGGTACTAGGAATTTGAGCCCGCCAGGAAATCTTACAAAATTCTTGACGGGCCCAATACAATTCAGGGTAGTACTTTCATTCCATGTGTAGGAACTCTTAGTAAATTAGAAGAGAATTTCATTCATGTGAATATAAAACAGACTAAATTTAAAGCCCTAATTGATACAGGAGCATCCATTAGTTGTGTATCACAGGCCCTTATCAACAAAACTCTAAAACTTACAACAGATAAATACAACCCTTCTAAAATCAAATTTGTTGCAGGAGTAGGTGGTGAGATACTTCCAGTTCTTGGTGTTATACAGGTTCCCTTACAAATTCAAGGTGAAACCTTTATCTCAAAATGCATGTATTTCAAAAATTACACCACAATCTCATTCTTGGCAAAGATTTCTTAACCAACTTCAAAGCCAACATAGATTTTGATACAAAGACAGTAGAACTAGATGGGAATGTAAAAACTTCATGCTTTGAGAAAGATATACCCCCCGGCATTGCTAGAAATGCACACGCCATTCACATCCCTCCTCAGTCAGGAATGTATATACCAGTATCAGTGTCAAATTTTGAAGTTCCCTACACAGCCCTCCTAGAACCTAAAAGCCCTGTCACACAAGATGGCTATCTTGTAGCGAAAACGACTGTCATGGTTGAAAATGGACACAGTATGTGCCAAGTTCTTAACCCTACAGCAAAATCAATTAGAATTCCTCAAGGGAAAATACTGGCAATTTCTCACCCTGTTAATACTTGTGACATAATTGACTTAAAAAGTCCACCTTCAGTATCGATGGCTAGTGAAACCTATCAAGCCTCTACTGAAGAAGATGCCTTGAGAAATGCAAATGATTTAGGCATTGATCTAAGTGACACAGCACTTAATAAAGATCAACAAAGGAAATTGAAAATTCTGATAGGACAAAACCGAGATGTTTTTGCAAAAGACATGTCAGAACTCGGCACTTGTGAATCGTTCTATCATACAATTGATACTGGTGACGCACCCCCTCAAAGACAACCATACTATCGATCCACTCCTATGAGCAGACAGGAACAAGAAAAACAGGTCAAAGAAATGCTAGCCCATGACATCATCGAACATTATGATTCAATGTGGCAAGCACCTGTTGTTTTAGTTAAGAAGAAATCAGGTCAACACAGGTTTGCTGTAGACTACCGGCGCCTGAATAAAGTAACCAAACCTATCTCGCAAGCATTACCCAGGCTTGAGTCCTTATTTGATTCGCTTGGAGATGCCCAACCCAAATATTTTTCTACATTAGATATGTCCAGTGGATTTTGGCAAATACCTCTTGACCCAAAATCCAAGCACAAAACGTCCTTCACTACCCCAATGGGAAATTTCAATTTTAAAAGGATGCCATTTGGACTTGTGAATGCGCCAGCATCATACACCATTATGATGAATAAAGTCCTTCAGGGACTCAACTGGAAATTCCTCCTATGCTACATGGACGATATTCTGGTGTTCAGCTCCACATTTGAGCAACATCTAGATCATCTTAGCCAGGTTTTTGACCGTTTAAGAGAAGCAAAGTTAACACTAAACCCTCTGAAATGCAAATTTGCCACAAAAAGAGTTCTATATTTAGGACACTATTTATCAGACAAAGGAATAGAAGTAAATGATGAAAAAATCAAAGCTGTTAAGGATTTCCCTCGACCCACAAATCTCAAAAAGCTAAGAGGATTCATTGGACTATGCTCCTACTATAGACGTTTCATTCATAACTTTGCCAAAATTGTCAGACCTTTGAATAGACTCCTACAAAAAGATACAAAATTCATTTGGTCAGAAGAACAAGAAGCATCTTTCCTCAGACTGAAAAGCTTACTGACAACAGCACCTGTTTTAGCTTTCCCTGACTTCAAACAAAATTTCATACTAACAACCGATGCTTCAAGTGAAGCAATTGGTTATGTTGTAAGTCAAGTAAATGAAAAAGGGGAAGAACATCCCATTTCATATGGAGGCAGAGCCCTAAGAAACCGAGAAACCAAATACAATGCAAGTGAACTTGAATGTTTAGCACTGGTTGAAGGAATACGGGCAAATCACATCTATCTTGCCCACAGGAAATTCTTGGTCATCACAGACCACAGTGCACTACAATACCTTAAAAATATTCAGCCAACAACTGGTAGACTATTCCGATGGGCACTAGCATTAGAATGTTATGATTATGAAGTTAAACACAAACCTGGGGCACAAAATAAAGTAGCGGATGCTCTTTCAAGGCGAATTTATGACAAAGGTCATGAAGATAAAACTCCCCTTCCAGAAGAAACCCTTATCTTAAATATAGAACCAACAACATTACAAAACCCGTTAAAAGAAGAGCAACAAAAATATCCCTCATTAATAACTCAAATTATTTACGAAGAAGATAGAACATTACACATCCCAGATCCTGTCCTACCTATTTGCACCTTGACTCAAACAGATATTGCGAAAGCTCAAAGGGAATGCAAAGACTTTCAGGACATTTATAATTATCTAGAAAATTCAATCCTACCTCCAACAAAGAAACAAGCTACTAAAATTGTGGCAGAAGCCGAGCAGTACGTTTTATTGGATAACATACTTTACCATATATTTTCACCACGAACAAAGGGTGTGCCTAATGAGCAGAAAATAATACAGCAGTTAGCCCTGCCTAAAGTCGAACGACACAAAGCTCTACTGGCATATCATGACGCCCTTCTGGGTGGAGGCCATTTCGGATTTGATAGAACATATCAATCCCTGAGACAAAAATACTACTGGCCCAAGATGTACCAGGAAGTATTGGACTATGTAGCTAAATGCGATACTTGCCAAAGAATCAAACACAATACACACAACCAAAAAGCACCTCTGACAAATATGCCAATTGCAGGAAAGTTTGAAAGGTGGCACATAGACTTCATAGGCCCCCTAACAACAGCAAAGGATGGTAGCAAACATATTCTATTGCTGGTTGATAGCTTGACAAGATGGCCAGAGGCATTCAGTTTAAAAACTCAGGAAGCCTCTGAAGTAGCTCATATTCTATACAATGACATATTTACTAGATATGGAGCCCCTAAATATCTTGTATCAGACCGTGGACAAAACTTTATGTCCAAGTTAGTGACTGCAATTTGCGAACTTTTCGATGTTAAAAGACATCATACTAGTGCCTACCATCCGCAAACGAATAGCACGTGTGAACGTTTAAATAGCACCTTAGAGCAATCACTTCGAGCTGACATAAAAGAAGATCATTCAGATTGGCCAAAAGTACTACCAGGAATACTAATGTCATACCGAAAATCCCCTTCAACAAACTCAACAAAATTTTCTCCTTACAACCTTGTCTTTGGAGTTGAAATGAATATACCTTATGATGTGACCATGATACCAAAAGCTAAATTGCCATTATCAACAAAAACCTACATTCAGGAAGTCAAACAAAATTTAGAAATTGCAAATGAAATAGCAAAGAAAAACATAGCAGAGTCACAACAAAAGTCAAAAGAATATTATGACAAAAAGACCAAAGAGCCCTCATTTAAGAGAGGAGATTGTGTATTACTGAAGAATCAAAAAATGCGACCGCACTTTTCTAAGAAAATTGATCCTTCGTACTACGGCCCATTCTTGATTGTAGAATGTGGACCAAACTTCACATACAAACTAAACAATATACAAACAGGCCGAGAAGGTAGGTCCTATGTAAATGCAAATCGCCTTATACCCTACAAAGACCCTAATGAGAGAATCATTAAAATGCAAAGGCAAACTAATATACAACAAAGCAATCAAGTCAATGACTCTAATAATGAAGAAAGAGTTGCACAAAACCCTACAGCAAATGTCCCTAACAGCGATGCCATAGAGAAAACCATTGACAAAATCGAAACAACAAGAAAACGAGAATGCGAGTCGAGTACCACAAAAAGTATACAAATACAGGAAAAGTAAGAAAGTCACTCAAACAGAGACGTAATGTTTTCAAATAAACCAATTCAAATATAATAGTAATAATGATTATAATATATATAGAAATATAATTATTACAACTTAAAAACAAAACACAAACAACTAAGAATTACACGCTGTCGAGAGATTTGATACTGACCTATAGAATTGGGCGATATTTGGAATATATATATTCAAATCCATAAGACATCCATACTATATCATTAAGGCCTTTAAGAATTTCATGATTGACCAACCCCGAAAGAATAAAATTTCTACATCTTTACTATCATACATGAAATGTATTGCGGGCAATACCTAATCATGTTCTTTTACTAAGCCTTTTTCTCATTTTCCTTTATTCTAGAGGGAGGTCAGATGTCAGACAACAAATTCAAGGGAACTCCAGCCATACTCAAAGTATTAATCTTGTTACTTCTTTCATGTGGCAATTTCATAAAACCCACAGAAGCTTCAAAAGAAGAACATTTGATACAACGGCTCAATTATGGAGTGTTTTTTGTCCCAAAAGGCCACTTTAAACCTGTGAGTGACCATTGGTCCCATACGATTCAAATTATGCTACCTCAGTATCCAGCACTGAAGAGTTATAAGGAGCCATGCTCACAGGAAGATTCAGGAAATGATATTTGTCACATGCTACATTCTGCACTAATGCAAAGTGAGATTATTCATAATGCAACAGGAAATACATGTCGTAACTTGATTGAGAAAATTAAGAATACAATTCCTGAGGTAGAGAACATACAAGAAGATTCTAGGTCCAAAAGATCCCTTCTTCCATTCATAGGTCAGCTATCAAAATCTATCTTTGGCACAGCAACAGAGGCAGACGTCCAAATGTTACGGAATCACATTTCAAATATTATCAAAAACTCAAATAACCTTGAAAAAACATTCAGATTCCAGTCAAAGAAACTTAGTTCTTTCATGACATTGATTGACAGTCGAATTTCTAATGCAGCTCAAGAAATACAAAGTAACCACAAATCCATAGCAAAAATGGGAAATGAAATGTGGAAAGTTGAGTATGGCCTAATGGCAAATACGGAGATAGCAGGTCAATTAGCGAGACAGGTACAGGAATCAGCAGACATGACAGGTAGGATAAACGAACTGGTAGCAGATATTGGGCAACTTATGGAGGGAAAAATTAGCCCATCACTAGTACCACCATCAACTCTTACAGAAATGGTGATTAAAATTCAAAAGCAACTCAAACACCTCTATCCAAAATTCCAAATCTCATACAAACATCCTAGCCACTACTACAAACATCCATCATTCGTTGCAGCACGATACAATAATTCAGTGTTCATAACTCTTAAGGTGCCCATTTCAGCCTTCCAGACATCATTCAAAGCGTATCAGATATTTTCAGTACCTGTGCCTTTGAATTCAACAACTACACATTCAACACAAATACTAGACATGCCAAACTTTCTGGCAATTAGTGAAGATGAACGTTATTATGTGACTATGTCTAAGGACCAATGGAACAGCTGTCATGGTAAGAAAGACAAATACTGTCCAATGGACATTGCTATCTTACCGAGATCAAAATATACATGCCCCCTTCTCATCTTTGAACAAATGAAGGAATTGATCCCAGACTACTGTAACTTTCGTTTCGTTAAGCATGCACTAAAGCCATCAATAATGCAAATTAAATCAGACCAAATTCTTATTTCAAACACATCTAGAATCACCTTAAGTTGTAACTCAAAATGGCAAAGAATAGAGGCTTGCAACTTCTGTTTAATGAAAGTGTCATGCCAATGTGAAATCAAATCAAATCACTATTATCTTCCTCCAATGCTACACACTTGCGGAAATATATCAAATACTTTTACAAAATTACATCCTGTAAACTTGGCGCTCTTACAATATTTCCATGACCCTAAAACACACAACTCCATTTGGGGAGACACTCTATTTCATACAAAATTTGATCCAAAGATTCCCCCTTTAAACTTTTTTGATGGTAAATACAAGCATTTTGTAGTGGAAGACAGGAAAGCTCATCTTGACCTAAATAAAATAGCCAAGGCTGTTAAGCTAAACGAGGATATTTATGAGAGTTCTGCCGATTCACTTTTGCAACAAATACCTCTAGAAACAAAATCATGGTCCATAACTTCTATGTCGCTGGGAGGAGTCAGTTTCCTCTCTTCAATTGGTTTGTCAATTGCACTTCATATCACATGCAAAAGAGTGAATACCTTGTCGGCAGCAGTATTAACCATGCAACAAATTCAAGGTACAAAGGCACTACCAGGGCATACTATACCACCACACTTCAGAATTCCTGCTAACTTAACCTTAAATGCACCAACTACTGAACCCAACTTAATGGATGCTCTTGTGACAACCCCAATAACCACATATACCATCATGATGCTATGTGGAATTATACTCCTTACTTGGTATCTTTATCATAGATACCCCACAAGGCTGTTAATTGAATTAACAAATGGATGGACCTATACTAATGTTACCATTCAGAGATTCCCAAATTGCCCTCGTTACTGGAAATTCAATGATACCCAGAACATAACTAATGTAGAAGTTAAAGGTTTCTTAGTTCCCAAAGTACACATGGAATGGCAGGATATGTATCTAACTGGTTCCTTGAACAACCAAAAGCTTAAACTAGTAGAAGAACAATATATCACCTGGTGGACTGCATACAAAATTCGGAAAATTGTCAAAACCCCATTTTGCGCTTTTGTCAGTATGAGACACCAAGGATATACATACCCTTTAAAAATGGGTCATCAAGATATTGAGAATAATGAAGAGATGGTTGTAAAAGAGAACAAGCTTTACCCAACCCTTGAAAAAATGAATTAGAATTGTTGTCCCTGTGACATATGTCTGATAAGTGGCACTTAGGGTATAACATGCGGCTTGCGAAATTTCATGACAAGTGAATATTGTGGTACTACACAATTGCTATATTGCAGTGATCTTGATTAAAATTGTTATTTGTATGAATATGAAATAAATTTTAATAATGATAATACTATACGTACAAGTAAAGGATTGATTACAATTTCATATGTATACAATTTAAGTAGATAGATATAGTTGTTTTTCATTTGTGGTGAAGGGATTTTATGTATTTTAATCTAAAGATATCAATACAACTGTCAAAGTAAGTCAGTTAAAATGTATGTACTTGAATGATGATTACCAATTATCAGATTCTTCTGTTCTTCAAAAGGAATATATTAGTAGCATGAATAATGTATGTAAATTGTAGCCGATATGTTATGTTCCGACTTTAACAACTTAAACTAGGACCATCAGGAACATGACCCAAGTTTGGGATCCAAAGAGAGATTTTGAGATACAAAAGAGCTTGGTATTAATTCATTAGTATTGTTTGTAGAACTTGAATTATTAATAATTGACTGTACGTAACAATGTGTGAAAATGTTGAATACTTGTGTATGCTTCATTTACTTATTATTCAAGGTAACTACTACTCCAACGTACATTATCAAAAGACTGTACCGGATACCTTGTCTTAATTTCATTTTACTATTTACTATGTGTTCAATTTCAATAATGAATATCTTGCTATTATTTTGTAATAATTCATTACATATATGATCTTAACATAATTGATGTACATTGAATTCTGATACATGCTTTGCAATATATATATATGTCATAAAGAGAATTAGAATGTATCTGCTTGAATAATTACGTAATTTAGATACTTGTAAATATGAACCATTGTTGAATGTCTCTTGCTCCCAAGTTTTTTCCTGTAACAAGAATAAGTTTGGGGACCAAACTTTTTAAGGAAGAGAGCTATTATTAGAGGGATTTTGAGCTTTTTTTATAAGTATAAGGAGTTTTCCTTTAATTCAGATAACATATAAGTAAATATGGATATTAAGCTTCACTGGGAGATATAAGGGTTTCTTAGAATAGATTAGGATAGATATTCATGTATATATTTTGGGTTTCTGATCAGCCAGTAGTACAAGACAACTACAGTGGCTAATTAAGTTAATACCTCTAGCTCAGCTTTTACTCAGCTTATCCCTACCAGCTGGCACTATTGTTTTGATTGGATTGCAATCCAATCCACAGACTCCTTGTCTGCCTGCCAGCTCTGCCAACCCCTTGAGCGGCCCAAACTGCAATTAGGGGGAGCTGCCTGCCAGCTCTGCCAACCCCTGAGTAGCCAACACATTGTAATTAGGGGGATTAGAGATACCAGACTGGCTGGGTGAGTTGTAGGTTTAGCCATACAAACAAAGGTTGATTAAGATAAATTGTTCATTACTGTGTATTGTAATATTGTATACTTGTACCAGGTGGTCAGAGGAGCACAGTGCAGGTCAGGGTCTGATTCTGATTGGTCAACCAACTGGAGGTGCCAGTGCACTGCCAGGTGGCATTATTGGACTGTCCAGTGATTGGCTAATCAATCCCATTGGTCAATCCTGGTCTATCCAATTCATACTTGCATACAAATACCCCTGCCTGACACTGACTCCTCAGTTCATCCTGGGACACCCTCTCAGTGATAACCAATAAAGCTATTCTACTGCAACTACAAGACTTCCTAGTTTTCCACTACAACAAGAGCCTCATTTGAGCCATTACACACGGCATCTCTGATATCTGTAGCAGTGAAAACAGACTTCCCATTGCAACTAGCATCAGCTAGGCAAGGGGGCTGGGTTCATTCCAGCAGGATATACTCAGGTCATCTGGGGTGGGAAAATGGAGGTAGGAATTTGTCTTCTCCTGTCCCTTCTATTGGATAAGAACCAATTGGCTTCTTTCCCACCTAGCTCGGTGTTCCTACCCAGGCAACCAAGAGCAGTGTTTCTCTGGAGCGGACTCCCACTTAACAGAGACAGCAATAATAATACGTGAAGGGTTACGACAACATGGGCAAATCTGGCCGGTGTGCCATTCCAAGAGATTATGGATGCTGCGGTGTGGAGTCGTCCAAAAACCTTCTCTCAGTTCTACCTGACAGATCTCCCTGCCACCAAGGGACAATTTAGTAGACCATTGTTGGTGACAGCTGGCACAGCGTCTAAGAATTGAACAGACCCTTCCACAGCCTTTAATAGGACGGTGGTACTCTGCTTCCAATTTGAGTAGATAATGCTTTAGAAACAAAACAGGAAATAAGAAGTAATTTCTTTTTCATGATAAATACTTACCTGCCATCATTGCCCACCTTTCTGAATCCTCCGCTAGGTGCTGTTCTTACCTTGGGACCTTCAAAATAGAGCCTCCCCCTTAGGTACAGGAGCAAGCCCTGGTCAAACATTTATTATTCCATATCCCTAAGATTCATGTTTGGTCCATCTGTGATATGCTGCTTAATAAACTTCTGAAGTTCTGATATTTGAGAAAAAAATCTAATTTTAGCAAATTTTGGCGTATTTTTCTAATTCGGGGTAGAGCAAAGACTCGTCTACAGAGAATGCCACATGTCTCCCAGAGATGTATATGTGGTCTCATTATAATCTGAACAGACACGGGAATACGTTGGTATGTGATACCAGTGCCTTGTTCCCTATGGTAATATGAAAAATTCCCCAAAATAGTAAAGCGAATGCCCGGGGGGAGGGGCACTTTGGTATTCAGGGGGGCGCATACGCTCGTTATCAAAATTAAAAAATACCCCTAAAGCATTGATTTCTGGCCAAAGAAGCACCCTTATTTTTCCAGTAAATAAACACCCCTTCTTTTATCAAAACACTGACGTTGGATGAATGGGAACACCTATTTTAACTTTAGATTTTATAATCCTCTGTCTGTTTAGCGGCAGCAAGTGGCGGTAGCAAACTCGTAAGACCAGTCACTTCGGGAGTCACTCGGCGTCAGAGCCGAGTATATTTCGTGGATCGTAAGTGGATTTTTACCCCCCATACTTCGTACCTGGGTGCAAAAAAGTACCCTTCTTTTACAAAATCGCGGACATGCGGAGGTCTTAAAAAACGACCCTTCTTCCGTGAAATATGTAACGCGGGTGCGGTCCCCCTCTGTAACTGAGTGCCCCCCGGGAAGCGAATGTAAAACAACTAATGGCCCAGTCACACTAGGGTCCGACTATCGCACGATTTTAAAATCGGATCCGATTTTGCTAATTTCAAATTTGGAACTGGACGTTCCGATTTTGAATAAAGACAAGCTCGCCGTCACACTATTACGATTCATCGGAGCCGATTTTATTGCTAGAAAAATGCGTCAATGATTTGTCTTGTGATGGTCGTACGATGATCGTACGATGATCGCAAGTCAAAAACATTGTCTTGCGACTTTTCAAAAATCGTCACTGATTTGCGAACAGGATCGCACACCAGTACCGGACTTTTTTTAGTCGGATCCGATTTTGTATTTGGCCTAAAAATCGGATCCGAAGATCGCATGATAGGTGAAAAAATCGGGTCCGACCTGCCGATTTTAAAATCGTGCGATAGTCGGGCTCTAGTGTGACTGTGGCATATACGATATTAACCCAGTACCGACTTTTTAGACGGAGCCGATAGGTGAAATAATCGGGTCCGACATGTCAATTTTAAAATCGTGCGATAGTCGTACCCTAGTGTGACTGGGCCTTAAAAGGGTGATGTTTTCCTATCAAAAACGTTGATTCATATACTGGTCACGAGTTATAAACATAGCCTTAATGCATATAAAGGTTTTAATAGAAAGGTATGAAAGACACTTTTGATTGAATTAAACTTGTTCAAAGAAGAACTAAGCTTATCCCATCTTTGCCATTGACAGTGAAACTTCGTACACTCCGGAAGAAGAAAAATTTGAAGAAATCACAATGGAAACGCGCATCTAAAAAGGTAGCACGTGCCAAGAAGTACCTAGAGCAGGTTAGGAAGGCCTACATTAGTCACAAAAGGCGACCTGGTAAGTAATCCTTCTTGTGGGGCTCTTACTACTACTACTTCTTCTACTACTACTACTACTACTACTACTACTACTACTACTACTACTTCCATCAGCAGCACCACCACTACTACCAATACTAGTTCTACTACTGCCACTACTACTACTACTACTACTACTACTACTACTACTACTACTAATAATAATAATAATAATAATAATAATAATAATAATAATAATAATAATAATAATAATAATAGCAGCACCAGCACCACCACTACTACTAATAGAAGTAGTACTACTGCTACTGCTACTACTACTACTACAACTACTACTACTACTACTACTACTACTACTACTACTACTACTACTACTACTACTAATAATAATAATAATAATAATAATAATAATAATAATAATAATAATATTGATAATAAAAATAATAATAATAATAATGATAAGAATTGATATTCGATATAGCGCCCTTTCCACCTGTAATGTTCTAAAGCTCTTTCAAATAAAGTCAGTGGACAGTTGTGTATGGTTCATATAGTCAAATAAACTCCTTTCGAAATAGAAATGTTTTCAGCTGTTTCTTGAAGAATGCTCTGTCACCAAACCTTTTCAGATTAGTGTGTGATCTTAAGAGTCCTTGTATTGGCTTGTTTGACTAACAGTTCCCTCAAGTATAGAGGGAACTACTACTACTACTATTATTTTTATTATTATTATTATTATTATTATTATTATTATTATTATTATTATTATTATTATTATCAGCAGCAACAGTAGTAGTAGTAGTAGTAGTAGTAGTAGTAGTAGCAGTAGTAGTAGTAGTAGTAGCACTACTACTACTACTACTACTACTACTACTACTACTACTACTACTACTACCAGCTGGTGCCGGTGGTGCTAATAGTAGTAGTATTACTGCTACTGCTACTGCCACTACTACTCGACTACTACTACTACTACTACTACTACTACTACTACTACTACTACTGTTGCTGCTGCTGCTGCTGCTTCTGATAATAATAATAATAATTATAATAATAATAATAATAATAATAGTAATGATAATAATACAACTACTACAACTGCTGCTGCTATTCCTACTCCATAGAATACTACTACTACTACTACTTCTACTACTACGACTTCTACTACTACTACTACTACTACTACTACTACTACTACTACTACTAATACTACTACTACTACTACTAATACTACTATTGATAATAATAATAATAATAATAATAATAATAATAATAATAATAATAATAATAATAATAATGATTATGATAATAATAATAATGATTCACAGCCGGACTGTAGTAGTGGGAGACAGTGAGTAGTCAGATCGTGCTGCCTTAGACCTCATAGCTTTAGAGCTAACTAGATACCCTTTATTAGAGAGTAACTTATAAATAGATATGACTGATTTAAAACCGGTATATTGATAACGGTATCGTGTTCTTATTATACAATATTCCATTATACAAATATGCCATGCCAGTGGGGGTAACATGATGGAATGTTACCCCGAGGGAGGATGGTTTTCCCTCGGGCTCCGCCCTCGGGAAAACCATCCTCCCGAGGGGAAACATTCCATCATGTTACCCCCACTGGCATGGCATATTTGTTTTATTATACCGAACAAACCCCATTTGTAATCTAAACAAAGCAAGGTCACAGATGACTGGTGATTCACACATTCCCCGCTAGGTGTCGCTAGTGGCAACGGGCAACATGAAGCCCTCACTGATGGCATCAGGCAACATGATGATTGTTCACTGTTAAGTCAGCCAATCACGGCTTAGGATCTTCAAGTGAGGTATAATAATACTACATGTCTCCTTGTGTGTTTTTCAGATGCTCCTTCCAGCGATTTCCCCGAACGTGGCCTCAGGTGGTAGTCTCATTACCGTGTGCCTCCTAGCGGCTCCTGCCTACACTATTGCAAGGCTCATTTACGAGAGCACTTCGCGTTATGATGTAAACTATACCCTAACCCTTTATCTTTTTTGTCTAATTACGAATAGCCTAAGCTATAAGAACCGTTTGTGATATCTACCACCACATAGAAGTGCAGATTGAGGTCGGGGAATTCCTTCACCACAATATGCTGGTCACGATATTTAGCCTATATATGGCAGAAACGGTGCCGATGATCAAAATTCTAAATTCCGGAAGAGGGGAAATGCAAGCCAATCTAACAATTTAAACAACTGACATTATAATATATAATATACAAGTCATGAGGACTCACATTGTATAATATAGCAATAACTTAACATAGAGAAGCACAAGAGAGACAGTGGCAAAACTGGCAACTAGAGCAGGAGAGACAGTCACACCCACGAGTTGTCATCCCTGACCCCAGGTCAATGGGCAATGGCGGACACAATTAATGAACTTCTCATTTCACTTGAATATAACGTAAATTGATTTCGACAGGGTTCACAACACGTGCAATCTATCTTGGTTTTATTTATCTAAGAATCTATGGACAAGGATACTAGAACTATTTCAAGCTAGTAGATCATGGTTTGATTGAGGGAACCATATGTGTAATTGAGAAACAATCCAAATCGTCTTCACGTCAGTTGTTTTCATAAATGATTCAAACGTTTTCGCGTGTGCTAAATCATTCTAATTGTAGACGAACCGAATTGAATTCACCAAATTTCAGCCAATCCGATCGCAAATGAGTTGTTTACTGAGGATAGAGGAAACCCGGCACAGTATACTTAAAGCGAGTTTAGAAAAGACAGGTAGTGGACTTCATTTTCCCCGCTGGTTGGGGCATATATATATATATATATATATATATATATATATATATATATATATATATATATATATATATATATATATATATATATATATATATATATATATATATATATATATATATATATATATATATATATATATATATATATATATATATATATATATATATATATATATATATATATATATATATATATATATATATATATATATATATATATATATATATATATATATATATATATATGTGTGTGTTAGTCCAAGTATACAGGTGGCGTCAGAGATATGTAAGACTCGGTAATGTGCATGTACTTCTCTGGCTTAGTTATCACAAACGTGAACGAATTTAACTATTTGGTGGAAAGTCGTAAGAACTCCAAGACTTTAGCTACTTGGTGGAAGGTCTTATAATCTATAATGCAATCAATTTTAAGTTATTTTAACTCAATCATGTTCCGGCATCCTTTGCTGTTGCCCTTTGTATCTACAGCATTCTAAACAAAAACTTCTGAACCAAGCATTGATTCGCAAAACACTTGGTATTTTTTTCAAAGGTAATGCTTTAGATCAATTATGATATCATCAAGATAATTCTGCTTTTAGGGTCTATACATGCTTGAATGGGCAAATTAGAGAGCAATGCGAATTCATTTTCGATTTGCATGGAGTGGTCTTAATAAAGTAAGCATTAGCACCATTTTGCTAACTTTCAAAGATTTGTGTGAGGGTTTTAAACAAAGACTAATGAGGAATATGCAACAAATGAGTAAGGTAGTGGAATGCGTCATTGTCGGACACAATAACATAAAGTTATTAACTGGGGTTTATCATCATTAAATTTACTTTAAAGGACATTTATAAATGTAATTGCATAGCGAATGTGATCTTTTACTTACAAAAAAATAACACTACGGGGCCAAATAGCCCAAATTGTCAAGTGGCCCTGTATCTCTGGAGTGCATGACCGAAACTTTATGAAATTTGGCCAACAAATAGCTTGCAGAAGTACAAAACATTTGAAGAATTAAAATGACATTGATATGACCTGTAATGACCTTGAAATGACCTTTAACTATGTATTTTCAACATATCTGATTTTTGGTCCAAGTTATTGCCCCCTAATAAGACAAAAATGGAAATTACTCCCCCTTATTATCATAGACATCATACTCTAATATATATTTTCAAGAAAATCTGGTCAGAAAAAGCTACTTTTGAATTTTTTTATGAAGTATGATATGAAAATATTTATTTGCTTTTCTTGCGCCATAACCAGCATCCCTACCAATACCAAACCCATATTATCAGGTTGGTCTCAAGGAGAAGATATCATTTAAAAAAAAGATCACCCCAATATCTGCTTTCATCGCAAATTTATGTCCTATTTTCGAAAACTACGATGACCTTTGACCTCAAAAATCCAAGATGGCCGCCCTCGGCGGCCATCTTGGATTTCAAAAATTGGACATATCTTTGCAACGGAAGCAGATATCGGCATGGTCTTTTTTTAAAATGATATCTGTACTTTTAGCTCTAATCAGTTATGTGTTTGTCATCTTGGTAGGGCTTACATGTCTGGCAGTAGAAGAGAAAATGCATATTTTAATTTCGACCTTCACAAAAAAAATTCATTTTTGTACTTTTTGTACCGATTCTTTTGTAAATGTATTCTAGAGTGCCTTGCTCAAAATCGTATGAGAGCAGATTTTTCATTTTCAGACAATTTTGGGCAGAAAATGTGATTGAAAGAGGGATATGCTGAGAAAAATGTTTTCTTATGTCATTTCAAGGTCATCCAAGGTCATTTGGGTTTATTGATTTTTTTGTATCCCCATTGGCTATCATGTGGTCAAAAATGATGACAGATGAAAATGTCTTACAAA
Source organism: Maea johnstoni (assembly GCA_963942565.1). NCBI lineage: Eukaryota > Metazoa > Annelida > Polychaeta > Spionida > Magelonidae > Maea > Maea johnstoni. The sequence goes on from OZ012689.1 coordinate 32,275,480, forward strand.
GATATGCCCACATATGCTCTCAACTTGGCAATTTGGGCCCATTTGGCCCCACAGTGAATGATAGTAATAATAATACATGTACCATAAGTGGCTGCTGATTGTCCTTTCGACACAGGGCCCCATCGATATTTAGTACTGCAAAATCCTCGCTGACACCATAAAGCTGACACAGCGCTCTTCAGATAATAGGCTCCGCTGCATATTCCTTATTGAAACAAGTCATTGATGACCAGTACTGCATTTTCCAACGAAAATTTGAAAACCACCAAATGAATTGTCAAAACTCCAAGTGCTTACTTCCAAGTGAACTAACATATGTATGTCCCTCATTGGATTATATTAATTAATTTCTGTATCAATAACCATTGGAATTCTTCAATTAAACGAGTTAGCCCTAATAGTTGTTTTGCTTTTTCTTATAATGCAACCTTTTCCCCGAAGAAACCATCAGTCAAATTTAACTGAGTATAACAAATCACGCTTGATCAATTGACATTACCTAACTTGAGGATTTCCGTCAACTTGTCAAGTTTTCATCACTGATATTGCTAAACTTTGAAGATGGTGATATTGCTCAGAACGGGTTATGAATTTTATCTAAGGTGCATCTCAATATAGAAAAAAGATATGTACCCATTACTTACTTCCATCGGCATGGAACCGAATTGAGGTAATCATATTTTGACCTAATACAGGTAAATTGATTTTCCTCAAAACGTGCGAGTATGAGCTTCGATTTTTTTGGAAAAAAATCAAACATATAACAATACATAAGAAACGGTCATTGGCCCTAGCCGATATGTGTTTAGATTTCACCTCACCACATATTGATGTCCCACATTTCAGTTAGCTGGAATATTAATACAGTAATTCGAATACCACGTGTGTAGTATGATGGATCTTCAATGCTCGAAAAAATCTTAGATGAAGAAAATTTATGCAAGAAAAAATATTTGGCAACGGTGAACCGTAGTACTTGTAACTGAAATCATTTAAAGGTGCGCTCTCTTTCTGTCCATGCCAGCATCGTAATGAGCATCATATTGTCTATATTTTCGATTACAAATGCCTGCGACTAAGTGAACTATCGGCTGATTTTTTTTAATCTGACATGTAGACCGGGCATGGAGATCAGCTAAGATAAATCACAAATAGATTTTGATATAAAAAAAATATATAATTGAAACATACTTCAAAACACCTTAAGTTTGCTTATTTCGACTTATCCTTTACATCAAGCATTTTGAAGCTGTATGTGTTTTGGAGTTTGAAGTTCGGAGAGAGAGAGAGAGAGAGAGAGAGAGAGAGAGAGAGAGAGAGAGAGAGAGAGATGGGAGCGGCGCCTAGCGGCCATTTCGAAATCCATCAAAACGTGTGCTGCCATCTATTTTCAATTGAGTGTTTGGTAAACGAACGATGGCTGAGGTTGGCACACTTGAAGATGCTGCTAGGAAAAGGAAGGACCGCTTGAAATCGATGAGACAGAAAGGACCTACGTCTGAAAGTGAAAACGAACCCCCTGAGAAAAGACAGGCCCAAGAAAATGCCGAGAAGCTTCCTAAGTATGATAACATTTGAATACTTCCTAATTATCGCTCAAACTCACTGAAACTGGTAATGTTGATCTGTTGATGTGAAGTACATTGTAGCTGAAGGACAGTGCAGAGATGTTTTACAGATTATCTCGTATAGGAAAAGGTAATCAAGTATGGATAATCCAAAATAAGACACCAGACCAGTTAAGGTGATACAGTTGTCAGTTAAGATGATGGCGAGCACAGCTTTCGTGTTAAAACATAAGATATAATGAAGCCCCCGAAGGCCCCGATGCAGTAGGCAAGAAGACCAATTGACATTTACGATGTTCCATTACTTACCCGGGTAAGCGTGGGGTAAGCGACAGATCGTTCCAGTTAGCCGATGACGTAACCCTGGCGCTGGCCTGGCCCAACTAACCGACCCCCAGGGCGGCGATACCGTCTTCCGGTTGGATTGCTACACGACTATAGTCTGTCTGACTCGAGTTTGGCAATCACTTTAGCCACTTTTTTGTGACAAAACGTTCGAGTTTTCCATCCGAACTTGGCAAACATGTTAGGAGCACTACTACGTGTATGTATAAACATATTTTTTGTCTCAACTCCGCAAAATCTTGATATTGCTCATTAGGTCCCATTGTAAAATGTGTCCATTGCCAACAATACAATCTCGCGTGTTTGTATTGTTCGCAACAGACAAACACGCGAGATCGTAGTGTCGGCAATGTGCACATTTTACAATAGGAACTAATGAGCAAAATCAACATTTTGCGGAGCTGTGACAAAAAGTATGTTTGTACATACACGTAGTAGTGCTCCAAAGAGGTTTGCCAAGTTTGGATGGCAAACTCGAACGTTTTCTCACAAAAAAGTGACAAGAGTGATTGCCAAACTTGAATCAGACAGACTATAGTATCTCTGCTCCCATGCGTTTAATCACTCTGCATGTTTTTGAAGTTTCGTTCTGTTTCATGGTACGATTTCAAAAATTTGCCAAATATGAAGCTTCCGTGCATTATTAGCCATTCAGTTATTTGTAATTGCGCAAACTACGATATTTATGACATTTCGCCAGATTTCGGGTGTGATGCCTTAGTACTATTTGCGATAGCTCATGAGAAAATGCGGTGAAAAGTCCTGAATTGACCAATCAGTCAGTCGACCGTCCAGTGCTCGTGCACTGAGAGAAAGAGGTCAGTGCTACGTCATTGTTGATTGTAAATATGACCATGTGCATCACACCAATGGGATACATTTAATGATGTCACTCATCAAAATATTCCGCGAAATAGAACCGGTATGGTGGCAGAGATACTAAGCGTAGCTGGATCTATGGGTCGGAGAGTGACCGACCCCCTGAGTCGGTTACTTGGGTAAGTATCCGACAATGCAACGCGCAAACATGGACGCCGTGGCCAGCCTTCGTTTACCGAAAAATTGTTTTGCTAGTGAAAATAAACTAAAAGATGATCATTATTTACAGTAAAATGCTGAAAATTAATTTGTATTGGATGCTTTCGTAAGCACCTTTAGAAATAAGCAAATCGTTCACTTTTGTTACCAGCATTTAGGAATACTCTTTTAATAATTTTACAGTACATGCCCTGGCTTAATATTTCAATAATGTTTATTATGACATTTGATAGATTTAGTCTTAAATGAATGGAAATTGACATTCGTGATGAAGTGCGGCTTAGACATAGACAATTTCACGGTTTGCCATATATGGGCAAAGGTGAAGGCAGTTTGGCAGACGCCATGACACTTTACTCGGGTAAGCACGAAATCCGTTCCTTTACTGGCTTTCACTGCGCATGTCGATAGTCATCCGAGTAACTCACCTGAGTAAGCTGTACATAGGTTAGTAATGGAACGCCTACATTGTCTTGTTGTTCTAACCTCTTAAATGACTTGGTTATCAGAGCCTCACAATTCTAATTTCACAAATATAACCATCCATAAAATGACTTTTTATCATTGGTAATTCCACAAAAGAATCTCTTCTCTACTTCTGTATGTACATAGGCCTACATGTACTTATCTTCCTAAATCAACCATTTGGATTACTGCTTGTAATTTAATTAATTTCATGAGCACTTCAAGTCCTCTGAGTGCCAATCAAATTACTATGCATTTGAAACTGAAGATGACAAGATGAACTTTATGAGGGTGATATGATATTTGTCATAGGCCTTCAGGCTGGCAGACTGGCCCTTTGGGCTATGCTACGGCCTTTAAGCCAATAACAAATATCCTGTCGTCCTCTGCAACAGTCAATAGGGTGTTGGCAGATCCAAAGATTTTGATTTTAATGCATACTCATAAACTTTATACACAATTGACATTTTCCTTTTAGGCCTATTTTCCGGAGCTACAAGCCTCAGGATGAAAAATTGCAAGAGAGCGTAGCACTTCCCGCCAAGCCAGCAGATGGTGAGATACTCATATGAATCATACATAAGTGCAAAAAATATGTTAACTAGGAACATTAATCTTCTGTGAGAAAACCGTTTTTGAAATGAGTTTCCCCTAGTTTCTCATTAAAAAGTAAGCACTTTCAGTGTAATGTTTCAATAAATTAAGATGATTAAAATGTTTATGTGTAAAATGTATACGTATCATTTCTTGTGTCTACACTATATTGTAAGCAGGGCTAAGAATCATTAGCATGTCATAAATCATTACCAGTCTAAAATCGGCCAAACTTCCGAGTGATTTATTGCTTGTATCTGATTATTATTAGAAACCTAATTTTGGCTCTTATGGGGATATTTACCTACACTATTGCCAATAATTCTGAAAACAATCACAAAATAACTATGTCTTTGTCTATTAACTTGTAGAGTACATTTATAATACTCCAGTTTTGTATGTAGTGCAGTTTCCCATATAATACTAAAGGAAAATTTGTGTTTTAGTTCATTTACCCCCACTTACATAATGAACATGTCGTCAGCGATAATAAGAATTTTAAAAGTATAGAACAATATTTCCCTGCCGTGTCTTGTAAGACTCCTTGTGTTGGTTTTTACATGTTTTCTGCAATTGTTTCTTACAGTTGAGACAGAGGTTCAGGATCAGCTAGAGGCAGCGGCACCTCAACCTGTCATGGATGAAGTGGTAAGAAAAAAACTATTAACTCTGACTTCATTCTTCAGATTTTTGCAACCTGTCCAGTGTCCAATAGCTTAACCGTTGTGTGTCCAAATTGTAAGCAGGCTGGCAGCACATGTGTATGGAGACAGCCAAAGACAGCTGCTGGGACGGACTTCTATACATAAGATATAAAACTATTTATTATTGCAGTATACAGCTAAATATGAAATTTAAAAATACTGCATTTTGAATTATTTTCACTGTAAAGCCAAAGAAGCAGCTTATCACTGAACATAGTGTATAATCCCAGCCCTGCTATTGCCATAGCAACGCTCTATAATTTAGAAAGCTTGACAAAATGAGAAATTTCACATATCCCATACCTCCATGGTCTTAGCAGGGCGTCTGGGTGTCATTTTAGACACCCAAACCCTTAAAAAGAGCCCCTCGGGACACCCAAATCTTTTTGAGAGGAATTTCTTAAAATGTCGATCTCAAGTATGTAACTGAATTTTTTCATCTCTATATGATTCCCATGGCATTGTATAAAGATATCATGCCTTATTCTGATAAATTTATGCATGGTTATGGTTGAAATTTGAGTCCCCTTTAAACATTTGGACGCCCCAAAATTTTGCAATTGCCAATTTTGGGCATCTAGTTTCTAAATCCTGGCTAAGACCCTGCATACCTCATTTTGAAAACCAAACTATGATTGAAATTTTGATTGTTTTGCAGTAATCAATTTTGCTCTGTGATTAAAATTTGATTGCTTCACAGTGACCAAATTTGTATTATGCATGTTATGTAATTTTTTGACTAGCATTCACTTTTTTGTAGGATCTTATAAATCTTGCCCCTAGAAAACCAGACTGGGATCTCAAGCGCGATATTGCCAAGAAGCTGGAGAAGCTGGAGAGACGCACACAGAGAGCTATTGCAGAACTAATAAGTATGATTAGAAGAGAATCACTGTTTTAAAGTAGTGAATGTAGTAGTAGCATCATCAGCGGTAGCCGAAGTAGTAGTCGTTAGGTAGTAGTAGTAGTGGTAGTACTTAAGTAGCAGTAGTAGTAGAAGAAGTAGTGTAAATATGAGTAGTTCTAGGAGTAGAAGTATTGGTAGTTGTGGTAATTCTAGTAGTAGCACTGTAGACGTAATAGAAGTAGTAGTAATTGTTATAGTAGAAGTAGCAGTAGTAGTACGTAGTTCTAGCTGATTTGGTGGTGGTGGCCCTCTACAAGTTGTTGGTACTGCCACAGCAGTAGTTTTAAAGAAAGTGGCAGAAACAGTATTAGTGAGAGTATAACCAGCAGTGTGTCAGATACCTTACATATAAAATAGCTTCTCTCAGAGTTATGAACTAGAAAGTGTTAAGTGCTGTCATCTTATCCCCCGGGGGATTGAAATGGTTTCCGTGTGTAAAGGCCAGCTAGGGGAGGACGGTTGTGTGAACATTTCAGTGGATACAAGACTATAAACCGAATACCTTAACCTTTATCTTGTGCATGAGAAATATCCTATACAAACCTTAAATTAGAAGTCGCGGTCTAAGTCAGCGAGTCTTCAAGGCATAAATTGAACAACTAAAGTCTTCACAAACACGCCAAGACACTGAATTATTTTGTGTGAAGTATGCATATATGTTAAATTTAACGCATGTGACTTCATGTGAATATATGAACATAACTTTAATATACGTTTCAATTTGTTTAAACGTATAAATGTATTTTTGATTGTCATCTAATTTTATTTTGTTATTTTACTCCAAAAAGATATGACACCAACAATTTTAGAATAATTTATTTTGCGTACCTAGTTAAATGGTTTTTGAGTATGGTCAGAACTTATGCTTACAATTATTGTTCTTTTCATCCCCAGGAGAAAGATTGCAGGCTGGAAAAGAGGACTTGGCTACTGCAGTGAATGCAGGGACTGCTCAGATGGGAGCGGATGATGATGACGATGATGAGGATTGAAATGGGAGTGGGTTGAATAAGTAATAAATATATCCATATCTCTAATTTCCAAAGATATACTGACAGTTTTGGTGGTATTTTTTCACCCAGAAAAAAATGAAAAAATATTTTGACTTAGATAGGTTGATCAGAACCACCCAGCAACTCTCTTTCAAGTATTTCTTTTAAATGGCATTTTAATTCATTTGTTATCTACCTAAGCATCAGAGGAGAACAGGACTGAATGAGGAGAAATACTCTAAATTAAGTTAGAGGAGATAAAAATGTTGCCTTTAGAATTTCATCCACCTCATCTATCCAATTGTTCTGATCATGAATAAAAGACAACCCTAAGTTTTCTTAGGGAAAGCGTTTACTAATACTCATACATTCTCACACATTTGATAGCTATTTGAGCTTGTGCCAATAAAACACCTGTTAAAAGGTGAAGTTCACAATGTGAAAATGGCTTTGTAACAAAAATATAGGGGAAGGTATCCAACATATATTTATGGGTGACATCCACCCTCATTCATCGTAATTCCATGAGGCAGAGCTGAGTGAGATGCCCATGAATGAGGGTGTATATCATGCCGTAAACCACTTTCAAACAGGGTATAAGGAATTTATCACCTGTTCTGTAACAGGTTTGCTTATTTAATTTCCCTAATCCTTTGGATCTGATTCAACATAGAAAGTACTAGCCAGCTGAACTAAGACAACAAAAAGCTCCATATGCACTGGTACGTGGTTCAACAATGATATATCACACTTGTCATGACATAAATCCTGTGCTCTCCTTGAGAATTGGTGCCTGATCTGGTGCTTAACACAGGAAAAAGGGGGAGTGCCATTGTTGGGTCCATTGTGCAGTATGTGAGTGATAATTAGCTTTATAATGGTATGATATCACTGCAGATCAAACTGCAATTGACTAGTCAGCATCAAGAATCAGCTGAGCGGGTGGTACCAAACCTAGTTCTACATACAGATTCAATGTGTAGTTATCATCATGAAATTGCATAACATCAACTATACAGCAAAGGTTTTAGATATTCGTCATTTAGTGTAAGGTTTTAAATGTGAATTCTTTGATATTTTTACTATCAGCTACCAAAGGTGAGACTTCGTAGGCAGAGTGCAAGCTATACTTGTCATCTCCTACAGTTCCAGCCTCCAGGTGTCCTTTATCTAAGTCTAATGGTAATACCTGGCAATATTGTCACTCCATATCCAGAATATCGTTTAAGCTATGCAGTAGATACATTGGTAACCAATGTAGACCTGCAGAAATAGATGTTTATGTCAGTCATTCTTGATCAATATTGTTTATCAAAAGATTTTGTCTTTTTTTTTGCCAATCTACATCATTCAAGGTATTGCACAGGCAATTGTTTGTGATCATTGCAGAAAACCTGGGCACACATATCTCATATCACATTGTGTTCCTGATTAATGAATAATTCTTGACCATTGTTTATTGCTTTAACCCATTCACACCTTCAGCACCAAAATCGTTCAGACTCTTTTGATGATATCTTTCAAACCAGAGTATTTTTTCTAAATATTTGACAGAGAAATGTTGATTGAAACCTGGCAACCAACCCTCCTATGTATTTTGTGAATTTGTACTTTTTTCAAATGTGTTTCTGAAAAGTATGATAGGTTCCTTAAATCCTATTGTACTGGTTGAGGAGGTCTACAGGCATGAATGAGTTAAACGAAGCACTCATTAGAAGTTATGGTGCTTGCCATTTGCATTATGGGAGTGAAAGAAGTGTAGAGAAAATATTATAAAAATCATATTTCATAAGGATAAACTGGCCGAATGTTGCTAGGGTGACAAGAGTAAATAGATACTGCATTAATCTCATTGGTTTTCATTCCCCTTGTTTGGGAAATGGCAGGTTGTGTAACACAATAAATAAAACATGCTGCTAATAGGCATTCTTACAATATATCACAAATTATACATAATGTACCATCTAAATATCACCAGCTGTTAGTTATGTGTACCTCACAGAAGGCAATTTCTTTTAAATCACCACTACTGTAAGGTATACAAATTGTGTATACTGGTGAATAAAAATCAAATTATTGTTAGCAGTTTGGTTTGCATGACACCTAAATCTGCACTTAAATGTAATAACACACAACATAAGGTGGTTCAGACTACTTGAGGAGAAAGCAAGATTAATATCCCTTTTTTGTGGTTTTCCTGGACTTTAGGTATTATTTATTTTGCTACACTATTATACATCCTATCATTTTCAATAAAAGAGACAAATATTAGTTGTACTAATTTTTCAATCTTTTAAATCTCATCCTTCAATAATAAAAGTGAGTACACTATTTTTTGTAGTTAATTGTAGTGATGTCATATTTTCTTTCTATGAGAGAACTAAAAAAACATGCATTAAGTTATGCATTCATTTGATATGGGATAAATGTGAGTGGAAGTATTGGGAGCTAGATTTACATTCATTCAAAACATTAGTTTGTCATTTACTTGTAAGCCATTCATCACTTTCCCATCTGTTATTGTAGAAAGATGTTTGTACATATTTTTGTATGAAATAAAACTCAATAGAGAATAATCCTGTTTTCTTATTCTTCATATGAAAAGACCTAGCCCCTTCATCATATAGTTCTCATATTCATGTCTTCATGGGCAGTATAGTAGTAACAGTTAGTAGGAGCTGAGATGAGTAGACCGGGATCGGGCACTGTGCATGCATTATCAAATTTCGCTGCCTCCCATCTCCTTGGCAACTATCTGACCTAGAAAGGATGCTGCATGCTAATTGCACAGATCAGATCACGTGACCAATGCTACACCGCGTAACCCGAGGCGCACATACCCTAGGTGCTAGCATGCTGTGCCTATGGCGTTGCGGTTCAAGGGGATGTATTTCTCTGGTAGGAGAGACAGCACTGCCCCTGGGCCAATTCCCTTCAATTCCTTGTATCACACAATCAATTTATTAATGGCGTAAATATTTTCTAACATGATTTACCAAAGAACCTTATTCAGCTTACTGTCAACTACATATTTTGAATATTTTCCTTAAACTATGTCACACTAAGAAAAGTAAGAATCATTAACAAACATCCTACACATTAAATGAGACTGGTTATTAGTCTACACATTGTATGTGCTGCCACCTATTAATCACACAACCAATCAATGCACCGTGTTTTCCTGTTTGGGCGCGCTACCACACCATCGGCGCAGTAAGTTGTTTAAACTAGTGTTATTCAATCACATATGCATTCCTTACAACAGTCGCTTTACCATCGAGGTTGTGTTTATGGCGTGTAGGGACATGATAGATATGCTTTAACCGAGCGCAGTGAACAGGGAAGTTTTTGCAAGAAGATATTTATACATTCACATATCGCTATCGCAATGGTGATAGACTGATGCGCAGTGTTTTTGTGCTGTGCCCATAGCATTTATATTCAGTGGAAACATGAAACTTGACTGGAGCCAGTCTAGCACAACTACCCCGGCATCAACAAGGCTAGCTTGCTCAACAAATCGAAGTGGGGTTCTTACGACTAAAGTCTTCGTAACTTGTTTAAAGTTTATACCCATTCCTAGCAGGCTAGCACTTAATTTTGGATCCTCCTTTTTTAATTGCATTCCTTAATTCTGATATGTTATTATTTCGGATCAGTAATCTTAAGAAAACACATCCTGTTATTAAAAGGTTTAATGTAGTTGCAACAACTGCATGTACGTGATGTCATGATTGATATTTTCATGGGTAGCTTACCCATACCCTTTTGCTACATTTTAAATAAATGTAACCAAGTCAGTAAGAAACAAAGTCACAACATCAATTGCTACCTTGTAGCCAAAGCCCAGACTTGCAGTTTTTGGCATCATTTGACCATTTCTGACCCTTGATAAACACACCAGCCTGACCAGGAAATCCAGAAGTTTTGTTGTCGAACATGAATTTAAAAAGTCATATTCAAGCAAAGACTCTTAATGTTAAATCTGGGACATGATTAATATTTAATGTTGAATGTTTAATATGCTTGATGTAAAATTATATTATTCAACCTTTTAAATAAAGACTGAAAAGTTTATATTTGCTCAATTGGCCAACCCAGTTCAACATTAAGTTTGGACATGCATGGACTTAAACTTTTGTGATGTTAGTCTAAGGTTTTCAGGGTACAACATAGGTTTTCAAACATCATTTTCTGAGCGGGGCAAACTGCCCTTAAAGTTGACTTGCCCCGCCTCCACTTCCCCTTGTATATAGCCCCGCCAATCCGTTAAACAATGGTGAGATTGGACTTTGCCCAAAAGATTACTTGCCGAGCAGGGCAAGTCAGGGTCTTGTTCAGCTTGCCCCATTGTCCTTTTTGGCCAAATTCACTTGCAACAGGGCAAATGATTACGTTGCACGCTGGTTTGGAGCTGACATGATTAAACCAGAATATTGAAGCCAGATATAAGTCTTCCTTTCTGTCTAATTGAACCCTGTGTCTGACAATGACCAGAAAACTCGACAAGCCTGGTATGGCTTCTAGCTATTTGCTATTACCTGGAATCTGTTAGCCCTTCTCCAATCTTCACTGGCCCTACCCAAATATCCAAATAACTATTAAAACTTTTAAGTTGTAAAAAAACTTTAATTATCTAAATACATGTACGCAAAAAATATGCTATTAATTTAGATCTTCCTGTATGCATCAACCATAATTTCAACATCCCAATTGTCAAGTAATCAATCTTATCATTACTGGTAGATTTGTACTAGTCTGGTAGGGCTACAAGGGTTGACAAGTTACTTGCGCCGCAGGCCCCTTTTCACATCATTAGGGCTACCTTGTATTTCACAACTGTCACCCTTTTTGTTTTTCAGAGCGATGGATCATAAAGGACTAGGATGCGAACTGAAGTTATAGAAAACATGGGAAGAAGGCTCATTTCGTCCTGGCCAAAGAGAATCGGTCTCTTGTGCCTGCTGATGCTTGGGATCCTCTTCGTTATTCACACCACCTATCCACACTCTCGCAGACGAGCATGGGAGAAGCTCACGAGCTGCTCGATGCATGACTATCATCGCACAGAGATGGACCTAAGTCCCTGGTCAGCATGGAAAAGAGTGGCCGGAAGGGACCTCTTTCTCTTCTCCAGTTTTTACGACGATCGGATGGAGAAATACGGTCCTATCATCCGCACCCTTGGAGTATCGCCGGATACTTGTCCCGTGTACTGCTTGGTGACTTACAATAACAGCAAGTCTGTGTGTCTTCCAAAACCCGCCCTAGTGCAGGAGATTGACGATCACCCCCATGAGGACCATTCACATGGGGCATTCTTTTATATGTGTCAGTTGCCGGATCAATCAGTCCCATCACACGTGTCCTTTTCATCCTATGCTGATTGCCAACTGAATTCAGACTTTCTACCAGTTCAGTACAATAAATCACAAGAACTCAAGCAATTCACTCTGTGTGTTTCACCATTATATAACTATAAGGATGCCTCTCAGCTGGTCGAGGCAATAGAGTTGAACAGGATGCTTGGTGCAGAGTATGTTGTTTTATACAATCAAAGTATCTCATACGAAGTCCATCGTATCATTGCCCATTATGTGGAGGTGGGGTTGGTCAAAGTTATAGACTGGCACCTGCCAGAGGAGCTGGACTTGTTTTATTATGGACAAAATTTAGCTCTGAATGACTGTCTTTACAGGAACATGTATTCGGCTGAGTACCTAGTATTTTTGGATCTTGATGAATTCATCATACCCAGAAAACATGGGCGTTGGATTGATATGATGTACCCAGTCCTCCGTAAAAATGCTGCGGGTTATCTTGTGAGGAATGTTTTCGCTACGGAGGCTCCTTGGGCGAACCATCCAATGAGACTCAGGGGTAGCCCCGCTGAGGAGGCCCTGAAACCAAGGACCCTTACTCACAACGTCCGAACTATTGAGGTCTTCCCTGCAAGGAAGAGGTCCAAGTATATTCTTCAACCGAAAAATGTGGAACAGTTGGGCGTGCATTATATTTTCCGAATGCTGCCGGGCGCAAGAGAGTACGCTCTTGATCCAGAGGTGGCGCTACTGTATCATATGAAAAGTCTGCCGGTGATTAAGAATATGCCCGAGAAACTCTCATTCACTCATGATTCAACGCTTAGGAAGTTTGGTGCAAAAATAGCATCCAATATGAGAGTTATGCTGGAAATATACAGTCTAGAAGAAAAGGAAAAGGAGTGAAAGGATGATCCCCATTCTACAATCCTTATTCACCTTTAAAGTCTGTTCAGATTGAGATTTTAGGCCTTCATTCCATATAATGTGTACATGTCCTGATGTCCATATGATGATTTTGTCACCTTAATGACAATCTCTACTTTACCTGGACATGGAATCCAGATCAACATAATATCAAGACTATTTTACATCAAGATTATGTTGCTTTGGGATATCTAAGATTTTATTCTTATATTTCTAGTTGGTAGTCAGCAAATCTTAGCAATTGCAATATATAATGTGATTTACATGAATATTTTTATATTGCATATTTTAATCAATTGTGATTAACATTCAATGTTGAATGTGATATTTTTTGAAAAACCTGGAGCTGTTGTTACATAGGTATATGTATTCTTAGTTCCCTTTACTACTTAAACTGATTGTGTTCATGTAGAAAATAAATTGAAACATCTTTATAATGAGTTATGATTTAGAGATTTAAAACCATCACCCCATAGTACCTTGGAGGGCCCAGGAGGGGCATATATAGCAAACAAGGGGTAAGAATGCCATTTAGTTGCTTTTAAAAGTCTTTGGAGAAAACACTCCATGGTACCATAGTCTTAGCCAGCAGGGAGTCTGGGTGTCTTTTGGACAACCAAACCCTTAAAAAGCACCACTCAGGACAACCAAATCTTTTTGTGAGGAATTTCTTAACATGTCAATTTCAAGCGTATAATTGAATTTTTTCATCTCCATTTAATCCCCATGATATTGTATAAGGATGTTATGACTTATTTTGATGAATGTATGCATGTTTATGGTTGAATTCTGAGTATATTAAAATGTGGACGCCTCAAAATTTTGCAATTGCCAATTTTGGGAACCCAGTTTCTAATTCCTAGCTACCATAAGACCATGCATGGTATGATGGTACCAATGTTTTCTTCAGGAATGTCTAAATATGTGTTTAAAATTTTTAATTCAATTTCTTTTTGATGTGAATGTTTTATGACTTTATGTTCATGTGAAATAATAAATGGCTGTGTATTTTCATCATTAGTACATGTATATACATCTTGTCATGCTTTTTATCTGAATATTGTCTCCATTTGAGAATATGTCAGCCACAATTCTATGGATAGCCAACTTTTGATAAACTTTTCTAAATTCTTTGCTTTGACTCAATGCCCCAGGACAGTTTACATTTTAAAAGATTTTTTCAAGGTATTCAACATAAAGTTTGTACATGGTGCAATGTGATTGTTATTGGTATTTTTCATATACACTTTTCTTTACACTTTGCATAACTGTATGTGTAGCTCGAGTCTTAAAAAAAGGTATTGGGAACATTGGTAAGGCCTAAACGAAAAGTTGTTTGTTTCCTGTAACCCTACCCTAACAATTTTTTATTCAGAAAAATCCCAACCTTAAAGTTTTTTCTGCCCGTCCAACTCTCAATCAACATTAAACATGCATAAAACACACATTTTTGAGCAAAATAATTATGAATTATTTTTTTCTGAGCTACCTACCCTATTTTCTTTCAGGCCGTTACAGGAAACAAAGAACTTTTTTCCTAGGCCTAAGTATTGAATATAAGTATGTTAAGAAGATCTTGCATTATCTACAATATAAATCTTGTTGGTTCTTTCATTTGAATTTTTGATACTAGATACGCCACATAGTTTTTACAAGTGTGTATCGTTTTTTGAATTTGATTCAATTTGAAAATATTTTGAAATATAGGGAAGTGCATGTAGTATGTATGCTTGTCATGAATTAATGTTTGAGAGATGTACTTATATTGTTAAATCACTTGATACATGTCCAACATTGTGTGTAGTATTTAGCATTTGCAACTGTGCTTCATCCAACTCATGCCACTTAATAAGTGAATTGCCTTCTTGGACCGTACAGAGGGTTTTTTTGAGGTAGAAATCTATTTCATTTATTTAAAGATTATGTATTTCTGCTTATGATGTCTGACAAGTACTTGTTGATTTCCTTTTGCTGGGCAGCTATTTTACTTGCCATGTCTAATTTGCAAACATCTGTGTTGCAGCCTTGAAATACATGGCGCCCAGTGATATTACAATTGCCAATTTTGGGCACCCAGTTTCTAAATCCTGGCTAAGTCCCTGCTCAAGAGTACCTATGTGAATTATCGTTTGCATCTATGTTACTTTTAACAATAACTTTGAAATCAAGGATGGTTTTTAAAAACATATTAAGAAAGTTGTGGAAGTGTGCTGATTAACATTTCTCCTTCAAATATTTCCCTAAATATGCCTTTGTCTAATTAATTTCATCAAAATTAGCAGGCTGTTTTTACCGCTGCGAGCATTAGTGGGTTTAATAGTTGGCTTAATGATGCGATATGTGAAAATAAGACGAAACCTAGAGGTCTACCCTCCTATAAGTCCCTCAGTACAGACTGGTTAATTTATGCCTCAGAAGGACACATTCTAATAATAGCCCTTCTGTGGGTCTGGTAGGGATTTAAGCATTTCACATCCTCATGAGGTCAACAAGTATTCATTGATGACCACAATTAATTGAAATAAACATGTTTTGTCAACATTGTGAGGAAATTACTGCTTGAAGTCAAATATGTATTATTATCATTATTACTCCTACTCATGTACCACACAAACTGACGTGGCTAGACTGGCAAAAAGGTGGTAGGACGTACAAAAAGCAGCCTGTCTGTCGGACTGGCAAGAGAGAAAAAATTGAAAGTATACCTCTTGACTAACCTGAAGCACATCTGTTTGTTTCATGTACCTGTCCAAAAATATATATTTTGGATTATATATTTCTTTTAAAAATGTGTGTTTCATGTATGTTTCATGTTGACTGGGAGTTGGAATCACTTAGGCCAAAAAAAAAAAGTGTTTGGTTCCTATTACGTCCTAAAAAAAATATAGGTAGGGTAGGTAGGGATTTTTTTTATTTTTTTTTATTCTTTAACTTGCACGATTCCCTGGAGTTGGATGGCTTTGATAAAGGTTTGCCTTGTTGTAATTGTCTTTATATGCATTAATTGTAGGCCCCTGCTTCTGTTCATCCAGAAATTTATAATTTAATGGTTGGAGATTTGGTATTTAGGATTACGAGGCAATTTTTTGGGTAGGAACAAGTCATTTTTCAGTAGGATTGGCAAAAAAAACTTTATGGTAGGGGACAAAAACTAGGTAGGGTAGGGTAATAGGAACCAAACATCTTTTTTTAGGCCTAACAAGAACTTAAGGTATAGATTCTTGTGTGTAAAAACTTGTTGCCGTCGGGTTACAGGAAACAACTGTTTTTACCCCTAAGGTACCCTTGTTTACATAAAATCACTGAAATTCTTTTGCAAATTTTGTTTATTTGAAGAAGTGCAAATACTGCAGTTACATATTGAATATACAATGCAATGTTTAACTTGATGCTCCTTATTTCTTTCATATTAATGTTGATACAGATAATACAATTTACATATCTGGCTGGAAGAAAGATCATTAATAACTGTTGAGGACTGATGTCATTCCCTAACGTTTTTGTGTTGTTGGTCCATTTATTCTCATAGTGACCCAATCTCTCTTAAAAGAATGCAACTGTTTGTCTCCACCAGTACTTCCCAGGGATGAGGGAGCTTTAACCTATTAATGCCAAGAGCACCATGGAGGCCTGACATATACTAAGGTCATATGGGATTTTTTTCAAAAAATAATGCATAATGTTTGAACTTAAGATAATTTTCTTAACAAACCTTTCAGTCATGTTTTTGGCCTATCGGGACATTTTTCAATCATGATTTTGTCCTTTTGAGACAATTTATCAATCTTGACTCGGTCCTTTTGAGACTTTTTTTCAATCATGATTTTGCCCTTTTGAGACAATTTAACAATCTTGACTTTGTCCTTTGGAGACTTTTCTATCTTGATTTTGTTCTATTGAGACAATTTTCTGCATATTTTGTCTGAGCTACCAGGTGCTCTGGGCGTTAAAGGGTAAAGAGAGGGAGGGGGGGGGGGGGGGGGGGGGCGCTGCTGCTAGTATTTGTTTAGACGCCGGTGTTGGTCCTGATCCAGTCTCTGAAGTAGGCCACTCTGGTGTAGCATGAGGGGTACTCTGTCAGGCAGTTCCCGATCACCCAGGAGGCCACGCCAGCCACCTCGTACCCGGAACCACGGTCACAGTTCAGCGGACCACCGGAGTCACCCTGAAAAATATGCATATCGGAAAATGATCTAGGAGGTTCTTTAAATTATGTACGGACATTATTGATAAACATTGGCACTGATACAAAAATAGATAGAAAAGATCGACCACAAATGAATAATTAATTGTACGTAACATACAGTCATTGAAACTACAACATTGAACATTGATCCTTGGCTAAAGTTACGACGCAAAGAGACGAAAATATTTATTTGAGCAAAAAGGGAGCAGTTGTAGAATAAGTCCAAATAGATTAGAAAAACATGGAAGAGTTACTATAATAAGTTAGATAATATCAACTAGTTCCCGATAGGTAAGGATGTATTTTAAGAAGGGATGACTTACATTGCATGCGCCCTGATAGTTGGCGTTGTCCTTGATGCACTGGTGGTAGCCGCCCAGTGGTACGCTGACGTAAGTGTTGCACTGAGCGTTAGTGATAGCGTTCACGGTAGCGTGCAGCAGGGTGGTGGGGAGGTTGTTATCTGAAAATAAGTGTAGAGATACTGTGTACTGGAAGCTTAGATGAATAGAACACGGGTCGATATTTGTGATGGAAGGTACGTATTAAAATTGTATTGGATAAATATATAGATATTGAGTTTGTCAAAAAGTTAGTTGTAGGGGATTTTCAATTAAAGTTGCTCTGAGCCGTAAACTATTAGCGATAAGGGCCCGGATGGCCTATTGGACACAGTCACTGACAACTTTCTCATATGCCTCGTGTGATACCCAGAGGCGCATGGAAGAGGTCAGAGACTGCAATTATAGCATGTTGCTATGGCAACAACAGGGCTCACATTATACACTGTTCAGTGAGAAGCTGTTTCTGTGGCTTTAATGGGGTCCCAGTTCGGTGCCATAACAACCAACCGACTGGGCCGGGGCTAAATCCCGGCGCAGTGCCATAAGAAAAAATGATTTTTGTGTGATGTTTAACCTGATCAAGTGTCTCCCCACTGGGTGTGGGCAGAGAAATCTATTTATATGTCCCTGGTAAGGGAAAGGAAATCGCAAAGAGCTCATTGCATATATATATATATATATATATATATATATATATATATATATATATATATATATATATATATATATATATATATGTATGTATGTGTATGTATATGTATATATATATGTATATATATATATATATATATATACACATATATATATATATATATATATATATATATATATATATATATATATATATATATATATATGTGAAACTCTATTGTACTTAATATATTTTCCTTCCACGATATACGGCTATTGCGTTTCACTTACTGGCCTGGCTGTTTCTTCCCCATCCGGAGATGGTACAACTGGTGCCGACATAGTCGACTGATGATGATGCGGGAAGCCTAGCAGCGCCTACCGTCACGCCATCTATCGGCGCCACGGACTGCAGGCGTAAGATGGCGATGTCGTTGGGGAAGCCCCGCGTGCCGTCCTCACTATAACTGGGGTGCTGTTCAAAATAAGATATATCGATTAATTGAACGATAGGAACCTATACTAAAAAAGATCACAACCAGGATAACTGAAATAAAATCGTGAGACATTTAAAAAGTAGTTAAGGCTATTCCAAATTTAAAAATATAAAAAAGAAAGAGGCAGGAACGCCAAGATTTTTAGAAACCCCCTTAATACTTTTTAATGAGTTACCAGTGAAACCAAATGCAATGCAAGTAGCCACTGGGCCTTGTAATGCTGTGTATCAATCGCGAGTTTTTGGCTAGGGTTCCTGAGGAATAGGCGCCTATATGATATCAACAAGGGCTGTGACTGCTTGCTTGTGGCTCTCAACATTACAAGGCCCTTAGTTCAGTTAACCCTACCTATTTTCCCGTTTCTGTTTTCATTCTACTGACACAGAACATCCACAATAAGATATCGTTGCATATATAGTAGGGTTCAATATTATTGAACAACAATGCCCTGTGCATGTAGTAAGACCTTTAAAGTGATTTTCCACTTTCAAATTATTTACGTCAACAGCTTTCAAAAATGTTACTAGTATTTCATTTGGGGGGATTTCGCTATTTGACAGAATCACAATTAATCATTAAACAACCATGAAAACAAGCGAATCTTTGAAACTTACAACTTGGATTGAGGCTACGTTGAGAGTGGTGCCCTCGCCGGAGTTGCGGACGTGCATGCCGACAACGATTCGATAGCTGCTCCTGAAAGTGACAGAACGCAGAGAGATGAAACCAGAGAGTGGATGCCAAGTGTGGAAAACGATATATCAGACCCCTATTTCCTACCTCTCAGCCCATTGTATACCATAGTAGTTGTTAAAGGTCTATTGTTGTCAATTAAGCCATGAAATGTTTTTCAACTTATTAGTCTTTTCCTTTCATTTCGCGACGAACTATTGTTGTCGCCTACAAAGTATTGTGATCTCAAAATCTCATTTGATATCAATTTATATATATATATATATATATATATATATATATATATATATATATATATATATATATATATATATATATATATATATATATATATATATATATATATGACGACAACCACATAATAGCTGTCACTTAGAGCTTATAGTGACAGAGCACAGAGATGGACCGAACGAGTGGAGGCCAATATGGTAGACCGAATAATCCGACAACCTCTTTTTCTTTTCCATTCTCTATGCCGATTTATACCTGGGCAGCTGGGCCTATGTGGTAATTGTTAAATGGTCTTAAATGATCAACAAAGAGTATGGCGGAGATAGACACCATCATTCGCTTTTCCCAGGTGTTATGAACTGGCCATGATTTAGTTATTTATTGAAATAAACGCGGTTAGACGCATCGGTTATGTGTCATCTAAGTCGAGAAAGTACACATAGTGTGTCTTGTTCGAATGTTACGCAACAATCTGATGATAGTAGTAAGACGTCATTATTTTTCCTGGTTTCTAGGGACAGATTGTCTTCCGAAAAAGGAATAGCCCCTCAGATTATCAAATGGTTAAAAGTATATATGACAGTGCTGACACCGTGTGAAAAAGCGAGTAACTAAAGCTTAAGTGCATATTATATGGTCGTCTATGTTTGTGAACTGTGATTATTTCTATGTTCTTTAGTATAAGTAGCATTAGTAGTAGTAGTAGTAGTAGTAGTAGTAGTAGTAGTAGTAGTAGTAGTAGTAGTAGTAGTACAAATGCCCTCTACAGTATGGGAAAGAGGGACCATACCAAGAGCTCAATGGCCAAATTGTTTGTTAGCCTGACCTGTGTTAGGGCTATTTCAGAAATATGAGGGGGGGGGGGGGGGGGGGGGGAGGGATGACTCATGTAAAAGCATTGCGGGTGTGGGTAACGCCGTTAAAAATCATAGTGAATGGAGTTTGTCAGGAAAAAGTTAAACATGGGGGTAAGGTTAGTATAGACTTGTCTAAATAATAAACATGGGTTATGAGGTCCATATGGCAGTGCCTTTGTCTCCTTTTTCTTTTTTGATTTGACAGTAATAAAGGCTCCCATAGATTTCGCCACCTAGAGATTGATCCTTTTACTCATAATCAGATCCATTGTGAATGTCTTTGCCATCACGGATAGAAGCAAGAGACCATCGGTTTTAGAAGCTCCAATAGGCTTGCACACAAGCGGGAAATATCAGTCCGGCCCTATTCGAAATATCGAATATCAGCAATATGGTCGTTTCAAAGATGCATTTTGGGAATCAAATGTTAACGGATTTGGTTTGTATTTGGCTTAGTTTAAGTTAAGAATATTTCGGAGAGAAGTGTATCACTGTAATATATTCCTCAGATGACAAAGAGGAAAGGGAGGGATGGGTTTTTACTTCGCTTTCAACAGCTTAGGTCATATTGCAACGAAACCTGGAATAATTTCCCTTCTTACAACTACTAGTATTTCTCAGTGGTCCTTTCTAGTTGCCGAAATGATGGTTTTCCGGCTTCCGCTCCCTAGTTCTACTTACCTGAATATGTCTGATATCTATAATGACGTCATTCGTAAGCCGATTGATCGATCGATACTAAGCATTCTTTGGCTCTATTATGTTGTTTGATACGGTACAAAAGATGTAACATCAAAGCTGATTGATTGTTCTATTATTTGATACGGCACAGAAGAGCTTTGTCCCAAGGATCAAGCTTGCATTGTTCAGACATAAGCCCGACCTATTTTCCCATGTCTGATATCAGATGGGCGGTTAAAGGTTTCAGTTCCACCTCTTATAAAGTATGTTAGCGGTCTTCCGACCAAAACTAAGTCGGAAACATTTTGCTATAATCTGGGCTCATACAAACAGCTGGGAAACGTATTTCCCCTCTTTTCAATCACCGACGGCTAGGTGTATGAATTGCCGTCATAAATAAAAGACAGCGCCGTTTTAATTGGACTATATCAGACTCTTTTTACCTCCAGCCAAAGATCGATTTGGATAAGTCGTAAATGTCCACCATATTGGTTTTGTAAAAGCACGAAATTTACGGAATGGCCCTTATTTGAAATTTGGATTAACTCAACTGCAACAAGCTTATTATTAATAACCTAAATAGCATGTATTTTTCCTATGATGAAAGATCCAGAATATTTGCTTGAAGAAGGCATAGTATGTGCTGATTAATGACACTTTTATGAGCAAGAATCCTAACTTTGCTTTCCCTTTATGGGCTTTAGGCTAACCCATCCTTACTAACATAAAGTCAGAGGATGGCATTACATGTGCAACACAGCACATCCACACTAAACTATCGTTGTATATTTTCAGCTCAATATTATTGAACTAAAGCTTGCAGTCCTTAGTCATAACTAAAGCTCTTGTTGGAACTTTTATACTTGCAGAATGATTTCTTGCATGCATGACTAAATGAACGAAATCTAGCGAACAGCAGGAACTACACGGTGGAATTCCTTTTAAATACAAACAAAACAGGAAGCTACAGGAGAACGCTGTTCGGCAGTTTTTCTTCTGCATTTTTGAATATTATTTTCTGCTCTCTATCTTTTAAATTTATCGCCTGCACAAGATTATCGTAAATAAGGGTTTTATAGGACAACACTTGTTATATTAATATGTTTCAATGGAAAGCCGTTCTTGCAGAAAAGCAATATTTGCGTTAAAAGACAATTCATTTGCTTTCACGTAGTGCTTTTCTGCAACAGAACGGCTTTCCATGTTTGACAAGTATTACCATTTAAGAGTAGTTTCCAGAGTACTACCTTAAGAATAAATTAATATGTATGTATGTATATTTATTGACTACGAATAAACGTAAAAGATACAATACATGAATAACATTAAACGAGGTCTCCGTGAGAGCATCTACGTTTAAATTTCTCGTCTCTTTTGGATTTACTATTGTCCTGAGAATGGTGATAATAAATGGAAATTTTCGGAAAACATAATTTCGAAATAATGACATATCCTTCAAACCGCGTGTAGCCGGGCTAGCGTGTGAGAGCTAAGGGGTTAACCTGAACTGAGTGACCTTAAACTGGACGACGCGTGGCAATACACTTGCCCTGAAATCTGCTTAGACTGGGATTAGACTAGCTCCTTGTCTGTGGATTTTATACTGAATAATGCTTCTCTCTGTCCTGGTCTCCCACCTGGTCTATCTTTATCTATATATTTTATTTAAAGGGGCACTACACCATGAAATACATACCAGCTTATATGAAAGAAAATACACTTTTTAAGCCATCAATTATAAAATCCCAATCCAATTATGGTCCCCTGGGTAGAGAGAGTGTGCATTGCAATAGCCCACCTCCTCTCTGTGGGCAGCCATATTTCACACATCCTGCAGGTGCCAGGATGTAACAGTCCAGTTGTGGGCATGACAGGATAGGCTAGTATGCACAGAGTATGTAAACTCTGGGTTTATACTCTGTTTCAAGGTCTTTAAAAATATTTTGTCGCCTGGAAAACGGTGGATTTCTTTTTCTTTAAACGTCGTTTTCCAGAAATAAGCGGGTTTTTTAGCCGTTTACACTTGAACCATCGTAGATATGACAAAAACAAACCCTCCCGGAAAAAATCACACATACAATATAACCCATTTGAATTTTTAAATGGCTATGCTTACGCGCTGCTTCCAACGCAGTGGGCTGCGGTGATGACGTAGTTAGGCGAAATGACGGATCCTCCGCAACTGTGACTGCAACCGGTAGACGAGCATCTCTCCAAAGATGCCTGCCATATGTAGGTTCCTCTTGGCGCGGTGTTGCCATTGACAACAAAACCTTCAGGCCAGCTCTGCACGGTGCCAACTGTCAAAATAGATACAAATATTAGTTCATTTATTTGTAGGTCAAAAACAATGATATGTAAACCAACCAAATGTAACTCCTCTGACACCTGCAAAGAGTGAAAATCGTAAGACGTCACTGTGTGCAACAGGAACAGGAGAAATCGGAGCAAACCTCCTATGACAAGTACTCAGGTATGCTCGTGATCCTAACCCCAGGTGTTGTGCTGAGGTGAGTTACCGGTAGGTAAATGTTTGAAACAGGAGAATTCGGAGCAAACCTGCGATCCGACAGCTGTACTTGAATCCCAGATCATGAACCGAGGTGAGAGATTGTTAGCCGGCGGTTAATGGTGGCGGAAACATACGAATTTGGAGCAAATCGCCTATCACTGAACTCTTTCCTTATAATGCTACCGGCGATTTTGAACCCAAGGCCACGCGCAGTGGTGAGACACAGTTAGTAGGTGGTTATGGTTAATATTGGTGGAAAGAGTAGCATTTAAAGCAAACCGCCTCATTCCAGTACGCCAAAGTCGTTCTTGAATACCAGACTCTGCGCCGAGGTGAGGCCCTGCTAGAGACGGCTAACGGTACGCCATACAGATGAGCCATGGGGTGGTCAAACGGGGACGTCTTAATAATCATCATTGCTATTGGTGGTTTTGTTTGGTCTTATTTCATATACTAGTATTGGGCATCGAGCTAAGTGACATTTTTCCACGCCTTTGGGAACATTCCTGATTCTTGAAATAAAAGAATTTAATGTTCGTATATATCCTTCTACAATGGGTAAAAGATAATGTTTCTATGTATACACAGTGCTCTGAATTATGCCTTATCTGTATCAAACTTTGATTACAACATAATATCTAGGTTTACGTCTTAAAATTCAAATCAGATGTACGGGGAGCCAGATCTCAATACATAAGTATTGCATCTTTCTCAAGCTCACAATTGCTCCAAACCGACGTCAAACCGGGGACATGTTGTTAGTTGTGCAGCCTGTGCTAGACTTTTCGGTTTGAGGGATACCCGCGCCCGTATATGTGTACCCAGAGCTGCTTCGTCACAGAAGCGTATGAGCAGTAGTCATTATCCTTGCGTTATTGCTATATTCCGGTATATCTGTTCCTTAGCACACTTTACCCGTATCTTACTCTGCGAACAATATCTCCACAGGAAAACATATTGTGATAGATATGTCTATGGTCGAGCTCGGGAACTTGGGAAAGAGCTGTTTCATGACACCCAGAGAGCCGTAGAATTGCCATTATCATATAGCGACAATTGGCCAAAACCCTCCATTCTGAGGAGGACGCCCAATAACTCTATCGGAATCCATTATGTCTCTATCATTTTAATCCTCGTGAAATGCACTCTTTAACATGAAATGCGGCGATGAAGCAATTCGAAACATATTATTATATCATCATCAATGTCATCGTCAATATTCATTATCATCATCATTACTGTTATTATTTGAGCCGGCCTGTGGCTCCTGTTGGTGACATTATCATTATTATTATTATCATTATTATTATTATTATTATTATTATTATTATTATTATTATTATTATTAATATTATTATTATTGTTATTATTATTTGTTATTGATGTTGCTGAAGTAGTAGTAGTAGTAGTTATAGTAGTAGTAGTAGTAGTAGTAGTAGTAGTAGTAGTAGTAGTAGTAGTAGTAGTAGTTATAGCAGTAGTAGTAGTAGTAGTAGTAGTAGTAGTAGTAGTAGTAGTAGTAGTAGTAGTAGTAGTAGTAGTAGTAGTAGTATGGCAATATCCTTACCTCGCGGATTGGGCGCAGCAGAGGCCGATGCCAGTAGTGCGGCTAAGACTGGAAGAATCAGCATGGTGAATATGATATTTATGGTCACGTCCTTCTGAGTGTCCCTAACAAACGTGCGGGCACAGAGGTAACGCCATGCTTATATACCATGGCCTCAACGCTATCTTGATTGAACGCCGGGGAAACGTTCCAAAGAGACGTTGACGTGCAGTAAATATATCAGAGAAAGGAAATGCATTCATTTTATATCTTTCATTATATACTCAACAGGACAAGGGTCGATGTTTTGAGGCCCATAAAACATTGGAAACGGTGTTTCGTTTGACTTTAGTTGATAATTCACTACACGTATATACCACGTCGACATCTTTAATATTAAAGGACTCAGCAAGGTTCGTGAAATATTGAAAAGAGTGTTCAAAGTAGATATTAGTTGGTACTTAAAGGGGAACTTGGGGAAAAACAAATCATAGATTTATATGTAAGTTCATGGACAAAGCTCAACATCTGTCATATACAGGGAAGCCCTAGAGCTCCACACAAGGAGAAATCTAAAATTGCAATTAGTGAATAGCACCTCCCCTGAGTCAGGACCGCTGCCATTTTGAATCTGGTCAACTCTTGCTGCTGTGGTCAGTGTCATTGGGTGGCAAGCAGCTTAGTGGTGCATTAGATAAGGCCAGTGGCTCTGTCTAGAAGGTAGATATTTCACCGCTCTGAATCACATTCAAGATGTTTAGGTATGCAAATCCCTACGACTTTGAACCAATACTAAAGGAAATGAAGATGACTGCTGTTCCCAATACTGATAGACACTTCCTGTGTCTCATGGGGTCTAGATGTGTAATGCCAATTGGACAAGGTCAATTACCCTATGCGTGTCCCTTTCCTTTACTTTCTTTTGTTATTACCCACGGGACCTAGTCATAAGACTAAACAGTTGTAAGACAACTAACAACATCCTGAACAGTCTATTCTCAGTGGATAAATAAAGACCATGTTGAAAATTGCCATAAAAAGTGTTTGGATTAAAAGGCCATTCACCCTGAAAGTTAGCTGTTAGGGTTGCTAAAGTCTGTACATCAGATCAAAATAATGAAGAGTATGATTATTAAACATAAGTCATTAAAGGAAGGTTGGTAATGAGTAAATGAAAATATCATTGATTCTCTCTTAGATAAAAGAAAGGGTCACTTGCAATTTGAGATATTTTGATTTCAACCTTCCTCTATATTGCAGTATTTTTTTAAAATGTATTTCTTCTCAGTGAAAATGGGGTCATGACTGACTGTAACCTTAGCTGTTTTAATTTTGTAAGGTAGGGAATGATATTTACCCTTCTCATGCTGGCTTAATATTAAACATTTAATGCATATACCTGTGCTTATATTCGTAAAGCAACTGAATAAAGTACCAATAAAGTAAATAAATGCTGAAATTGATGAATTGCAAGAACACTTATGGTTAAAATAAGAGATTTATAAAAAATGGTTACCAGATATTATATACAACTGCATGCTTCGGGACAGTTCGGTTTAAAAGTTTCATGGATGCTACTAGTAACCACTGTTTTTGTCTGACTTTACTACTAGGACACCTATGAAAGCTTTCTACACTACCGTGTCTTTTTTACAGCCAATTGCTGCACATGATTTTACCATTTTCTTGTTTGTGCAACACAGAATATCCACATTAAGATATCGTTGCATATATAGTAAGGTTCAATATAATTGAACTACGGCTCCCTATGCCTAATCCCACGGCCCACTATAACAGTTCTCTGTGACCCCCCTTCCCAGTGACCCGGGGTCACTGAGATCTAGCTCTCAGTGACCCGGGTCACTGAGATCCAGATCTCAGTGACCTGATGGGGTCACTGAGATCTAGTTCTCAGTGACCCGTCTGGATGCTAGTGACCTACGAAAAAAATAATCTTCTAGTTCTGAGTGACCTCCTTTGGCTGGCTTTAAGACACAAACACAAATAATAAATAAACACCCTTTATTACATGTCACTGGTTTACAAAAAATACCATAATTTCAGTGGTCACACCTGGTATCGCACTTGGCCCAACAACAAATTTGGGATTTAGAAGGTTGGCGATAATTCATCACTGTCTGAGGTGGAAGTCCCTTAACGTCTGAAATATACAATTTAGTAATGAAAATACAAAACATTTACGTCAAAACAAGGTATTACAATGCCATTGTCATGGAGTAAGCCTCTATTTTAGATGCAGTTTATACATAATATATACTACAAACCTCACTAACTCATATTGTTATATCAGAAGGATGTGACTTAATTAATCTTGATGGATTGAATTAAGATTACAACAATTCACTTGGCAAGTACTGCTCTCTTGCATGTGCCAAACAACCAAAACAATCCATAAATGCACCCTCTATACTCTCAGAAATACATGTAACAACCACAAAATAATGTGACGCGTGTCCCAAATATAGCGAATTGAGGAATTTTCGCATCATAGCGAATCTTTATGTTAGCGACGGTAGCCGCCGCTGACAGCGCCAGTATAGTAAGAAAAAAGTACAGCGTTTTTATATATAGCGAAGCTATCTACGCTATATGTAAACAGACACTAACATTGTGTGTTCTACAGTATTCAATTCATAAATGACCCTGTATACTCCCAGAAATATATGTAACAAGCAAACAATAATGTCCTAACATTAATAAAAGACATGACATGATGTCACAGGATTAAGTTTTGTTCATGTATTGCATTAAGTGAACAGTGGATGGCATGGATTGAACTCGGGCATGGTTGATGTCCTGAAATACATCCCAAAGCCTTGATGCTACTATGTACCCATATTTCCAAAAAATAACCAAATAGACTGACGAAAGAATGACTTAACTTTATTTAAAACAATCACCATCAGATTCATGCATAGTTATTTGTCTGGATGGCTTGGATTGACTTCGTATCAAATTGATTGTGGGAGCACTGCTCTGACACATGATCTTGCATAGTGTCGTCATGGCATATTTTTAAAACACTGTCCTGCTCCTCCTTTGTGAACACAACCTTCCGCCATGGACCGTACTCTCTTTCCTTTCTTTCCTTCATCCTGTACT